>JAQQTP010000076.1:33419318-34050000 GCA_029884605.1 Ormosia emarginata | reverse complement strand
TGTCAAATGAATTTGACATGAAAGATTTAGGTCCAGCAATGAAGATCCTTGGAATGCAAATCACGAGAGATAAGCAAAGATGGATTTTGCAGTTATCTCAGGCAGAGTACATCAACCGTGTTTTACAAAGATTCAACATGGACAACGCCAAACCGGTTAGCACACCTTTGGCCAGTCATTTTCGCTTATCTAAGGATCAGTCCCCTCAGACGGAGGAAGAAGTAGAATTCATGGCTAAAGTTCCGTATGCTTCAGCCATTGGAAGTTTGATGTACGTAATGGTCTGTACGAGGCCAGACATTGGCCATGCAGTGGGAGTTGTAAGCAGGTTTATGTCAAATCCAGGTAAAGCTCATTGGGAAGCAGTCAAATGGATTTTGAGGTATCTACGAGGCACCACAAAGAAGTGTTTACACTTTGGTAAAGGTGAATTAAAGGTGCAAGGTTATGTAGATGCAGACTTTGGAGGTGAAGTCGATCACCGAAGAAGTACCACCAGTTACATTTTCACTGTTGGTACTACAGCTGTTAGTTGGATGTCACAGGTACAGAAGATTGTTGCTCTATCCACTACAGAAGCTGAGTATGTAGCAGTAATAGAAGCCAGCAAAGAATTGATATGGCTTCAAGGATTGTTAACAGAGCTGGGATTCATCCAGGAGAGGAATGTTTTGCATAGTGATAGTCAGAGTGCAATACATCTGGCAAAGAATTCAACATTTCACTCTAGGACAAAGCACATTGATATTCGTTATCACTTTATCAGATCTCTGCTAGAGGATGAGGTGCTAACATTGAAGAAGATCCTAGGAAGCAAGAACCCAGCAGACATGTTAACAAAGGTGGTGACCATTGACAAACTGAAGTTGTGCTCAACTTCATTTGGCCTGCTAGAGTAACAAGATCAGGAAGACTGCTGCATTGATCAAGGTGTGAAGACAGATTGAAATCAGTCTTCAAGTGGGAGATTGTTGAAGAGTCAAAGAAAGAAGCAGGCACTGAAAAGTAAGACGAGCGCCCGCAACATTGGAAATCGCAATTGTTGAAAAAAGGAACGAAAAGCCATTTAGCTCCTTGATATGTGTCAGTCCTTGCGGAAATAGGTTGCAAATTTTTCCTATAAATTGCAACCTCCATTCTCCCATTCCAGTATCCCATCTCGGAGTGAAGCCAAAAGTGGTACACACCAATGAGAAGAAAGAAAAATCACGAAAGAGTGAGAGAAGAGTGTGAGAAAAATTAGAGAGAAAAAATTCTTAATTTTTCTGGGTGTAATTGGGTTGTGGGTTGTGAGTAGTTGTGAGTGTTTTGTAAACACTTTATATATTTTCTTTTTCTATAAAAGGTCTGCAGCAGCCCGGAGACGTAGGCATAATTGACCGAACTCCGTTATCAATTTTGTGTGTGCTATTATTCCGCAGTTATTTTGCTCTCTCTCAAATCTGAGGTTATAGGAAAATTCAGCGTAATTTTCCCAACAATGCCACCCTTTGGCTTTTAGGTAGGTGTGCCCCTGTTTACTCTATCCCTTTGTTTGTTTTAAAAGAAAATGAGTGGAAAGAAAATGAGAGGAGAGAAAACAATTAAAATATTCATTTTCATCTTGTTTGGATGTGCAGAGAAAATAGAGATGAGAGAAAAAAAATTATGTGGGACCCGCATTAAAAATTTTCTCCTCTCTTCTGCGAAGAAAATGAGGTAGAATGAAAGCTAGTTTGTAAAAATGACCATCATACCCTCATGATGGTTATATGAAAATGACACAGTCGTAAGCTCTGTCTTTCTTCTCTTCCGTTTTGCTCAGCCACTCCACCTTCTTCCCTGGTGTCTCTGGCGTCCCTGTCGTGCGACCGCAGCGCACAGTCCCTCCTTCGTCCAGCCGTGGGATGCCATCAACTGCGGGTCCTCTTCTTCAGTCGTGCGGCGTCCTTGCTCCGTCGTGGAGGCTCCTCGAGATCTAGGCGCTCCGCTCGAGATCCACCACGGCCGCCGGCTCCAATCGTGCGACGCCGCGACGTAGGAGAGAAAATATAATTTTCTCTTTATTTTCTCTCCTCTCTATTTTCTCTCTTCCTATTTTCTCTCTTCTCATTTTCTCTCCTCATCCAAACAAATCAATATATGTGGATATGTGCATAGTATATATACCATGACGGCCCCATCTCTATAAAGAATTTGTTATTAATGGGCATAGTTAGGTTTGGTTTGAAAAATTGAATTGAACTAAACCGAACTGAAAATATAGTTTAAAAAACTAAATCAAATTAAACTGTATTACAAGAAAAAAAAAACACACACACACACAAAATAAATTGGTTTTCTGGTTTAGTTAGCTAGTCAACCGGCCGGTTTTGTATGTTATGGTTAACCAGTACAAACTTTATCAAATTCAATTTTGATTAATTTAACGGAACATATTTGAACGACTTTCGTTTATAGGACTCTAAAGTATATTCATTAATTCTGATCCAGGTTCATACACACAGTATGATTCCTAATGTCAAAGAACATTAGGTTCATACACACAGTATGATTCCTAATGTCAAAGAACATTGAAGCAAGAGACAGGTTCATTGATTCAAGGAGGTAAGGATAGCGTTGATTTCAAAGTATCAACTGTCATCGATGATCTCGTGCTTGCGGAAATAGTCTTCAGAATTTTGCCATGGAAGTACAAGTCACAAAAAGCCACGGAATTGGCCTCGGCAAAACTGCAGAAATTTTTTAACTGCGACATAGGATCGCTCTTGTTCAATTTGGTTAATGTGGCTAACACGAATTGTTTGCTATAGTAGTTAACCGCACCAAATTTACATTATAAAAAATAAAAGAATTATCAGTGTATAAACATATTCAAAAGGTTTTTTTTTTTGTTTCGTTTAATTAATTTTGTTTGACATTTTGATATTTTGTCCATCATTAATTATTAGGAGCGGAATAAGGTTTTGAGTAATTTGCCTAAAGCCATAGTTTCAAACCTCCGTGCTATCACTCTCTATATGGCTAAGAAAAAAATCCCTAGCTCCGTTACACACGATTGAACTGCTGCAAAGACCTTTGTCGATTGGACATACATTTATGGCTAAGAACTTTAACTAACCTAACTGAGAGAGATTCTTATCTAAATCATAGGCATTTAGTTAAGTGTATTAAGCTAATCAAAACTTAATATTTTCATAAATTCTTGTGTTTCATAATTAATTTCACAATGCTCTATAAAAATATCAAATTCTGATTGATTTAATGTACCCAACTATCATGCCCATAGTTTAAGTAAGATTTTTTCCCTAACAGAAATATAGCTATACTCTCTTTAATCCCTAAATCAACTGAAAACTGTATAAGTTCAAATACTCGCCCTAAACCAAATGTGAGGTGAAAATTTCAACTTTATTCTAGAATAGAATTTAATTTCATGACGTTGCATGCATGGCATCTTAATTTCTTTGCATCAAGTTTATGAAAATATATACATTAGAGAAATTTTTGTCTAAATTTAAAACATTTAAGTTTAGTGCACTAAATCAATCAACATTTAATATTTTCATAAATCTTTATATTTTTAATTATATAATACAAAAATTTATAAAAATATTAATTGTTAATTAATTTAATGCATCCAAGTGAATGTTTCAAGTTTATACAAAAATCTTTCTACATATTAAATCTTTCTCTTTCTTTCTCTCTATACCTTATGTTTCTGCCTCTAATTATTTTATGTATGTATCTTTACACATTGAGTATGCTTTAAATTCCATACAATTAATAAGTTTTCCAACGAAATGTTGCCAAGGAAAGAGGAGAAATCAAACCTTTCTTTCCTGATCAAAATGCTTTACAATTATTTTTTAACTACAGAGAATCTTAATTAGTTACTAAAAATATATTTTTATAATAAAATATTAAAAACAACAATAATTCATGAAATACCAATCCATGTTTAATTGCAAAAAATGCAGTTCATTTTGGAACTACAGGGTATCCTCTTCCTGCTTTCACCTACCAGCAACACAACACGGCTATTATATTTTGCTTATGTGAACTGGGGAAATGTGTCAATATGTATATAGGCACTGGCTTTTCAGAGAACAGCAAATGGACAAGGTTTGGGTCTTACTTGGAGATGATGGCAGATATCAGATCACATCAGATTAATCATAACATCAGTTTCTAACACTCACGCTGGCGCTAATAACACAGCAACACCTTGAACAGTCACTTTCAGACACTTAAACGACCATGATTCGCTGATGTGCCACTTTATTCTTTAGCAGCAGGGAATGTGCAGAGCTGAATGCTTCTGCCTTGTGAACCTTTGAACTAGAAGCATAACCAGGTAGCTATTAATTAGCAAAATGGACCGTTATTGTATGATCAGTTTTCCTATGATAGTTAAAAACTGAAAACAGAGCGCGTGGAGATTAAAAAAAAAGAAAAGAAAAAGAAAAGCAGCACAGTTGGCATCCATAGGTTGCATAGTTCCTTCTTTGTTTGGAAGCAGATGTTGATTAATTCTCAAAAACATAACTTAATCTTTCGAGCTTCAAAGTTTCCTCAACCGTTTCAAGAATTAAAGGGGAAAATAAAAAGCAAAATATAAATTTAAAAAAAGGGATTAGTGTACTCGTTACAAAACGACGACATTTCTCAATTCCCCTTCGAAATGTGAAGAAATGTACAATTGTACCAAGTGACAGCAGAGGCAGTGTATTGTCACAACAGCTTGTTACTGTAGGGCATGGGTTGTCTCTGGCAAAGGCAGGATTTTAGAGAGAGAGAGAGAGACAGGATAAGGACAAGAGTTGCACACCCACGCACACAGACATTGGAGCGGGAAAGGGGCATGGGGTAATCATTCCATAGTACAATTGGAGATGATTGCCATTTAAATATGTTCATGACAATTTTTTTTTTATTAATTTTGATTTATTATAAATGATTTTCTTTTTCTTGTAAATAACATATTATAGTAAAATTTTATATATTTTAATTTATAATTAACTCACACATTAAACTTTATTTATATAACATAAATAGATAAAAATATAATTTGATCCAGAATTTTACAATTAACTACAAAATTTTTTTATCAACTAAACTAGTTAACAATTTTGTTTTACATATAAATGACTGCTTTTGACAGTTTAGCACAAATGAACGGGGAAAAAAAAGAAGATAATATATTGTAGAAATGTGTTCTATATATATAATATATAATATATAATATATATACGTAACAAACCGACTACTCCCTGATTTTTTGTTTATATACTTTATTATTTTTTTGATATACGACTACTCCCTGATTTGTGTCCGCCTCAATTCATGATGCTATATACTGTAAAATCATGTGTTTTTGTGATTAATATGCATATCACATGCATGCTGGAACTTTCATAATTGGTATGATTAAATTGCAAAAACTAGACTAATCATATCCATGGCTTGACTGAGAAATCATGCTACATCTCAAATAAAAAATGGCACTAATATAGCACTTATGTATATGGACTAACTTTTCCCACATCAACAATTTATATAATGTTATTTATTAAACTTTTGAATTTTATTAGACTTAATTAATTAATCGAAGTTTAATAGAGAAGAATTTAAATGTAGCTGCTAGAACTCAAACGGAAAACTCTGTATAGAATTGTGCATATAACCATTGTGCAACTGAGTTCGCTTAATATGTATTAGAGTAATTAAATTACTTAACAAGTTTGCACAATTCTTTCACCAATATATAATAATAAAAAAGAATACACAATTTCCACACAACTTTTCATTTGAGCTTAAAATGAAGTACTGAGGTAAAGTTTGGTATTGCCCTAAATTTTAAGGGAATAAGCATTTAACACCGTGAAAAATTAATAAAGCAGAAAAAAGTCAAGAAATGAAAATTCTAAGAAAAAGGTCAAAATTTTCCAACATTGTTTTGGAAATTTCTCTAGTGGCTCTGCAACTCTAGCATGGGAATTTTAATTTCACTTCATCACAAGTAATCAACAAGGTCATCTCTTTCCACTGCGGAGTCTTCCTTAGATCCTTGTATACACCTTCATCAAACCTCTGCCCCCATGGCCACGTCGTGGGAAAGGTGGTCGTCACTTGCGAATTACAACTCCACAACAAAGTAACACAGTTCCACCACCATGTAATTCGAAAGTTTACCTATTTTGGCATGTGATTTGAACTTCAAACTAACTTAACAATGTTCTTGCTTCCTCATGCTCCTGAAGAACGATGTTGGATTCGAATATTTGTTTCCTTATGGCATGAGAGTCCGAATCAACAAAGAGGGCATCATCAAGGATGGGGACCTCTGGTGAGGATGGGTTAGAAACCAACATCCGATCTGATTTGAAGCTAGCTGGTCAAGCCAATGTCAGTTGGGTCCAGTTATGCCTTCTCATTCATGGTCAAAAGAGTGGTTTTCTACAGTAAAAGAGGCAACCAGAAGGAGTTCTATACTTTGAAAAGAGTCTCTTTAACATGTATTTATCTCTAAAATAAATAAATAATAATGTATTTATTGTTAATTTAGTCTAAAGAACATAGATATTTTAATCCACTAAAACTTAATAATGAATATATATTTACTTACTCACATTGATTTTAAAAAAACTTTATCGTTAAACTTTTACCTCACTATTACTTGGGGTAATATTTAAACCTTAACACTATGTTTGAATGACAGGTAAAGAGGGGAATGGAAAGGAAATGGGGGGAACGGAATGAATTTTTTGTGTTTGGGAGTTTTAAAATGCGATAGAACTTAACGAACACGGGGGAATTATTTCCCCCTCTTCCCTCAAATGACCAATTTTTGTTCTCCAAAATTGAGGTGGAATGGGAGAACACACGTTCGCTTAGCTCCATTAATGAATCTTCCAAACAAAGAGAGAGGAACTATGTTCCATTCCTTTCCTTTCCTTTCCAATCCATTCCCACCTATTCCGTTCCGTTCCGTTAATGAGAAAACATCCAAACACAGGGTAAAGGAGGATACTTTTTTGTTTAATACATAAAAGAGGAGAAATTTTATCCCCATATATTTTTTTGCCGCATTTTACTGTTCTATCAAATACATATTTTTTCCTCAATTTTTCTTTTCTTAAAACTTTACCCCTTGTCACTCCCTTACCGAACATATAGGCCAAGTGGAAATTTTATGCTATATAAAGATATATGTCGTAATTTTATAAAAGTTTGTGATTACGGTGTGTGGTATATAATTTGAATAATCGTCAATATATAAATAATTTTTCCCACAAAGAAAACAAATAACTTTGGCAAAATAGACATTAATATGTGCACATATTTTTTTACACCAAAATTTTACACCTTCTCTTTTAGGTTAACAAAAGTGAAAAATACACTTTCAAATATTTATTTTATTTTTTCTTTTCTCATAAAAGATGTAACACTTTAAAGTAAAAGAATGTGTACAAATAACATTTTCTTTAATAAAATAATCATCATATATATATATGAGTTGAAACTAAAAAGGAAGAAAATTAAAGGGAAGAGAAAAGGAAAAGTGAGCTGAGGAAGAGTATAGATTAATAGGTGGCAATTTGAAGGCCATAATGGCCACCTATAAGCAGAGACAAAAAGAAATGATGTATGTTTGCTATCCCATGCCCTTTATCCAGCTTACTTAGGTTTCAAACCATAAAGAAAAAGCATCGCCATTTAAAATCCATATCACATATTAATCCAAGGGATCTTGCTATAGATGATGCAAGACATTATTCCCACGGTACGTATTCACTCTGACATCATCAGCACGTTAGCCTAACGCCAGCAAAAACCATTTCACATTATACACACGATTTTCTTCCTATTAACCTTCTCTGTTTATTTCTAACTATATAAGGAAAATTAAACTGTTTTTAGATGGAAACAATTTTTTAGACTTATTTCGGGAATTGTTTATAAAAATAAAAACGCAATTTTTTTTTAAAAAAAAGTGACCATGCTATATATATATATACACACACACATGTTGCTCAGCATTTTTTTTTTAGTATGTGGATTAATTTTTTTCTTTCGACTTGTACCGATTCATTGATGTTACAATTTACCGGTTTCCACATTTTAATTTTATGAAACCTCAATGTCCAGATATAAACATCGGATCCAAAATTGTAGAAGTAGGTCAATATTCAATATATCTCTACTGAAGCGATATTGCTGCAATCAATTTCTTTTTTTATCATCAATTAACTTTGTGATCGTTATAAGTTTATATTACTTCTTCTCTTAAAAAAGATATCACTGAATGTACTTTTAAGTTTTAATGTACATTTCATTGTGCGCGTACAGCTGTTCCCCCCCCCCCCCCCCCCCCTCCCCTCCCCCTCAATATATAGGATTTATAGTTTGGTAGGTCCACTACCGTTCATTTGCCTAACAACAACTATATATTCTAAAATCAATAGTGATTGACTTGAGAATTTAGATGAAGATCATATATTGAACATAAATGGTAATGACTTGTTAATATATCCAAGAAGAGCCCGAAAGATTAATTTGTAGAAACACAAACAACTGAACATACTAGCAAAACAAACTTAATTCATTATTTTTTTTTCTTAAAGTATTTCCTCACTTGATAGTTGAGAGATTAATCTCTCAGAGTTCAGTCAGACACATAAGCAAGAATATCTCACAACAATGTTATTTTTAATTCATTATGTATTTTATTATATATATAAATGACCAAAAGATTCTTACACAAATTTAAAGCACCCAATTGGATATATTAGACTAATCAGTACTTAATATTTTTATAGAATTTTGTGTCACACAATTAAAAACATAAAATTTTATGAAAATGTTAAGTATTAATTGATCTGATGTACCCAACTTAAGTGTTATAAGTTTATGAAAGAATTTCTTATGAATGACCCAATGCCATCAATGTTAGTTGAAAATTATATGTATTCGAAAGAAATTATGCAAAAGAATAAAGATCATCTTACATCTCTAAAAAGGGTATAGATACTATTCACACCATTTTTAAGAGATGCGATTGAGTGAGAGAAAGTGATAAGAAAATGTATGTATAATAAATGATATTAGATGATATGTGAAAAGAGGTGTATATACTGTTTGATGTAAGAATATAAAGGTTGTATACAAAAATACAAATAAACAACATGAGATTTTAATGCCATTTATATGTTAAATGCATGTTTTTGTTGTCATATGAGATAATTCTTTTTTTTTTTTTTTTGCTTTTAATTAAACAACTCTTTGCGTAATACTCTCGTTAATCCCTAATAGGTAAGAATAAGATGCAGATAAATATCTACAAGTTAAACAATGTCTTGATTTAATATGTTTTTTGTGAATAAGATCTTTAAGATATCATATGTAGTGAGTTATGGGAACCCTAAACACCCCTTATTCAAATATTGACACAAGCCGTAAGGGAACTGAATAACCACTTGAACAATAATAATGTTGTTGTTTGGATTCCCTTACACAAGCACGAATATAAAGATCGATGTTAAGAATTGTTTTTCCAAAAATAAGGTTCCTAACTCGATTTCCATTGTTGCCAAAATACTAAACCAAATCTAAGAGCTAAAACTATCATGTGGAAAAAAACGATGGCAAATTATAATATAAATTGGTAAAATATAATCTCTGATCTTCCTAGTCTTAGTTAAGTGGATCTAACTAACGAGTAACACTAAGGATTCCTCCCATTGCAACAAGTTAGTTACTTGCACTTTAATATACTTGTATTATATTCTAATTGTTCATGGATTTTACAATCATATAATCCTTATTTTACTATATAGGAATTCTTAGATCAGTAGCTACTTTTTACTTCATTCATGAATTTCTACAATTGAACTTCATCATTTTGTGCTTAGTTAAACAGCTAAATGAAGTACAAAGAAAACATAATTATTGAATTATGGCTAAATTCTCAAACGGGTAGATAAACTATATGCTTTCAATGGCCAGATTGGCCCACAAATTTTTAGGCATGACAAAATATAAAGTTAATCATGATTGTCACACTTAATTAATTCAAGAGATGATAACAATATTATAAGTTTGGTTTGGAATTTGAGAAATAAGGTTGGTGTATTTCGAGTCTTAGAAAGTTAAAGAGCAAAATGGATGCGAGAAAGGTAAGAAGCTTTTTTGATGCAAAAAGTCAAATGTGCAATCACCCATCATAATGATACTTCACCGCCGATGCAGAGGGGGTGTGATAGATCACCCAATATCGATCATCATTGTCCTCCAATATTTCTTTTATACATGGTGCCCCGAAAGAGATAATCTTTATAATAAAATTATCTAAAAGAAACCTTAGAAAGTGATAGATATATGTATCACTGGCTCGCTCTTTACTCTTTTTTTGAAATACTTTATGGTGTGGTGATGAATGATCGATAATTTTTACTTATATTTGATTATGTATCTATTTCTATTATTGTGCACTCAACAGGTTTCGCTTTTGCTCATATTTTCATTATTATCTACAGTGACGGGGATGTTGCATGGAAGTTTCATCCATTTTTTGAGGGCAAAGACATCAACTTCTCTGTTGAGCCATTTTGTCGTGTATTGTTGACCTCCATGTCACAGTAAAATTCCACTAACCATGAAGGACATGGAGTTTCCAAGCTTTTTAGGACAAACAGTTTCATCACTATTTGCAGCAAGCTGCCAGCTTTGGTTGAATTGTTTGCTAAAGTCTCTCTTAGCTTAACTTTTAGCATATCTTTCGCTTTCTTTTTCAACATTCTCCGCTAGTTAGTTCCCTGCCTCATTTATTTATCCCATTCTTATGTTGATAGAGTTAGTTAATTCACCCTTCACATGTTGGAATATTAGAGAGACGACAAAAGACATTTAGAAATTGAATAATGGTTATTCAATATACTTTTACATATTTTCTTACATTCATATAATTTTTATAATTTTATTATAATTAAATTTACCTTTTCTTTTACAAATTTAAAGTCTAATTTTGCCACCTAATCATAAGTAAAAGATGTAAGAGATAGAGTGACCGGTATTATGTAGATTATATACTTATTCAATATACTTATTCAGCAAGAAATACTTATGTAGATTATATATACACAAATTGTATAAATTAAATTAATCAATACATAATATATTATTTTTTTTAATATAAAATAATTATGTGACACAAATTTATATAATTATTTAAATATTGATTAATTTAATCTAAATAAATGTATAAATAAAGTCTATACAAATATTTTTCTTATTCTAAATTTTCCTTAGAAATTAATATCCTCCAAGAGAAAGAGAGAGAGAGAGGCAAAGCGAAAAAGGGAAAGTTGGTTTGGCGACGTTATAAGTTATGCTTTCCGCTATGGTGTAATCTGGCCCCCAAGGTTTGAGAGATAGAAACCCTCTATAATTTGCTTCTTGCTCTAAAAATCATCAACGTCCATATAGAAATTATCGGATAGAAGAGGGAGAAAGAGAGAGATCATAAGAAGTGATGTCAACAACTTCCCAAACTATTGTTAACCACAGCTTGTTCGATGAGCAGGATCAGATGCCTACGCAGATGGGCTACCTTCTTCCTTTCCCAGCAAACCTGACCTTCCCTCCTTTGGGTTGCCATCAATCTTTGAAAGCCTTCAGTTCCATAGTTCCTTCACTTGCATCTGAGGCAAATTCTACATCAAATCTAACACAAACCCTACTCGCAACCACTGCTCAAAAGTCAAGAGAAAACCTCACTTCTAGTTTTGGAGGAGCTCAATTCCTATCCTTGCACAGATCAAGTGTAAATCCATGGTGATACAAACCTCTCTTTAATTCTCATATGATCCAACCATGCATGTTAACCTTTTTTTATTATGTAATTAATTAACCTTCATGATGGAATATAATCTATACTATAGTTTAAGAGAATTGGGTCAGGATGTGGTTTCATTTATATCATTGAATTTAGGGCATTGGGAGAAGTAACTGATTGCTTCAGCAGTAAAAGGAGTGGAGTAGATGATCATCATCTAGGGGTTTCTACCATGAAGATGAAGAAAATCAAGGCAAGAAGGAAGGTGAGGGAGCCTAGGTTTTGCTTTAAGACCATGAGCGACGTGGATGTGTTGGATGATGGCTACAAGTGGAGGAAGTACGGACAAAAAGTGGTAAAGAACACTCAGCACCCCAGGTATACCCACGAATTCAAAGTTTCTCTCTTTTTGTTTTGCTTTGATTAAAGAGTTGAAAGCATATATATTTGATTAAACCTTCGATCCGTTGTACCCCAACACTTGCTACATATATATTCTCTCTCCAATCTCCCCACCCCTCTCTCATAATCTCATTATTGTTTTTATCATAATTACATATTTGGCTTTGCTTTGAGAAGATTTTAATTTTTCTGAGTAATGTGGGGATGACTACATCATTAAAGATATTAAAGCAAGATTTCCCTTTATGTCAAGTTCTGAAAAATATAATATGCAAAAGAATTTTGTTTGAGAGAGGATGAAAATTTGTCAATGTTAAAGAACTACTAATTGTGATTCTCAGATGTTATAGTATGTAAATGAACGAGAACTAAAAATTATTTTTCCTTACACTAATCGGGCGGATGATACTCTTGCTAGCTCTAGGTCTCTACTAACACTTTTCCTCATAAATACCCCTTTATAGCATTTTCGTGTTTTACGGATTTTACTATGGAAACATGCAAATAAAAATACAAATGGTCTTTATTGTGCCTTTATTGAGGTATTGACAGCTCTTGCATTACAATGATCAATGATTCTGATTTTAGCTTCAAGAATTTGTTCAACAGTCACTTATACTACAACCATATTGCCACATGCCGTATTTCGGTTTATGTGGTTTTTGTTCATGGTGTTTGAAACTACTATGGAGGTTAGAGATATTTCCAATTGACATAAAAGTCACTCTCTTATAATATGATCATGACAAACTCATTGAACTACGTACAAGCATTACCAAGTTCTCTAATAATGTGTTTTGGGTACATTGCATGTAGAAGCTACTACCGTTGCACACAAGATAGTTGTCGCGTAAAGAAACGCGTGGAGCGCTTAGCCGAGGATCCAAGGATGGTGATAACCACATATGAAGGGAGACATGTACACTCTCCGTCAAATGATCTTGAAGACTCTCAAACTCCATCTCAACTTAGCAATTTCTTATGGTAGTGTACACGAACATAATATTTTATAAATGTATATGTTTGTTTTAGAGGGTTGGCTTTGTAGAGATGAAAACGGAATAAGTAGAGAGGAAGGAAGGAATATTGACAATGTATCTGGACATGATAGATGCATGCTCTTCTCCATCCACTCCTCCCATTTTCATCCCTTCCAAGCACACCATAAATGTGTGGTTGATTTGTCTAGTCTTGGTGTTTCATAAAAATTTAAGATACCAGTAACATTTGTAAGTTGGCCCTACTTTTCTGCTGGGCTTCTGCTCATTAATTTTGCCTTATATTTAGTTTCACCCGATAGCTTGTGCTCGAACAGTTTCTTCTACATGCCTTCGTTGAGAATTACCCAAAAAGATGTTAATCTGATAGTCATATATATATATATATATATATATATTGGGATATATCTAGTGAGAAGAATAGTTATTGTAAGAAGGTGAGAGGAGTAAATCTTGACCATACAATCATACATGGATGGTCAAGAAAGTTACTTAAAAGTCACGTGATCACTTAAAAAAGTCACATACTTATGTTCTAATCTTGACCATTCAGATAAGATCTAATAGTTAAGATTCACTCTTCTCATCCTCTCATAATAAACATTCCTCTCACCTGATACACTTCTTATATGGTATTAATCTGATAATCATATAATGTAACATTTGAATCAAAATTGAAGTATGCTTTTCTTAAAATAATGTACCATGCGAATCTAAAACTATGAACAGAACAAAATTTAGCAAAGCCTCCGTACTTGCATTGGTTTATGTCTTTCAATAAGTCTTGTTAGGAACTCCGAACTGTGAGAACATTACTATTGTGAATCTTAAGGGCAAAAGTCAAAAACAAAATCCAAACTACATTGCACAGGTGCGGACGTGCCGAGCCAATAATTTTAAGTTGGAGTTCCAAAGACTAATTTTACGTTTTTTGAGGGGCTAAACATTAAATTACGTGATAAAAAAATCATTTAAAAAAGATCTAAAGGAAGGTGTTGAGGCTGGCGGTGGTGCCGGGTGGCCTACGTCTCCGTCGTTGAAATTGCACAAATCTGAATTAAATTAAATTAAATTACACACACTTTTGTTCTTTTGAAATTATGTTGACCCGTAATAAGCTGTATCATAGAATGAGAGTTCACGTAACGTAAAAATTTTATAGATAATGAAGTTGTGCATCATTTTGTAAACATGGAGAAGTCTTTATTTTATGCTTCAACTACACTCAAGCAATGTACACTCAAGCAATGTACACTAGGAAAAAAAATTCTAGACTCAATCATACAGTTCCGTGCATATAGGCGTTGAGACATTTTGAAATAGGATGGAGCAGTTCCTAAGGGAATTGAAAGAAAAATCTAACAAAGCCGGTGGAAGAGAGAGAAGTTAGATTACGAGAATTTTGTGAAAAATACTATCTTTAACCTAATTTTCATAATTCAATAAAACACAAGAATGTACACCAAGAAAAAGTATGGATCTGACCCTAGTTTTTCTCTTTTTCTTTATGGAGCTTTCTCACCCTTTGTATTACCTTTTTTTTTTAATCTCTTTTATAGTGTTTTAGTTCTCTTTCGTTGGATTCTTTTTTTATGGAAACTGCTGCTAGTATCGTTCAAGTGTGTTTGGTTCTGTGTTCCAAACCCAAGTTAAAGCTCCTAGAACGTCGGTTCATGTTTGTTTGGGTGTTCAAGTGTTGGCCCAACTTGAGCTGACTTTTGCTCTCAAACTTCGGTTTAAGCTGAAGCAACATATTGTAGCTTTTCCGTTGTAAATGTGGCTGTTGGAGTCCCTTGATGGCAAAGTTAAAGTCTCAATTAAGTGTGTGTTTAGATTAGAGTTGGTAAATTTTAATTTGATTAAAAGTATATTTATAAACATAAGTTTAGTTAAAAATAAATTTGTAATAACGTAATTTATATTTAGAAATTTTTATCTTAAAAGTGAATTTTAAAAAATAAATATTAGAGTACAGATATAAGTACAACCAAAAGCAAGAAAAACTTATTTTTGGGCAAACATACGTTGGAGGCTAAAAGTGAGTTAAAATCAATAGACTTCTGATTTAGTCAAATAATTTTTTGTTTCGTTTAAAAAATTCTAACTGTCGTTTGAAACTCCAAATGATAAACCAAAACATGCACCTAGTTTTTTACATTTTTAATCCAACAACTTAAATGGACAGAGTACTTTTTCTAAGCAACATTTATATAATTTTTTATTTAAACATTTATATAATCCTGCAACTTAATTTATTTTATTTATAATTAACTCTAGCACCAAAAGTTAAAAAAAAAACATTTATAAAATTTATACTTAAAAATAATTAAATAGTTAAATTAAATAAAAGATAATATTAACATTACAATATAAATCTCATGGCTTTTCAGCAATTATATATCCAAAAGTGTTTTTGATTAATATCATTTAGTAATATTTATTTTGTCAAACATACTTTTGAAATAAAACTTCTCAAATATAAATCACGTTATTACAAATTCTTTTAACTAAAATTAAGTTTACAAAACCAAATTGACTAAAACTTCAGTTTACAAACTCTAATCTAAACACACACTTCAGTGACAACCCTCTTCATTATCTTTCTTGTTTTTTCTTAGTTTTTTGCTATAAATTTATTCATATAGATTTGAGGAGTTTATTTTTGAAATTTCCAAAGATGTCTCATGTCATAGTAGATCTAAAATTTTTATCATTAGTTTGTCATATCAATCGCATGTTTTGGCCTATATAATAGTAAGACCTTCAAATCTGATAAACAAAGTTATAGATTATGGAAGTACGGTAGAATAAGTGAGACTTTAGCTCAGAGAAAATATATTCTTGAAGTAAGACCAAGACACCCTTAATGAAAAGATAGATATAACCTTTTATTTCCCTTAGTTTCTTTATTAGGATTTTATGAGCGTTATGACCCTTGTATAATTTCTTCTTTTTTATTCTATTAGATTTTTGTGGGTTTGTTTTTGTTATTCTTCAAGGCATGTTGCAAGTGATCTTGGGAAGTTTCCTTTTGTGAGTTCTTCAAAAGTTTGTTTTCCTCTTCATATCATATCTATGGCAAAAAAAATGTACACAAAAAAAAAAATAGAACACAAGAATAAGTAAAACCGGAATTAACACTAAAAAATATAACCAAAACATAAATATGGAAATATGCATGTGAATATGTTCTCGCTATTTCTAATAGGAGAAATAATCATCTTACATCACTTTTCAATATCACTTTTTATATTTAGTTAATGATGTATAAATTTGTGGTTAATCATGTGTATTAGTTAATTAATGAGTAAATTCATAATTTATGGTTGAAACTTAAATTTATTCATTAACTAACTAATACATGTGATTAACTATAAATTTGTACATCATTAACAAAATGTAAAAAATAGTATTGAAAAATGATATAGGAATATAGGGGTTGTTCCAATAGAGAATCAAAATAAGAGATAACAATTAGTATCCGTTTGGTTTCTGGAATTGAGCATAGAATTAGAGTTTGGAATTGGAATTGGATATCTTAATTCTAATTTTTATGTTCGAAATGTCATTTTAGAATTGAAATTGTAATTCTATAAATCAATTCCATGGAATTAGAAAACAACTAAGTTAAGTCTTTCTCAATTCTTAGTATATACCTTAAGAATTACCAATTCCAGAACTTAAAAATTACTCTCTCTCTTTACATTTATTTATGAACAATCATATTTATTGAGATTCTATATTTATATAGAAAATTGTTTATATATTTATATAAAAATTATTATAATAGCTATTTATTTATTTTTTCTAAAAAAATTCATGATTTTTTTTTATAAAAATATGATTATTATATTATAAAAATATTATTGTATGAATATTTTTATTAATTTTAATGTTTTAGATCATACATTTAAACAATAAAATTATAATTGAATTTAAATTATAATTTATTATCCTAATTATTTAACAACCCCAAACATAAAATTTAAAATTTTGAACCAATTCTAATTAAAAAAAATTAAAATTAAAATTAAAATTCTATATTTCAATTCTAATTAAAAGAAAGTTAAGTGAGTACTTTTTTTATCCTATTTTAGTACATAGGAGGGCAAAGCCCGAAAATAAAAAAAATTAATCTAGAACAAACACATTGCGGGATAGGAACGCAGGGTGACCGTTGAAGCACAAGAAACTAAAAGATCTCGACTGTGGGAGGAGTTGGCCCATTCATGAAGACCGTTTTCATGAGTCATGGCCCAGTTCGCCATCCAGCACATCGATTGCTTTCTGTGTACAAATAATTGAATTTCACCACCCAAGCCGTGTTATTCCGGTAGTGTAAAATCCTGTCGACGATGCGACTGTAAATGGGAGAGGTCTATCTTTTTTTTTTGTGATGTGATAAGTAATGTTCGAATCAGAACATGTGTACCTTAATTAATATATCTTTCAAGTGCGGTCAAAGGTAGTGGGTAAATTATTTGAAATGTAATTAAGAGATTTATAAAGATATTTATTATAATTTTACCTCAATAATTGAAGAGAGTTTACCTAATCATATAATCAAATTTAAGGGTGTAACTTTTCTTAACTTTTGGCCATACACCCATGGCCAAACTCAAGTCTTGCTACTCTAAATCTATGGTAATTTGGAAGTAATGGTATCAGCTTTTGCTTCTTATTTTACTATTTTGAGTTTGAATTCATTCGGAAGTTGTGAAAATTTTAATTTTTGTGAATTTGCTAAACCTAATATTGCAATAAATCAAGTTAAACCGATCCAGCAAAATGGGGACTAACAGCGAAGCTTAAGGAATTACTTACCAGTTACCACAACACTATGATAATCAGAAGTATTGAAAGATCAAAAAGAGTGGCAATGATGATAAAAAAATAAGTAATGATATATCTTCCTACTCAATCATCATAATAATTATTTTAATATTAAATGAAGAAAGTATTAAATAAAAAAGTAAATACATCTAATGTCTTGAAAATATAAAAATATTTAATATTTTCTTTATTTAATAATTAAAAGATTAATAAAAAGATTAAATAAAAAGATAAATTATTTTTCTAAAAAAAATACAATGAGACAATAGTACGTGGAAGAAAAAGTGTTGGATTTGGACCCTTTTTATTCTGTGAATAGGCCTAATTCTTGTTTTGTTTAATGAGTGACGGCCCAGTGATTGTATTCGGGTGGATTGGGTACACATGTGTAATCTGCAATGGGCCAATATTTTTCATATTTTTTTTTATTGACGGATTTATACTTTGGTCACGGGCTGGTGAGAGTTCTAATAACACGACCTCAGGAAATAGGTTCAGAGATATTGAAAGATGCTAAGTCTTGCAGATCTAGAGACAATATCTAGTGCTAGATCCTCTCTCTCTCTCTCTTTTATTTTTTTTACCTTCCAGACAAGCTAGCGTGTACTTCTCTGTTTGATTCGTTGGCTAGCTGTATTATCTGATGTTGGGCATGCCTGTGTGGGCCTTGTTTTATCTTTTACTTGTTGTATCTCAACATTTCCGACAAAAAAAAAAAGTAGAATGGCAATTGGTAATGTAAGCAAAAATCCACATGAGATATGGATTCTTTCTTTTTACTCATTAACAAAGAGAGGGTCCGCAAAGACAATACAAATTACATTTGTATAAAAATTGGTGGACCACAACACAAATTGCATGGGTCATTCGAAAAAAAAATTGTGTCTCTCTGCCATAATAAGACTCTTTCTTGTTATTGAGAAAAATGAAAGGTTCCAAATTCATCTTTGTGTGTCTTGATATATATATATATATATATATATATATATATATATATGATTAATTTACATTAGTGTAAGTTTTTTCACTTACACTTATTTTCAACCATTAGATTTATAATCATTTAATGATTGAGATGATTTTATTAACCATTAATTTAGATTATGAATCTATTGACAGTTAAAAATAATGTAAATTAAAAAAAATTTATACTTTGTTAAAATGATCCTCTCTAAATATATATATATATATATATATATATATATATATATATATATATATATATATATATATATATATATATATATATAATTGAATGTTAGAATAACATAGGATAGTGAGGGTGATATTTTCTTGTAAGAGATTTTTTCGTTTGGATTTAATCTTGATCTGCTGTGATTATTTCTATACTATTCATGCATTGAATATAATAATAACTATATCAAAGTCAAATTTATTAAATGATATGACAACATATAATTACATAAAATATTTATTTTTGATGTATAAAAAATTTATTTTTGATTCATTATTAATGTATCATTTAATCATGTATAGTAAAATAATTACAGAAATTTCGACTATTACAACAATAATATATGAGGTGACAATTATGTACTCAGATAAATGTTACCAGAAAACACACATTTTACTCTTTTAAAAATATGTGCAATTAGTTTGACCATTCAATAATAAATACATCAAAATAATCATTCAGTGTGAATTTTGACATTAAATTGGTTCTTCAATGTTATGTTTTGAGATCAAATTAGTTATCAAGAGACTAATTTAGTGTCAAAATTTAAGGACAATATTAGTGTATTTGTTATTGGAGGACAAAATTGATAACATTTATATTTTTGAAGGACAAAATGAGTGTTTACTTTAAATGTGTTTACTGAAAATTTTGTCAATTGTTCGACAATTTAGTAAATTATTTGTCTATGAATAAAGTTTGATTCTCGATCTCAATTCGGGAAAGGAAATCGCTTCCTCTTGGAATTTTGGTCTGAATATCTTAAAATGATTGGAATTGATGGCTTCAATTTCAAGAAAGTTGTGTTTGGAAATCTAAAAGCTTTATTTTCGAAAAGTAAAATAAAATCAGTATAAATGAGAATAAGTTAAAATGACTGGAATGAAAAAACATTCAAAGTAAATATGACAGAATGTAAAAGACTTACGATAAAGAAAAACTGAAGTAATTTAAACAGATACATTGAACAGTGAATATGCATATATGTAAATTGCAAAGAAGTAAAATTGCATTAAAAATAAAGAAAACAATTAAATGAAAGCAATAAATAGAACTCAAATGATCTTTAAAAGAATCACTTGATTATGAGTATAAGAATTTGTAAAGAAAAATAAAGACTGAATGTAAATGGACTGAATTTAAGATTGTATTGGATTTGTAAAGAGTACATAAATGTAAATGAAGATGAAAGTGAATGGAAACATACTGAACTAAACTTGCGTGTTGTTTACTCTAGATGTCAATGGACGTGAGAGCGTAAGTTTACAAGTGTTTGCGAGTATTAAATTTCTAACCCCTAAATGTTTCCATCCTCTTGGTATTTATAGACTTTCTAAGTAACTATATAGTTTACACGATTTCGACATGTGTTTACAATAAAGATAACTGCCTAAATGATTGGTAATCTTTGTTTAGTAACCACCAAATCTTTGTCAGTAATCCTCGTACTATCAACAACTGCTCGATCTTTGTCAACAATCCATGTGTTGTCTTGATTTTTCCTCTAACTGCTGCTAACTGTCATTTCAAATTCAAAAACTCTCTTTTTTGAATCCAAACTTGTATGCTCGAACCTTTGTTGATTTTTACTCGAGATCTATTCCTTCCAAAAATTTTGCTAAGTGTAGTTACTCTCTAAGCCTATAGTTTTGATTTCAAATTGAAACTACTATTTCCACTATGAAATGGAAATAACTAATCGAAATTTTTGTCTCGATCAGTTTTGATTCCATTTTACAACTTGTAAATTCATCAAGAATCATATTTATGTCAATTTAAACTATCAAAATAGCCTAAATCGAAAAATATTTCATTTTTATACCAACAGATGCCCCCAATATTTATTCTCGAAGTATGAGAGATAAATATTTTAACTTTTCGAATACTACTCTTCAACTATAATTGGACTTAGATATTTTGCCTTTATATCTCAGTTTATCGTAATATAAGCAACTGAAAAGTCTAATGACAATATCTGTAATTTGTCATCCAAATCTCCACTAACTTGAACGGTCATTACGTGGTCATTCCCCTTTAATTAACTAATTCCTCTTTTTAGGGAATTACAAAACCAATGATGACATTTAATGGATAAAACAGCTTTAGCCGTACTCCCAACATGCCCGCAATAATGGGAGTTACTACGCACGTTCTCCCTTTTCTCTTTCTTCTGATTTTGCAAACCCCTATTTAAAGGCTTATGAATCTTTTATCCTTTTTACACCATTCTTCTAAAAACCCTCCATTTCTCTCTACGTTTCTGCTCTTTTTTTTTCTTTCTGCCATTGCTGAACTTTGAAATCCTTTGATAAGCTCTATCTTTTCTTTCTTCTCAAACTCCCATAACTTTCAAAATTCAATGGCATCTTCTTCTAACCAAACTTCTAACCAAACTGTTACCTCTGCCCAAGCTTCACACTCAAGCTCTGAAACACAAGAAACGATGGTTTTGCCAAACGCTGCCACTGTGACTACCCCTTTGCTAAAAGACGGGATCCTTTACGCCCTTGACCCTTCCACGAACTATTCTGAACTCTGGAAGTCTCAGGTAATGAACATTTTTTCTATTGACAAAGAGAAATTTGCATTCTTAGGTCCAACTCTTCCCAAAAATGAGTACGAACCCATTCGATCCTTTTTCCCTTGTATTAAAGGAGAAGAAATAGTCGCTTTCCATTCCTTTCTCAAAATTGATTTCTTTGCTAATTTCCACAAAGTGTTTCGAAGCTCACCATCTGTGAGTAACCAAATGAAACCTAATTATATTCGTTGGCTTAACTGTGTCGAAAATTCCATGGAATTTGTTTGGAAAGCAGCTGGAATCTTTGATTTCATCCAGCTGAGCAGGGAGTGTCTTGACTATAATGCCCCTATACTGATAAGTTCCTTCTTTTTCTGGAATAGATCTACTAACTCTTTTCATGTCCCTTATGGCATGTTGACTCCAACTCTTTTTGACATGACTGCTATTACTGGTCTTAAACCAGTCGGACGAATAATCAAAAGCACTCTAAACTCCAAGACCTTAATTGAGCTTGATTTTACAAAATTAACCTACAGTGCTTTCATTCAAAATAATCATCTCGAAACAACTATAGTTTCTGATGAAGAGTATGTGGCGTTCCTCATTTTCTAGTTAAGTACTTTTGTATTTTGTACCAAATCACTTTAAATCTCAAAGTCTCTTATTCCCTTGGCCATTCTTCTTCATGAAGGAACTCCTCTATGTTTGAGCAAATTGATCCTTACTAAACTATATTCTTCAATGTCATAAGTAGTAGGCCTACTTCGATCAAATGATAAGTCCCTCAATAACCTTGGTGGACCTTTCTGGCTATTACAACTTTGGCTTAATTCTATTTTCGAGCCTCATCTTCAAATTGCAAATTCGATCATCAATTACACAAAGATCGAAGGTCCTCGATTGTCTCAACTTCAATACTTTTCGAAATCAGGTAACGAAGTTGAAGACTTCAAAATTTTCTTTTCCTTATTTATGACCATGAAAAGTCAATCTGACAATTTCAACTTTTCACTTTTTGCTCTTCATGGTTGTGGTCCTCAGTGGTTTCGAGAACCATTTTTTCGTGGGACTCCATGGGCTCAATTCGAAAACTTGGATATTTAGGCTCATATTTTGACCACCCAAATACTATCCGTTGGCCTCCCATGCTCAAATGATTTCAGCCTTCAACTCTACCTCCCTTCATATACCTCAATGCAACTTGAGTTTTTCCAGTGTATTCCATCTCCTATTGCCTGAAAAGATGAATACCAAATATGTGAGTTTGAAGCTTAGGATCTCGAGCAATATAATTTTTTCTTGAAACAAAATATCGAAATGAAATAAGGTTTTAATCATTTCGAGTGCTCCTTATCCTTTTATTCGACACAAGGGTTTAAAAGTTGGTGGAGAGAATATTACTTTACTCTGAAGCCTACAATCGAAGAATGCTTCCAACGTTTTATTAACTCCACTTCATCTATACAGACAGGAGTAGCAACCAATAAATCCAAAGGTATGCATCTTAAAGAAATCTCAAAATTTGAAAAAATTCTTTAAAGTTAAATATGATCCTAAACACTTAAGACTGGTGGTTCGAGTGGTTGAACAAGTCCTAAAACAAAAAAAAGCAAAACATTATCAACTCTGTTATGCTGATTTCATTGGTGCACTGCTTTTGAATCCTTTGGGTTCGTTTGAACGATTCGAAACCCCACTAAAGTTTCCTCCACTCCCCAATGCTCCTTTTGGCATGACTAACAATTACCTAGATCCCAAAGATGGAGCGTTAGGTGTTTTTAAGGAATCAAAGAAACGAGAAGTAACTTTTGTCAACTGCTACTTGGACACCTGTCGAGTTCCAATTAATGGATATACTCAAATAATAAAATACCCACCATATGAAAAAAATCAAAGAACACTTCATAAGTATTTGTTTTCGATCCAACTCTTAATTGTGAATCATATATATATTTTATATATTGTAGTCTTAAAAACGACTAAAGTAGTAGAAGCTAAAGAAGGCTGGGATAATGAACCTCAGAGACCGAGCAAAGTTCAAAAAACGAAATCAAAAGTCTCAGGAGCAACTTCATCATCTCATATCTCAAAAAAACCTCCTCCAGTACCTTCAAAAACAAAGATTGCTGAGAAAAAGAAAAAGAAAGAAGTGATTGAAAAAATCACACCTGTTGTTCCCCAACAATCAAAGGTAAAAGATTTTTTTTAATATATAATTTTATTTATCATTGTTATATATTTTTCGAAATGAACTTGCCTTGTCTTTTACTTCGATTTCCTTTCATCTTTATAGGAAAAAACAATTGCTAAGAGCCTAATAAAAACTAGGCGCATAAAGCATGTTGCGTCAAAACAGGCGTAAATTATTTTATCTGAAAGCTCTAATGAATTCTCGAAACGAGATGAAAAGCCCGTTTCCTCAAAGGATGCAAGACTAGCATCAAATGCACAAAGAGTTGAACCATCACAAGTGAGTCATACATATATTATTTAATTATTTTTTTTGAAATATTTAAAACACAGCTAATGTTTTTCATTTCAAATAGGAATCCTACCCCAAAGAACATAGGGAATCTACTCCGACCTCTTCGAGAAGATTTAGGACTCCTTCCCTCATTCCTTCTTCTCCAAGGGATTCCAATCTCATTCTAGATCAACTTACCCCTGAGCCAAAACCAACCTCAACTTTGAGCTCCCAATTCGACAAAATGTTCAATGTTGAAGCTCAAACCGAAAAAGATTCTAGCAGTGGGGCTCAGGATATCCCTATCGAAGCTAATGTTACAGTTTGTCACTAAATACATTCATTTTATATAAATCTTGAAAAAATGCTAATTTTGTGTTCTTACATTTTTTCAGGGAAACAAAGCTTTTGAAATTGGACTCAGCTATGCGGTCCCTATTATCGAAACAAATGTTCAGGTTTGTATTTAATGAAATTGACTATCTATGAAATTGCTTCGACCACTTCTAACATCGAACTTTCTTATCTTCAGGAGAGCATTTCTCCCCCTGAAATCGTCATTGTTGCTGAGATCGAAGTTCCTATCTCCATCGAGGCCATCCAATTTTATGAGACTATCCCATCTGCTTCTGCTAAAGTCCAGTCAGTACAAACAAAAATTTCCTTCGAAGAAGAAGTATAAGTCATATGCCTCGATGATGATGAAAATGAGGATGATGTTCAGAAATGACTGGAAGATATTTTATCCAAACGATCTGTATCTTCTAAATCCCATCATTCTACAGTCCATTCTGAAGCTGAAATCTAAAGTATTTATGCCCCCCAACTATTAAAAGAGTTGGTTGATCTTTCCGTTCTTAGGATAGAACAGGTTATGGCTGCTAAACATAAACAAGAAAAAATGTTTGACTTTCTTGACCAACTAAATCAAAATAAACATCTTTTGGGTTTGAATGCCCAATCAATAATTAAAGAATTAGTTAATTTTACAAAGGATTTGCTAACCCAACTTCCTAAGCTTGATCAAGTCATCACCAACAACTAGCAACTGCTCGAAAAGAAGAAGCAATTGATGGTGATTGTTGCTAAGGTTAAGAGAAAGTGTTCGAAGCTCACATCTGTTCTTTCATCTACTCAGAAAAATATTGATCAAAACGAAGAACAAATTGTTGAGCTTAGACAAGAATTACTACTACTGGAAGATCAACAAGGGGAACTTCGAGCCCTTACTAAAGATTGTGCAAGTAATGTCTTGATAAAGAGTATTTGCAGTTGGCAGCTGAAGGTAATCAAGTGAAGCAAGCAATTCAAGAATTAGCTTCATCCCTCGAGGCAGCTTCCAAAGAAAAAGATAGGATTTTGGACGCTTGGGTCTCATTGTTTTCTAGACTCCAATAGATATTTTGTATCTTTTATTTTGTAATGACAATTTCAATTTTTTCGATTGCTTTGAATAAAAACCATACTTTTATAATGAGATCTTAATTTCGTGAATAGTTGGTTTGTATATTTTTAGATATTTACCATTTATCGAAGTGATCTTTTCATTTTTGTTAACATTCGTAATTGAACAAGCATTACCGGAATAAACTTTTTTGATTCGATATGGCCCATCCCAATTTGGGGACCATTTTCCAAACGATTTCGATTTTTTCTCCATAGGAAAAATAACCTTCCAGACTAAATCATCTAAAACATACTCTTTCCTCTTGACTCTATGATCATAGAATCTTGCAATTCTTTCTTTTTGTCGAATCAAATTTTCATGAGCATCTAATTAATTTAGTTCATCAAACATCAAGTCCCAATAATCTTGAGCAGGAATTTCATCTTGACGTTGTAATTGAATTGACTGAAAATTAATTTCGATTGGTAACACTGCTTCATGCCCATAAACTAAATGATAAGGTGTAGTACCAATAGCTTCCTTAGGAGAATTTCGATAAGCCCATAGAACTTGACTCAAAATTTCATGCCAACTTCTTGGTTTTCGACCAACATATTTCTTTATTAAACTAACTAAAATCTTATTGGCTGCTTCGACTTGTCCATTAACTTGAGCGTAATAGGGAGTCGAAGTAAGTAATTTGATATTCCTTGTCTTAGCAAACTCAGTAATATAATGACCAGTAAACATAGTACCTTGGTCAGTAGTTAAAGTTTGAGGTATACCAAATCTATAAATAATACTTTCTTCAGCAAAATTAATAATATCTTGTTGAGTAACATCCTTTAAAGGAATAGCTTCGACCCATTTACTAAAATAATTAATAGCAACTAGTATATACTTATGTCCTTTCCAAGATGGTGGATGAATCTGACCTATCAGATCGAGAGCCCATCCTCGAAAAGGCCAATGCTTTAAAATGGAATGTAAATCACTTGCAGGAACATGCTGAATGTTTCTATGCTTTTGACATTCTTCACAGGACTTAGCATATAAATGACAATATTTAGCCATCTTGGGCCAATAAACTCTTTACCTATATACTAATACCTATTTTATTTTTTCACCAGCTTAATGAACACCACAAATGTCTTCATGAACTTCTGCTAAAGCTATGAATGCTTTTGTCTCACTTAGACATGTCAATAAATTCTCATATACTGACTTCTTATAGAGTGATTGACCCAATATAACATAATGTAAGACTTTATATTTTAATTTTCTTTCGACTGCTATATTTGGGTTTTGCAAATAATCCATAATTGGCTTTCTCCAATCAGAATCATTTATTTCCTCTATTAAACATACTTCTAAATTCTCAAAAAGATACAACTTTTCTCTGATTTCAATTAATTTAAGCAAAGTAAAACTCAAAATTTTATACCCTGAAGCTATTTGAGCGAGCTCATTAGCTTCATAGTTTTCTTCCCTCGGAATATGTTGCAACATAACTTCATTGAATTCACACAATAACCTTGCTACAAAAGCAAAGTATCTAAACAAATTTTGCTTAATGCATTTATATTCTCGAGTTAATTGCTTAATGATTAATTGAGAATCTGCCAGTACATTAATATTTTTAGCTTTAAGTGAAATTAAAATTTGTAAGCCAGCTATTAAAGCTTCATACTCAGCTTCATTATTCGAATACTCATGTTTTAATTCGAATAAAAATTTAGTTGGAGTTCCAATTGGTTAACAATTAGAACTCCAAGACCAACACCTCTACTGTATTTCGATCCATCGAAAAATAACTTCCATGGTTTTAAACCTACGTATATAATATTTTTTTCTTTGATGTCAACACAAAGATGGTCAGTCAAAAAATCTACAAACACTTGACCTTTTACAGTCTTTTATGGTACATACTTTAAGGAAAATTCTGTTAAAGCAAGAGCTTATTTTCTCACTCTACCATGCAAGATAGGCTTG
This sequence comes from Ormosia emarginata, assembly GCA_029884605.1. Taxonomy (NCBI): domain Eukaryota; kingdom Viridiplantae; phylum Streptophyta; class Magnoliopsida; order Fabales; family Fabaceae; genus Ormosia; species Ormosia emarginata. Next base: position 34,022,390 of record JAQQTP010000076.1, on the reverse strand, counting down.
GATAACATGTACTTTATTATATCAGTTTTCAACATAACAAGTATATCATGTGGCTTTACATAATACTTTAACTTAGTACAAGAGAAATACAAAGCTAAACATAACTTCTCGATTGCACTATATCTAGTTTCAGCATCTATTAAAATCCTACTGTTGATACCCAATTTTGTCCATAAAATTTTTTATTACTTGATCAGTGATTAATATTTTTAGTGAAAAGATGCTTAATTGCAATGTTGTGATCACACCATTTTATTATTATTTACTTCCATCTTACTTTTTCTTATTTGTACAAAATAAATAATTTTTTTTTTTTTTTTGGTAATTTGCTCATTTCTCACCTCACACTACACTCACTCTCACCCACTCCATTATGCATTTATTTTTTGGCAACAGACAATATGCCACTCACCCCACTCATTGCACTACACTCCACTCAATCTCACTTTGCACCCTCCACTCTCAAATTGCACTCCGCACTCACTCACTCAATTCCTAATTGCACTCTCAACAATTCACTTTGCACCCACTCTGCACTCACTCACCAAACTACACACACGGCACTTTTGTTTTTTCTTGCATATCCACTCACACGCACAATAATAGGGGGAAGCAATAAACAGGGAAACATCTTTTCTCGCTTTAAAAGGAAACAGAACACACAGACTTCAATGGAGAACCCTTCCATATTTGGTTTCTCGTAGCCTTCGAAAACACAAAGCAAGCTCCACACCATCACAAAATTTCCATTACTACTTCATCTTCCTCATTTTCTTCACTTCATCCATTTCATTTTCTTCCACTATCCCAAGCCTTCAAAACCAACCAATCTCCCATCACCTTTCAGCTTCAGGATTTTCATACTACCATACTCATCTCCTTTCATCATCACCTCTATTCTCTCAATATATTTAGCATCATTTTCATCTTCACGAATCTTTTCCATAACCAAACCCAACTGAGTCAACTCAGTGAGTAAACACCATAACCATCTTCACAAAGCCAAGTTTTCATCTTCCATCACCATTAACCCCATAAATCACCACGAAATTCCATTGAAACCACCACCAAAGCTTTAACCCACCATCATCCAAGACCAAAACCAATCCACCAGCAGAGCTCACTGTCCTCCGACCGACTCGAACCGAGCTCGTCGGAACCCGTCACAAACCACTGCATGAACCCACACCAGAACCCGACAGACCCAAGCTCCGACGACCCCGCACCGCTGCTGGTCTGAACTGAGAAACCCAGATCTGTCATGCACGGGCTCCAAAACCGTGCAACCCGTGCAGGCCCACATCCGAACCGGACCCGAGATCTGTTGCCTCCATCCGCACTGGACCAGTGAGCCACCGTCGAACAGCGCCTCGCACCAAAGCCAGCCGCACACCATCAACCGCGGCTCAACACTGAACCGCGACCCCGTACCACCGCTCGAGCAGACCGGCGACGTTGAACCAGCAGCGCTCGAACCCGCCGAACTCGCGAACCGGTCGATAGCTCATACCGAGTCAGAACCGTACCCACCGTTGTACCCCAACTGGGATCTGTCACTATCGAGCCCATCGAGTTGCACACTCCGGAGCCAGCTAGAAGCTCTGCCGCATCGCCCCGCACCGCACCAGTCACCGGATCTGTCGTAGCTCCGCCCAGTCCCTGTGAGTGAGTCGTGCTCCGATCCTTGCCCAATCGTCGTTGCCGTCGCGTCTTTGTCCTGCTCTGCTACAGCCGACCTCCGACCTCCATTGGTGTCCTCTGTTTTGCTTCAGGAATATCAAGGAAGGAGAAAAGCAAATACCCCCTCCCTTTTTTTGTTTTTCGTAAGTCACTGTCTATTTTTATGTTTTTTTTTATTTTTTATTTTTTTTATCATTAAGGGTAATGGGCCTAAAGCAATCAATTTGGACCAGAATAGATTAAAAAAAAACGAAGACAAGGCTAAAAATAATGGTAAAAGTTAAAAAGGATTAATATAAAAATTAAAAAATATAAAAAGGGATTAATATAAAATAATTATTTTTTAGAAATAAACAAGATTAACCAAGTTGTGACAGCTTGTTAGTCTTGTAACTATTTGGATCATCTGAGTTGTGATAATCTAATGATCCGAATTATGTAAAATAAAATTACTATAAAAATTATTTCCTTTTTTTAGGTATTTTTAGAAAAAAATCTCACTTAATAATAATAAATTTGATAATCAATGGGTGGCGCCTCTACAGTGTAACGTGAGCTTCACCTATTCAAATCATAATTTGATTAATAGAGTCGTGACGACCTGTTAATTCTAATTTTTTATAAAAAATAAGAAAAAATTAAATCTTTCTTTAAATAAAATCAACCAACCTATACTTATTTTCTAAAGAACTACGCGACTTTGAGCCTCATCATTCTTGACCCGAGGATACGTAGGAGCAGGATTTCTATTCTCGTTCAAAAAAATAAATTTTCATAATTTAGTTATTTCTCTTTTCTTTCCTTTAAAAAAATAAAAATAAAAAAATAAATAAAATAAAATAGTTAAAAGTCTTTTCAAAAAAATTAAAATAAATAAATTTGATATTATTAAAATTTGCACATTGACTTAAGGTGCACTGATTTTGGAGCGAGCACAGAGATCTAACACCTTCCCTACCATGTAATCGACTCGAACCCAAACTCATTTTCCAAAAAATGAGTTTTGCCTATTTTAAGGGTTTTTCTAATGTTTTCCCAAATTAAATAAATATTGGTGGCATGACTCCATTGATTTTCAAATACTAATCTTTTTTCGGTCGTCCGTCATGCGATTCCTGTTCATGACAGATGGCGACTCACGGGATATGGAGAGAGTCGTACTGTTGATGTTAGTTGTCGCAATTATTAATAATTTTTATTTATTTACTTTACCCTTTTTGTCTTTATTTATGTTTTCTTACTTGTTTGTGAATAAATTTTATATGATATTTTTATGTAAATATTTGCTTTGGCATTATTTTGTGTCCATTTTGACATGACTTACTTGTATATATTTTGTGCTTAATTGTTGAAACCTTAGGGTAGATGATTCATTTACTTGGTTATTGTATATATGCTTTTGCGAGGTTGGGGGTAATTTAGTCTTTTTAAATTTTTGTACAGCTTTGTATGCTCTCTCACACACAAGCTCTATACCCTGACTCCTTAGGTACCTTGTAGGATTAGATAGAGAGCGAAGTAGTGTTGCTTTGAGAGACCTTTGGTCTCCGAATAGGCACATGAAAATCCCTCACTCAGATTGAACTCTTTCCGTTTGTAGCCTTTCATAGGTGAGGATTGAGGACTTCTTGCTAGCCAAAGTGTTGGTGACAATGAGGACAATTTGGGACCTTTTGTCGATAGTGTCTAAAACCAAAGTTTTCACGTGTTGAAATACCCTTAGAGGTACTATGGTCCATAGAATTTTTTTTTAAAAAGGCAGGTACCAAGCCTAGACTATCATTTTCCTTTAACACATGAGAAAATTCTTTTTGTCTATATTCTTTTCTTTATTTCATTTTTTGTAGACATTAATTTTCTTTTTGCATTTGCATGTGTGGTCCAATTTTGCAAAAGATATCTCCAAACCTCGAACATGGATAAAGGGAAAAAAGCTCTAATGTCCGAGGTTTCAAAAGTATATGGGTACATTATTGAAGAGTCCGCAAAAGAGCTCAAGTAAGTGAAGGAAACAAACGCAACACAGGATACTTTTTACCACCTCTAATGAGAGGCCATGACTTTGAGCAAAATGATATTAGAAGACTAGTAATGTGTGGTATAACATGGAAAGACAGGAAGAGTTCAACGACAAATATGGAGATATTGCGGTTTTCGATGTTCATCGCTCCCGATACCCAAATGTTGAAAGCCATGCTTCGCTTTTGGGACCCCTCATATCGATGCTTCACTTTTCGAGAGTTTGACCAGTACCAACAATTGAGGAGTATGCCAAATTGCTCAATAAAGATAATATGCCCAAGGATAAAGTATACTTTCGCATGACCCCAAAGAAGACGCCAAGAAGGACGTTGTCAAACTCATGGAATTGAGCAAATGAATTGAATAGGTACATGAAGGATGGAGGACGAAGCCGGATTCCGAGTTTCTGCTTAGGATCATTGAAACTCGGAGGTTGATCAAAGTTTTGGTTTGGTAGCATTAGCTTCTAGCTATTTACGGGTTGGTAATATTCCCAAGAATAAAGAATCGAGATAGATGGACATGTAATCAATTTGTTTGAGCAGATTGACAATGGGGTACACCCACCCACCAATCTTGGCAGAGACAATTCGATCTTTGAATTCTTGTCAAATTCATCAAAAGGAAGATTTTGGGGATGTGCATCATCACTAGGGCGTATGGATGCTTAGTCATCTACCGACCTTGAAATGCTTTGGTCACCCGGAGATTGATCTTAAACAGTTTGTCATACCTAAGCACCCGCTTTCTCGCTATATGGTCGTGATAATTGGCCTTCCCGAACTCCGATGATGGGGCAATGGATCAGTTTTTTTGCGGAGTTGAAGGAAGTGGTTTGGAGAGCCAAGTGGTTTCCTCTTACATACACCATATACAGATGTGGGAGTAAGCCTTGGGTTCCACTTATTGGTCCATGGGGAGTAGTGAGCTATGCTCCCAAGATGGTCCGAAGGCAAATGGCATCCTTGCAATTCATTCCTATGACTCATGGGTTATCAAAATACGATTCTCATATGATGATGAAGGAATCGACCATAAGGTCAAAGAGGTCATTGGAGATTGGAAAGATGTAAGAAGTATAAAGCCCGGCCTCCCCTCATCCAAAACAACAAGACTACCCAATTTGGCAAGGTGGTAGGAAGAAAGGGTTTCTTGCTCCTAAGGTACAGGGGCCGAGCCACCAATGCACCAGCTTAATGAACCTATTGATTATCATGTCAACGGTAAGGCCGATATGAAATCATTTGTCAACAAGGGCCACCGAGAGAAGATCCTTGAAGACTCAACTTGACATAGCGAGAGAGAGAATCCAAAATCAAGAACGGAAAATGGTCTCTAAGGAAATTGAGATAGAGAAGCTAAGAGAGACTTGTCAAGTTCTTGAGGCAATCATTCAAGGGAAAGATGGTCAACTTGAAGGTTACAAGGCTGAAGTTGAAATCTTAAATCAGCAGAAGAATAAGTTGGAAAATGATGTTATTTTTTTGGCTAATGAAAAAGACTTCTACTTAAATGCAAGTCAAGACATGAAGCGAGAGAGCTGAAGTGGTGATTAATAATGTGAGGGAGATCTCCAACCGTTCGAGAAAAAGGGCAAGAGAGATTCTCGAAGTGGAAGCTAAATTGATACCAGGAGAAACCCAGGAGCTTCTGACCCGGGTTAGGATGGACTTGAATTTTCTTGGCAAATTTCACTAAACAACATCACCAAAATTAGTCTTCTTTAAGAGTACTGATGTATTTTTCTTGGCTCTCTGGAAATTAAGAATGGTCTGGTTCATTCCATCTTGTTCTTCTATCTATAAATAAATAAGGGCAAGTTAGACCTAAGGAGTAGCATGATCAACATGATGTAAAGGGAAACTCCCTATGAAGCTTTTATCTTTGAATAAATGAGGTTTATCGATATCGTTTGCTTCATTGGATCATGTCTTTGCATGCATTTTACTTAAGTTTGCATTTTATTATTCCTAATAATAATAATAATATGACCACAGAAAAAAAAAGCGTCTCTACAACACCCTTATAGGACTCGCTCCCAATCGAAGGTCATGGATGAACTGGGACAGTCGCAAGAAGAACTGAAGGAAGAAGTGAACCAGCTTAGAGAGCAAATGTCCAAAATGATGGAGCTGTTGCAGTCTATGGAGAATAGAAGGAACACGGATGGGAACCCTCAAGCAGCAAACGAAGGACACCCAGCCACGCCTCTTCACCCGCCTGGCTTCTCTCCAACCCTCTCGCAACATCAAAGCATTAACCCTCAAGGAGTTATGATGCCACTAACTCGTTTTATCCAAACAAAGACCACTCAACCCTTTTGTCACAAGTTCACAGGGAACTCGTGCTCCATCATTCCCACCATATGGCCTCCTCCCGGGTATGTACCACCATTGGCCACAAATTCCCTTGATAATGGCACGTCGGCGGTAACACAAATCCCAAACCCGCCAAACACTACCGAAGCTCGGGTTACTCGCCAAATGCTAATGAAACACCACAAACACAAAGACCCATTCCCCTTCTTTCTTCCTCCATATGGTTTTCCCCGCCGCTTTATACCACCACAAGCGACTAATCCCCTGGACGGCAATCCTACGCTAACTCTTTAAACACAACCCAACCACCGCCAACGGAACCTGTAGGCACAACATTTTATCCCTACTTTTATTCCACAAAACCCATTGAATTCCTCCGTTGAAAATTCCCGGTCCGCAGAGAGAAGTTGGAAACTCTAGAAGAGAGATGCGAGCCATAGAAGGGCAACTAGCTACGGTCTCCTTGATGCTTCTAACTTTGCCTTGTCCCTAACGTGGTGATCCCACCAAAATTCAAAGTTCCAGATTTTGATAAATACAAGGGGACCACTTGCCCAAAGAACCATCTCGACCATGTATATCCGCAAGATGGCTTCGTGTGCTCACGATGACAAGTCAGCGATTCACTTTTTCCAAGACACTTGACTGGGGCAAGCTTCAAATTGGTACACTCATCTTGAGCGTGCCCATGTTCGATGTTTCAAAGACTTGGTGATGCTTTCTTGAAACAAGATAAGTACAATATTGATATGGCACCTGGATAGATTGCAGCTCCGAATATGGCTAAGAAAGATGTTGAAACCTTTAAGGAATATGCTCACGATGGAGAGAAATGGCCGCTCAAGTAGAACCCCATTGACAGAAAAGAGAAATGGTGGCCACGTTTATTGACACTCTGCAACCGCCTTTCTATGACAAAATGATAGGGAGTGTGTCATCAAATTTCTCGGACATGGTTATCATCTGAGAAAGAATTGAGGGAGGAATGAGAAGTGGGAAGATCGTTGAAAGTTCGACAGAACAATTAATGCCAAGAGGCCCCAGATGGGAAAGAAAAAAGAAGGAGAAACCCATGTCATTACCTTTACCCAAGGGAGAGATAGCCAAACACCAGTAAACCATCAATCATCCTTCCAAACCCCTTTTGTACCTTATCACCCATACTTTCCCACTACACCACCAATTCCATATCCCCAGCCTTATTACCCCCATGTCGCCAATACTTCACACGTTCCTCATCCTCAACCTCACCTCTCAATGAGGCCTCACCAAATGCCATCTCATTCTCAATACCATACACCTCCTACCTTACCGCCTCAAACAGCTCAACCATGGACCCAAAATCCAAACACAAACCAAAGAAGACCACCAAATAACCAAGAAAGGAAGTTTGTCCACTTCGACCCAATTCCTATGACCTACACCGAGTTACTACCCCAACTCATCCGTAACTCTCTCTTGGCTCCTTGCCCGATGAAACCAAGTGGAACCCCCATACCCTAAAGGATTTGACCCAAATGCCAAATGTGATTACCATGCGGGGCCGCAGGCATTCCACGAGAACCGCAAAGCGCCGAAGTTTAAGGTGCAAGATCTAATCAATGCTAAATGGTTGAATTTCAAGACAAATACCCCTAGTGTGGGCCATAACCCTTTGCCTAACCATGAGAATCCTACGATCAATGCTATAGAGGAGTGTTCTCGCCCAAAGAACTTATAAGACGAGTGGCGTATGTCAAAACCCCCATGAAGGTTATGTTTAAAGAACTGTGCAAATTCGGGATGATGGAAGTTCATATTGAAGAGAAAGGGAGCGGCGATAATGAAATAATGTGCAATCTCCATGGGAATGTGGGACATTCTATTGACGAATGTGGTGAGTTCAGACAAATCCTCCAAGATCTAATGGACATGCAACTAGTGCAAATAGGTCATTTATGTGACAATGGTGGCATAAGTATGGTGGATGAATGTGCTATTCCACAGTTTCAAGAAGGTCATGAAGCCATAAACTCTCTGGTCCCTTCCATTGCAAATCCAGCTATCAAACCGTTGGTTATCTATTACACTGCAAGTTCGCCTGCGCCACCTCCATGTGGCCCAAGGCCCATCACCATTCAAGTTCCTAGTCCTTTTCCATTTAAGGACACCGAGCCGTCTGTGGAATTATGATATACAAGTCCTTGGAGATAATCTCACAAACAATCAGCCAAATGTTTCATCTTGTTCGACCGCTATTGTCACAAATATATCGGGGATTGGAGGGATGACACGAAGTGGTCGCATTTACACTCCTGAGGAGTTGCGAAAGGGGCAAGAAGAAGAAGAAAAGAGAAACTACAAGGGGAAGAGCAAGACAGAGAGACTTCTATGGGAATGATGTGAAAGAAAAAGGAGGATTGACAAAGCCAAATGAGTATAAGAAAGAGGTATCTGATGAAGAAGTTTGTGAGTTCCTGAAGTTCATCAAGCAAAGCGAGTATAGGGTGGTTGATCAGTTAAATCGCACTCCTGCAAGGATATCTCTCTTGTCCTTGTTGATGAATTCTGAGCCGCATAGGAAAGTGTTGATGAAGATACTAAATCAAGCACATGTTTCTCATGACATTACAGTTGACAAGTTTGGTGGTATTATTGGCAACATTACTGCTGATAATTATGTCACTTTCACCGATGATGAGATCCCGTTTGAAGGAATGGGGCATAATAAGGCGCTGCATATTTCCGTCAAATGCCAAGATCATATAATGGCTAGAGTGCTCATTGATAATGGTTCCTCTTTGAATGTAATGCCAAAATCAACTCTCTCCAAGTTGCCTTTTGATGGGACTTATATGAAACCAAGTACTATGATCGTGAGAGCTTTTGATGGGACCCGAAGAGAAGTGATGGGAGAAGTAGAGATCCCGATTCGGGTTGGGCCTACTACCTTTCATGTACTCTTTCGGGTGATGGACATCACACCAACTTACGCTTGCCTATTGGGACGACCCTCGATTCATTCACCGGGCGCTGTGCAGTCTTCTTTGCACCGTAAAAGTGAAATTCATAGTTGGTAATACTTTGGTGATCGTCTCGGGTGAGGAAGACTTGTTGGTGAGTAAGCTCCCATCGACTCCTTACATCGAAGCCGCAGAAGAAGCTCTTGAAACAAAGATTCCAAGCGTTTGAGGTTGTCAATGCTTTGTTTATGTAAAGGAAGGAGCTCGAATTCCAAAACCACAAATATCTAGTGCATCCATAATGATGGCTAAAGTTATGCTTGAAAGAGGATATCAAAGTGGAAATGGACTAGGAATGAATAAACAAGGCATTGCAAAGTTTCGCACCCATGTGAAAACAAGGACAGTTCGGGTTAGGATATAAACCAACTAAAGCCGATAAGAGAAGGGTCATAGAAGAGAAAAGGGAGAAGAGGTTGGCTCGGTTGGAAAAATCGGGAGCCTAAAACCGAGAGGATTCCCATCCGTGACATCCGACGAGTTTCCGAAGTCTTAGGGTTGGTGTTTCGAACCAGGTGACCGCTATCAATGATGATCAATCCATCGACCTTGGTGTCGGTCCTGTGTACCCTTGTTCTCCTGGATGCGAGCTCAACAATTGGGAGATCGTCAATTTTCCCATGACTTTTGAAACCGATTCAAAGTAATTCAGTAATGCTAATCCTATAGCTATGCCTAAGGCTTTAGGAAAATATGTTGTAAAAACAGCTCACATGTTTCCTTTTCAATATTTGCTATCAATAAAATGCATTTTCAAATTATCTTCCATTTTAATTTTTCTGTCTGATCATTGCATTAGCTTTTATTCATTACCCTTTTTACTTGTTTTGACATCAATAAATGCAGATCTCGAAAGTGGTTCTCTTGAAAATGACAAGTGCTATGACCCCATTGTATAATTTTGACCATCCCATTAATCATGTTGATGAAGATGATGACGATTGGGAACCTTCTTCTCGAGCTAATGAGATTAATAGAACAAGAGGCCAAAGAGATTCAACCCCATGAGGAGCCGCTAGTTAAAGTGATTAATTTGGGGACGTAAGATGATAAAAAAGAAGTTAAAATTGGCACTTCTATGAAAGAAGAAGAGCGAAGCAAGTTGGTCAAGCTCCTATCCGATTATTGTGACATTTTTGCATGGTCGTACCAAGACATGCCGGGCTGGATGTTAGCATAGTTGAGCATAAATTGCCATTAAGACCGAATGTCTTCCCGTCAAGCAAAAATTGAGGCGAATGAAGCTTTAAATGTCGCTAAAAATTAGAGAGGAGGTCAAAAGACAGTTTGATGCAGGTTTCCTCGCTGTCGCAAAGTACCCTCAATGGGTCGCCAACATCGTACCTGTCCTGAAGAAAGATGGGAAGGTACGCATGTGCGTTGACTATAGAGATTTGAATAGGGCCAGCCCTAAAGATAATTTTCCTTTACCTCACATTGACATTTTGGTGGACAACACTGCTCAATATGCATTTTTCTCCTTCATGGATGGTTTCTCGGGATATAATCAAATCAAGATGGCACCTGAAGATATGGAGAAGACCACATTTATCACTCTATGGGGGACTTTTTGCTATAAAGTGATGCCATTTGGATTGAAGAATGCCGGAGCAACTTATCAAAGGGCAATGGTAGCATTATTCCACGATATGATGCACAAGGAAATAGAAGTTTATGTGGATGATATGATTGCAAAGTCAAAAACAAGAAGATCACATAACCGATTTACAAAAGCTTTTTGAGCGGTTAAGAAAGTTCGGGCTCGATTGAATCCTGCTAAGTGCACTTTTGGTGTAAAATCGTGCAAGCTCTTGGGATTTGTGGTTAGCGAGAAAGGGATAGAAGTTGACCCGCACAAAGTTCGAGCAATTATAGAGATGTCGCTCCTCGCACCGAAAAAGAAGTTCGTGGATTTTTGGGGAGGCCGAACTATATTGCTAGGTTTATATCCCAATTAATCGCAACGTGTGAGCCAATCTTCAAGTTGTTGCGTAAAAACCAGACAAGAGAGAATGGAACGAGGATTGTCAAGAAGCATTTGAGAAGATCAAGCAAGATGACTGCAAGAACCCCGCTTTGGTACCACCAATGCCAGGAAGGCCTCTCATCATGTATTTGACTCGTGTTGGATGAATCCATGGGTTGTGTACTTGGACAACATGATGAAACCTAAGCAAAAAGGAGCGAGCCATCTATTACTTGAGTAAGAAGTTTACGAACTATGAGGCAAAATATTCATTATTGGAACGCACGTGTTGCGCCTTGGCGGGCGGCCCACCGGCCGAGGCAAGACATGTTGTGTTACACCACTTGGTTAGTGTCCAAAATGGACCCGATCAAGTACATCTTTGAAAAACCCGCCTCACTCGGAGGATTGCACGTTGGCAAGTTTTGCTATCGAATATGACATTGTCTACGTCACCCAAAAAGCAATCAAAGGAAGTGCTCTCGCATTTCTTAGCTAGTCAACCAGTTGAGGGCTATGGGTCTATGCAAGTGTGAATTCCCGATGAAGATATAATGGCTTTGTTTGGAGAAGAAGAATCTTCGAAAAGAGAAAAATGGACTTTGTTGTTTGACGAGCTTCTAATTCACTGGGACATGGAGTCGGGGCCATATTGATTTCCCCCGAAAGTAATTTTATCCCAATCATCGCTTCTGGTTGTGCTTTGATCAGTACAAACAACATAGCCGAATACGAAGCATGTGCCATGGGAATCCAAGCGAATGATAGAATCAAAGGCAAAAGTTCTTGAGGTATACGGGGACTCTGCCTTGGTCATCCATCAGCTAAAGGGAGAATGGGAAACTCGAGATACCAAGTTGATCCCTTATCATGCTTACATTAAAGAGTTGACTAAACAACTTGACGAAGTCACATTCCATCACGTCCCTCGGGAAGATAATCAGTTGGCTGATGCGTTAGCCACGTTGTCGTCAATGTTTAAAGTAAGCCATGATAAGGACTTGCCACTCATAAAGATGGAGAGTCGTGACCAACCCAAGATATTGCCAAATGGTAGAAGCGGAGCCGGATGGGAAACCGTGGTACCATGACATCAAATGTTTCATCAAGAACAGTAGAGTACCTCTCCAGATGCTTGAAAAATGACAAAAGAACCCTCGTAAGACTCACAATGGGTTTCTTTCTAAATGGGAAGTTCTCTACAAGAGGAACCACGACATGGTGTCTGCTAAGATGTGTTGATGCAACGTAGCAGAAAATCATCAAGGATGTCCATGAAGGTTCTTTTGGAACTCATGCAAGTGGGCATGCAATGGCAAGAAAGATACTAAGAGCTGGGTATTATTGGTTGACAATGGAAACCGATTGCTTCAATTATGTGAAGAAGTGCCACAAATGCCGACATATGCGACAAGGTTCATGCGCCACCAGTACCTTTGAATGTTTTAACAAAGACTCGGCCATTCTCAATGTGGGGAATGGATGTCATAGGGCCCATTGAACCGAAGGCCTCAAATGGACATCGCTTTATTCTTGTCGCACTGATTACTTCACAAAATGGGTCGAAGCTACTTCTTATGCCAATGTGACTAGGAATGTAGTGGTCAAATTTGTCAAAAGGAGCTGATTTGTCGATATGGTTTGCTGACAAAATTGTCACCGACAATGCCACTAATTTGAACAATAAGATGATGAAAGAGATGTGTGAAAGTTTTAAAATTGAGCACCACAATTCCTCACCCTATCGCCCAAAGATGAATGGGGCGGTGGGAGGCGGCAAACAAACAAGAACATCAAGAAGATTGTTCAAAAGATGGTTGTAACGTATAAAGATTGGCATGAAATGCTACCATTTGCATTGCATGGTTATCGTACATCCGTTCGTACTTCAACCTGGGGCAACCCTTTCTCTTTGGTTTATGGAATGGAGGCGATACTCCTATTGAAGTGGAAATTCCATCATTAAGAGTCTTTGATAGAAGCGAAATTAGAAGAAACCGAATGGGTCCAAACTCGACTTGATCAGTTGAACCTCATTGAAGGAAAGAGATTAACAAAGACAATGTCATGGCCACTTTACCGTAAGAGAATGATGAAAGCCTATGCGAAAAAGGTCGGCCGCGACAGTTCCCAAGAAGGAGACCTAAGATCAAGAAGATTCTTCCCATTCAAAAGGATAATCGAGGAAAATGGACTCCAAACTACGAAGGACCTTATGTTGTAAAAAAGCTTTCTGGGAGGAGCTTTAATTCTCACAAATATGGATGGTCTTCGATTTACCACTTCAGTAAATTCAGATCTTTGTCAAAATGTATTATGCTTAAAAAAAAAACAAAAAACAAAAACAAAAAAAACAACAACAAAAAAAACAAACACACAAAAAGAGAAAAGTGGCTCATTAGGTGAAAACCCGAAAAGGCGATCTAGGCAAAAATTAGAGCGACCGCTAGGTTGAAAACTCTGAAAAAAGCGACCTAGGCAAAAGTTAAGGTCAAAGATGGTTCTTGACACATCCGGAAAAATGGAGTTGCTTTCAAGTCACAAACTGGGGCATTTGAATGGAAAGTCTTGTTATGAACCCTCCCGACGCGTGGAAACCGGGTCAACTCATGTTCTCGAAATAGAAAATGGGGTATTTAAGGTCTTACACACGGGAAATTAGACCTGGTCATCCTGAGAGCATCACTAGAAGAGCTGGAAAAATCTACTCCAACATTCTTCTGTAAACCTTTCAATTCTAACCTTTGTGGTCAGCACCACATTCCTCGTCTTGTTCCTTTCCATAATAATAGTCCATTTTCTTTGCAACCCATTGTTGATTCAATATGCATTTATCATGATAGATTTATATTGAGATGTGAAACATGTGATTATATTGCAAAAGCATTCATTTTGTTTTAACAATTTTGAAAGGTCATGGGGGAATGCGATGAATTTCCGATAAGAGTATTGATGAAAAATAAAGAATCACCAACAAATCAAGAAGCAAATTGATGAATTTTGTTTACCGTTCAACCCTGATCCTACTACGGGAAGAAGTTCTTAAGGGTGTTGTGGAGCCAAGAGTGATCCATTAAAGCTACGATGTGTCATCAGATCATCATGCATCCATTACATCACGCATTATCCTAGGCATTACATGCACTGTCCTCAAGTGCACTTTCATCAGATCATCCTATATCCATTGATCAAGATCAATCAGGCATAAAAAAAAAAGTGCAAAAGCCTTTCTGTAGAATTTTGGTCCCCGCATCCATTTGCCTTAGTTTTCGCCCCCACGCCCGCTTTGCTTTTTTCATTCCGGTCCTCGACCTAATGCTTTTCCTTTCTGGGTCCTCGCACCCATCTTTTTAAGTTTTTTTTAAGTTTTCTTCATTGCTTCGACGCACCCTTACCCCGCATTTTTAAGTTTTTAAGTTTTGTTTCCGACGGATCCCACCATGCAGTTTTTTAAGTTTTCTGTCGAGCTTCGACGGTATCCCACCCCGCAGTTTTTAAGTTTCTCATTGCTTCGACGCAAGACCCTACCCCGCATGAGTTTTTAAAGTTTTCATTGCTTCGACGCAAGACCCTACCCCGCAGTTTTTAAGTTTTCTTGTCGAGCTTCCGACGGTGATCCTGCACCCCGCAAGTTTTTAAGTTTCTCATTGCTTCGACGGTGATCCCACCCCCGCAGCTTTTGTTTTCTCATTGCTTCGACGCAAGACCCCACCCGCAGTTTTTTAAGTTTTCTGTCCTTCACGGATAACTGACCAAGCATGTCTTTTTTCCTTTCTAAGTTTTTTTGTTTTGCTGTTTCCTACGGATAACTGACCATTCTTTTTCCCTTTCCCCTGTTTTAAGTTTTTCCAGTTCTTCCAATGGATAACTGACCATGTTCTTTTCCTTCTTTCTTTAAGTTTTTTTCCAAGCTTCAATGGATAATCTGACCATAAAAGTTTTTCCTTCTAGTTTTAAGTTTTCTTCCTACGGATAACTGACTCGCATTCTGTTTTTACCTCGCTTTAATGTTCGTGGTTTTTTACATCAATCTGCTTTCTAAAAAAAAAGAAGAAACAGAAAGAAAAAGAAAAGAAGAAAAAGAAAAGGAAATGAAAATTTTCATGACAAAATCAATCAATTCCTCTAACTTCCCATTTATTTTAAATGTAAAGCGAAAGTGTGCACATTGTTGATACCCAATTTTGTCATTCATAAAATTTTTTATTACTTGATCATGATTAATATTTTTAGTGAAAAGATCTTAATCGAATGTGCGATCACACCATTTTATTATTATTTACTTCCATCTTACTTTTTCTTATTTGTACAAAATAAATAATTTTTTTTTTTTTTTTTTGCAATTCGCTCATTTCTCACCTCACACTACACTCACTCTCACCCACTCCATTATTATTTATTTTTTGGCAACAGACAATATGCCACTCACCCCACTCATTGCACTACACTCCACTCAATCTCACTTTGCACCCTCCACTCTCAAATTGCACTCCGCACTCACTCACTCAATTCCTAATTGCACTCTCAACAATTCACTTTGCACCCACTCTCACTCACTCACCAAACTACACACACGGCACTTTTGTTTTTTCTCGCATATCCACTCACACGCACAATAATAGGGAGAAAGATAACAAGTGAAACATCTTTTCCTAGCTTTAAAAGCGAAAAGAGAGAACACACAGACTTCAATGGGAGAACCCTTCCATATTTGGTTTCTCGTAGCCTTTCGAAAACACAAAGCAGTTCTCCACACCATCACAAAATTTCCATTACTACTTCATCTTCCTCATTTTCTTCACTTCATCCATTTCATTTTCTTCCACTATCCCAAGCCTTCAAAACCAACCAATCTCCCATCACCTTTCAGCTTCAGGATTTTCATACTACCATACTCATCTCCTTTCATCATCACCTCTATTCTTCATCATTTTCATCTTCACGAATCTTTTCCATAACCAAACCCAACTGAGTCAACTCAGTGAGTAAACACCATAACCATCTTCACAAAGCCAAGTTTTCATCTTCCATCACCATTAACCCCATAAATCACCACGAAATTCCATTGAAACCACCACCAAAGCTTTAACCCACCATCATCCAAGACCAAAACCAATCCACCAGCAGAGCTCACTGTCCTCCGACCGACTCGAACCGAGCTCGTCGGAACCCGTCACAAACCACTGCATGAACCCACACCAGAACCCGACAGACCCAAGCTCCGACGACCCCGCACCGCTGCTGGTCTGAACTGAGAAACCCAGATCTGTCATGCACGGGCTCCAAAACCGTGCAACCCGTGCAGGCCCACATCCGAACCGGACCCGAGATCTGTTGCCTCCATCCGCACTGGACCAGTGAGCCACCGTCGAACAGCGCCTCGCACCAAAGCCAGCCGCACACCATCAACCGCGGCTCAACACTGAACCGCGACCCCGTACCACCGCTCGAGCAGACCGGCGACGTTGAACCAGCAGCGCTCGAACCCGCCGAACTCGCGAACCGGTCGATAGCTCATACCGAGTCAGAACCGTACCCACCGTTGTACCCCAACTGGGATCTGTCACTATCGAGCCCATCGAGTTGCACACTCCGGAGCCAGCTAGAAGCTCTGCCGCATCGCCCCGCACCGCACCAGTCACCGGATCTGTCGTAGCTCCGCCCAGTCCCTGTGAGTGAGTCGTGCTCCGATCCTTGCCCAATCGTCGTTGCCGTCGCGTCTTTGTCCTGCTCTGCTACAGCCGACCTCCGACCTCCATTGGTGTCCTCTGTTTTGCTTCAGGAATATCAAGGAAGGAGAAAAGCAAATACCCCCTCCCTTTTTTTGTTTTTCGTAAGTCACTGTCTATTTTTATGTTTTTTTTATTTTTTATTTTTTTATCATTAAGGGTAATGGGCCTAAAGCAATCAATTTGGACCAGAATAGATTAAAAAAAACGAAGACAAGGCTAAAAATAATGGTAAAAGTTAAAAAGGATTAATATAAAAATTAAAAAATATAAAAAGGGATTAATATAAAATAATTATTTTTTAGAAATAAACAAGATTAACCAAGTTGTGACAAATTGTTAGTACTAGAACTATTTGGATCATCCGAGTTGTGATAATCTAATGATCCGAATTATGTAAAATAAAATTACTATAAAAATTATTTCCTTTTTTTAGGTATTTTTAGAAAAAAATCTCACTTAATAATAATAAATTTGATAATCAAATGGGTGGCGCCTCTACAGTGTAACGCGAAATTTTCACCTATTCAAATCATAATTTGATTAATAGAGTCGCGACGACTGCTTAATTTAATTTTTTATAAAAAATAAGAAAAAATTAAATCTTTCTTTAAATAAAATCAACCAACCTATACTTATTTTCTAAAGAACTACGCGACTTTGAGCCTCATCGCACTTGGCGAGGATACGTAGGAGCAGATTTCTATTCTCTCGTTCAAAAAAATAAATTTTCATAATTTAGTTATTTCTTTTTCTTTCCTTTAAAAAAATAAAAATAAAAAAATAAATAAAATAAAATAGTTACAAAGTTTTTCAAAAAGCAGTAAAATAAATAAATTTGATATTATTAAAATTTGCACAATTGACTTAAGAGACGTTTTTTAATTCTTGGAGCAGCAGGATCTTAACACCTTCCCTACCAGTAATCGACTCCCGAACCCAAACTCATTTTCCAAAAGACCGCTTTGCTATTTTAAGGGTTTTTCTAATGTTTTCCCAAATTAAATAAATATTGGTGGCGACTCCATTGATTTTCAAATACTAATCTTTTTTCGGTCGTCCCGTCGCGATTCCGGTTGCGACACCTACTAAGATAATAAATGGCTTTTTCGATTCCATTCTCATCTTCCTGGGCTAACATACACCCAATAGTTGTAATTGGACATATGCCTTTGAGGATTTTGTTTTGATGATAACAAACGTGAAGTCTAAAATGAAGATGGTAGAAAGACCAAGTCCAAGATCGCATAAGAATAGCTTTAAGACTTATGATCTTTTTATACGAAGTTCACTCTAATATCTCTAAGTTTTGAAAGAAAAATAAGTTTGGTTTAATCAAGTGTTTTTGAAATAAATCAGTTTCTATTGTTTTGTTCAAACAAAGATTATTCCATTTGAATAAACCTTTCCACGAGCTTCTGTTTTAACTTATCTATTCGAATAAAGCTCCATCTATTCGAATAAAGACTCTCAGCTCTCTTCTGTTTTCTAAACTGGTATTCGAATAAAATATAAACCATTCGAATAATGTGTTTTAAAGCCTCTGTTTTCTAATATATGCTATTCGAATAAACCAAGTGTTTATTCGAATAACAGGACCTTCAGAAAGGTTTCTCTCAAAGAGTTATTCGAATAACTCAGTAGCTATTCGAATAAAATCAGTTTTTTAGAATTGCTTTCTAAAAGAGTTATTCGAATAGACTCAAAGTCATTCGAATAACCCATATCAGCTGAGTCTTTACAAAGCCTTCATTAACAGTGTTATTCAAATAACAATTCAGTATCCGAATAAACACGGTTCTCACGTATTCTGATATGGGAACGTGTTTTTGAAATCTTAAACCATTTATTATCCTCAACGGATGTTTTCTTGTATTTTCTTTATAAATAGAAGCCTTGGGTCCTCTCTAAAATGGCTTGACGCTCTGAATTATTTTCTACTTGCTCTATCTTGTGAAATTATTTTCTACGCTCTTCTTTCGATTAAAACTTTGAGATATTTCTGTGAGAGCTCCATTAGCACTTCAATTTGTATAATTTACTCTGAGTGAGAGTTTCTCTTCTTCATCTATTTCTCTGATATATTGTATTGAGGGTGAGGTATCCCTCTAAAGGTTTGTATTGAGGGTGAGGTATCCCTTTAAGGTTTGTGTAAGGGTGAGGTATCCCTACAGGTTGAGGCTTTAGCACAAGGGTAGAGTTTTCCTGTGTGTGAAAAGTGCTTTATTGTGTAAAGGTTGCAAGCACCTGTTTTAAGCTTGTATTGAATAGTGAAAAATCTCGAACTGTGTTTCGGGGACTGGACGTAGGCCACAAGTGGTTGCTGGTCGAACCAGGATAAATATCGTGCTTGCTTTTCTTCTCCTTATCTCTTTATTTATTGCAATTTATTTATTATTGCTTAATTGTTTATTTATTGTTCTTAAGGCATTTCATCATCTTTATATATTCAATTCATTGCTTCGAGAAATTTGTATCAAAAAGGGGTTTGCTAAAAAGTTTTCTTAATTACTCAATTCACTCTCTCCTCTTGAGTACTGAAGCCACTTGGGTAACAATAGTTTCATTTGATGCTGAAATATATAACTTCAAAGGGCGTCCAGGCACTGGAGGCGTTATTACTGAAGGATTAGCCAAACAATGCTTGATTTGATCGAATGCCTCTTGATGTTCATCTTCCCATCGAAATTCTTCTTCAGCTTTAAGCTTCAAAAGTGAAGAGAAGGCTTTGGTTTTTCTAGACAAATTTGAAATGAACCTTCTCAGGAAATTAATTTTTCCAAGCAGAGATTGAAGTTGTTTCTTATTCGAAGGAGGTGATGCTTCTAGAATAGCTTTAACTTTGTTCTGATCAACCTCTACTCCTTTCTTCTGGACCAGGAATCTAAGAAAATTTCCTATGGAAACACTAAAAGCATATCTAATAGGATTCATTTTCAATCCATGTTTCCTCATTCTTTCGAATGACTGTCTTAGGTTCGCAAGGTGTTCTTTTTTTTATTTCAATTTAATCACCATATCATCAATGTAAACTTCCATGAATTTACCAATAATATCATGAAAAATGGTATTCATGGCCCTTTGAAATGTAGCTCAAGCATTCTTTAAACTGAATGACATAACTACCCATTTGAAGGTGCCAATTGCTCCAAGATATTGAAAAGTTATTTTTGGCACATATTCTTCTACAATATAAATTTGATTATACCCAGAATAACCATCTATGAAACTTAAAATTTCATGACCTGAGGCTGAATCAATCAACATGTCAGCAATAGGCATAGGATATTCATATTTAGGAGTAGCATAATTTAAATCTCGAAAATCAATACATACTCTTAACTTACCTTTTTTTTTCATAATAGGAACGATGTTAGAGATCTAGTTAACGTACCTGGCAGTTCGAATGAACTTAGCCTTTAATAAACTTTCGATTTCTTCCTGGATCTCAGAGACCACTTCAGGGGCAAATCTTCTTGGAGCTTGCTTGATTAGTCTATATCCTGCTCGAATTGACAGTCTGTGTTCTACCAAATCTCGACTGAGCCCAGGCATTTCCTCATATTCCCATGCAAAACATTCTTTATATTTTTCGAGCAGGTGAATGAACTCATACTTGAAATTAGATTTTATAAAACTACTAATAAAAATAGGTCTATATATTACATCATTACCTAGATTAATCTATTCTAAAGGATCTTGTACCTATATCTTTTTAACATCAGAAGATAAAGGGACTTGTTCGAATCCTAGAGATGAGTGATCATAGATACAATCCAAGTTGGTGTCTGTAATAACACCAAATTTTTCAGCCATATAAGCTAAGATTCGAGTCTCATGACTCGAAATTACACTTTCAATGCAATTTTCAGCCATATAGGCTGCAATTCGAGCCATGTGGCTCCTAAGTTCCTCCATTTAAATTATAACTTGAGACCGAATGTACTCGGCCTGGAATGTTAAATAGGCATCTGCACGCCCTGGAATTATTACAATTATGAAGCTAAAATGAATCAATTTTCGGTATAACAGAAAAACCTGTTGGTGTAATGGCCACCATCTCAACTCCCTTATTGTTGAGAGTTGTCGAATCCCATATGCAGAATGATTTGACAACAAGTACATATATTTGTAGATCTACATTATTCTGGTTTATATGGCAAAGAGTGTTATCAGCCTTCACCATTTCTAGCTCTCCCATTTGGTTCCACAAAAACATCTTTTGATAGACAGTCAAAGGGACAACGCCTGCAACATGAATCTATTATCTACCTAAAAGAAGATTATAACTGGCCGTCGAGGGCACCACTATGAACAAGGTTGATCTTGTGACTGAGGTCACTTTGACGTCAAGAACAACAGTCCCGTCTGACGTGGAGGATCTGGCATTAAAGTCTATCACCACTATATTGTGAGGCAACAAAGTTGCCTCTGTTTTGCCAAATTTTCTCAGCAAATTCTTTGGCAACAGATTAATAGCAGCCCCTCCATCTATCAGCACATTGCCCACTAACTTATCATTTATTGTTGCCTTGATAAACAGTGGGCGCAGATGACTCTTCATTTAAAAGAGGGAATATTGAAGACTGCATAGTTCTCCATTACCTCAACTGTATCCTCTTCGACCAAATACTAACTGGTCTCCTTTAAACTGTCTTCGAAGTCCTCTTCTTGGTTCAGTTCATGATCTCTTGTAATAGAAAAATTATAAGGGAGAAGGGACACTACATTGATACCAAAAATGGTATCCAGATCGTCCTTAAAACCATATTTGAAAGAATCTGTGATGATGTCATCCTCCATTGGATTGAGAGGTTTTTGTTTTTCCGTTCTCAGGGGTGATCATTGGACCACCTAGGCATATGACCTATGCTACTGCTGCAACTTGGCCAATGCTTGTTGTTGTTGTCGAAGCCTTTAGGTTTTCCGCCATTGAGACTTCGAGGGAAATAGGTTAAAGCTTTGGTTCGAGTTCGAACCTTCTCCTCGAGACCAAGTGTTTGGTCTTCCCCAAAAGGGACTCATACCATATTCCAAATTAGGCCAAAATGGCTTATTCTGGAACTTGTGAGGATGTAGACTATTCCTCACCCATTGATTAGGTGCCACACATGAAGGGGGCACTCTAGTCTTGCCTTTTTCGATCCTTTCCGGATCCTGAACTACCACGAAATTGTGGTTTGTTGGTTGGTTTTTTATGCTGATCGAATTTCCTACATGAGCCTTCTTCTGTTTCTGCTTTTTGGCTGCCTGGTAAGACTTAGCAGCTAACCTGTTGAAAATAGCACTGCATCGAGGGCACAGGGACACTTCCCTCTCATATTCCTTCTTTCTAAGAAGGAACAAGACTAACGTTTTCCCAAGTTTTTGGAAAACCTCATATTCTTCAGCCTCAAACACTTCGAGGTTATCCTTAGCGATGTGGACTAGGCCAGACTCCCCTAGCTCCACCATGTTAACTTAAGTGAAGCCAACAGGCTCTACATAGCTGGTATACAATTCGAATGGATCAACATCCACCATCATGGTTTTCTTGTTGTCGAAGATCAATCTTCCTTCCATGATGCTTTTTTGAATTAAATCCTTGAAACGTATACAATTGTTAGTCGAATGACCACATTTATTATGATACTTGCATTATTTTTGACCTTTTATCTCTTCTACCGAAGGGATCTTATATCCATCAGGAAGTTTGATTTGCTTATATTTCAACAAGACATCAAAAATTAAATCAGCTTTAGATATATAGAAAGCATAAGTTGGCCTAGTAGAAGATTTTATATTATCCTTGATTCGACTCGGTACTAAAGATAAACAAGTATAAGGAAGACCAGCCTTTGGCTCTGCTATGTTAACCTCATTTTCCTCATCATCTATGCCTTCATCGAATTCGACATAGGCTACTTTATTATCTTTTGATTTCTTAAAGTATTTATCCTGAATATCAGGAGTTTCAACAAAGCAATCTTTTCTTTTCTCAGATTTTTCCTAAACCTTTCCTTTTCAAGTTTCAACTGTTTGATTTGTCTTACTTTATCAACAAGCTGTGACATGTCGAGGATTTGCTAGTTTACTAATTTCTTTCGAATGGAATAATCTAATCTACCAGCAGCCATTTTGACCACAGATTCTGGAATCACGGTGAAACACCTAGCCTTTATTTACCTGAACCTTGCCAAGTAATCATCTATGGATTTTTCATGGCCTTTTTTAATATTAAACAAATCTACGAGACTTACCTTCGTCTCACCTCTAAAGAACTGGTCATGGAAATTTCTTTCCAATTGTTATTAATGTCAAAATTTAAGGACAATATTAGTGTATTCGTTATTGGAGGACAAAATTAATAACATTTATATTTTCGAAGGACAAAATAAGAGTTTACTTTAAATGTGTTTACTGAAAATTTTGTCAATTGTTTGACAATTTAGTAAACCCTTTGTCTATAGACAAAGTTTGATTCTCGATCTCAATTTGGGGAAGGGAATTGCTTCCTCTTGGGATTCTAGTCTGAATATCTTTAAAGGATTGGAATTGATGACTTCGATTTCAAGAAAGTTGTGTTTGGAAATCTAAAAGCCTTATTTTCGAAAAGTAAAGTAAAATTAGTATAAATGAGAATAAGTTGAAATGACTGGAATGAAAAAAAATTCAAAGTAAATATGATATAATGTAAAAGACTTACAAGAAAAACTGAAGTAATTTAAACAGATGCAATGAACAGTAAATGTGCAGATATGTAAATTGCAAAGAAGTAAAATTGTATTAAAAGTAAAGAAAACAATTAAATGAAAGCAATAAACAGAACTCAAATGATCTTTAAAAGAATCACTTGATTATGAGTAGAATAGAATTTGCAAAGAAAAATAAAGACTGAATGTAAATGGATTGAATTTAAGATTGCATTGGATTTGTAAAGAGTACATAAATGTAAATGAAGATGAAAGTGGATGGAAACATACTGAACTAAACTTGCGTGTTGTTTACTCTAGATGTCAATGGACATGAGAGCGTGAGTTTACAAGTGTTTGCGAGTATAGAATTTCTAACCCCTAAATGTTTATATCCTCTTGGTATTTATAAACTTTCTAAGTAACTACTTAATTTACACAATTTTGACATGTGTTTACAACAAAGATAACTGCCTAAATAATTAGTAATCTTTGTCTAGTAACCACCAAATCTTTGTCAGTAATCCTCGTGCTATCAACAACTGCTCGATCTTTGTCAGTAATCCATGTGTTGTCTTGATTTTTCCTCCAACTGCTGCTAACTGCCATTTCAAATTCAAAAACTCTCTTTTTTTAATCCAAACTTGTATACTCGAACTTTTGTTGATTTTCACTCGAGGTCTATTCCTTCCAGAAATTTCACTAAGTGTAGCAACTCTCTAAACCTATGATTTCGATTTCAAATCGAAACTACTATTTTCACTATGTAATGAAATAACTAATCAAAATTTCTGTCTCGATCAACTTTGATTCCATTTTACAACTTGTAAATTCATTAAGAATCATATTTATGTCCATTTAAACTATCAAAATAGCAGAAATAGAAAAATATTTCATTTTTATACCTACAAAATGATGCTATAATAGTAAAACTTAAAACTCTTTGCTTTACATGTTATCTAAATCTTTTAGGGTTTGTTTGGATTGGTGGTATTGAGTGGAATGGAAGGGAATGGAATGGAATAGAGATATGTTCCATTATTTGGTAATGTTAAAAAAGGATTAATGGGATGGGAGTGGGTGGGATGGATTCCATCCCATCCCACCATAAACCATCAATTTTCTTCCTCCCCATTTGGGGGTATGGGATGGAATCAATTTTTTAATATGAATACCATCCCATCCCACCAAAAATCATCCACTTCCCAAACAATAATTTAACACTCCATTCCATCCTAAAATATCCAAACAATAATAGTAATTCCAACCCATTCCATCTCATCCCATCCCATCCCATCCCATTCCATTCCATTCCATCACTTTATCCAAAATACTTTTAATGTATGTTTGGATTAGAGTTGATAAACTTAAATTTGATTAAAAGTGTGTTTATAGACTTAAATTTAGTTAAAAGATGTTTTATAGTAACTTGATTTATATTTAAAAAATTTTGTTTTAAAAGTAAATTTTAAAAAATAAATATTAGAGATAAAAAAATTTAACAGATAAAATTATAACTCAAAAATAAAAAAATCTTATTTTTAGATAAATATACGTTAAAGACAAAAATTCAATTAAAATAATATAAATTAAAATAAACACACAAACAACTTTATACGCTGTTAAGAGAAACTCCAACATATGTTAAAATTGTAAATATAAAACCAAACAAGCACTTATTTTTAAGTCAGTTCAAAGAAAAGTTTTAATAGTTTTAGGAGTAAAAAAATTTCTTTCTCTAGATCATTATATGTGTCGTCTTAGTTATGTAGATAATTATTCTTCCCACTTTAATTATATTTTAATAATATGATTAAGATTTATATATTATTACACCGAAAAGGAGAAACCTCTTACTAAGACATAAAATTTTATCTAATTCAACCGGGACAAGAAAGCAGTGGTATTCAAAGGCCACGTTGTAGGGTAAGCTTTCCGACACAACAAGGTGGCCGGTTGGCCCACGCGTCATTCTGATAGGATAGGTGTGGCTGGGAATTTGCGAACCACACGATTCTTTATTCTTAACGCCGTTGTTGGGCTTTTAACAAAAACGAAGTTGCAATGCCTCACTCTAATCAGACTACAGTTTTGGCTTTTGGGCCAAGCAAATGGTTTGAGTTACGTTGACTTGAAGTCTTGAACCAAGCATGACCCACAGTCAATTATATAAATCTATAAGGGTCCGTTTCAATTTTTATTTCTTCCATATTCCTTTCCGTGATTTATTTTCTTGCTGTGTATTCTTTTTTTCATTCCCCGGGGCCCGGGGGGGGTGAAATTGTGCCGGTATGATCGATTCTTTTTCTTTTGTTTTGTGTAGCCGAGAAAAGAAACAAGATTATTGGAAATACCATATAACCATAATATTGAGTACTATACTATTCTTCACTCTTATTTATTTCTTCCTGGGGGTTATGGGAGTGGTGAAAAATTATAAATAAAGCATACAAAATTATTTGCATCAACATCCACAGTAATACTCATAATTAATGGTTAATTAAATCGTACGTACCACCATATGTACTTCAACAACGACGCCATCACAACGGCACTAACACTGATTATATAAAGAATTTTGCTGTTATACGGTCGTATATCAGCTTGAGCTTCCTGTTCATGTCGTTGTTAAAAGTGCCATAGAGATTAATACAACAACAATAATAATCAAATCTTTTTTTATTAGATATAATTGATTACATAGATCAAACAATATTATTGTGTCTTATTATAAACAAAATCTTTAAAAATATCATTAAAATCTAAATCTTTTTTAATCGTTTTACATATAATTTTTCTTAGTTTCCCTCTATCTTTAACTATTATGTTATCTTTCACCTGATCTACTATTATTACAAGGGTTTCTAAGGATCTTCTCCTTATATGTCCAAATTATCTAAGACGATATTCTCTCATCTTTTACACAATAAGTACTACTCTTACTTTCTCTCTAATGCATTCATTCAACATCCAACGTAACATTCTCATCTCAACGACACTGATTTTATGTTCTTGCTAACTTTTTATCGCTTAACATTCAGTACTATACAATATCACAAGTCTTATAACTGTGCGGTAAAATTTACCCTTAAACTTGAAAGACACTTTTCTATAGCAAATAATTCTTGAAACACTCTTTCATTTCATCCATCCAACTTGAATCATATGATTTACATCTCCTTCTATCTTTCCATCATTTTGTATGATAGATTCAAGATACTTAAATAGTGTGACTTGTGATATGATATGATCTCTAATTTTCTCCGCTAAGTTAGTATTACTACGCTTCTTACTGAACTTACGTTCCATATACTCCGTCTTACTCATACTTAGACGATAGTCATGTTCTTCCAAAGCTCGTTTCTATCGCTCTAACTTCTCATTTGTTTGTTATCTCGACTCTCCAATTAAGACTATAGCATCTGCAAAAAGTATGCATTGTGGCACTGGCTCTTGGATTTGCACAATAAGCACATCCAAGACTAAGGTAAAAAAAGATATGGACTCAAAGTTGACAATTGGTGCAGTCCTATAATTATAGGGAAATCTTTTGTGACATCACCTTGTGTTCTCACACTAGTTTTAGCTCAAATATAAGCGATACAAATTTGTTTCTTCTCTAGAGCCTTCCACGAGACCTCTCTCAGTATCTTATCGTAGGCTTTTTTCATATAAATGAAAATCATGTGTAGGTATTTTTGCTTCCTCCGATACCTCTTCATCAATTTTTGTAGAAAATAGATTACTTCCATGGTTGACCTCCCAGACATAAAATCAAATTGATTATTTGAAATATGAGTTTCTTGTCGTAATATCCGTTCAATTACTATTTTTCATAATTTCATAGTATGACTCATAAGCTTTATCCCTCTGTAATTTGTACAGTTTTGTATATCTCTATTGTTCTTATAAATTATGATTAAAGTAATTATCCTCCAATCATTTGACATTTTCTTAGACATTATTATCTCGTCAAATAACTTTGTGAGCTAATTTATACCTTTCTCTCCTAGGCACTTCTATACCTCAATAGATATATTATCTGGTTCAATCGCTTTTCTATTATCCATCGTCTTCAATGTTTCTTTTACTTCAAACTCCTGAATTTTACGATAAAAAGTTTTATTTTAGTTATCCTCTATAGTGTTTAGAATGTTCGAATCTCTTAATGTCTCATGTTCCTCATTATATAACTTATGAAAATAACTCTTCCATCTATCATTCATGTGTTGTTTCGTAACCAACACTTTATACTCTTCATCCTTAATGCATCTCACTTGATTCAAGTATCTTGTCTTCATTTTCCTACTTTTAACAAGTTTGTAAATATTATTTTCTTCTTCTTTAGTGTCTAAAAATTGATATAACTCGTTGAATGCTTTAGCTTTCAACTCGCTCACCACTTTCTTAGTATCTTTTTTAATTATCTTATATTTTTCTCAATTTTCATCGTTTTTACATACATGTCAAGTTTTATAACAGTCTCTTTTAACTCTAACCTTATATTGTACACTTGTATCTCACCCACCATCAAGATTCTTTCTCCTTCGATTCAAAGTCTTTTGATTCACCGAGTATTTCTTTTTCTACCTTCTAAATCCTTTAGTCATCTCGTCCCACATATCATTAACACTCTCTTGTACCTCCTAATTTTCTTCATCTATAATCCTCCTTTAAAAGAACATTTATTTTTATCTCTTTAATTACCACCATTTGATCATTAGAACTCTGTCTCGACAATTTTTCCTTACGCTCATTCTAACTCATACATCCATAATCGAAACCTTGTGTTGGATAGTCAAACTCTTTTTATAGATGATTTTGTAATTCATACAAAACTTTTTATTAAATTTTCTTATTAAAAATAAATTAATTTAAGAGCAAGAACTTCTGAATGTGATAAGATGCGCCATAGAAATTAGTGCATTGAAGTAAAATTAAATTAAAAAAAAATACAACTCTTTTGAAAATGGTCTAGCGCACAAGTTTTCAGCAGTGTTATGAGAATTAGACCGAACTGAGTCTAATTAGTTCGACTGTAAACCGATCATAAAGCCGGTTCGATCACGTCCCCAAAATCAAAAGCTCAAAAATCGGTCCTCGAACCGATAAACTGCCATTAAAACCGAGCAAATCAGTTAGCCAGTCACTATTTACATGCAAAAATAGCAAAATATTCCAAAGGTGACTTGAATTCAAGTGTTGACTATAGAAACATACAATAAACCACTAAGTTATTCCATTTGCTGTATAATTATTGGATCTTTTATTGTGTTATATGAATTTCGTTTTATTGTTGGTCTTAACATAAAAAAATATTATACTGTGTTTATGTATTGTTGGATAATTAATTAATAATTAATATTGTCATTTAATTATTTTATATTTTTATTTTAATATTTTTACGTATACACTTCATATTAAATAGAATAATGTTCTAATCTTAGATACAGAAAATAACTTAAAATAATAAATTCTCATAATGTATATTTATAAAAATTAATAATATTGATATAAGAATATCATATATATATATATATATATATATATATATATATATATATATATATATATATATATACACACACTAATTTAATTAAGGTTGAACTACGATTGATTTATTAAATTTTAAATTAATCCCTTCATTAGTTTTTGACCGATACGATTTTTATTACTTTAATTTTCAGTAGTCTTATCCTTATCTAAATCTAATGACAGATTTAGAGGATTAATTAATGTGTTTCTAACTCGTAAAGAGTTGTAACTTGAAATAATCCAAACAAGGGAACAACAAAAGACAGGAGATTAAGCGAAAAAAGGAATATATAATAACATTAATAAGAAAGAAGAACAACGCAATATTAATTATAAGAACACGTCCTTTTGTGCAATGGAGGACATAAAAGGGAAGATCATTGTGGGTATTTAATCGCTGAGTGGTACACCTCTGACCTCTGTGCTTCAAAATATATGTTCAAATGCAACCTCATTTCGTGCGGATTCTTAATTTTCATTATCATGTATGACAGTACGAGCATCTATTATTGTCATCAATACGCATTATTCTCGAACTTTTTTTCTTTTTCAGATAAATCTGTAATCTTACTTCCAGAGGTTTTACGCGGAAATAAATAAATAAATATATATATATAGAGACATACCAAAAAGTTTGAGAGATTCTTAGATTCTTATGTTATGTAGATTACAATTGTTTTCCCATTATTTATACAATAAGAATTACATCATACTTAGGTTCACGATAGACTTTAGAAGTGACAATTTGTTTATAAACTAAATTTTATAATACGTATATATTTCAAATTTTAAATTATATATTCAAAGTAATTAGAGACATTTTTTTTGTGATAAGTAATTAGAGACATGTTGTCACTCCTTGGTGAATTATATGGACCGGTTCTATAATAACACTATATGATTAGTACTAAAAATATTAAATGAAATGAGTGTGTAAGATAATAATGAAGTACATAATTTTGATGATATAAGATCATTACTTTACACTCATTTTACCTAAATCTGTTGTAAACTTTTTGGAATAAGGTTTACAGATAGATGACCATCGAAAAATACTTATATAGATTTTATTAATAATTATATAAATTTTGATATTATACAATTATTTTATATTAAAAATAATAACATATTTATTAATGATTAGTCTGATCTATACAAATAATTTTCTTTTTCACCAGTCCTGCAAGGACGCAGTGTCCCCGTCTCAGAGAAAGTAAATAATTCACCAACATCTGTGGTCCAGATCACGTGGAAAGCACGACTTTGGATGGAGAACTGACAAAATGTATTCATTTGCTCCTTTTTCATTTTTACACTTTGAATCAGAAACCACCAATCACTCATCAGTTGAAGATTCTTGATACTTATAAAAACGTTTTCAATTATGAGATTGGGGACTGACTTTGATCAAAGATGGTCCAACCAATCTGTTTAGTATGGAGAAACTGAACTTCTTAAGCTTTTTATTTGTGGTCCGAAGTATTATTAATCGTCCCAAATCCTATGCCAATAATAACCATAGCACTTACTTCCTACAGGTTAATGTTTGGTCCATCATTTTAATGGGTTCACTTTTTGACAACTGAAACCACCAAAGCTAATGACTCCAACCATTAAAACCCCATATACGTAAAACAGAAATCTGTTTTGGGAAATGGCTATTGCACACAATTTTATTCATCTTTTACAATTTTCTCTCAACTTGCAAAGTAAAGATTTTCAATCATTTTTATGGCTGACAAAAGATACATGAACACAATGTCCTTAATTGAACCGGCTTACCTTTTCCTTTTAGTTCATTACTCAGCTGAAGAAAAATGGCATCAGTAGAGTGATACGTTCCCTAAAGTCCTTAAACTAGCAAACTGAACAAGAAGAGTCTGAACTACTTGAGGAGCACAAGGAATGAATTTCTTATTCAAGAAATTGATGTCAGTCATTTGAAGACATGTTTTGACATATTATATTGCAAATTGAAGCAAAAATTGCAGTTGATAAAATGGGGGAAAATAAATGAAACTGCTCACGAAAGGGCCAAAAGATCCTCCACTTAGTCACCATCAGTCAATGGGTTCGCAGATTCAACTGCTCCTTTAAAGGATTATCTGGATGAGAACTGATAAGTACTTTGATAATCTAGGAAACAGGTTAACAACTGAAGCTGTCTATATACAAATTTATCACAAGTTCACAAGTTCAACACCTTTTTCACGAAGTAACAATATTACATACATCAAATGGTAGAAAGACCCAAGCAAGTCCCTTTTATCCGTTTTCTCTTTTCTGAATAAATTTAAAGCGGGAAAGAAGAAGGAAAAAATTTGGGAAGCTGATGGCATTATCTACTCCTTCTTCTTCTTCTCCTTTTTACCTCCAAAGAATCTTCTTGAATTTTACTGAATTTGTTGTCTACTGCTTGTTTAATTCAGGGGCTTCTTTTATGCTCATCTCTACCATTTCAACAGCACCAAGACCTCCATCTTCAGTGGCTATGGTAGACTTGGAATCTATACCAGACCCTGCTTGGATTTCCTTAAACATTGCCATGACTTGAATCATTGTGGGACGCCGCCAAGGCCGATAATCCAAGCAAGCAAAGGCAACGTTTAAGTACTGTACAAGTTCAATCTCAGGACTGGGGTTCTCTTTCTTGAGCTCTGGGTCAAAAACATCACTTTTTTTCAGTTTGGAATGTTGTTTAACCCATCCTACAAGATTGTCATCGCCAAAATCAGTTGAATCTGTTGGTTTTCTCCCTGTAAGCAGCTCCAATAAAACTACACCATAACTATACACATCACCTTTAGTGGAACATCTAAAGCTCTGATAGTATTCAGGAGGAACATAGCCAGGGGTTCCAGCTAGTGTGCTAACACTTAAATGGGTATCCATAGCACTCATAAGCCTAGCCATTCCAAAATCAGCAACTCTGGCTTCCAAGTTTTCATCAAGCAATACATTGCTTGATTTCATGTCTCTATGAATGATGTGTGGGGTACAATTGTGGTGAAGAAAAGCCAATCCCCTGGCAGCTCCAATGGCAATTTTCTTCCTTGCTGCCCAGTTCAGCTGGATCCCAACTTTCTTTTTGTCATGCAGAACATCTAGGCTTCCATATTTCATATATTCATAAACCAAGAGTCTTTCTTCTCCAACCTTGCAGTAGCCTAGAAGGGGAACAAGGTTCCGGTGCTTGATTTTCCCTATGGTTTCCATTTCAGCAGTGAATTCCCTGTCCCCTTGTCCACTAATATGTATCAGTTTCTTGATGGCCACAACAATTCCATCCTTTAATTGAGCCTTGTAGACAACACCAAAACCACCAGAACCAATAATGCTGTCACTGTGAAAGTCGTTGGTAGCTTCAAGAAGATCTGCAAAAGTAAGCTTCCGAAGGGGCTTGTCAAATGTTTCAAGGTTTATGCTAAGTGCTTCACGAGCACTGGTCAGCTTCCAGTTGAAATTGGCTGTCCCTGAATGAGAACGGCTGTCAATGTAGACATCAAGGGCAGCTTCCTTTTTCTTTCTCCTCCTCCTGGTCTCAACGGCGATTATAATTAAACCAAAGATGCAAAAGAAGGAGGATAGCAATCCCATGGCCACATTCCCTGCAAGAGTTGCCTGTCTCCTATGAGACTTCTGATGTTGGGCATTTGCACTAGATCCTGAGTCTTCCCCACAAGGATTGAGAGGAACTCCACAAAGACCAGAGTTATTGAAGAATCTACTAGCAGGAAAAGTAAGAAATTGCCCTGATCCAGGAACCAATCCTGATAGATAGTTGTTAGACAAATCAATTTCTGTGAGAAAGGAAAGTCCTGTCAAGGTTTGTGGAATTTGTCCTTCAAGCCTATTACTGGATAGATCAAGTATGCCAAGATTTTTCAAGCTTCCAAGCTCTTGTGGGATTTTTCCAGATATATTGTTATGGCCCAAATTCAAAATGTATAAATAGTACATGCTCCCAATCTCCTTAGGAATACTACCAGACAACATATTGTGTGAAACATCCACAAAAATCATAGAACCGTTATGGTTAAACTTAGGCGGCAGCAGCAGCTTACCTTGATAAACTCTAGTGAAATTCCAGGGGGTCCTGACTGAAATCCTGTTCAGTTGCTCCTGCCTGATCCCCGCAAACTCGAGCAAACTTCCTGCTCCATGGAACTCCTTACTACCATCATTCTTGATATACACAAATGCCTTCCCACTCATGAAATTAACTGCAATCTTGCCAGATTGCTTAAACAACTCAGGAGGAATCGTTCCACTCAGCGAATTAGTATTCAAATCCAACCATATCAAGCTATCACAATCACCAAGCTCCGCCGGAATCCTCCCAGAGAAGGAATTATTACTAAGTTTCAGGATTGCAAGATTGGATAGCCGGCCAATCCACACCGGAATCTCCCCGATCAGCCGGTTATTCGACAAGGAGAGCCAACTCAAGTTGGTGCAGTTACTTAGGCCAGAAGGAATATTCCCAGTCAACTCATTAAAGTCAAGAATCAAATTCTCAAGTGTCTTAATATACATAAGTTCTTGTGGAATTTCTCCACTGAGCTGGTTCAGCCAAATGATCAAATCACGGAGGTTCAAGAGAGACCCCAAACTTGAAGGGATACTGCCCTTAAAGTAGTTGAAACTCAAATCCAAAGTAACAAGCTGAGAACAGTTACTGAGTGTGGGTGGAATAAAACCCGCTAGCAGATTATCCTGTAGGTACAGTTCCTTCAAACTGTTCCTAGGATCCTCACATAGCCCTCTCGGTATTGACCCAGAAAAGTTGTTAGAACTCAAATGCAAAGACTCCAAACTCACCAGCTTCGACAAAGACTCCGGCAACGGACCGAAAAAACCGTTGAAGGAAAGCGAAAGCCTTTTCAAGCTCCTCATTTTCGCGAAAATCTCAATCGGTAATTCCCCGGAAAAATTGTTGTGTGACGCAACGAAGGACTCCAGAGAAGAACAAGTACTCAGTTGGTTCGGGATGGTACCGGAGAAGTTGTTCGAGGAAAGATCGAGTTCGACGAGGATCGAGCACGATTGCGCGAGATGCGCCGGAATATTTCCCTGGAAATTGTTTCCGGCGAGGTAGAGAAACTTCAGGTTGCCGCCGGGGAGCGACGTAATAAGTGTCGAAAACTGGTTGCTCGAAACGTTCAAGTAGCTGAGGTTCGTGCAAATGGAGAGGGTGGCGGAGATGTCGCCGGAAAACTGGTTACCGGAGATGTCGAGGTACTCCAATGAAGAGCAGTCACCGAAGGAAGGAATAGTTGCAGAGAAATTGTTGGATGAAAGGTTCAGACGTTGTAAGTTGTTGCAACCGGAAAAGTCGGTTTCGCCGGTGAGGGTGTTGTGAGAGAGGTCAATGGTGGTGAGTGAGGGGGTGCAGTTGGAGAGGGATAGGGGAGTGAGGGAACCGGAGAGGTTGGTGGATTTGAGGGAGAGGTGTTGGAGGTGTGGGAGGGTGAGGAGGTAGGTGGAGATAAGGGTGAAGGTTGTGGACAAGGGGATTGAGGTGAGGTTTACGGAGGAGACGTGGTGGCTTTGGGGGGTGCAGGTGATTCCAGTGAAGGAACATGGGTTTGTTTGGTTTGGGAGCCAGCTGGGGAGAAGGGATGGGTTTGGGAGAGAGGTTCTGAACTTTATGAGTTGTTCTACTTCTAAGGAAGATGCAGAAGCAGAGGATGATAATGATGGTGGTGGTTGGAGAGAAACAAGAGTGAGGAAGAGGGAGGATAATAATATTAATATGAGGAAGAGAGAAAAGTGGTAGTTGTTGCTGCTGTATAGTGGTTTCATTTTTCTTAGAGGGAGTATGTGTGTGTTTGTGTGAATGGGTAGAGATACTTTCAGGGTGTGAGGTGTGCCATTATAGAGAGAACTCAGCTCAGCTCAGAAGTTCTAGTTCCAGAGAAAAAGTAACTTTTGGGAGATACAAGACTAGAGGGAAAAGAAGAGTATTATTATTATTATTTTAGTAAAAGTTTAGGATGATGAGATATTGTTTTTATTTTAAAATCAGATTATCAATCTCAACATGAATTTAAAATAAAATTATAAATCAGTTACAAACGAAGAAACGCTGTAGTCAAACTAAAATCATACTGTTATTATGAAGGGAAGTCGACTAAACTCAAGGGTACTATTTATCAAGTTGATGAGTCGACAAATGTCACATGCCATGTCACTCTCGCTGATATAGTGATATCATCTTATCTATCTAAGGCTTCTAATTTTTTATTTTTCTTTCTAATTAAAAAGATTGAAGTTTTCTCTTTACCAGTCTGAAAAGTAAAAAGTGAAAAGTGAAAAGTGAAATACCTATCTATAAAATAATTAAAAAAACTCGTCTATTACTGTTTATTTCCTCTTACGTAACTTTGCCCGTCCGTGCAATGAAAGACTGATCTATCACTCTCAAGTATATCTATTGAAGATTCCGACTAAGAAAATGTCTTTAAACTCACTGTAAACTTCATTTTATTATATATAATGACACTTGTTACTAATTGTTCTGTTCTTAATTCGAAGGGTGATCGTGGAAGAAATTTAGGTCTATCGTCTCATAATTTATTGATTAGAAATTGAGTAAAATATTCTCATGTGTATTTTGACTAATTAATCTTAAAATTAAGATAATGATAAAGACATTAGTAAAGAAAGATGAATATGTTTGACTTAGACTGTCAAATTAGTTTATATAAAAATTTAGATGATTAATTCTGTAAATATTTTTTGTTCATGTCATTTAAGATTTTGAATGTTATGTCTGATCATTATAACGTGTAATCGTTATGTCTGATTATTATACGCGATGATGTTATGTCTGTTGGTGGGTTACATTAAGCACGTATTTGTCGAGTCATTATCCATTTAGGTACAGACTGGTCAGACCTTGCAAACAAGACATCAATCCAGATTGTTATAGGTCTGGCGTTTCGAAATGAACCTAACTTATGGCCAGGTGCTAATTAGGTCAAAACAGTCCACAACCCCCAAACTTAGTCATCTGTGAAGATGGACCGAGTTTATGAGTGACCGGATGTCAATTGGGTTAGAATGATCCACAGTCCCCCAACTTGGGCAATCAGTGATGATAACCCAAGCTTGTATTATTAATGTTTATACTTATCTAAGCTTATGAGTCTGGACGGTCTACTTGGTTTATGTACTTTTGACTTGTATTCAGTTTGAATTTGACTTGTTAATTTAAAATATTTGTATACCTTAGATGACTTCATATGTCTTCGGTTTCTTCAAGCTAGGCGTTCATGACCTCGATCGGATTTATCAGACTAGGCCATTTTCGTGACTTCGGTCGGATTTACTGGGCTGAGCCGTCTTCGTGACCTTGGTCAGATTTATCAAGTTGGGCTGTTTTCATGACCTCAGTCAGATTTACTAGGTTAGGTCATTTTCGTGACCTCGGCCAGATTTATTGGGCTGGACCATCTTCATTACCTAGGTCGAATTTACCGGGCTGAGTCGTCTATCATCCTGAGTTGTTGGGGCCTTCACCTAAACTTTCCCAAGGTTTTTATCATCCTGAGTTTTCAAGGTCTTCATCTAGAATTTTTCAGGAATTTGTTAGGAGTTTAATATAACTTGTCTTGATCACTAATTCTAATAATAATATGCAATTAAAATAAACATAATTAGATTTGCATACCTCAGTAAAGTTGGTTGTATTAAACTCATGCAAATAAAATCCATATACTTATAACTTAAAAAGTTCAAATTAAAATAATGAATACATAAACTTGTAGAATTTAATGTTATGCAAATAAACAACAATAAATGTTAACTAATTTTTTTTTAGTTATTTGTTTTAGTTTGTACAGCTAAGCATAGCGGTTAGTTAATTTTAGCTTTTCACTCTTTCTGTTCAGATAGCACAACTTAACTATATATACCTTCGTACACATTAAAGTTATAATGATGAGAATTTACACTTTCAAGATTCTTTGATTATCCCTGCTACTCTCTCTTGGTTTCTCATTCATCAAGCTTTATTCATGGTGATGGAAGTTAACTTGGTATCAGAGCTCCTTTCCTAGGGGCTCTGTTACCGCTGCGAACTCTCTGATTTTTCTCTCCTTGATTGATTCAAATGATCAATTGAATCGTTTCTTACTCTCTTCTTGTTTTTCAATCGCCGATTGTGTGATTGTTCAATCGATCATCTTCGATTTCTGGAAATCGATTTTCTTTGACCTAATTGTTGAGGTTATCTTTGTTCTTGTTTCGATTTCAGTCAAATTGTTGTGTATTCTTGCTAGCTATTGTTGATTTGCGATACGGTTGAGCTTTTGAGATCCAATTGCGATCATTCTTCTTCGATTTATGGTATTTCTTTTGCGTTCTTATTGATTCTTTGAAAGATGGCAGAAAATAAGGAAAACGTGGCAAATGCGAATTAAATTGTTCCAATGAATGTCACTGCAGATTTCACTAGTCCTTACTACATGATACAAAATGAAAATCTAGGTGTGATTCTAGTTTCTGAGAAGATGAATGGTGATAATTATCACCAGTGGTCAAGATCGATGATTGTGGCCCTTAGTTCCAAGAACAAGGAGCAATTTGTGGATGGTACTTTGCTGAAACCTCCAATTAATGATCCTAATTACAAGATTTGGTGTAGATGCAACAAATTGGTGTTTGCTTGGCTCATACGCTCACTGGAACCAGAGGTTAAACAGACTGTGCTTTGGATGGAAAATGCTCATGAAGTTTGGAAAGACCTCAAAAAGAGGTACTATCAAGGAGATGCATTCAGAATTTCAGAATTGCAAAAAGAGATTTATATGCATAAGCAATATGACTCTTCTATCACTGCTTATTTTACTCATCTAAAAGGACTTTGGCAAGAAATTGAGAATTTTAGGCTTGTTCCCTCATGTACATGTCAAGTTACTTGTTCATGCCAATTAGTTCCTACTATTAGGTCATATATTGAAAATGATTATGTTATAAGATTTCTAAAAGGATTGAATGAGCAATACTCAACTGTGAGATCACAAATAATGCTTATGAAGCCATTTCCTGATATTAGTGAAGCCTTCTCTATGTTGATTCAGCAAGAGAGGCAAATGAGATTGATGTTTGATGAACCTAAAGTGCTGATAAGTTCTAGTGATGGCAATTATAGAGGAAGGGGAGGTGGTTATCGTGGCAGAGGAAATGGCTCTGGGGCCGAGGGCGAAGCAAGAGTTCTAAGTTCTGTACAAATGGCGTAGAGCAAGAGTTCTAAGTTCTATACATAGAAGAAGATAATAGATCGTAACATAATAAGGGAAGAAGGACATATGGTAGATACATGCTACAAAAAGCATGGTTATCCCCCAAGCTACTTCCAAAGGAACAATAGTGCCAATAATTGCATAATAGAAGAAGAGATAGAAGAAGATAATAGATTAGTAAGGTCTTTGAGAATAAGGGAAGAAGGTGATGATAGCTCCAAGGTAAGCTTCACACCTGAACAACATAAGGCCATTCTTTGCAACATTACATGCAACTAGATTGGGAGGCCTCGAACTCAAGAATTTCTATTTCTCACAATGCAAATCAGATTGTGACTCATACTACAGGAAAAACAGGTATTATATGCACAGTTATGAACTCTCATGCTTTTGCTAATTGGATATTGGATACCGGGGCCACAGATCATGTGTGTCACACCATATCCTTATTTCAATGTCATAAAAAGATAAAACTTATTCTCATCAAACTTCGTGATGGATCTCAAGTGTCTACAGACATTGCCGGAACTGTGATTTTGTCTGATAAATTGTGCCTCACAGATGTGTTGTTCATACCACAGTTCATTTTCAATTTGATATTAGTTTCAAAGATGGTCAAGTCCAATGACTGCAAACTGACTTTTGATTGTAATGCCTGTCATATACAGGACAACATTACATTGAAGATGATTGGTACAGCTAGATTGCAAGGAGGCTTATATTCTCTTAACTCAAGGGCAAGTTTCTCCTTTACTTTTCTTTCTGTAAACACAATTAGTTCAAATAGAAGTTGCATATGGCACATGAGATTAAGACATCCATCATATGAAAGATTGATACAGTTAAATAAGTGTTTTCCATTTGTTGAATGTAATAAACTTTTAGAGCCTTGTGATGTATGCTATATGGCAAAACAAAAGAGACTTTCTTTCTCAGATAGTATTACTAAATCAACTACTTCTTTTAGTTTGTTACATATGGATATATGAGGCCCAATTTCAGTCTCATCTTTGCTTGGGCATAGGTATTTCTTGACAATTATTGATGAATATACAAGACATACTTGACTCTTCTTTATGAAACTGAAGTCAGAGACTGCTGATCATATCAAACAGTTTATTGCCCTTGTTGAGACACAATTCAACACCCATGTCAAGTCAATTAGGACAGACAATGGAAAAGAATTCATGTTGCATGATTATTACGCTCAAAAAGGAATCCTGCACCAAACCACATGTGCAGAGACTCCTCAGCAGAATGGTATTGTGGAGAGAAAATACCAACACCTACTGGTAGTAGCTCAAGCCCTCTTATTCCAATCCAATGTTCCCAGTGCTTTTGGACACAAGCGGATGAGCCATGCTCATTCTTTGATGTGTTTTTTCGATCAATAGGATGCCAACTCCTTATTTGGCAAACAAATCCCAAAGGCTTATCAAGTGTTATTTGGTAAGCTCCCGGAGATTGATCGATTAAGGGTGTTTGGATGTTTGAGCTATGCCATCACTCTTCCAAGTCACAGATTTTGAAGAAACTTGATACACGGTCCAAATAATGTGTTTATGTCGGGTTCAAAATCCTTCTCATTCTGAACAAAAGGATATTTGTTGTTTGATCTAAAAAATATGAGAGCTATAAATCCAATAGTGATCTTTACTAATTCATCTACGGGTTTCTTTGTTCTTTTAATCATTTTCTTGGATTTTGGCCATTTCTTACCAACTTCTAAGTGATTCTAGGTTCCTTAACCATTAGGAATCTTTATCTAGAATCAAGGGTCTAAATGAGTTGTTCTAAGTTTCTAACTTAATCTTATGCTATGAACGGTCATAAATGACCAAGGAAACACGCCTATGCAAGCCAAACACATCTAACATCTCTAAAACCCAAATTGGCATATTATGTTGTTTATATACCTACATAGAGAAAGAGATGAATAAAGACTCTAAACCCCTACCTCTTGAAGCCTTGAACCTTGAAGCTTGATCTTCCTCTTCCTCTCCTTCTTCCCTTTCTCCTTCTTCTTCTCCCATTTTCTTTCTTTTCTTTTTCTTTCTCTCGGTTTTCGGTTCTGTAGAGGAGAAGGGAGTTGTTTTTCATAAGGATAACTTTAGAACAAATTCCCATCATTCAACACTAACTCTACATCTCCTGCTCATGACAAACCGACTCGATTCTCTTGAAACTTTTACCATGAACTTGACTTATTTGTGACCCCATTGCCATTATAAATGACTATTATCTCGTCAATTCACCATATGATCCATGGTACTCAAACCCACCCTCACCCCACCAAACCATTCCCAACCTACTCAAATCCCAATTCCTCGAAAGACAACAATAATCATGATCCCTCATCCTCACACAACTCTCTTATCCAAGTATTTACTAAATCCACTTCAAGCTCCGCATGGTGAAACCTCATCCCATCCTACCCCAATCCAACCACCTCCAATTCCTAACAGAACATCCAATAGGCCAAAGAAACCACCCTCATACCTTTAAGACTATCATTGCTCACTTCTTTCCTTGACAATTGTTGATGATTATACAAGTTGATGATTATACTACTTGCCTCTTCTTTATGCTATAGAAACCTCACACGCCAAATATCCCCTCTCTCAATATGTCTCTTAATCCAATAATCACTTATCACCAAACCATAAACATTTCTCCCAATAGCCATTTCCACCTCTTATCAAGTGTTAACCCACTTCATACCATGAAGCTATAGCTATGCCACCACTCTTCCAAGTCGCAGCAAAACTTGATACCATAAACTCGGGTTCAAAAGAACTAGTAGCTTTACATCAAAATCACACTTTTTCAGGTTTTTCAACACCAACTCTACATCTCCCCGATAAACCTCTTATAAGTTGTAAATTGGTTATTCAAGCTCAAGTACCATGCAACATCA
Organism: Ormosia emarginata; assembly: GCA_029884605.1. Classification (NCBI taxonomy): domain Eukaryota; kingdom Viridiplantae; phylum Streptophyta; class Magnoliopsida; order Fabales; family Fabaceae; genus Ormosia; species Ormosia emarginata. The sequence continues at coordinate 33,981,302 of JAQQTP010000076.1, read as the reverse complement.
CAAACCATTCCCAACCTACTCAAATCCCAATTTCTCGGAAAACACAATCATGGCATGATTAGTAGCTCGCATGGGAAACCTTTCACACAACCTCAAATTCCCAAGAACATCCAATAGGCCAAAGAAACCACCCTGGACTATCTTGAAACATTTAGTCCAATAGTCAAATCACTTATCATGACTTACTCGGGGTTTCACACATTTAGTCCAGTGGTCAAGATGACTACAGTTCGATTGATATTTTATGATGAATACAAGTATTCATTACATAAATTATCACACATAAATATAAATGCTAATATCGTTTCTAGTGATGACTATGAAATATCCTCACATGAAGTCAAAATGATATTATGATCAGTTTAATGTTATGTAACTATTAATTAATAAATTAATGACAATAAATAATATTAAAGAATCCAATGACAATAAATATTATTTAAAATATCAATTAATATTAAATCAGTGTTCCGTCAGCAACATATCGAACAATCAATTAATAACAAATTAATTTCGTGATATCATGAAATGACAATAATTATATAAAATAATGACCAGTCAATAGCCAATTAATTTCATGACAATAATGCACATCCCTGCCATTTATTATCATGTCATATATATTTCTTAATTAGTAATAAAAGACAATAATATATAAAATAATGACTAATTAATAGCTAATTAATTCCATGAAATGATAACAATGCAAATCAATGTCATTTACTATCATGTCATATATATGTTTCCATAATTAGTAATAAAAGACAATAAAATAATGACCAATTAATTAAATGGAGAATAAGTCATTGACTTGAAATACAATATACCTCATATCTTTTGAATGTGTAACCAACAATTAACTATGCATTTTTAAATATATGAAAATTATAGAAATTAATAACAATTAATGCAATAATTAATCATATGATAATTACTGTCTTTGGTCACTCTTGTTTCCTTTAAAGTTTTGATTTTTTTCAGGTTCTTCAAAAGAGATATGAGGATAAGGTGTTGTTGCATGTTATATTTTTCTTCATCTCTACCCACTTGTTGTTCGGATTTCGTCTTCATTGGTGGTGACTTGACTAGGGTTCAAGCCTTGTACTTAGTTTACGATATTACATGTTTAGATCATTTAAGATTATGAACGTTATATCTAGTTATTATAGCGTAAAGCTGTTATGACTAATTATTATGACACGAGACTATTATGTTTATTGGTGGGTCAAATTAAATACGTGTTTGTCGAGTCGTTACCCATTCAGGTACAGGCCGGTCGGACCCTACAGACAGGACATCAGTATGGAATGTCATAGGCTTGACGTTCCGAAATGGACCTAATTTATGGTCAAATGTCAATTGGGATAAGATGATCCACAATCCCTTAAATTGGTTATTTATGAAGATAGATCGAATTTATAAATGATCATATGTCAATTGGGTCAAGACGTTCCATTAATCATTAGTTATACTTATTGAATTGAACTTCGAAAAATCTATAACCTAGCCTTTAGTCATAATGAATTTCTCAATGATCAATTGAAACTTAGGTGACCTGACATCCTGTTCAAACGAATTGGCTCAGATTGATCCAAACTTTTTTTTTTATGATTATTTAGGCTTGAAAAAGACAAGTTATAATATTTATGATTAAATGTATTTTGACATTAAACTTCATACTCATTTTAAGTAATGTTATCAATTTTTAATTTATATTATTATTTAATAAATTTAAAATAATTTTCGATTCGAGTTATTCATTTATATTAAGAATTTAAAATAAATTTATTTTTATAAAAAGTAAAATATCTATTGTATTTAAAATTTAAAAAAATATATATTTTTCATGAAATTTTTTTTAATTTTTTAATAAATACTCTAAAAACACTTGTAAATCGAAAGTAAAAGTTTTTCTAATAAATGTATCTATGTGGCATCTTTTTATTTAACGTAAAATAAGTACTCTTAAAAAAGTAAGAGTACTAGAGAAATGTCTTTAAAAAATAATTGTAATTATAATAGTGAATACATTATTTAATAATATGTTTTCAAATAATGATTGAAATAATTAAGTTTTCTTTTTTAATAATTTAGTAATATATAATTAGATACTTTTAAAATTATAATTTTTATCTTTTAATTTTATTTTTTGAAATTCCATGATTGAGATAAATTGATAATTTTAAATTTGATTTAATATTGTACATAAATATAAATGAATGTCACATCATAGGTTGATAATTATCTTGTTTGGTTTTGATTTGAAGGCTAAAAAATATTATGCAGATGTTAATTCGGCAATTTTAGCCATATAAATTATCATGTTAGTAAATTTTATTAATATTTTTAAAATTGCTATGTTTAGGATGAATTTGGTGAATTTTAAAAGAATTTGAGATAAAAATAAAATTAAATATATTTATGAGACAAAAGTAAAATATGAATCAAATTAAGTTGAAAATAAGTTAGGCTATAAACTTTGATAAATCCTTAATTTATTTACACCCCTATTTGAGACGGATGAAATTTATCTCTTATTGAACAAAAACAAGAAAGCGTCCTGTTTATTAAATCGCAATTTTACAATTTTTTTAAACTTTTATTTATGATACTGGGTTTGACACATCATCCACTTAAAACGCGCCGTTTCACTAACCCTCTGAAATTCGTTTTTTCTTATACGAGAAGTCTCACACTCATGGCAGAGGCCATAGCACTGGAAGTCCATCACCAATGTGAAGTATGCTTGGTATGGGAATGGGATTTCTCACGACGATTGTTGCTGAATCATGGCCATAATTTGCGTGGAAGCAACGCTTCCCAACAACCAGCACGAAGAGCCCAATCACAAACGTTACTGTGACAATCCAAACAATTTCACACGCATTAGTATTAATGAAATAATTATACCTATTATAGTGGTTAAGAGTAGAGATTTTTTTCTCTGTATATATAAAATAATTAAAATAAATTAAATTTATTCACTATAATAAATTTATATACAAAATTTATAAAACAAAATTCACATATAAAATGTGTTTTAATAATAATAGATTCATTAATAATATTAATAATAATTTGAACTAAACAAAATATTTTAATAATTTGATATCTAATTAATTTAAATTTTATAAAATTATAATATGATTTATAATGTCAATAAAAAAATTCTAACAGATTTTTGGTGAGCTGAATTTCTGCTCAGATTCAATAGAACGAGCTTCTTGCATTGCCCGATGTTCAAGGGATGCTGCCGTTGAGGGAATTTCCCTACAATTAATTCAATCCTGTATATATACCTTCTTTTGGTGAGAAATGCTAGGGCCAAGAAGCTTATATCTTCTTTATCAAGAAAAATATGAGATTGACCGAAAGTTTTAGTGTTACTATAATTTGTTTCCTTCCCAAAAGTGCCTACATGTGGTTAGTGGAATGACGCATAAATTGGAGGACATACATGGAGCTAATGATATGATTCTTGAACATATCATCAACGTAGCAACATCAAAGATTGGTGGAGATCAAAGTCTTCTGTCTATTCTTTTGAATCTGAATTTCACTTGACAATCAACAATGTTAAAGCTATATATATATATATATATATATATATATATATAAATATATATATATATATATATATATATATATATATATATATATATATATATATAAAACTAGTTCTGTTTTAGACTTTTAGATGCTAGTGGAAGTGCACATCTTGAATTTCCACCGCACCGAAAGTGCAATGCCCTCCTGATCCAACTACAGGTGAAAAGGAATTTGAGATTTCGGAGGGTTTGGGTTTGGAAGTGATAGTAAAACAACAACCCCGATTTTCGTTTCTTATTATACTTTTCTTTCGGATAATATTTTATATTATTTTTTATATTATTGAGATTAATATTTATATACTAACATTTTCTCTCACTTTAATCACAACTATTAAAAAGTGATATAAGATCATTATTTTTTATAAAACAATATTTTTTATGAGAGATAATGTGTCACAACTGATACCATAGACAAACGTTTTAAATAAATATGAGATAATAATTTAACAAATGAGATATTTTTGAATGAGTACAAATATAACACATTATATTTAAGTACATTCACAAAAAATAAAAAGAGATAATGATTTGGTTCTACTAAACTCACTCATTATAAAAAATCATCATTTTTCTCTAATTTTTTGTAAATATATCTAAATATGATCTGTTACATTTATACTCACCTAAGAATATCTCTTAACAAACAGGACACTTTCTTGTTTTCACCCAATAATGAACATCTAAAATGCATTATTTTTCTTTAAACACTTTATATTTTATTTAAATTTAAATTTAAATAAAATTCCTACTTGCTTACATTTTTTAAAAACATTTTACATAGTTATTTCGACTTTTTTAAAAAAATAATTTCTTAGTTGCATGCGTTATTTTTTGAAGACTCTATATATATGTTCTTTAGAATTAAAAAAATACAAAACTAATAAATCTTCAATTAAAAATATATTAAAATAATTTATAAACAAATTACACATTTACACAAACTATTTTTTCTTGTAAAAGCATTGTTAAGTTTAAATTTATAAATATTTTTTTTATAAAAATATTTTTTGATACCATGAAGAGGGCGCTCGAGCCTCTCCATTGGACTTTGGCAATTTGGCTACCATTAAAATTTATGTGGGCTCCATAATTATGTTTTGGAGGGTGACAACAAGGTTAATTCTAAGGTGAATCTTCTTTTTACTATTTGATCTAAGTCATTGATTTAATTATAAAATAATTAATGACTTAGATCAAATACAAAAAATCATTAAGTAAGTTTTTTTTTCTTTTATTTTATATTTTTTTAATTTTATATTTTTTTAATTTTATGTTTTTTATGATTTTTTAGTCACTCATGTCGTCGTCGGTCGTCCATCGTTATCACTCATCGACCACCAGAATTATCATCACTTTTTTTAATATTATACTATTTATTTTTTTAAATTATATAACTCGTATAAATAATATCAATTAAAATAATACTAATAAAATCAGATCAATTTTTATTTTTTAATAAATAATCACAGATATATTGAAAATCTTAAAAATTTTAATTGATAATATTTACACATATTATAAAATTTTTAATTTACATAATTTTTTATAAAAAAATATAAAAATAATATAATTTTAACTAATATTATCTACATAATTATATAACTTTTAAAAAAAATAATACAAACCAATAATGAACAATGATTCCAGTGGGGTGAACAATGATTATGACAGTGATAAACAGTGATTTCGATAGTCAGTAAATAGAGATATCACATGAGGGCGATAATGAACAATAATTTTAATCAGTCTGTCGATAGTGAACAATGAAACCTTAAAAAAATGCAATATAAAAAAAAATCTACAATAAAAAATAAAGTTAATAGTATATGATGCATTATAACTTAACCTATTGCACCATAGCAGTGGCCGTGACAACAAATTGAAGACGACCCATTCTTTATTTCTTCATCTGTGTTGACTGAGTTGACTTCATGATATGGTTAATGGTTAGCTGTGACTGTTTGAGTTTCGTTTACACGGCATACGAAAATCACGAGTGTTGTCTTGAAGACAAAGCTAAAACTTCCGAGTTTAATGCAATAGACTTGGATATAGAAAAAAAAAACAATAGGAAGACATTGTATGTCATAGTCACTTAAATTCGTTCATCGAAAAAAGAAAATAATCAATTAAATTCACATAAAAAAAAGTTTGCTTAAATTAATAATTAATATGTATAAAGTTGAGAAGGTTTATGTTAAAAATAATCTATATCTAAAAATATCTTTATACATATTGACTATAAAATTAAGTGCTTATAATAAATAATGTCTATTTAAAAATAAACTTTAAACACTTGTAATTTTAACATATGGCTAGATATGGAGAGAGATTCTTCTTGTGCCTTTATCTTTGGCTACATAAAATTAGATTTTAACACAGGGTAACAATGAGTCTAAATAAATTCTAAACTCTAAATCAAGGACCACACAAAGTCCATAAAATTTGCAACTAATATTGAATCATGCCTTCTGAAAATGACCAAACGCTCGATCCAAATTGCATTCTAACTCAAATTATTGATTTTCCTTGGGACTTTGTTCCCTCTTTTACAATACTTTCAAGAGTTCCATCACAATCCTGGGCACCGACAAAATAAAATTCGTTGGTCGACCACTGCTGGGCAGCTAAAATTAATCTTCTTTCAAGCTGTATAACAAAAAAAGTTTACATTGTAAGAATATTAATAAAGTTGGTCGATAATGAAATGAACCAAAAGTAAAAGACTAAAAGAGCAAATATGCATACTAACCAAAACAATAAAAGGATAAACATGAAGGGAATAAGAAAATATTCACAAATTTTAGCACTTGCAAAACTACAGTTGTTATTGCTTCACACTATCTGTTGAAGTAAAAAGCAAATCATTTGTGTAACCAAAAAAAAAAAAAGGCAAATCATTTGTGCTGATACTAACATTTTATGCATGTAACGAGACTTTTGAGACTAGTCTTAATCATGCCCTGCCCCTAATGAACTTATTTAACAAAAAAAACATAGATTGACACCTCAAGCAATCCTTAACTTAAAGTAGTAATTTCAAGTTCAATCCGGAATTATTTAAAATCTCAAAATTTATCTTTTCGACTAAAAAAATGTGCAAGGCAGATTTTAATGCTGTTGTGACTACAAGTTTTTTCATGCTATTGCCAAACTTACTGGTTTAACATAAAATTCATCTTTACTGTTGTTAATTAATTAGGTCTTCTGTAAATACTGTCAGCCTAAAAAACGCTGAAGAGAACATATATAGTTTAGGTCAGCAAGGAAGCAAACATTATGTGCATATTCTTCCCAAGTTATATGAAATAAATTACCTGAATCCAAATATGGAGCTTTTCTTCCAGAGCAGAGTATTCATGTTGAGCTAGATTCAGTGCCTTCAGACACCTACAAAAGAAGTTTTGCTCTTGAGGAAGGGTTCCATGGAAATCGTATTTTTGTCATTGAATATGTGCTTATAAATCTAAGGTTAAATTAAGTTCATGTAAAAGATAGGTTTAGGTTTTCATTACTCTTCCTTAGAGGCCGCATCAATAGCGCGTTCAAAGTTAGTAAATGCTATTGCCATACGACGAGCACCCACGCTGAGACTCACAAATAAATGATAGTTAGAAACAAGAAATGCATTATATTGTTAAATTATGATACTATATAGGAAAAAAATCCAACAGCATAAATATGACTAGACAAAATCTCAGCAACTTTAATCAATTAATTAATGAAATATTGGAATAGATTCTGAAACAAAATTAAACACCAATTAATTCGTTAATTCAAATAAAGAAATTAAACTTTAAAGTGTGCACAATCATCATTTCTATTGAACACCGTGATCTTCTTGGTTGAAGGTTATTGGCCCAAACAAGCCACACAAGCATGGTGAAGATAGCAAGGTATGCATGTTTTGGTGTTTAGGGCTAGCAAGGCATGCGTGTTATAATGACATATAAAAACAAGAGTAAATTCATTAAATGACCAATTAACTATTGGATATCTCACACTTTCTTTTTTTCTAAATTTTTTTTTCTAAAAAAAGAATAATATATATCTTATTTTTAACCCGGCCTGAGGGGCACCCATTTTTACCCCCAACAACTTGTTCAAATTGTATCAAATTTTAACAAGCCCGTTGCTATATTGGCTTGACACGAATGTGTTGACTTATATTGTTGAAATGAAAAAGAATAATTTTAAATCTTTATACTCAATTATTTTATTAATTTTTTAATTATTAAATGAAAAATATTAAATATTTTTTATATTTTCGAGATATTAGATATATAAGTAATGCTATATCAACTTATCAGTTTTTCTTAATAATTTTCTTAATACTAAATAAAGAAAATATTAAATAAAAAAATAAATACATCTAATATCTTGAAAATATAAAAAATATTCAATACTTTCTTCATTTAATAATTAAAAAGATTAATAAGAGAATTTGGTAAAAGATAAAATATTTTTCTAGATGTATTTATTTAATATTTTTTTCATTTAATATGAAGAGGATTATTAGAAGAAACTTGTAAGAAGATATAACAAAACTTAATAAAAAAATTATTACAAAAATTTTTATTACTGAAAAATCTCTCATTATTTATTTTAAGTCAATGTGATATAAAGTATTGGGAACTGTGCTTAAAATGATTGGTTGAGATATATTTTTAGTAAGAAAAAATTATTACTTCTAGAAGATCTAAGAAATTTTCGTCTAATTACTAACAGGTCTATTCGATTTACATCTCAAAAGAAGATGAATAAGCACCCAAAAACAAGAATAAGGTTGAGGTACATACTATAACAACACGCTATGGAGTATATCATAATAAAAGAAAAGTGCATGCAGTAGGCCAAACAATGAGCCAAATCAACATGTGTGACAAAATTTTTTTTTTTCGTTAGATCTAAAACCATGGTTTACAAATTATAACACTCAAACATTACCGCACACCCCATAACCAAGAAGCCCGATTAGTCCTCTCTAGTCTCTACGAGTGTCCACATGGGGGCATATTCTCGTTTCGCCTGAACCACTAAAGGATGTTCATATATAGCTACATCAAGCTAAGTCACAACAATTGGATACTGCGAACACTTTTTTTTATCGCTTACATTATTCGAGTTCTTTTACTTCAGTAACTTGAGCGTGTGAGTAAACTAATTAGTCTAACGCATCTTCTTCTTCTTTTTATTTATTTCAGGACTTGACTCGGGAGCTCACATATATCATACAAGAGTTTTATATATATATAGAACTACTATACACTACCCAAAATCTTGATGCAGAATTAATTATTACCTTAAAGCACTGCCTTTAACTTTATAAATGTACTCCTTCATAAGATTGAAGTTCAGAACAAGATCACTCCTACATTAAAGAAAAAAGAAAACATCAAAGTTAAACAAAAGAATATACATATAAAAAAAATTGTATTATATATATCAATAAATTAAGAAGTCAAAATTACATTATTTGTGTCAAAAGTTTTAGGACATCTCGGGCATCGGAGCAAAAGTTTGTGATCACATCGAGGCAGAAAGTATCACCAATATGCTCTTTCAACGAGTAGATAACAATGAAATAGTCATCCACCAAACCCTAACATCAAAGGGGGAAAAAAAAAAGAAACAAAGAAATGATGCCATTTCCACCTTCAACAAAATTCACTTTCGACATATAGAATATGTAAAATCTATATAAGAACAGAAATCCACATGTCTAGAAACAAGTTGATAATAAAATTTTATATGTTATGCATATTGGGGGAGCTTAGAGAAATACCTCTAGCTTCATGGATTGGATGGTGTCCAAGAGTTGCATGTTCATAGTCTCCATATCAGCCATTGATGAAAGAGAGTCAAACCCTTTTTCAAAACTCTGCATACATAATGTTAGAGATGGTACGTAGATAGTGATAGAAAGGAAGGGTATTATAAGCTGTTGGAGAGGATGGCCATAATCTGATCTCGCCCATTGTTTTTGTGTATATATAAGTTTAAACATTAAATTGAAATGTGGTAAGGGCGGGCTAATATTTTTCACAATCCTGAGTAGGCACCTCTCCATGTTTGCTAAGTGAATTTGTGCTGTTAATCAATATATCTTGATATTAAGTTTTACTACGTAACATTTAATTTCACAATTCTTAAATAAGAAGTTTTCCTCATAAATAGAATTCTTTTTTCTCATATAGGGGCCAAGGAATAAATCATGCACTTACTAGGGTTTCCATGTCTGAATAAATGAACAAAAAGCCTATATGTGCACCGATATGATGCATGCAACTAGAGAAAATGATATATCGAATGGGTAAAATGAAAATAAAGAAAGAAGGTAATATATATATATATATATATATATATATATATATATATATATATATATATATATATATATATGATAAGGGAGACAGAATTTTATGTGCGAGTAAGAATTAAATAAGATGACAAGTTAATGACACTCATTAAAAACCCTAAAAACTACTAAACATTCAAATTGTTGAAATATATTAGGAAAGCAACTAATTAGAAATTTGTCCAACTACGTTACGGCATCGCACCGATTCAAAAAGTTTACGATTGTTGAAACCAAAACATGACCAAAATAACCTTGAATGGTTTTCAAAAGCTAAAAATTTGACGTAAAATAAATGATTTATTGCATGTAACAATATAAATCAAAGTTAAGCGCACAAGAATGATTATCTTATGAATTTCAAGCATCAAGTCTTATACGTAAAATATACTGGACACAATTGAGAAATCTAATCTACTAAGGATAGTATACATAAAGGATTGGGTACGGTGTTAAGTGGGCTACACTTCTCACCCTAGTATTTGATCCCTTCAGTACCATTTTTAAACCCAGTGTTTGGATGGGTATTACAATTAAACGCTATGAGATTAAAAGATTTTATCACTGAAGAGCTCAATTTGGTATTTTTTGTTTAATTTTTTTCGGTTTTTGCTTACACAATTTTGAGTTGGGAGTGATAATTAAATAAATCCCTTCTCCTGCAGATAAAATCTGAAGTCGTAGTCTATTTCCACTTCGACCAATTATTTGGTGTATTTTTGCTTAAATAAGAGTAAACAAGTTTAATGATATGAACCAATGAGTTCAAAACTTGTAAAAAATATCATCGCAATATATTTATAGTCGAAGCACGAAAATACTGATGGTGAACAATGATAGTACGTACGGCGCCAAATATTAGTGGGCACAAACATGTTACCTGTCACATGTTTCTTTAGTAGATAATTTACTCAAATTACAGTCCAATCCTTCCTTTCTTTCTTTCTGATTTTCTTTACTGACAGCAGTCATATATGTAATATGGCCTCCAGTCAAAAGTCTATTGATGAAACTTCTCACCTTACTTATTATAATAAATTTTTAATTTTATAAAAAATTAATTTTTTATTATTTTTAAAACTTTCAACTATTAATATTTTTATATAAACTCTAAAATTCATCAAAAACCACAAAACTGAGAAGAGTCAAGAACAAAGTCCCTGATAACTGCAGCGGTGGTGTGATGAAAGTAAGTTTGATTATGCAGATTTTGATCCATTTGTTTTTCTCCCATAATATCCTTTGCTACAAGAGAGAGAGAGAAGATTAGAGATAAGTTCGTCTTTTGTGAGAAATTACATTCTCGTAGCTGTAATATTTTTTTAATGGTAGAAGTCGGTAAAGTTTAGCAAAGACAACAATCGACAATGCTCAAATAGGACAACGAAGTCTAATTCAATGGTGTAGATCACAAATCTAAGAGCGTGAAGTCAAATCACATGATAGCAAAGTTAGATCCTGTTGGTGGCGAACTAGATCTCGTCAACAACGAAGTCAGATCCTACCATCGCTACCAAACTTTCCATTGACTCCAACAGTGACTCGCTCTCGTCCAACTCTGGATTGCAACCAAACTTTTTAGTGACCTCGACTTAGCAATGTCCTGGCATCAAAGGATGCAGCAGCGATTGGAGAAGGGGATTTGTATCCATTGACATCTCAAAGACCCTCTGCAGCCATAGTTAAGGAGGTGAAGATGACTTCCTTCTTGGTATTGTGGTTGTTGCATAATTTTCTTTTGTTAAAAGACTAATCTTGCAATTATCAACATTGCACATTAACCTACTTATCAAGTTATAGGTCATTGATCTTAGCCATTGATATAAAATTCTTCCTAACCAATGATTCATATTAGTAAGTTCATTCATAGACCTTTGACTATAAGGTCCATGTTGAAACGACCCAAGTAACATACCACTTAACATTCACAAGCAGAACAATCCTAGACTCCATGCCTATCCTTAAATTCTAGTTATATCACTGAACATTTTCTTCAAATTCAGATTCATTCCTTATGGCAGTCACATATATTTGTACTAAGTGATGTACAAGTAGGGGTAAAACTAGTTTTTCTCCAGAAATTATAAGCATAGAAGTCCCCTTAATCTATGATTAATTGTATCTTTTGCTTGCTACTTACAATCATGAAGTATTGACATCATCTTCAAAGTTACAAATCCCTATATACTACTATATGACATTTTCATCATGACCAACCCAAACTAGTATATATGTTGCACATCCCAGCTATTCCTAGAATAATATGCTGCTAATCAGAAGATAAATGGATTGGATTATAATTAATAAATAATAAATTGGACAGAAACCTATCAGCTGCCCAAAAAGAACCAAATGAATTGCAATTACAGACTCATACAATGTAGGTCTGCTTCAAATTCTTCCGCCCACGCTTTCCTCTAGGGTTGGCACAAATCAAGGCATTCACAAGTTCAGAATCTTCTTCAGTTATCAGTATATTTGCTTTACTTGGGTCTGCAAGCAGCAGCTTCGCCACAAGGTATCCTGCAATTGACCAAGTCTGCAATAGTCGCGATTGCTTTCCAATGAAACGAGATCTCTTCGTGTCATAGTATTCTGGCCACTTGTCTCTTGATATGCGTCTCTCAGCAATTTCAACAGCTTGTGCAGCAATATGTGGTCTGTTCATCTTTATGCATGCAACTGTGAGCTGCAATAGGCATATTTTATGTTAAAACCTTGTACCTTATATTTCCAACTTGCAATGCTTACGTGAAGAAACCAGCTACGCTATGAAAAAGGATTTGCATGCACGTGAAATAAATGGCCAGAGGGAAAAAGGGGCATTTGCTGCTAAACAAAGACAACTAAGCTCAGCCAGTTACATGCCTAGATGAAAGAAAGTTCACATAGGACAGATTATAACAAGAGCTAGTGGAAAAAGTATAGAAACTATAAACCAGAACTGATTCATCAAACTCAAACAGTATCATTTCATCACTAACTAACCAGCAATTTAAGTTTTTTTTTTTGTCAATGTAAAAAAAACAATTGAGAGATCTAAGTGTACTGAATTTTGCCACTGCAATTAACCTGCCAGAGCAGTGTTGGCCAGGTGCCTGCATTATGGTAGGACCAAGGCCTGCAACAAAAACAATCAAATCATTTGATGAATATAATAAGCAAGATAACGGAAAAGAATAAGCATAGCAAAATTAGATACAGTACGTGTTCTTAGGATCACTGCCTGTTATTATCTGCCACTCCTGACCATCAAGAGCAGGATAACAAATCTTGAATGGCATCTCTGCTACCAAATCTGACCATTTTGCCTCAATAAGATCCAATATAGCATGTGATTGTTCCACTGTGGCCAAACTGTTTACCACAGACCACAAGTTTCCCAATGAAAAAAATCGGAAATCCATGTGAGCTGGTTGCAAGTTACCAATTAAGTATCCTCCTTTGTTTGGCATCCATTCCACCAACCAAGGAGAAATCGAGTCAGGGTATATGTTAAACTTATTAACTGCATCATATGAGTACTCCTCTGTCTTGTAACGGTAAATCTCATTTAATTTTTTCAAATCAATCCAATAATATTCTCTAATATGGAATGACAGAGCTACCAGACGATTGTTCAGTGCCCGTATAAGATCAGCTGATCCATCCTCTGGAGCAAGCATCTCACGTGCACAAAGTAAGGCTGAATAAAATAGTGCCTAGATATAGAATGATGAAACAAAAAGCAAAAGAAAATGCACATTAGAGAAGATTACTTGATCATTAATTTCATTTTTAATTGTAAATATCTCAGTTACACACTATTTTTTCTTGATAAAATAAGAAAATTATTCAACAAAAAATACAGATACAAACAAAATTTTAAAATAAATACATAAACTTCAAAATTTCTGGTAATTAATGATTTTTTTGAAGGTAACATAGAATCTAATAGGAACTTGTATTATTGAGAAAGAAACAATGGAGTCTAGCTCCTTACAATAGGGAAAATTCCTCTTGATTACACTGAAAAACAGAAAATAAAGATAGAAACACCTCTGGATCTTTAAGGGTCTACCAATCTCCCTGCCCAAAAGGCCCCAAAACCTTCACTCAATTTCTGCCTGCCTTCAACTCTCACTGCCCTCCCTTATATTCTACCCAATTCCCTCCCTTGCCTTCTTATCCACCTTCCGCGTGTCCAGGTGGTTACAATTCAGATCCCCAATATGCTTGTCATGCATACTACCTTCCTTGCTCATGTGAGACCTTAATACACTGCTGCCCTTCCTTTTCTTCCTACTGTACACCTTAGTAATAGGTGGCTGCTTAACAGAATCATTAATACCTTCAACAGAATTTTATGTGATTCCCTCATTTCCGGGAAAGGAAAATTAATTTATCAAAAGCTAGTCATAAAAGTATTTACTACATGCAGCAGAGCAACAAATCTGATCTATTAACATAATCATATGGTTTAAACAAGGCAGTTGAGAAGAACATAGTCAGACCTATAAGATGAAGGGGGAGAGGTCTGATGTCTTTACTTCTGGTTGTCCATTAACTGTTGGAAAGGTGAAATTACACACAGCATTGCCTAGTCCAAGTTCTCTCTCTCTCTCTGTGAATGTGTCTGTGTTTGTGTGCCAGTTTTTCAGTTATTTATGTCAATCCACATGCACAATCATTAGGAAAATATCAGATGCACGCATCTAGTCTTAGACCCAAATTTTGTTACAGGTATCCACTTCCCTTAACTACCATAAGGATCATCAAAAAAGAAAACAATGCCTCTAAGCATTACATAGTTAGGTATCAAGTACTATCAGCTACTATTATTGAAGAGTATATCAAAACAGTAAAAGCCATGGAGACCTTCTGCTCAGGTACCAGCCAAGCCCTAATCTATGCAAAGAAAGTGCCTTTTTTGTAGTTTCAATAATTTATTTTTATGCCCAATAGCATTTTAATATTTATCATTCTGATATCAGCCTTTGAATATAGTCCAAAATTGTCCTGCATCTTCTTATGCTATAGGACTTTATATTGTCTTTAGTTTATTTAACACAATTCTGTTCCAAAAATAATGATTTGTGAACTCTAATGATCTAATCTATTTCAGATAACTGACTGTCGCTGCTGTCTATAAATATTTGAATTAAGCCAGTACTTCAGCCTCATTCTTCAATCAATTCAAATTTCAAACTCTTACACCGTAATCACTTTATTTACAAGCATAAAACTTAAAATTCCTTAATTTTCCCATCCCTATCCAAAAACAATGTGAAGCATCATCTTTCATGCATAAAAAGATATAATATCAGCCACTTTCAAATACATTAAAAATACCTAATACCACCACACCCTTACCAAAAATGAAAGAAGAGGAAGCTCATGCACAAGAAAATTTGTGCCTGCTTCTTGCCAAAATGGTGCAGATAAGTGCATCGTTTCCCCCTATCTAAGCAAATGCACAATCATGAATAAGCAGCAAATTTTTTTTTCTGGCCTTGAATAAGTACTAACTTATTAATATCATACAATTGAAGAAAGACAGGAAATCTTATATACCTGAATCTCCAAAGGATGCCCATGAATTCCCATTCTCCGATCTATCATGCAAGAACCATCAGTTACTAATAATGTTGGGAACATGTCAAAGCCATCAGCAATACACAACCTCAAAATCATCTTAATTCCTGTTTGCACATCAACTCTCTCCTGAACTGATAGATCACCAGAGCATTTTCCATATGCTCGTAATAAAATAATCCACCACAATCCTGAGATCACACGTGAAATAAGTTCATTAATCCAAGGAGTATCATGGAAAGTATCTCCTGCAGTTCTTCTATGTAAAATAGAATTTGTTGATCTGATTAGTTATTTTACCAGAATCAACTGGAGCAACACGTCCAATGGCTGCCTCTCCAAAGTCAGGATCCAAAACCTCTTCTGTTGCAGAATCATCACCATCCAGAGGAACTGTCCGAACCTTAAAACTAACAGGCATCAAACCTTGTCCAGGACTATGACAATCCATTGTTTTCTCCCAACTCTGAAATATGGACGTATAGGTTCAAGATTTCAAATGTATCACAAACAACACAGCTACCTCATGACAAGAATTTAAGGACCCCCCTCCTCCGCTCCATTAATTACCTGCAGTTAAGGGTCCTTGCGAAAGAAGTGCTAACAAAGAAATATAACCTATGAAAAGTAAGTATTATTTAATGCCCCTCCCATTAACATACAGTAGAGGGTCATTGCAAATGAAACCTTTAAAGGAAAAAAATATGTTATCTACTTGTATCCTAGGCCTTTCTATCCACAGCTCCACAGACAATTCGTCCATTGCATAATTTTTTTTAGTTGTCAGACACAAACATTTTCAGCATGTGTCTTCAGGGAAAAATAAGTATTTTACTTTCTTCACCAAAAATTTACAAGCAGATGGAGATACACCAAGAGTTCAATTGGTAGGACTTAATATTGTAATGACTAATGACTAAAACCAACTTTTCAAGACACAACACAAAGCAATATCAAATAAAAAATTAAAATACATATCGCAGGCATGTAAATGCACCAAGTTGTGTCAAATTTAGCTGAGTTGCCAGGACATGTTATTAATATTATAAGACTAAGAAGACATTACCTGCAACTGAAGTGTATAAAGGATAAAATTTCGAACAATATCATACTCCCCCTTCAATAGGAAAGCAATTCCAGAAGGAATGAAATCGCGAATAAAGACCTGGTCATAATTCAAAACATTGGAACTGGTTGGGTCCTTTGCGGCAATAGTTCCAATAGGACTGCCACAATAATAAACTACAGACTCCCTTAGTAGATCCCACGCTTCTTCCTCAATGGAGTTGATGCTAATTGTGTCTGTGATACTTCCATTTGTACCATTAGATGTCAAAACCTTCTTTTCCTGTTTCAACTGTTCAACATCTTGAAACTCATGAATAGGCTGTGCACTCATCACATTGTTTACCGAATCTGATATTTCACTATTATTCACAAACCACGAGCCATTTCCATCTCCTGCAGTTATGCCACTCACACTTTCAGACTGTTGGCATTTGCATGTCTGCAACCATGGACGACTAAAGGTCTTATAGTCATAGAAACTGACACCCATCCACTGAAATTGATGAGTTCTTAACTGACTTTGAAGCATGCTAGAACACTTGATTAAATACCTATGCCTTGAGGATCTTTTCTTCATACATTTTACTCGAAACGCAGAATGTAATGTTAAATCTGAAGAGTTCACAAAAGGATCATTATACCCAGTTTGAGGCAAAGCCCTGGACAAAACCTGAAAAACTGCTTTGGAGGTACCCAAGGACATGCTGCTTTAAAAGAAGGAACTGTAGATGATTACATTAGATTACAACCAGTCAGAACTACGAAGTATTCAGCAAAATTGGATGACATCGCATTTTCAATTATTAAAAGATTAAAAGATAGTGTCAGTAGCTTGCAATTTGGAAGAGGGGAAGAAATAGTATATTTTAAAGTCATATGAAAATTAACTCATTTGCTTCAACAACCCAGAAAAGGGGGGGGGGGGGGGGGGGAATCAAACAAAACAAAAGTTTTGCCAGAAACCAAATAAGGATCACACTCAGACTCACACCACTTAGGGGAAGGCATGCTCAATTGACATCAGAAACAACAGTTTAGAAAGTAAAATTTGAGAATCAACATTCACTTAACCAAAACTGAACCAAAAACAATCCATTTTATTCACAAACACATAATTCCAAAACTGAAACTAAATCAACAAAATTAGATGCTGCTAACTTGACCAGATTTCAGAGCCAAAGGAATTTAACCCCCAAAAAAAAAAATCCATAACATATTACCTCACCTTATTAAAAGAATATTTACATTTACAAGACACAACCCAATTCACATAAAAAAAAAAAAAAGATACACCCCAATTCAATTATCAACAGAAACATACACAGACGCAAATGACAACACATATAAATAGATAGCATAACCAACAAGGCAATAAAAAAAAGACATACCAATTCGAAGTATGATCCAAAAAACTTTCTGGGTGCCTAGAAAATCTAGGATTGATGAAAGTATAACACTAATCTGAGGTAAATGGAGTGAGTTTTGTGGTCTTCCAAACGAACGAACCTTTGACGTGGATCTCCACTTCAGATATTATCATTAGACAGACCGAAGACGTATCATCATAGAAGACCGCATGCTAATCAGCTAATGTCTTGTCCGCGTTTTTTTCCCCCTTTCATTTTCTTATCTTGTAGTTTTCTCTTTTGTTATGGTGGGCGGTGGCTATTTTTTTTTTCTTCACTTTTTTCTTTATGGCACGTGATATTCTGACATGGCCTCTGGGCCTCAAAAATAAATAAAGGAAAAGAAGAATTTTATGTACCACAAAAAAGTTTTAAAAAAAAACCAAGTTTTGGGATGTCTTTTTATTTTTCCGAGCCCTTGAAGATTAGCATATCTTTATTTTCAGTCATTTATTATTATTTGTTATCTATTATTTATTATAATTATTGCAATAATTTTTTAATGAAAAAAATTGAATTTTAATTACCTTAAATTAGTCTTTAATTTTGTTAACTAATTTAACTTTATTTCAATTACTTATATGAAGAGAGAATTGAAAAAAATAAGAATTTCACAGTGCTAGAAGTAAAAAAATCAAGCTCAAGAGCGAGAGAGAATGAGAGATGGCAAAATAAGGCCAAATAAAAAGGAGATATTATTCAGCATTGTCATTAGGGATGTCAATCTTATTCATCCCTTGAGTATTTACGGATAATATTAGTGACAGGGTGAATAATATTTGTTTATTTTTTTTATAGATATAAATATTTATTTAATAAATAGGGACAGAATAATTTTTTTGTATCTGTGAATATTCATAAAAAAATATAAAAATATTTTATATAAAATTATTAAAAATTTTATTATATAAATTAAAATATTATTATATTATATTTTTTTTTATTTTTTTTTTCATTTTATTTTTATTAAATTTTTTTATAATTTATTAAATACTTATAAATATCTCATGAGTATCTATTTATTCAAAAAAATAATAAATAAATATACATATAAATATGAAATAAAAGCAAAATTGATATTATCTGCAAAAAAACGAGAGACAGAAGACTATTACCCGTTCTCGCCCATGCCCCTACCCTATTGTCATTCCTAATTATCACAGTAGTTATGTTGGATTTAACATCTAGTCAACTTTTTTTATGTTTTATTTTTCTCTGATCATCTCTTTTAAGATTTTCATAAGAAAGAAATAGACACAATAATCTTAAATAATGAAACAAAAATAATTTTTTTCATATAAAATTTCACTTGATAATATAATGTAAAGAAAGATAAATATAAATACTCAAATAATAGGACTTTCTTAAAATTTGTAGAATCTTTAATTATAATTTTTATATTTATTTTTCTCTTTTTACATAAAATGATCTATTCCTTGATATGACTCACATATTATTTAAAGTCATTATGTCTATCTCTTTTCCCATTATCATATAAATTTTTCTCATAATTTCACATTAGATTATGTATTTCCCTTTGTCACACCTCACGGTGGTAGTTGCAGTTTTTAATGTCTTCAGCTCCTTCCACCTACCTCACCAACCTATTTATATATTCATTTGTCTATTGACAATGAGATTTAATAATTACGGCATTGTGAGATACTAATTACAGCAATGCCAATAATTTTAACCAGGAATCAAATCTGCAATAAACAAGGTTGGGAGATAAAGAAATATATTTGCAACATAACTCACATGGAACAGACTCCAAATACGCAGCTGGCAAATATAATCTTCTTGGACCAATGACCAAATGAAAAAGAAAAGGAAGAAGACAAATCTAGGAGGAAAAAGCACAAAATCTTTTGATAAAAAAGAAAAGAAAAGGAAAAACATTTCTCCAAATTGACAGCAGGGGTAGATATCCACTTTTCTATATTATCAGTATGTAGTTATTTTTACATTAACAACCTTAATAATTCTATTTTTACATTAACAACCATAATAATTCTCATGCTTCTTATATTTTGAGGTTATTTACAAATATTTTCTTTGCAGAACCTTCACAAACAGGGGCGGAGCTACGTTGCTCCGAACACAACTGTTTATCTTTCGTTTCAGCAATTCTACATTGTAGATATGATGTAACGCATGGCTATCAGTATACAAACCGATTGAACATATAGCTAGACTCGTTATTTCAGCTGCTCTTTCGAATAACTAGCAAGTCAAGCTATACTCCCTCAAACACCGTCAAGTCTGAATTTTTAGTTGTTCGAGAATCCAATTTTAATTTATAATTTCTTATTATATATTGAGGAAATAAAAAGTTATTTAGGTTCAGTTTGATGTTTTCCTTACAATGGAAATGAGAGATTAAGAAATGAACTCTATATAAAAGCGATATGCCATGAAATGTTTACCCCTAATTTTAACGGAATAGCAAACAGAATCAACAAAAAATTTTGAATTAGCCAGAGTGGCCTTTCCAACAATTTGATTAATATATTTCACCCCTAATTAGCCAACGACTGTATATTTGAAGGAGAACAAAGGTCACTAATAATAAAGAGGTTAGTAGGTCCGGTGATTCATCATTGGAGTACATTCTAATTCCTGGCACAATAAATGATACATTGTTTATTGAGTTATTTTTCCTAACAAGACAACTCTCATGCTACCACAATGCCCTCGTATGCAGAAACTTAGGATGATGCACGGATGAGATGCAATTCAACGCTGCAATGAAGCACTAGAAAGTTTCTATGTTTGTCAGAGAGAACGCTGCCAAGTGGCATGATCTTTAACATAGAGGACATTCTCCACTTGATGAGATCTCATATGCAATCCCTGGCTGTTTTCCTGGTAGCTTTTGAAGTCTTGGCTTGCTATTTTAACAAGGGTCACAATATTCCTCATCTTTTCTCTTCATCCATTTTGGATGATCTGACATTTTGACTATTGTCATCAAAATTCAACTAACTGATATATGAATCATCTCATGAAACAGATCATATTTGGTGGCTAGTTATCAGTCATCACTTGTCACCGAGAAGATATCATATTTCATAAACTGCTTACCTAGTAGAAGTGTGGTTGGAATTCATGCTACGGGGTGGGAAGAAGGGAGAGAAAAAAAGATAGACCACAACTGTGCCACCGAATTTTTAAATATTTAAAGAGAAGATGAACACATGCTTACGCTAAACCCTGTCCAACTCAATATTGTGTTTGTCCAACTGATCTTTCAACTCTTTTTTCCACTCCTGAATTAAATTTTCTTGTTTTTTTATCAGCTCCGTTTTTATGTTAAGTTCCTCTTCCATCAGAGCAATCTCCTGCTTAGACAAGAGTTAAAGCAGATGTTTAGACTTTAGATGAAAATATTACACGGTCTGCATGACGTATTGAAGTAAAAGCATTATTGCCGTGTAGTCACCATACCTTTCTAAGCATTTCAGCTTTCGTTGGCTGATCCTCACGTTGCAGGCTGATAAAATAAAGCTGAAGCTTCCTGGCAGCCTCCATAAAATCTCTTGCATACCTATCCACATCAACTGAAAAACATCATCCAAACAGAAAGCGCTGTTAGATTACACAGGAAGTTATGTGAATCATGCAATGCAAGATGAGAAAACCATTTTCCAAATATATTAGTTTCCACCAGATGCCCAGAGCAAAGACAGGATTTCTCTTCTCACTGTAAATTAAAGCCCTGGGACATGAATGAACCTAAATTTGTCTCTCCCTTCAGGTTTCCAGCCCTACTTGCAATTGCTGTTGAACTTTATTATATGGTCTTGTCACAGTGACCTGATCACTTTCTATTTAACTTCATTAGCTAATTTTAGCACTGAGGTTCTAGTGATACATGTTCATATGAAAAAGTTCCAATTTTGCAGTCATTTTCTTCTCTCTCTCTCTCTCTCTCTCTCTCTCTATATATATATATATATATATATATATATATATATATATTCATTTTCTGTAAATAAGGTTTCAAAGGCTTTTTAGCACTCATTTTCTTCTTAATCAAGTCTGAATAGTTGATCACTAATATAAGTAAAGTAACTGCTTGACTACTGTATCTTCTTATATATGACATATGGTGCTTTCACTCAAGAATCCTCCACATATTTTTATGTAAGCATGGAGCATGTTCATGCCTCTCAACTTAAATTAACGACCTTAACAAGGATTATCATATCATTTTGGCTATGTGTTGTAGTCTATGATGGACAGACATGGATATGAATATTAGATGCGACACAAGTATAGTACGGGAATACGATCTTTATTAAAATATTAAACAAATATTTATCAAGTATCTGAATATTTGATACAATATTAGATACGTATAAGTCAGATATTATTATGAAGTACCCGTGCTTCACATGTTGTAGTAAGTTTAGTAGGTTTAAAATCACATAGACATTGGCATGCTAGTTCAATAATTTAGCCATCGCCTGTTAGCAAGTCAATCTATACTATAAAGTCGTGTTTGGAATGAATAAAAATAAAAAATAATTTAATTTGATTTAATTTGAATTGATTTGATTTAGAAATTAAATTTTGTATTTCGAACTTTTTTTTAAAAAAATAAGATTTGAATTGATTTAGAAATCAAATTTTGTATTTAAAATTCATTAAAAATGAGAATTTATTTGATTTAATTGTATAATTTTAATTTTAACCCTTACGAGAAATAATCACTAAAGTTAAAATAATCTATTTATTTCAAATCAAATTAAATATAAATCATATCAAATTTGATGGAATTTTTAAAATAAAATGAATGAAAAAGAAAGAATTTTAAAAATCAAATAATTTCTGATTTTTTAACATTTCAAACACAAAATTTAATTAAATTTGATTTACAAATCAACTCATTTCTCTTTTTTTTTTTACATTCCAAACACACTCTAAAAAAAGAAATATTACATCGAAGTTGTTCTCATTTTAAGACCATCTTGATTTAAATTGCCAATATTTTACATCCTGATTAATAAATTAAAAGAAATCAATTGTAAGGGAAATCAAGCTTTTAGACAGAACAATTAGCAGATTAACCTAACGGTCCTAATCTTATAATTTCACGTAAAATATATGTAGTGCATCAAAAGAAATCAGGAATTTGAAAGAGTTGTAGAGTAGTTACTGACTTTGATGGGAAGGGTGAGGAGAGCGGTCAATAGCTTGAAGTTCTCGGGCGGGTAAAGAGGAAAGCAAAGCAGCCTCCAAAGCCATAACACAGGAAACCATATTATCATCCTTTGAGTTTGAGTTTGAAGATGGAAGCAGTTGTTGTTGTGAATCAACCGTGTGTTGTTGTTGCTCAACTACTTGCCCATCACCCATATATATATATATGCTCTTTCACGTGGCCGTCGCTGGTTAGGGTTAGGGTCCTTCCGGCGAGATAGCGGCGTGGAGTGGTGCCTACTGGCAAGATGGCTCGCTGCTGCGTTTCGTTCGTGGACAAGACTGAAGACTGAAGATACAACAGATTTGGGTTTCTGTTATGTTTAGAGACTAATCTGTTTACTAAAACGAATAAAACTAATTGGGTTTTTGGACTTGGGCCAGGAGAAGTTAGGTTCTCGACACTCATTTCTGTTCTACCCATCAATTTATAAATTATATATATAATATATAATGAGGAGGGATCTGTTTATATCAATGTAAATTTTTTTTTCTTACATTTATTTTTAATCATTAATTTTACTTTCATTTAATGGTTGAGATTATTTCATTAAAAGTAACCATTTAATGAAAATAGATCTAACAGTTAAAAATGAATGTAAAAGATAATCAACTTACACTGGTGTAAATTGATCCTCCTCATATATAATTGTCATTTTCTTTAATCATAATAAAAAAATACTAAAATTTAAGCTAAAATGAATTTTAAATTAATAAATTGGAACAAAAATGCACTTTTCCAAAGTGTCTTATGAGTAAAAGGATTTTTTTTTTAGTTTACTTTTTCTAAAATGCATTGTGAATGTGAAGAATTTAGCCAAACATCAATTTGTTCATGAGTGAATTTTTATTTTAGTCCTTAAAATTGTTAGTATTGTTCATATTAATTCCTGACTTGAGGAAATTAGTATACTAGTCTTTGAAACTGTAATCTGAACAATTAAGAACCAATTTAACTGAAAAACAACTAATGTGAGATATGATCGACTTTTTTATGATCAATAACTAATATGATAATTTCCTCAAATCAATAACTAATATAATTAGTGTTAATAATTTTAGGGACTAAAATGAAAACTCACTCATTTTTTCTCTAAAGTTATTTTGAGGGATAATGTTATTAACATTTTAATTGTCTATTTGCATTTTTATTAACTAGTATTTTTCACATTATAAAAGTAAAAAAATATTGTACCAAGAAAAAGTAAAAATAATATTAAATTTAATTAATTTTGATTATGTGATTTATAATTATAGTTTAGAATTGTTATAAAATATAAGAGAAAAATAACTGTAAAAACCAAACACAAAAGTGAATACTAAAAATAAAGATATTAAATTGAAAAAATAATATACAAATACCCTAAATTTTAACCATTTTATAATTCGTCATCACCAACTTAAAAATCCTTCAAATTAGTCCCCAACAATTTAAAAGCAAAGAGTATTTGCTGGCCCAGTTGCACTGCTGTAATTTCAAAGGCAAACTCAATGACGACTAAATTATCCAATTTTACACATCAGTTTACGTTTATAACCTGATAAAGATAGGATGATAAGATAAAGACAAATGTTAAGAATCGATAAGTATAAATGTTCGATAATTTCTTATACTATCAAACATTTGATCGTTAGATAAATAACTTTATAAGATATATAATTATTTACTATGTGTATATTATCAAGTAACATTTTTTACCATCACCTTTTACTTGTCAAACTATTAATGAAATAATAATAATAATAATAATAATAATAATAATTATGAATTTAATAATAATAATAATTACCATTTAAAAATAATAATAATAATTATGAATTTAATTATTATTATTATTATTATTATTAAATGAATTTAATAATAATAATAATAATAATAATTTGTGAATATAATAATAATAATAATAATAATTACTTAATTTAATAATAATAATAATAATTACGAATTTAATAATAATAATTATGAATTTAATAATAATAATTATGAATTTAATAATAATAATAATAATAATAATAATAATAATAATTACGAATTTAATAATAAAATAATTATTATTATGAATATAATAATAATAATTATGAATTTAATAATAATAATAATAATAATAATAATAATAATTACAAATTTAATAATAATAATAATAATAATTACTTTGAATTTAATAATATTAAAAGTGAAGGATAAAATGTGGGAGAAAAATTGCCTAAATCAAACGGTGAGTGGGATGTGATATCTATTAGAAATGGGATAAAAAATTTTATACGGTTTATTATCCTAATTATTAGATACCATTTGATTATCATGAAAAGTATGATAAGATTAACTTATACTGATCATTTCCTTTCTTATTGACGACCAAACATAGCCTAAGTCAAAACCATATCATGATATCATAGAAACGATAATTCACTGGATAAACGACATTACTATCCACATTTTTGGAACGACTCCTTAGCAATTTGACTAAATTTTTGCAATAATGATGGACCACACAAGTGATCATTATTCAAAAGGGAACTTAGTTGGAACCATGAAAAGGATAAAGGAAACTGACCAATTAATTTAAGTGTTACTAATTTTTTAATTTCTTTGAGCATGAAGAAAAATATAAATAAGTACACAGCAGTTAGAGTACACAGCTCTCAAGGACAAAAATGGAAAAGTTCGTACTCTAGAACTTTAAGCGTCACAGACTCACAGGAACCAAAACACCTTTTCATAGTCGAATTGCCACACATGAAATATGGACAAGATTGTTTTACCAGACTCTCATATGTATCGAAATAATGTATTTAACATATGCAAACAATGAAAACTGTAAATAATAGACTATGTGAGCAATCTTTGTAGCAAGATGAAACAAAAGGAGAGTAAGGTGGGACGAAAATAGTGCAGAATGGCAGAGAGTGGCATGCTAATGGAACGAAAAAGAGAATTAGGAGAGCAATTTAGGGAAATAATGGAGCAGATTATGGAAATTGACGTTGCACCAATCAAAACACCAGCTTCAGGAGCATGTATCAATTTTTTATTTCAAATAATTAAATTCAAATTATATGGCAAAATTAAAACTGCATATTGTATAAACATTGACAACAACATTATTAGTCCCGAATTATATGTCCCTTTACAAATTAATAACATTTATGTGAATCGTGTAAAACTGCTAAAATCTCTCCTCATACTTATTGTTTGATCCCATGAAATAATTTGACAAAGAAATAAATTGTGATTAATAACTTTCCATCTTTGTGGGTCTAGTCACTAAATTCAATTTAAGGAGAAAACACCACACCAACAACACATCAAATATAATAAATACTACAAACATCATTTAGTAATTGATTGATAGCCTTTCAATATTGCCTTGTAATGAAAAGGTCAACAGCAAAATATAGGCAACAAAAGATTAGAAGCAAAATAAGGAGAAATAATATCATATTCGTGAACTAAAATTAGGGTACCGAAAATGGCATATCAGAAGGTTAACCAACGCTTTCGTGTCGCATAGCAGCTTCTTCTTATTCGCATTGGCGTTGTTTGCATCGTTCAATGGTCGTATCTACCCATTCTGCGTCGTTCAATGGCAGTGACTACCCATTATGCAATGGCATCTTTCAAACGGAAGTGGCTACCCATTCAGCTTCTTCTGCTTGTGCACCTCGAACTATAGTGCAAAGGTAAGAACTTTTTCATCAGGCGGCTTCGGCTTGAAATCCGACGAGCAGTCAGCACGACAGTGGGTTGGGTAAGCTGGTTGGCAGTGTGTGGTACGGCTTCAGATTCGCTTGCCGATGCATTACAGGGAAAGCCCCTTTTTCCTTACTTTCCCTCATATTTTTCCTCGTGGCAATTTAACAATTTTTTCAGGCAATAAATGACGGCGGTGGGAAGAATAACCTGTTTTCAATTTGCAGGAATAAGAGGGAAAGAATAATTCTACATGTTGATTGGTTATTTTATTGATTAAGGCAGTAATATGTTTTTATTTGTGTATTTGTTGTATTGTATTTTCTAATTTATTTATTAAACAATTGTTATATCACAGTCTCAATTATCATATATCATATCATATGTAAAAAAATTAATATATAAGATGACATATTGTAACTATTTTACTATTAATAATTACAGACATGATCATAATAATAATTTAGTGAATTTTCTCTTACTTATATTTACATATAGAAATTAAAATCAAAAATAAAAAAAATATAAAAGAAAATAGGCATCAATATAAGATAACACAAATTATAATACAAATTCATAATTTTTCATATTAAAATCTCACATCAATCGTAATATTAAAACCAAATACATATACACATATTTTTAATAATTATAAAATATACATATCCTCCTGCCTTAGAACAAGAACTTATGCTTTTGACTCTGAATGATGATTATAGCAATAATGATGGAATCTAAAAAATCATGAATATAAAGTGAGAATTGTAAATTCTTAGTAGAAAATGAACAGTTATAAAAACGGTTGAAAATAAATAGTGAGTTTTAGCTGTGTAATATACACATAAAATTTCATTGAGCAAGTGAAGAAAAATAACAAATTTCAGTACACAGCAGTTAAATAAATAATGTCATACAGCTCTATATATTAACATAAGTAAAATCAACAAATTCCTCAAACCTCAATAAACAATTTTCAAATATCGGCAAATATTAACAAATAAGTTCCTCATCACAGTGAATCAACCATTTTTTTTCTTTTTCTTTCTATATCTGCTTGTCTCACATTTTACTCGAATGCCTTCATTTCTACAGAGCATCCACCTTATTTCTGGTTTTACTTTAACATCGTGACAACAAAGTCAACGAAACACTAACTAAATAATAACATAAAAGTGAAATTCATCCTTCTAGCAAATTAGATGAAACTTTTTTATGAAATCACTTGTTTGATCAACACAAACATAAACAATATAAATGGCCAATATATCACAAATAAATTCATCATATACAAATTTATAAATAAATCATGAGCAATTAAATAAAACTAATGGAAACAAAATTATTAAATTTAAATGTCAATTCTTTAAAATTAAGCTTCATGATTTAAAATTAATTTAATAATTTCTTAAATAATTAAATCTCAATTATATTTGTCGCAAAATCATAAACTGCATATTTTATCGTGTTCTCATCATAATATTATTTATCCCGAATTATATGTCCCTAACAAATTCATAACATTTCCTTTTAAATGTCAAAATAATGGTCATAAAATTACTTCCAAGTCAAGGTAGATATAAGTTAGAATAAATGTCATAAAATTGCTCCAAAGCCAAGATAAATATAAGAGAGTTCATGTAAATCAAGTACATATATTTATTACCCAATATAATTAAAATATTTATTTAACTTAAGTCACCAAGTGATATTTTAATTTATTATATTGATCTCATGAAAAAGTCAACATTAAAATTATAATAATTCTAAATTTTGCCACATGTCATAAATATTTCAAAGTTAGGCAAATATCAAATTTTCATATTACATGTACATAATAAATTTAACAAAGCAATAATAATATGATAAAATATCAAAATAATAAATTAAGTAATAAAGCGTATAAACATACCGAAAATCATGCTTTTGTTTTTTTCAAAAAGAGAGTTCAGATCGTTCGCAAAACTTTTTTTTCTTTTTCAATGGTCGTATCTTTCTTCTTTCGTTCAATCTTCCTTGCTGCAATCACCGTACTTTTCTCCTTTTTTTTTCTTCCTTTGCTTTCTCTCTCTCTCTCTCTCTCTCTCATTTTCAAACTTTCAAACTTTTCTTTCTCTCTCTGGGCTCTGTACGTCGCTTCTACCCCTATCCCTATTTTTATAACCAAATTGATTGACTTATAATTACAAGGTGTACGTTGTACCACATTTCAGGTGCAATATTGCACTCTGTTTTTTTTAAGTAATAATTAATTATCTAGATATTTTATAAGTAATGATTACATTAAAGATATTTTATATAAAAATAATAATTATTTCATAAATATTTTCTTATAATTATCTTTTATAAATATCATTTTATAAATATCTTCTTATATAAAATATTTCTAATCTTTATTGTTAAGATTAAATGCTAAATTTTTATTTCAATAAATTCATATTTCTAGTTTCATAAACTATTACCAATTAAAGTCTTACATACTTTATCTAATCTCCTTTGATCAATATCAATTATTGTAAAATAAAACCAAATATAATGTTATAGTAAAAATTTTATTCTTCACAAAAATATTTTTTGAAAAATATGATACTACATTTCTTCCCTCATTTTATGAATTTTGTCCCCTAAATTCACTAACCTGATTGAAATAACTTTGGATAAGACTTGTGCATATCATCTTCTAATTCTCATATTGCATGCCTCTTTTGGTAATAGTCTTTCCTAGATCACTTTAACTAAAGAAATTTCTTTTCCTTTCAAGTATTTGTCAGATTTATCCATGATTCGTACAAATTTTATGTCATAAGTCAAATCATCTTACTTGCATTGTTTCATGTTCTATGATATGTGAAGGGTCAAAATAATATTTTTTGAGTTTGGATACATGAAAGACATCATGAAGATTTGAAAGATTTGGGAGAAGTGCAATTTAATATACAACAGGTCCTATCATTTTAAGAATTCGAAATGAACCAATGAATCTAGAATTCAACTTTTTGGTTTTAAGGGTTCTATCAATCCTAATAGTAGGAGTGACTCTGAGGAAGATATATTCCCCTTCTTCAAATTCCAAAGGTCTTATTCTTTTATTAACATAACTTTTATGCCTACTCTGAGTAGCAAATAGTTTTTCCTTGATAAATTTGATCTTTCATGTGGTTTGTTGCATTATATCAAGTCATAATAAACTTTTTTCCCCATTTCTAACCAACACAAAGGTGATTTACACTTTCTACCATAGAGAGCTTCAAATGGTGTTATTCCTATGCTAGAATGGTAACTATTGTTATAGGCAAACTTTATTAATGGTAGATGGGTATTCCAACTTCTTTGAAATTCTAACATACACGCTCTGAGCATATCTTCCAGGGTCTGAATGGTTCTTTCAGTTTGACCATCTATTTGAGGGTCGTAAGATATACTAAAACGAATTTTAGTGCCTAAAGCCTCTTGTAAGGCTACTCAGAATTTTGATGTAAATCTTTGGTCTTTGTCTGAAACTATGCTAATTAGTACACCATGTAACCTTGCAATTTCTCGAATGTAATCATGAGCTAACTTGTACAATGAGCAACTGATCCTAATAGACAAAATGTGAGCAGACTTAGTTAACTTGTCAACAATTACCCATTCTACATCATAACCTGATGGAGTCCTAAGTAATCCTAACACAAAATCCATTAATATATTATCCTATTTCCATTCAGGGATATTCAAAGGTTGCAATAATCTAGCAGACTTTTGATGTTCTATTTTAACATTTTGGCAAACTAGACATTTAGCTACAAAACTAGCTATATCTCTTTTCATCTCATTCCACCAAAATAATTTTTTAAGATCTTGATACATTTTGGTTGTACTAGGATGCATAGTATACTTACTGCAATGTGCCTCAGATAAAATCTTCTTTCTCAATTCTTCATCATTGGGCACACATAATCTTCCTTCATACATCATAGCCCGTTTTTCATTGACATGAAAATGTTCAAGTTGTTCTACTAGAATTCGTAACATCCCAAGAAATATGTTAGGCTTGTATATGGTCTTAGAGGTACTAATATACTTGTTTACCATGTCGGGCTAATTAAAAATATTTAATTTAGGCACTTAAACACGATGTTGGAAAGTAGCCTTAAAATAACTATATTGATATGGTTTTAAAGATTAAGTTAAAATTAAATAAATATGAATTGTTTATTTCCAAGTTATTAATGAGTTAAAAAAGTTGTAGTTAAAGTTTGAAGGCAAACTGAGTTTGTTTGGTATTTTTAAACATACTGAGTAAATGTTTTAATACCGAATGGACTTAGTGCATATATGAAAAATTAAGGAAATGACAAAATAAGTATTAAGATGAATCATAGGATTTATTTTAATACTTATGGAGGTTAGAAAGCTTGAAATAATAAGATCAAAGTATTCCTAAGACGTGAAAAATTCCTTTTCTTTTTTCAAAAATGCCTTTGGGCATGTCTTTTTT
The DNA here is from genome assembly GCA_029884605.1 of Ormosia emarginata. Lineage (NCBI taxonomy): Eukaryota > Viridiplantae > Streptophyta > Magnoliopsida > Fabales > Fabaceae > Ormosia > Ormosia emarginata. The sequence continues at coordinate 33,949,912 of JAQQTP010000076.1, read as the reverse complement.
TCTTCTCTTTCTGAGATTTCTCACTTCTATCTCGTCTCTCACGCTAGTTTGGCCAAAAAATAGGGAGGAGAAACGGAGAAGAAAAAAAGAAAGAAGGAAGAGGAAGAGGAAGAGAAGAAGGAAAGATCAAAGACCAAAAGTCATCAACTAAGGTAGGGGGTTGTTTCTCATCTTCTCATCTCCATCTTTTTCTTGATTTGCTTTGATGGAAAGATGGGTTTGATGAGAAAGTTGAGTTTAGAGGCTAAAATCTTGTTTCTAGTGTTAGATTTTAATTAGTTTGAGTATGAATAAGGTTTAGAATAAATTATTGTGTTGAATTTTGTATGATTCTTCAAAGGATGAAAATGCGTTTTATACCCATATGGAGATTTATGGTTTATGGTATGATTTGGATGTATATTTGAGTTAAATTGATGTTAAAGATGATGTTTATTAGTTTGGTTTGAGTTTGGGTGGCTTAAAGACTCTATTTTCTACAAATTTATACATTGTAATCGATTACATAAAATTTAATCTTTACCAAGCTTCTAGAGTTAAATCGTGTTTTATTTCAATAAATGTAATCCATTATATCCCGTTTTATAAACGATTACAATTAATCAATTACATCTTTATCTAATCGATTTGATCAATTCAATTATTGGTAAAATAAAACCAAATATAATGCTATGTAAAAATTACTAGGACCTCTAAAATGAGGTTTTTAAAAGAATGATGGAAACATGGTTCTTTATCCCTTGTAACCCAAGCATAAACCTTAAACCCTAGATTCAAAGATTATATTTCACTTAAATGTGATAAGATTATGCATCCAAACCAAAATTTAGAAATGACTTTAAGATGGAATGGAATCAAATAAGATTAAGAATTGAGATAAGATGTTTTCAAGAGAGAGTAAGAGGATGATGGACATTCATTAGACATGGATTGCCTTGGTCAAGAGTTTCATATGTATAATAAAAGTTTAAGTTATTATGGAAAGATTGTGCACCCCTTTAGATATGAATTGACTTAGATAAGAGTTTAGTTCTATGAGCAATATAGTATTGCATAGATATCACTTGGAAAGTGATAAAGAGATGAAATACAAGCATCTAAGTAAGTGTGGTAAGAATGAAAACCATAGTACCTAGCTAGCGAAGAGAAGAGGCATAGTGCCTAATTGATAAGAATAAGGGGCCTTATTGCCTAGCTGATAAAAATGAAAAAGTATGAGAAAGCAGGCAAGTTGGACATTAAAGGAGTGCCAAAGTGGTATGAATGCTCTCATAGAGGTAGAGCTAGTAAGTGTAAGAATAGAAGTTTGATGGTGATTATGCAAAAGTTAAGCATAACACCATATAATTCACAAACATTTATGCATAGTTCAGAAACAGTTCAGAATGTAGGTTAAGGAGGTAACATCTTCCCTCCCCACTGTAAAGAGGAATAACAAATTCATGACATTCAAGACATTGTATCCACAAAAAGAGAAATGGTGGGTTAAGGAGGTAACACATTCCCTCCCCACTATAAAGAATAATGACAGATTCATGACATTCATGGCATTGTATTCACATAAAGGGAGATGGTAGGTTATAGGAGGTTATATATTCCCTCCCTACCATAAAGAGGAATAGTAAGTTCATGACATTCATGACATTATTTATGACATTGCACTTACATCATCATATATCCTTATTTGAGCATAATCATATCTCATATTATGCATCATAATATCATTGCATTACTTGACATGTGATTGTTATTGTGTTTGGTGATTCCTTGTGTTTGAGGGTGTGCTCAATGGTATTAGGCAAAACATGATTAGTGCGGCGGTTGTTTAATATCATTGATAGTTTGTGTTTGATTGCTCAATGATATTGTTCCATTGTATGGGTGATAGTTCAATATCATTGATTAGTTACCATTAACGATGACAATTTCTCGAATGTAATCATGATCTTGTAAAGAGGAATTAGTTCAGAGTTATGGCTAGATTAGGAACGTTACATAGAGAGAGAATGTATATGTTCATAGATTAAAGAATAGAAATATGAAGGATTATACAGATTTATTTATAATGTTGTAATTGAGTAATGAATAACAGTTTTATTTCAGATATTTATGAGTTGTATATTCTATATAATCATTATAACACTTACACCGAGAATTATGAATTCTCACCTCGTTGTTCCATGTAACCTTTTGGTTGAATTCAAAGACATTTATGAAGCATGGAGACTAGCATAGTTATTTTCATGATTAGTAGATAAATTTTATATTTTCTATGTATATAAGATTAAGTTTGGTTATAAAGATGTATGTATTAGTGAGAAGTTATGTATATAAATATTATTTCCACAAGGCTCTCATGATGATTTATTTATATAAATGTTATGGATTAGTTGAATGAATAAGTTAGAAGTAGCCCCTAGTTAATTGACATGAAAATCCAGGTTCAAATACTAGGATTTCAAAGACTAGATGTTATTCTTTTTTAAGAGACCGCAAAAACTCATCACTTTCTTAGGCTTGTCTTACTTGGTCTCTTAAATCGCACTCTATTCTTAATTCACTAGTATACAAGCAGTGAGGTTGCAAGGACATTGAAATCTTCAAGTCCCTAAAATCTTCTACCAATTTTTGTTCCCTTATCATCATTGAAGACATGTGCAAGGACTTCTTGCTCAATGCATCAGCCACTATATTGGCTTTACTAGCATGATATTTCAATTTAAAATCATAGTCCTTTAAGAACTCAACCTATCTACATTATCTCATATTTAACTATTTTTGGTCAAAAATATATTTTAAACTCTTATGATCACTATATACCTCAAACTTCACTCCATATAGGTAATGCCTCCAAAATTTTAAAGCAAAAACTACTGCAGCTAATTCTAAGTCATGGGTTGGGTAATTTTCTTCATACGGTCTAAGTTGTCTAGATGCATAAGCTACAACTCTACCATGTTGTATCAAAACACATCCCAAACTCTTCTTAGATGCATCACAATACACTACAAAACTTTGTCTATGATTATGAATTATTAAGACTGGAGTGAAAGTAAGTTCATTCTTTAACTTCTAAAAACTTGTTTCATAAGCCGAATCTCACTCAAAAAGTTGATTCTTTCTAGTTAACTTGGTCAAAGGTAAAACTACTCACTCAACCAGAATTCACATTTTTCTAACTTAGCATACAATTGCTTCTCTTTTAGGATTTGTAGTACTATTCTAAAATGTTGTTCATGCTCCTTCTTAGTCTTAGAATAGATGAGTATGTCATCTATAAAGACTACTTACTACAAACTAGTCAAGGTAAGGTCTAAAAATTTTATTCATGTAATCCATGAATATTGCATGAGCAGTAGTAAGTTCAAAGGACATCACAAGGTATTCATAATGTCCATATCTGGTCTGAAATGTTGTCTTGGGTACATATTCTAGTTTTACTCTTATTTAATGATACCTTAATCTCAAGTCTATCTTTGATAAGACTGTGGCTCATAACAATTGATCCAACAGGTCATCTATTATAAGGAATGGATACTTGTTTTTAATTGTGACTTTGTTCAATTGACTATAATCTACACATAACCTCATGCTCCTATCTTTCTTCTTAACTAATAAAATAGGTGCACCCCACGGTGACATATTGGGCCTGATAAATCATTTGGCTAATAATTTATCTATTTGTTTCTTAAGTTAAAAGGTTCAAAATATAAAGGTCATGTTCTTGGAACTAGGTTAAAGAAAAATTCAACTTCTCTTTCAGGTGGTAAGTGCACTATCTCTTTGGAAAATACTTTTGAAAATTCTCTTACTATAGGTATGCTGTTTATTTCCTACTCAACATCTGAATTTAAAGAAAAACAAAAGAAGAAACCCTTGAGCTCCTTCTAAAAGACACTTCTATGCCTGAGTAGCATTAATGAATAGGGTATTGGTAGATTTTGGTTTTTGGGTGGATCATTGGGAAAGTAGGCAAGTTTTCTAGAACAGTTTAAGATAATATTATTACTAGACAACTAGTTAATTTCAATTATGATATTAATACCAAACAAAGGGAAACAAACAAGGTTCAAAGTGGAAGTTTTTCCTTCAATTAAGATAGGACATTTTAAACAAGCTTGAGAAGTAGAAACATTTCCCCCTATGGGAGTTGAAACTAACAAATCATAAGACAATGAACTTATAGGAAAATTCAACTTTTTCACACAATCAATAGATATAAAGGAGTGTGTAGCTCCTGAATCAAACAATGTAACTAAAAGAGTATTTTTAAGAAAACATTTATCTTGAATCATGTTAGAGGATTGATTTGTCTCTTCTCCACTTAGAGTGAATACTCTTCCTTTAGTCTGTGGTCTGGGTACAGGGTTGTTCACCATCTTCTAGCAAAATGTCCTAGTTTTTCGCATCAGAAACACACATAGTAAGGTCTAAAGTCATGAGATTTCCCACACTTATTGCACATAGGTGGAAGTCCGTCAGTCTTCACTTGCTTATCTTTTCCATGGTTTACTCCATCTTAAAATTATTTTTCTTTTGAGCTTCTGCCACCTTTTTTCTTTGAAGAAAGTTCTAACGTTCTTTTTCAAATTTCATCTCTAGATAACTCTTTTCTACTATCTTACATTTATTTACTAGAGTGACATAATCTTTTATCTCCAAGGTAGACACCTTTTCCCTTATTTCAGGCCTCAAACCCCACTTAAATTTGGTAGCTTTCCAGTTGCCATCAGGATTGTTTTTTAAGTAGGAAGAAAATTTGAAAAACTCTTCAAATTTGGCCACATACTGTCCTATAGTCATGTTTTCCTGTCTAAGTTGTATGAATTCTGCCTCCTTTTCATTTTTTACATTATCGTTATTTATCAAAGAATGTGGCTAAAAATACCTCCTAGATCTTATTCCTCCTTTTGCTTAGCACCTTTTTTTCTACATTATCACCTTTTGTGCATTTGTGCTTCTTATGGAATTATCTATCAAGGAATTAAGTTGGATTACTTTCTTAAATTATGCGAGACCTTTGATAATTTAAGTTGGTTACAAGAGTTTCTCCAATAGAATTTCCACTACCTTCACCAAGATTATTATGATTGTGATTATTGTTCCTATCTTGAGTTTCCTGCATGCGTTATAAAATCAGGTTGGTTGACTCTGTGTGGGCCCTGACACCGTCAGCAAATCCTTTCATGACTCCCAATATCTCTGTTAGAGTATCATTTTGTGAACTATGTACTTTCGACTGTTCTGATGCCATATAGTCCTGCACAGTCATGAACAATTCAATATTGAGGTGACCAATCTCAAAATTGCAAGGTTAATGTAGTTGTAATTCTATATGGCATGTAAAAATAATAAGAGCAATTATCATGCAGAAACTCAACATAGGCAAAAATTCAGTACATAAATATAATTTTCTCGTGCCAAAAATCAATGCTCTGATACAAAAATGTAACTCATTTACTATTAATAGCTATAGACATGGTCATAATAATAATGTCAGTGAATTTTCTCTTATTATATATTTACATATAGAAATTAAAATAAAAAAAATATAAAATGAAATAGACATCGATATAAGATAACACAAAGTTATAATACACATCTATAACTTTTCATATTAAAATCTCACATCAGTCATAATGTTACTCAGAAATACACACACACACACAACACACACACACACACACACACACACACACACACATTTCAAATATATATATATAAATATATATATATATATATATTCTCCTTCCTTAGAACAATAAATTATGCTTAGACAATCTGAATGATGATGATCATAGTGTATGTTGTGCTAATATGAAAACACCATGATTATAAAGTGAGAATTGAAAATTCTCTTATGCTAATCTGAAAACACCATGATTATAGAGTGAAAATTGAAAATTCTCAGTAGAAAATGAACAATTATAAAAACATTTGAAAACACATGGTGAGTTTCAGCTGTGTAATATACACAAAAAATCCCATGGCAACCAGAGTATGACAATAATAACAAAATTCCAGAACAATTGCTAAATAAATAATGTCATACAACTCTATATATTAACATCGGTAAAATCAATAAATTCCTCAAACCTCAGTAAACAATTTTCAAACATCGACAAACATTAACAAACAAATTTCTCATCACAGTGAATTCACCCTTTTCTTTTCTTTTCTTTTCATGTCTGTTTGTTTCACATTTTACTCGATGACATTTATTTCCATAGGGAATTCACCCTATTTCTGGTGTTACTTTAATATCGTAACAATAAAGCCAGACAAACTCACACTAACTATGCAGGTAACATAAAAGGAAATTTATCCCTCTGTCTCTCAATGATTAGGTGCAAACTTTTCCATAAATCACTTGCTTGCTGTCATACACAAACATAAACAATATAAACCACTAATATATCACAAATAAATTCATCATATACAAGTCTATAAATAAATCATGACAATTAAATTAAACTCACAAAACTTAGAATTATTAAATTTAAATGTCAATTCTTCATGGGACTAATTATGATTTAAAATTAATTTAATAATTCTTTTGATAGTCCACATCTCAGTTTATAATTTGTCAAGTCCTTATCATAGTCCATATTTTGTTAAGTCCTCATCATAGTTTATATTTTGTTCAGGTCTTGATAGTGCATTCATTGCACAAAAGTCTTTTTATTGCAAAAGTAAAAATAATCATAAAATTACTCTCAAACTAATGTAAATATAAGTCAGAATAAAAGTCATAAAATTACTTCTAAAATCAAGATAAATATAAGAGAATCCATATAAATCAAATACATATATTTATTACCCAATATAATTAAAATATTTATTTAACTTAAGTCTTGAGTGATATTTTAATTTATTATATTGATTTCATAAAAATTATCATCATTAAAATTATAATTCTATAATTTTGTCATATATCAAGTAAATAAATTTAACAAAAATAATAATATGCATAAAATATTAAAATAATAAATTAAATAATAAAACATATAAACATACTAAAAATTATTATTTTTTTTTTTTCAAAAAAAGAGTTCATATCATAACTCGTAAAAACTTTTTTTTTTTTCTCTCTCTTCTTTTTTTTTTTCTTTCTTTGTCTCTTTTTTCTCGCTATTTCAAAGTACTTCCCCCCCCCCCCCCCCCCCCCCTTTTTTTTTCTTCCTTTCTGTCTCTCAATTTCAATCTTTCAAACTTTCCTTTATTTCTCTATTTCTCTCCACTTCTCCTTCTACCCCACCCCCCTTTTGTGTAGCCAAATTGAAGGCTTAGGTTATAATTATAGGTGCACGTTGCACCACATTTCAGGTGGAACGTTGCACTCTTTTTAAGTAATAATTAATTATTCAAATATTTTCTAAGTAATGATTACATTAAAAATATTTTTATATAAAAATAAAAATTAATTTTTAAATATCTTTTTATAATTATCTCTCCATAAACTTTTTTTCATGAATATTTTTTTGATAAAATATTTTTAATTTTTATTAATAAGATTAAATGTTAAATTTTTATTTCAATAAATTTTTATTTTTAATTTCATAAACTATTACTAATTAAATTTTTACATATTTTATTTAATCTCTTTGATCAATATCAATTATTGTAAAATAAAACGAAATATAATGTTCTAGTTAAAATTTTATTCTTCACAAAAATATTTTATGAAAAATAGGATATTACACATGTAACAGAGTATTAAGTATTTAAGATGTCACATGTCAAGCAATATGTAATGTATTTACTTGCTAATAAAGAAGGTACATGACAAATTTTTTTGAACATATATCTTCTTTTATATATTATTATTGACTACTTTAGTTGACCTTTTTAAATTTTTTAAATTGACAAATAAAAATATAATTCATTAAAGCTTGACTTGAATTAAACAAATCTATAAGGTATAAGTCAGTTAGCAAGTTTGAAGAGCAGTAACACGTCAAAATTTACCCAATTAAGTAATTTTATTTTTCTTTTAATTAAAGTTGTTTAGTCATTGTGACATTTCATGTTATTGTTATCAGACTTTTTTATAGTGCTAATTAAGTTTATGTGTAAGTTTTGTAGTCACATTGATAATGTGACCCAATAAAATAGAGATGAAAAACTCATGAAGTATCTAATGGATCATTGTAATGAAAATTCAATCGATCACTTAGATGACAAATAATATTTTGAGAAAATTGAGAATGAAGCAAATGATTATGTCAATCCATACGATATATATGATGACATTGACTTTATTTAACTAATGTGATTTTATTTTTATAATTTTTAGGACCTGTTAGTTTACTTTAATTTATTTCGGACTTATGTTAATTTAATAAGACTTGTGATGTTCATTTAACTTATTTGACACTTATTATGTTTAAAATTAGTTATGTGACTTTTTAATTTATTTGAGACATATGTTATTTTTAACTAAGATGTGTTATGTGTAATAAATTTTTAATTTTATATTTTGACATTTATTTTAGTAGAATTTTTTTAAAAAGTATGTCGAACCCATGAATTTAACCTAACTTAATCCAATAATTTGATGAGTGAATCAAATTAAAAAATACCACAAAACTTACCTAACCCACCAAGTAATCACCCCTAAATATAATATAGCTTCTTCTTTTTCTTCTTTTTCTTTTTTTTTTAAACTTAATACATCATCCAATTTTCGCTTCAATCCAGATTAAGTTCCTTCCGAGCTATCATAAAGGCGCACTCCCTACACTAACATTATGCATTTATAGGAATTTAATTCCTTGATACTAGCCCAAGCTTTGAACTTGAGTAATCAAGATAGGAAGTACAAATCTTTAACTACTAAATCAACCATTTGGTTATGTAATATATATATATATATATATATATATATATATATAAGGGAGGATCAGCTTATATCAGCTTTTACACTTATTTTTAAATAGTTCCACTTTCATCTAATAGTTAAGATTATTTCATTAAAAGTAATCATTAGATAAAACTGGATCTAACAACTGAAAATGAGTGTAAGAAGAAAATGACTTACATTAATGTAAGTTGATCTTTCCTATATATATATGTGTGTATGTGTGTGTGTGTGTGGAGTGTATCAGGTGATATGAGTGTTTATTGTGAGATGGTGAGATGAGTGAATCTTGACCTTTAGATCTTACATGAATGGTCAAGATTAAAACATAAATGCATATAATTTTTTTAAGTGGTCACATGACCTTTAAGTAACTTTTAATCTTGATCATCTATGTATAGTTGTATGGTCAAGATTCACTCTTCTTACTCTCTCACAATAACCACTCTTCCATTAGATATCTGTATATATATATATATATATATATATATATATATATATAGATTTTCATAATATTTTTATTTGATAGATAAAAAATTAATATTTTAAAATATAATTAAATATTTAAACAAAAATATTTCTCAACAATATTATTTTTATGCACATATAATATATCAAAATTAATCGCGTCATATTATATACCTTCGTACTCGGATAGTTTATCAGGGCAACCCTAATTGGGTTCAAGGCCCACGTAGGTTGTTTTACAATGTAATTTGTGCCACTAATGGACCACAGCCTGCAACTGGGTCCTTATAATGCATTGCATGTCCATCGTGTGTGAGGTTGAGGCAGACATCCACTTTTTTTTAAAAAAAAAAATTAATTCGTTTCATGCCTCTGATTTCTTTGTGTTGTGTTGTGGGTGGGTGAGTGAGGTTGCTTGTTTAAGCAATTTGTTTGAAAGGTGAAAACGGGATTACAATTTAGTGAACTTAGTATTAAAAGTAACTGTTTAACCATTTCTGTTTATGGAAAATAACATTTTGTTTTTCATTAACGGGAGTTGAACCCATCCGATATGTCCTCCTCCAACTCAGTAACATAAAAGCAAAGATATATAACTATGTATCTATAAATAATTGGGAATTCCTTCTAGGTGTAAAGAAAATAAATCAGCTGACTTAAAGAGCACCTGATTTACCCATGCACAACACCAAAAGTTTCACTCCTTTATCTCTTCTTCTGAACTTCCACTAATTTCTATACCTTCTGATCCGGTTCAGAGGATACCGGTAGTACACTATAATCTTGAGTTTTGGTGGTTGAAATGGACAAGCTAAGACGCTCCTTCCCTCCTGGCTTAGAAGATGCATTGCCATACCAGATCATTCCCGCTATTGCAATGATCATGCCTAGAACTACTTGTAGATTGAGACCCTCTTTTCCAAAGAAGATGAATCCTAAGATCAGGACCAGAATAGTCTTCATATGGCCAATGACTTGGAATGATACAGCCGTAAACCTGCCAATGCAGATGAACTGGCTGAGGTTTGTCCCTACTGCGATTGTGCAAGACAGAACGATGAACAACTGCAGACAGAAGGAGCAGATCAGTTTAATAATAATAGTATTATAGTAGTTACAGTATTAAGTCTTTTTTTTTTTTTTGGTGAAGGTGTAATACTTATAAACTCTCTTTTTTTTGGGGGGGTAGCAGACAGTATTTATAAAGTTAACATAAAATGTATGCACATTTTTTTTTTATACAAATTTGTATCCTCTTCTTTTCCCTAGGAAAATCTCACTATCATTTTTGGAGAGAGAATGACACAAACGTGTCCCTCGACAGAATAACTTGTCTTTCTCTCTCAATGAGAGTCATTTGAGATCATACATATCCACACACACAATAAATATTTTTTTTTTTTAAATAACTAGAATCAGATTTGGATAGAAGGGAGCATAAGACACATAGAAACACTGATAATTACATTTTGATTAGGCACAAGCATGCAGCACTAGGGGCCAAAGGAATCATTCAAGAAGCATCATTCTCAAATCAGGGAAGATAAAATACAATACCCAAGAAAGATAAGGGAGCGATCTACAGAAGAAAGATAAAGATTAAACACATCTAATTAAAATTTTGAACCTTCACGGGAAATTTTAAAAAGTGATAAACTCAAAAGGATAGTCCCTCCTCCAGATTCAACATGATAGCCGAACCTGATGGTTCTTAAGAGAAAATTGCTCAAATGTGTAACATTGTTTTGACTAGATTGGTCTCGTTAACAATGCAGAGAATAACATTCAGTATCTAAGTGCTGGGATTGAAGGCAATTTTTCATGTCATAATAAGCATGTTAGGAAATGTCCGGAGCAGTGCAAGCTAGCACAAGATACAGAAAGAATTATACGGGTGACTTTTCAGGATCTTTATTTTCAATTCTAAACATTCTGGAAAAGAATAGAAAAATGTGCACAAGGTTTTTATACAGAAATGCTAATAGTACTGGAAAAATAAAGTTGAACTAAACATCTGCTAGAGGGAGTCAAAAAAAGGGAAGGGCAAAGACGAATTCAATTGGTAAGAAAGAAACTTCACCTCTGCAAAGAGACTGCAAAGGTAATATCTCTCTAATAAGCAACTAACGGGCATGAATGGAAGTTATATGCATATGTTACAACAGCTTGAACTTTTAGTGCTATTTATTGACCCCCTTTAGTTTACCAGCCAATCTGGAGTTTGGAACCACTCTTAACTGCAGGATCCTTATAGAACTTCTGGCCGCAAGCAATGCTCACAGGACTTCCAAACTAAAATCTGTTTTAAGTCCTCCATGCCAAATACTTCATTACCTTCAGAGCTAATCAGATGAGTTTATTGACTATCATAAGGTAGACATGGACAAACTAGATACTACTTATAAACCTCTAAATGATCAGTTGGTTGTGAACTTGTGATGGCATGGTGAATTAGTAAGGATTTAACCATACTCAACCAAAGGATTTTAGACTTCTTAATGTCATTCAGTAACCTGTTACTGGATTTTAGCAATAGAATTTGGCTCCCAGACTCCCAGTTACATAACAACACAGACATATGATCCACAAGATAATTATTAACACTAGGTATACGCCAAAAGTCAATAACGCACGTAATTAAGCAACACAGACAGAGAAACTTACAATGGATGTCAAACCGTAGCTGTAGGCATCAACTCGTTTGTTTGTCAACCCATAGTCCAGAAATGGACCTACTAGCAGTAAACTTGCTGCCTGTGCCGGTGCAGTGTGGCCCAACAAGTTAAACGATCCAAGGGAATACTTCCTCTGAAGAAAATGCACATACTGCACAAAATCGAAGTAAAATATCAGCTCAATTAAATCTAGATCATGACACCCAAATAAAACAGGAAGAGTTAGAATTATAATGAACTAAGTTACATAAGTCGGACCCAGAATATGTATCTGAGAACACTACCTGTGATCAAAACCCAAATTTACGAAGAAAATTTGCTGCAGGCTTCACATTTTGTCAATTTTAGATCTATAACAAGCCGATTAAAGTCTTATATACATGAATGTTAACAACAAGCATCATGAATCTGAAAGTGTACATTCACCAATTCTAGAACCATCTTTATGACAAGGTTGAAGGAATTCAATTTTGATCTTTTGCTTTCTCCCAACTAGGATTCAGGGTCGGATATAGTGTTAGTATGTTACTTACATACTGCTGCAGTGCGGTGCTCCAAACTGCCACTACGGCAGCTATGAAACCCTTAGCATTGACGCTCACATCAGTGACTGTGCAGACAGCAACACCAAGGAGAACCAAAGAAATGCTAAGCTTTGTGTCCCTTGAATATCGCACATTGTCCAAGACAACTTCCAGGAAACAAGACACTGGAATCATACTCAGCTTAGCAATCTGAAAATTTCAGAAACATTATAAATACTTATCTTTGTCACAAAGAGAGTTAAAATTTGATAATTCTACCAAAAGCCCAAGAGTTACCTGATAGAAACCCACAGAGTTCCACATTAAACTCACATTCATTCCAACAATAGAGAAATTTGCAAATAAGACAAATTTGATGAGATCAGGCAAGGGAAGATGAGAGGTCTGGATATATCCCAGCCACTTAAGAATGACTGTCAACAAGGTTGTTGTGGCAAAATGCAGACCAGTTAATGTTGTAGCTGCAGAAAAATAGCATTAGATGATATACAATGTCAGGACTAAGGAGTAGTGCAGAAGTTCAGAAGCAATCCGTTGCCTCACATCAGAAGAAACCACAAATCACATTCTTCTTTGGTTATAGAAGAGATTTTTAATCAATCATCCAGCGCTATTCTCAGCACTTGGCTGTTGTAGTTGTGGCATATATATAAACAATAAGACATACTTATCAATCTCAATACCAAAATCATGCAAATGAAAAGTTGTTTAAAAATAGTTTTCTTGTACCAAAAAAAGAATATATATAGTTTTCATGGTGAAAATGGAAAAAGGTCACGAATTGAGATTATACCAAAAGTAAAACCATGTGTAGCCATCAGGGCTTTATTCACAAGGATTATTCCAACAGATGTGACTACATTGAACATCCACGATGCTGCATCAATGAAAGCCTTCCTATCACCCTTGCTTGCAGAAGCAGAAGACATATTGAACTAGATATTCCAATGTACAAATGTATCACAAATTTCGAAATCCAATGTCTTTATCTGCGTGGAAAAATAAGTCATCACAAGCACAGATTCCAATAATAATAATAATAATAATATTAATAAAAGAAGAAGCCATGTGTAATTTTCGTTGCTTGTCAAAGCAAGTCTCTGAACAGAAACAACTGGTTCTGGGTTTCTTACAGGAAAAACCACAAAAAGAAACAGCTGGCGGAGGTTACAACTTACAAGGACCGGGACATGAACATTGAAGTTCACGATATAATCCAACATCCTCAAACTCAAAACACAAAATTCAGCTAATTTTTTTAATTTTTTTTCAAAAAAAAGACAGCCTGAAATCAAAGCGGAATATCACAATCCGCATCAGATCCGTTACTCCTTTCGATTCACAGCAGATATAAATTCTGAAGGGACAGAATCATGAAACTGCAGTGATTCTTAACGCATACAAAAAGAAAGTCATAAATAACTTGAGGAAAAAGTTACGTTCAAACTGAATTCCAAACACGGATCCGCGATCCATAATCAATAAAGAAACCATAGGACTCCCCGAAACACAAGATTTTTTGTTATCTTTCAGTTGAATGAAGAAGGTCGTAGCGGTGGTGGAGGGATTAAAACGACGACGTACCTGAAGAGAGGAGAAGAGGAAGGGTGGTGAATGTGAAGAAGCTAATGGAGGCTGCAGGAAGGAGTTGAAGAGCAAAATGAAGGCGTTTAAGACAGAAGAAGAGGTGGAGTGTTTTTGTTTTAGAAAGAGAAAGACAAAGACAAAGACAAATAGCACACAGCTCAGAGTTTTTTGTACTTTGTTTGAATGGTTGCGCCTGAAATCGAGGCTCTTTGTTTGCTCTTTGAGATGGGATTCTGGGATGCTTTTATAACGTCCAGGTTCGGTGATGAGTTTGAGTTTGGGGGGAAACCAAACCAAGAACAAGTAGTAGTAACAGAGTAAACGGAATGTCATCGACAAGATTAGTCAAGTTTTTAACAATTACACCACTAACAGTAACATTACACTTTTGAGTTCCGATATAACCCCTGAAATACAACATCGAAATGAAACTCACCTCACATGAAGATATAGATAAAGCAAAGTCATTTATATGGTATGGTATACTAGTACAAAGAATCATATTCACATATAACACGATGTTTCACGCGAGTGTAGAATTTTAGATATTAAAAAAAAAATTTCTTATACTTACTTATACATGGCTGCAACTTACTGAACCCATTTGGTAACAATCATTTATGGCATGGAAAAATTAACATTATGTCTATCATTGATGGTTAATTCTTACCTTAAATTTAACGAAAATTTGGGGACAAGAATGATGGCGTGTCAGAACAAGAAATGTGGCAGTGGGTTTGCTTGCAGGCATGGGGTTTTAAGTGTGATTTATCAGTCTCGTTTTGGTATGGAGGTTGTGCCATAAAAGGTCAGTTTCTGGGTCATTTTCTTTCCCATACCTTTTGCTCTTGTCTGGTGTTTATTAGCAAAGAGAAATTTTAAAAAAAATTCTCGAATCAAAGTGAGTTTTCTGATGGTTGGAAAGAAATTTTCGGACAGGTTAAAAGAAAAGTTACAACATATCGATCATGTGAGCACAGTGGTTTTCTTTTTAGGTTTTTTCTTTTTTTTTTGGATAAATTCTTTTTAGTTTTAAATGCATCAAGTATCAAATAGGTAAAGCCTTGAGGAAAAAAAGAAAAAGAAAAAGTTTAGATAAAGTATTTTAGGTGCAACTGTGCAAGGACAAAACTTACATAAATTTTTAGGTGATTTTGGTATTATTTTTTTAATAAAAATATAATATTTGTTTTTTTAATCATTTCATACTCTTTTTTAAAGCTATCACAGTTGAGGTTTAAAAAATAACACACATTATGTTTTTCTTAAATAATTATGTTTTTATTAGGAATTATAGAAAAGAATTTGGAGATTTAAGCACAGAAGTGAAATTCGTACCTTACAACCAATACGTACTAGCCCTACCGATTTCACACAAGATCATCAATGAAATCTTATGTGCTTTTCACAACAAACATGCCAAATCTAAAGGACTCTGATCTCTCAAGTGTCTTGCCTCTTAATTGTTTGTCATTGAGCGTAATGCACAGGTTGAGAGTCCTTTCACGTAAATATACGTGAATTGAGAAATTTTTATTTAAATATAATGCATTTAGTTGGATGTATTAAATTAATCAAGATTTAATATTTTCATAAAGTATTATGAAATTAATTGTGAGACATAAAAATTTATAAAAATATTAAATTCTGATTAAATTAATGCATTCAACTATAAGACACCATATTCATATAAGAATTTCTCATGTGAACTAACTTTTCATACCAATACTTACACACTCTTTGAGAGTTATTGATGCAAAGAGTTATATATATCTTTTAAATTATTTTTATTTAAAAATAATACATGTTTTTCTTATTTTTTTTTTTTTAAATTCAAATTATCTTTTTAATTAATTATGCATATCTTTTTTATAATTTTAATCTTAAGTATTTTTTCTTTTTATTTTTTATACTTTTATATATTCCATATGAATAAATTAATTATATATATATTTTTATAATTTTAAATATTTTTCTCTTTTAATTTATATCTATTTAGATTCTATGTAAATTTTTTAAAAAAAGTGTACATTATACGAGATATTTTCTAATAATTAATTAATTAAAGAGTGAGATCAAATCATATAATGGATTAGGCCATCATGAACGCCTCATTGGCTCATTCCAACAAAAACATTATTACAAGCACCTAAGTAACAGCATTTAAGTTTTATCCAATGAAAAATACGTCTTGTAAACAATAATTCAATTTAGTTTATATATGCATAAAATTGAAGAGTATCATTTACAAAAAAAAATTGAAAAGACATGCGGGTCAAGTGTTAACTCATAAAACTTTAGTAACCTTCAAATCCTTTTTTTCTCTCTTCCTCTTAACTATGGTCAATAGCAACAAGAAAGATAGTTCATTTTGTTGTGACTTTCGTTTTATGGGGCCTTTTCATTCGTCTTATTCTTCTTGTGAACCACATATTTATTCTTCAACTAAAAGTAATTAAACAATAACGCTTGTAGTTCCTTCTTCTTCACCACAATACAAAGTCGTGGACGGCCTTTACCGCATCGGCGGCTGCTTCTTCTCTGTTTTTTTTAATTGCTTCACAACTCTTTTACATTTTTTATACATAAAATTTGAATTACTTTTCATTAGATTTTCTAGCTCTTTACCCACGACGAGTGACTCAAATAATAAGTAAACTTAAGTTCAAGAATTGAAGACTCTTTGTTAGGGATGGATCCAAAGGGGGACCAGCATGTAAAAAAAAAAAAAGAGCTCCTATTTTTAATTTGTATTGATTTATGTAGTGAGTAATTAAAATAATTTTAAAAGAATTATTAAGTTTGTTTATTTGTGTACTGATTCAATTATTAAAAATAATCTTTTACTCAAATAAAAATTGTGAGCTGATCTAATTATTGAAAGTAATTTTTTACCCAAATAAAAAGTATAATAAGTTATGTACCAAAATAAATAAAAAAAGTGTATTAAGTTTTAAAGTAAGAGACAAAAATAAGTTTAAGTTTCTCTAATGCATATCCAAGTTTCTTTAATATATTTTCACAGCATTAATAAGGGTGTTTTCACATCTGCATCAATATTTTTCTCTTTTTTTTTTGAGAAAATTAAGAAAATTGTAAAACCAAGTTTGATATTTTAAACGTTGGAACAAGAAGTTATATAAGTTAAAGATAAAATGTAATTTTGTGATTGTCTATAGTTATTGCGTTTTGCACATAATAAAATTTTTTGTTTAAATATTTTGATTATTGTCTTTTTATAATTTTAACCCTTCATTAATTGATTTCTAATTCGTTCCTGATCTTTGCAATGTAGAGGTTCAAGTATGCGAAAAAGCACTTATAAAGAGGAATAATCTTAATACCCAAACCAGAATTAATTTCACATATTACGCATGTGGAGACAACATCCACATGCTGAGGGATTGTTTTCATGCTAATCAAGTTTGGAATAGACCCGTGGTATCAGACCAAATTGTAGAGTTCGGCTCCTTGGACCTTGATGGTTGGATGTTCCTTGATCTTACCTCCTAGGTTGGTCAGTTTGAAAATTTTGAGCGGAATGATGTCTTCCGCACCGCACTGTTGGTTCATTTAGAATTGGAGACCTCTCATCCGTCGGACCCTACAGTTAGAATTCCCGTGCCTATGTGCATTAGATTATGGGTTCGAGAACAAAATCCCACTCTACGTATAGATAGAAATGGCATAATATAGGGTGGATGTTCCCTCCCCACTATTGCGCAAAGCTTAATACTGATGGTGCAGCCAAAGGGGCGAACCTAAGTTATGCTGGTTGTGGTAGAATTCTCTACTGAGATAATGAGACCTAGATTAAAGGCTTCTGTTATTGCTTATCATGTTGGCATAAGTAGCGTTTAAAATGCTCTTAGATTTTTTTGGAGCATGAATGTTCTATATATTTATAGCATTGATATTGTGTAAAACTTAATCAATGGTTCAAATTTTTTACTTGAAACTTAGAATACCGGTAACATTTTAACTGATCCTACTTCTATTTTTTTTCTCTCATAATTTCACTTTTTCTATCTCCAACCTCACTTTCTCTCCTTTTTCCATGTGTTGCTGTTCAACATGACAACATCTTTCCACTTTCATGGCAATTATGCTCATCAATTCTAGAAAAGACATGGATCGGTTAAGAATAATAACATTTAACCCAAATCTTCATCAAATTAAACCCAACATATTTTTTAATATATTTTTATTTAATTTTTATTTTTTAAAAAATTAATTAAACATAACATAATAATAGAATAAAATAAAAAAAAAGAATGAAAATAGCATAAACTAATAAGTAGGGAGACGTACCTGCATAGAAGGGTTGGAAGAGGGATGGTGGCAAGGACCGCAACGCTGGTGGCGTGTGACGAGCGGCACGGTGGTGGAGTCATTGGCCTAGAAGTGCGTGGCTACATGGATAGCAGCGACGACGATTTATGCTGTGATTTGCTGCATTGATTTCACCGTAATTGGTGGCTATGGCAGGTGGTGAGTCTCTGAGTTGAGGGTGGCATTGCAGGGGAACTCAGAGGAATGGTTGGGTTAATGTAGCAGCTCTGTTTACGAGGCAGGTGGCTGGTTTGAGGTGGTTACGTTTTCAGGGTGGCAGTGATCGGTGTAGGGTCGATAGGTGTTGGTTTGGTGGCATAAGGCGACGGGTTTTGGCCGACGTAGAGAGCGGGTCTTGGCCGTGGATGGGGGTTCTCAGAGGAGGTGGAGGAATGGTGGTACTGGGTTTATTCTGGGGTGCTATAAGGGCACATTGTAACACATTGGAAAACATGTTAGACTTGTAAATGATTACAGAGATAGCCTAATACTTGCTTAACATGTTAGTTGAATTTTGTAGCCTTCTGAGTACGTTTAGTCACTTTGTTGTAATACTATGTGTGAAATATAACTGTTATTAGCTCTGAAAATGACTTAAACTGCTCAATTAATGGAATTAAGTATGAAGACTTTACTTCTAGATCACAAATGAGTTAACTGTGCTACAGTTAAAATCTAAGAATAATCGAAGTTAGTTTGATATTTTTAAGCATACTAGGTGTGTATTTTAATACCGGATTGACTAGTCATAGATATGAAAAAATGTGACAATGGTGCAATAAGATTTTTAATGAATCTCAGGATTTATTGTAAATCTGTTGGAAGTTAGGAAACTAGATTCAATGGAATCTAAGTGTTTTTAGCATATTGAGATTTTTGGTACCACATTAATAGCTGCCTTTAAGTAGCAAAGTTGGACTTTGCTACCCAAAAGCCCCACGGCAAAACAAAGAAGGAAATGAGAAAGAAAAGAAAGAACCGTAGGGGGAAAAGAGGAGGTAGAGGAAGAAGGAGGAGGAACCAAGAGGAAAGCTTGGATCCTTCCTTTGCCATCTTCAAGATCTTCATCTCAGCTATAAGAGATAGGGGTTATTGAGCTCTTTTGGCCTCTTTTTTTCTTATCTTTTTCCTTAGGGCATATTTGAGGTATAATATGTTAAAATGAGTTCTTGAAGTGTTTTAAGTGTTTTTCTTTCTTGAATAAGTTTTAAATATTTTTTATGACTTGTTCATGACAAGAGTTTGGATTAGAAATTGAAAACTCTCCATTTGGACCTAAAATGCTCAAGGTGTAGATTTTGGGGTTTGGATGAGTGATTTAATGTAATAATCCGTTTTTAGTTAAATCAATTGGTATTTTATATTTCCCTCATATTTGGGACTTAAAATTATCAAAAAACAAATTTGAGGTGATCAAATATCGTGTTTTTGGCCAATGGAACAGTGGCACAACACTGCAGAATTTTTTGCAGTATGTCTGTCCCAGAAACATGGCCCGTGCCCGAAGACATTAGGGGGCATGTTTCATTCTAGAAGCTTTTATAGTCTTCATAAAAGTTGTAACTCTTTCTCTTAGCTTTCCAATGCCACTGGAATTACCTTGCTTCGATCTCCGTAGTTCAAGTTATACTCATTTTACTGAGCAAAAGTCAAAGGTTAAGATTAAACAAAAATGGTAAAATGTTGTTTAGGGGGAAAAAAACTTTCCTAAGTGTTAAGACCACTAATATATGTGTTTTTAAGGGTGTTGAGGCATTAATGAGGATATTTCTTGAAGAGAATGACCTCTTAGCATATATGAGAATTTGGAAAACCCTTAGGCACCCAAGGAGTGGGGATTTGCCTTAGGATGAGGTTGGAGAATTTTTAGGCAACCTAAGTGTGGGAAATGCCTTAGGATACATCTGTGGGACCCTAGACAACCAAAGTGAGGTAGAGTGTCAAAGAGTACTATGTTTGGACACCTTAGGCTTCCATTGTGTGATGGATTGCCATAGGATAATCTTGGAAACCTTGAGCATCCAAATGTGATGGAATGCATTAAGGTAGTGTTTAGAACCTGGTTCAACAAGAGGTTGGCTACTAAATCACTTGTGAAGTGATGGTGTAGGGTTCTAGATGCAAGAGGATTAGTGGTACTTCATGGAAAGAATAACCACTTACCTTATAAGAAAAGCTTTGAGTTTTGCTAGAAACATGGATTGGTTCCTTTATGTGTTAGAGTTAAGCCAATAGAGAATGTACTCTAATTAGAACCTTTTACTTAGTTAGGGTGAACCTTGTGGTAGGATTTGAGAATCCTTTGAGAAGTATAATGCCATAGGTCAATAGCTAGAATCTTGAGTAACGTGAGGTTGCCTTGTGATTCACTTGTGAAGTGATGAAGTGAGGTCTTAGATGTTGTATACTAAGTGTGTTTAGCAAGTAGTATTTGTTATCATGCATTGGTTGCTCCTTTGTGTAGAAAGTAGAGTCGGGGATGCATGGATGACATTTACTCCCTGGTGAGACGAGGTTTAAGTTATAGGAAGTACTGGAAACATAACCTTGCACCTTATGTGATAAGTGAGCTTGGTTGGGAAGTTTGTTAGTTTTCTTTAATCATTTGGTTATGAAGGACCTAGTGATGATTATGTATATTTGTGAAATACATTGTATATCTTCTTTTCAAACTTGCTATGTCATATTTCCTATGTATTGTAACTTTAGATGGTGTGTACAACCATATGACCTGAGAATAAGGTGTTGGATACTAGGTTCTCGTAGTATGCAATACTATTATGGTCAGAGTTACCAGTATGAGTGTGGTAGCAGTACTCTTACTATCGTGAGAGGAAGGAATTCACTTATTACCAAGTAGTGTAATGACTTTTTTGCCTAACCTACTGAGACAAATACAATGAACGAAGGTTCATGGGAAACAAGTAAGTGGCATGTGTTTTCTAAAACTAAAAACCTACATCAACATTGCATCATCATATTATTAGGTTCTTGTGTGAGCATAATTATACATCATACCATAAAGCATTGTATTTGTTGGTAGTTGTATGGGCAGTTGCCTTGCTTATTGGTTGCTCGATGATATCTTACGATTGTATAGATGGTTGTTTGATACCATTGATTATCGTTTGTTCACCGTGAGTTAAGATTGTTGATTGCATTATGAATGTTACATAGAGCAGTATGTATGTTCTGATAGTATTGAGTAGTGACTCATTTATCTGTTGCAGGCTTAATCTTATATTTATAGTGTCGTTTATTCATGGCGAATGTTTAAACACTGGTATTGGAATGCTTAAACTGAGAAGTTGTGATTTCTCACCCTATTGTGTTTCCATGTAAATCCAGGTACGGGTAAAGGAAAGCGGAAGAAGCAGAAGAACTAGTGTAGTTTATTTTGTTTCTTGTAATAAATATGTTGTATACTTATTTTCTGCTACTTTGAGTTTGTATAAGGTTGTGTATTACAAAATGCCTTGTGAGGCTATGATGTATATATATAACTTTTTGTTGCTCAGGCTCTCCATATTTATTTATCTGAATGAATGATATGGGTTTAGTTTATTGTTTTAAGTTAGCAGTGACATAGCTAGTACTATGTGCCTTATATATGGATGATATACCAGGTTCTCAGTATTGAGATGTTATATTATGGTCAGAGTAGTTCATCCTGTTGAGCCGGGGTGTGGACTGACTATGCTTAGGCATGTTTAGAAATTCCTATGTGTGTGGTTGTCATTTCTTTGTCTCTTGTGCTATAGGTTGTGATAGAACTGCATGACTTGCCTTTGGTATGACTGCTTTAGCTACTATTATACGGTTACATGATATTGGGATTAGCTACTGCGATATGTAACATTGTGGGAGCTTTTATGGCTATGGCAGATGCTTTGAGGGAGTAGACAGTTGCTACTGCTGATGCAATATAGGAGCAGACAACCACGACTACTAAGGCTACCAGAGAGCAAGCAGCTGCCACTACAAGGACGTTTGAGATGATGGGTGCGACCCAACGTCAACAGCCTACACCACCACCACATTAATCGGGGCAACCAAACCAATAGGTACTAGTGGGGAGAAACCAGAACTTCCAAGTCAGAGTTCAAGGAGACTTATTCATCATCCTTCAATGGGAGTATGACCTGGTGAGAGCTGAGTTTTGGCTAAAGGAGATAGAGAAGATCTTCACTGTTTTGGTTTGCTCAGATGGGCAGTGAGTGCTCTTTGCTTCTTACTTGTTGGAGGGAGAAGTAGAGGATTGGTGGATGAACATCAAGAGATCTTTCGAGACGTCAAGGACTCTTGTCACGTGAGAGATCTTCAAGGATTCATTTTTGGAGAAGTGTTTTCCACAAAGTCTGCGAAAAGCAAAGGAAATGGAATTTTTGGAGTTGGAGCAAGGCGAGTTGTTTGTTGGTCAATTGTGGCCAAGTTCAATGGATTGTCAAAGTTCTCATCCTTTATCAGAGTGGTGTAGCGGAAATGTGTTAATTTTGAGAAGGGATTGAGAGAAGACATTCAGAGAATGATCCAGCCTTTTGAAATCCGAGATTCTTCTGAAGTCTCCAATCGGATAACTGAGTCAACTCATGTTGTGCCGCCACCATCAAATACGGTGCCTTTGTTATCGCAAATAATGGTGGCAGCGGTGGCTCCGATGATGGTGTAGCAGCAGTAGAAGGTTCATGAAGAGCAATGAAGAAGACAACGATGGCTCATACAAGATGAAAAGGATCTAAATCGTTATATTTTGAAAAATGTGAGGTTAAAGAGAGAAACTGAAACTTTAAGGATGTGAGATAAGAAATTGAACTCATACTAAATTAAAAAAAAAATACTTGAAGAAACTAAATTTTACCTATTATCATGCATAAGTTGTCTGGAGCATTCATGCTCAATTCATGCTGGTGTAGCAGCAGTAGAAGGTTCATGAAGAGCAATGAAGAAGACAACGATGAAAACGGAATCTACAAGAAAAGAAAAGGATCTAAATCGTTATATTTTGAAAAATGTGAAGTTAGAGAGAGAAACTGAAACTTTAAAGATGTGAGATAAGAAATTGAACTCATACTAATTTTTTTTAGAAAAATTACTTGAAGAAACTAAATTTTACCTATTATCATGCATAAATTGTGTGGAGCATTCATGCTCAATTCTTTTCCAGGAGTATTATAAAAACCTCAATGTAGTGCACCTATTGCAAAACTATGGGGCATTTCTTAGGCCTTGAGTTAACGTGTTACGTGGGATGTCGCAAAGTCTTGGTTAAAAGTGATTGTCTTCTATTATTTACATACGGAATAAGGTGACGTTTACAGTGCTGTCAAATATTTAGGCAGCACTGATGCTCCTTGTGTTTGTAGTTATTGATCTTGAAGAAAAATATATCAATAGTTAGGACTGATTGTTTGGAGGCGTTTAACATGCTCGTATTAAAATTTTGAACATGAATACTCCAATTAAATTTATCTATAGTAATAGGTAGCCAACAATTTTTTTTAAGGCATAGTTATTTATTATTTAAACTTTATATTTCTCTTTTTGGCTTGTTAGTCCTTATTATATCTGTTGGCCTGCAACATTTTGAGGCTGCTCCATTCCTCTAATCACCCAGCCATAGTAGCAGATTAAAAGACCACAAATGATTCCTCAACCCTCACCACTACAACCACCGTCGCACCCAATCCTAGTGTCTAGCTCCATGCTTCGTGCACCATCAGACCTCCTGCATCATATTTCAGCAGCCAAGCTCCATTGGCATCAATATCAAACTCCCTTGCCTTCCAGCCTTGCCATCGAATGACCCTTGCAAATCCACGTTCAATATTAAGGTGTGGAATAACTGTAGAGATTTTAAATTCATGTTCAATACTAGTTTAAGGCCTTGATAAATTAGAAATTGTTTGGAATTACTTGCCAAAAATATGTCCCTGTAATGGTCGAGATTTCATTACCATTAAAGAAATAAATATAAAAATTTTCAGACCCCTGTTTTACGCTCAATGAAGAATCACAATACTATGAGATGTAACACTCAAAAGTTTAAACATCTCCATCGTAGTCTCATAGAAAAGCATTTTGAAATTTGAGTTTGTGAAAAAAGAAACCACTTAAAACAATTTTCTGGGTTATGAAACAATTTCGTTGGTGAATTGCAAGCTTACAGTAAAATATGAGTTTTGATAATTTTTCAATCATTTTTCAAATAAAATCGATGGTGTAAAAAGTAGAGCATGGATACTTCAAAACCATTTTGAAGCATTGAAAATGTTTGCTTGATTGCTTACAACTTGTTTAACAGGTTATCTTATAAAAATGTTAATTACAAAATTAATCCCTAAAAATATCAGAAATTGTGCACAAATTATTTGCAAAAGGATGCTCCTCCATGTCCATAAACACAGAAGGTGAGCATTAGTGCCGGAGGACCTGCTTCGTCCGATCCAAACCATCCTTCATGCTTTGGCATTTGGGTGCCGAACACCCATCAAAATCTGAACTTGTTCAGCTGTTACAACAACACCAGCACCTGCACCTGGGGGGTTTGGGTCTGGGCTATGTTGATAAAAGTAGCAAGAAGATCGAAGTTTTGAGCTCAACACTGGAAACATGCTCTTTCGTTTATGAATATCAAATATTAATCACTGTAAAGATGCTCTTGTATCTCCCGTAGACTATCAAAACCCAAAAAAAGAATCAAATTAATTTGTTAAAAAAGAAAACTTCAAGTAATTTCAAAAGTGAGTTGGATTTTGGTGAGTAGAGACGGGGTGAGCATAGAGGTTCGATGTCTGGCGCTGCGGTGGCTGATGGCTATGGTGCGGTTGATCATCTGGGCTGAGGTTCTCGGTGGTTAGACGGTGGCACGTCGGAGATGGTCGCTGGACGACGACGCGAGGCTGGCATCGTTGGGTGAGTTCCTCGAAATGGAACGGCAGTTTGGCGATGGCACGTTTTACGGCACGGCGGTGAAGCTCGAGGGAATGGTCATTGATGAGCAGAGGAACCATGGGCGGTTGTTGTTTGCCGACGGGAGGATTCATCGAAGTCTGTAGCTCTGGTGCTGGACAAGAATCAGATTTGAATTTTGTTTTTTTTAATAAATTAAATGAGAAGGAGACACCGTAATTTTTAAAACCTGTAGCACTAAAACTAAAACTAAAACTAAAAAACACCCCCCAAAGGATTACATTATAAATTACAAAAACTTATTATGGTCAGTTGAGTCAAAGGAGTACCGGTGCGGCGGTGCTGGCGTGCTCCTCTAACCAAAATGAATCACTGTAAAAGCCTCCCCTAAATGAACCTGATCACTCCTTGGTTTCAGGCAACTATTGGATCAAGCTTATTAGAAGATTATGTAAGAGGGAATGGAAGATAAAGTTTATTAGTGAGAAAGGGCAATAAATATGCTGTCTGGTATGCATAGAAAATTATTACTTGTTATTGGAATAATAGAGGGATCTCTATCGTTTATTTTAGTTTTTTTTTTAATTAACTATTATACATTCTTTTCAATATCATTCATTATATATATATATATATATATATATATATATATATATATATATATATATATATATATATATATATATATATATATATATTCTATTATTTTTTCTCTTTAAATTATATATCTTAAAAATGATCTGAATGGTATATATATCCTTAAAAGAAATATATAATTATTTTTTTTTTTTTTAATTCTTGTGAATCGTATAATATATAAAAAAAGTTACATAATTTTATATTCGATATAGAATAACATATTTAAAAATTTAATATGTGGCAAATATATAATTTTAATAACTAACATGTAATATCTCATATTGTAATTTAAAAAAAATTATAAATATGTCACTATATCTAAATTAAATTTATTGTTCACACATACAAATCATATAATATATAAAAAAAAAGGTATATATCTTCATATTCTGACATGTGTCATTCTGATATAAAACAATATGTTTAAAAATTTATCATGTGTGATAAATACATGATCTCAATAATTGACATGTGACATCTTATGTTACAATTTAAAAAAAGGTATACATAAGTTACTACGTCTAAATTAAATTTATTACTCACACATACAAATATAAAAATTTATAATTACATATTAATTACCTTGACATATATATCTTTGCATATTAGTTCAGATTTAAAAAATTTCAAAAAATTCTTATCTATCTTTAGTTAATCACATTATTAATTATTTTTATTGGTGATTGATCTTAAAATTTCAAAATTTTTGAATGTGTTTGATATCATTTTTGTTATATATGTCTTGTCACCCTAAATCAACTATTATATTTTTAAATTACTATATTTATTCACATATCGATATTATTTACAAAATTTTCAATATATACGTCCCATAAGAGTGAAAATTTTACATAAAAATATAGTAAAATTAATTAAATGTAATTTATTAGGAAGAAACTAAGAAATTATTAAGTATTTTTTTAAACTAAGAAAATATAATAAATTTTTTGGCATAATCTTAATAATAAGTTAATAAAACATCCAAATAAATAAACACATAAAAATTAATACTAAAAGAAAAAAATTATAGAATAAAAAATTAAAATAATATAAAACTATATAAATTAATTATTTATTGAGATGTCATATAAAAAAATATTTTTTGAGATGAGTTATATAACTCGATTATCATAAATACGAAAAAAATTGGTTAACGAAAACAAAAAAAATGATTTTGAATGAGTTTTAATGTAGATTTTATTAATTATAACTAAATCAAATTCATCTAAATCATCCAAGATATTTTTTCTTATTTATTGCAATATTTTTTAATTTATTTCTTACATTACACAAGTACAAAATACTAATATGTTTAAATTAAAGGTTTTGTTAATAAGTATTTTTTTGTTAAGGATATTAAAATAAAAAATTTTAAATAAAGAAGTAATTTTTTTCAATTTTTAATGCATTAAATGTATTATTTTTATCTAAAACTTTTTATTTGTATTCCTTAATAGTAAATATCTTTTATAGAATATACATTTATTACTATTTTAAGAACATGTAATAATTTCTCAAAATAGATTATCATTTTTGATAATATGAGTGTTTCGATTCATGCTGATTTTGTAAAAGTAATAGTATCTCAGTTTGTTCCTTTAATTCTTTTTTTGTTTTCTGAATAAGACATACGACTTACTTTATAGATTTATTGGATGAGCTCCTTAGATAATCCCATAATGGGATTCGGAGAAGGGGTGAGGATAGAAAAAAAGAAATTAAAATAGAGATTATTTATGAAAATTAAATATTGTTACATTTGTTATATGTTTTTAATTCTTACCAATTGAATTATCAATGTAGAATTATTCTTTTAACTCTTTATTGTTCCTTTTGAGCTTAGACCCCCCACTTTTTTTTTCTAAAAAAATCCTGTTCCTTTCTATTTTCCAATTTAGTTCAAATTGATTGAGAACCACCAAAATCCTAGTAGAATATTTTCACCTGTAAAAATATGTTAATGTGGCAAGTCACTTACTAACGCGAAATAATGATAGTTGAAAATTGAGAAACTTTCAAGTTGTTACATCAGTATATTTTTACATATAGTTAATTTTCATTTCCATGGAGTCGTAATGATTTTGTCTAAATTCAGACAATTTAAAAATTAGATCTTTTTTAAAATCAATTAAAATGATGATTAAGTTTTAGCTACTCAAGTATATTTAAATATTGTAAATATTTCAGCTAAAATAAAAATCTTGTTAATATTTTTTTCCTTATACATATATTATAATTATATTTTTTTAACATTATCCATAAATAAGAAGTATCATATCATTATAATAAATTATATTCTTTACTTCTAAAAAAAGTCATTAATTATTTTAGTTCACTCATATAGTATAATTTTTTTTACAAGGTCAAAACTAAATCCATTCAAACACATTTTATCACATAACTATTTTTGATTGATTACATTTTTCACTATCATCTTATTGTGCGTCTTATTTTTATTTATCAAAATAAATATACTACGAATCAAGTAAATTAAAAAGGTAAATAGTTATATATAATAGTTAAGAAATCAAACTCTTTTAATAACACGAAGGAAAATCTACAATAACATTACAATATCATTAAAAAAAAATCTACAATAACATTACAATGTGTAATATTTATTTATTTATTTTTTTTAGTGCAAAAAGCGAAGGATGCGTGGCAAGATGCGCCACGTGTGCGCCACTTGGAGAAGATTCATTCGCACCGTCATTCATTCATTCAATATTTCATATTTCATCCCTCTGTCTTATATCCAATCCACCAAGCATCAACTTTTGTAGTTTCTTCTATTCCTCAATCTCAATCTAACATCTCCTTTCCTACCTTCCCCCAAAACAAAACAAAACAAAACAAAACCCAACCCTTATTCGTTTGGACTTGGATTCGATGGCGAAGAAGAGGAAATCGGTGGCAACGCGTCTGGACGAAGTGGATCGCACCATGTACTCCACCTTCTGCAGCACCGCTAACTCCCTCTCTCACCTCTACACTCACGCCATGAATCAACAAAAACTCTCCTTCCAAGCCGGTGAACGCCACGCTCTGGTCTACTCCCCTTCCCTCTCTTCTTTCATTTCATTTATTTCCTAATTGCTCTTCCCTTTTCCTAATTTCTCACAATTAAATCTGCACGCAGAAAAAAAAAAAACTGGATTTTCATGTTACGTTTTAGTTGTAACTGCCCTTCACAGTTTTAGGGTTACCGGATAGGCTACTGGGTAGAATAATTTCAGATTTGGATTTCAATGAATCTAAACTAAGACTTGACAAATCCAAAATTCATCCTTTAAGTAACTGGAGGAGTGTATTCTCTAATTGCACATTGAAGTTCCTAATTGCTCATGTGATTCCAATGGATATGATATGATGCCAATTGTACACAAAAACTAGACTTTTTTTTTTTTTTTTACTCGCTGTTTTGTTTTTGGGCTGTTGCTTGGTGTGTTTGAATTGAATGTTTTGCTCGCTGTTGACAATTGGTTATTTATTCCCTTTCTTATTTGAATGACGCTACTTCCCATTTCCTCACAGGAGAAAATGTATCAATGGATTCTTAGACAACAAGAAGAAGGATCAAGGGTGACCACCATTGATATAGTTGCTCACTTGCAGGTTTTGTAGTCTCTCTATATTTACTCATATCATATTTCTTTTGGGGTCTTTCTGGGTTTTGTATGCTGTAACAATAGCATTACTTGTTCGATGAAAATACTTTCTTGCTCTCTCTGCCCTCTCTTCTATCCAAATTGCTACTGATCTAGTTTACTCCTTAATTTATGAACTATCCTTTTTCTTGGAGTAGGTACTCAACATGTATCTTGCATCGAGTCTATCTTTGCATATAGCTTTTAGGTCCCTTTGTCAATTGCTTTGATTGTGAAACTGCCATTTAATGGACATCATCCTTCTACCTTTGGTTTTACAAGTAGTCATGGATGTACCTGAAAACCTTTCAGCCTATCTTTGTGATTTTTCTGGACATTGAATACTATGGCTGTCTAATTTTTCTTTTGCCGTCCATCTTTTTTATTCGTAGAAGAATTTGGTCTTATGTGTTAACCAGATCTTGATTGTTGAACTACAGTTAGAGCATGAAAAAGAAACTCATTTTTCACTTCACTTGGACTGGAATTTCCTATATATATATATACATATATCTTACAATTATATTATCTCAGGTTATCCATCACACTGAATAAATCCGTTTTCGGATGTATCTGAATAGCTGAATATAGATATAACCATGAGCTATGCGTGTGTATGTAGAATGAGCTTGAGTACGGAGCAGAGGAGTCACCAATGTCTCCAAGGCAGCCATTTCATCAGCAGAACTCCCAGACTGCAATACACACTAACTTTGGTGCATCCATACCCTCTAATGCATTTGCAACGACTGTCGTAGGGCAGGGAATACGTACTGGGCAACCTGATCAACAAGGGAAGAACTCTGTATTCTCAAATGCTCTCTCTAGCCCCATTCGTCGCAGCCTTCAGCCGTATCATTTGGCACAGGGGAGCTGTCCTTCAAGTAATATCATGTCATCAGGGAATGGAACCCGGAACAGTGAGATGACTTATCCTAGTGGCCAGAACAGGGATACGAATTCTTCCAACTCCAGTGATTGCATGGATATGCATGCAGACAGTCCCGGACATGATTTTTCATACTGATGCTATATTATTTAGAATAGGGAAAAGAAAAGAGAAGTTCATTTCTGAAATCTGTGGTCATAAATGTGTGTGGTGAAAAATGTCAAAATTTATTGTGGATAAACTTCAATTCATTTGTGTAACGCTGTCGTCCGGTTTGAAGCTTGAACATCAGTCTACTATGCAAGCAGATAGTTCTGGAAAAATGTTGGCCAGTTCTTAATTATTCCAACAGCAAATTGTAGTGCAAGAGGTTTGTGTGATAATTGCATGGGATTTTGCGAAGTAAATGTCTTATACTACTAAAAATTTATTCTGAGTAATAAATCAATATTTGTATCACATACGAATACGGTCTGTATAATACGATTGTAATGTTTAAAATCATATAAGGAGGAGATGCACTAACATATTCACACAAAGGGTGGGGAAGTAAGTTTGAGTTCAATCGTTGAGGGAATTCTTTAATATTAAGAATTCGAGTATGTTGAGAAAGCACTTGTGGGGGTAGAAGTTTAAGTACCCGGCTTAGTTTTACTCTTAAAAGAGTGGGAAAGGGAAAATCTACATAACATAAACAAAAAGATGTACTTTCATTTTATAGACGATATCTCGTCTTAAATTTTAAATTACTATAAATAATTAAATAGACGATATTTCTTTTAAAAACTATATTTTATGTTAATTTTAAAATATATAGATTTAGTACGAAATAATTTTACAGTATTATTAAAATTTATAAATGGATACATATGAATGTGAACTTTCAATCTTATAGTTAACCTAGTAAAATATTTTTTTAATGGTATAAAACTTATTATTTGCTACCCTCTTATCTCAACTTTTCTGGGGTTATAGTGGTCAGATCCAATCTCAAAACCTGAAAAAAAATTTACGTACTCCTAGAGTATTATACCTAATTTACTAAAGTTATACCACATTGACATGATGATTTTTTTTTTTGGACAGAAGCTAATAGCTTTCATGCATTAAAATGGGCCAGACCCAACCCAAACATTGACATGATGATTAGACACGTTGTTTCGGTCTAGCATGGGCTTTAGAATGCCAGCTCAGGACAGTAAGCTTCTGGTGAGCCCCATACTTTAAGCCCAACAAGAGCCCAGAAAGACTAAACGATAAAAAGGTGTTTGCCGCCTTTGCCTTGGAAATTGACTTTCTTTCCCTCTACTGACAAACTTTCAACATTCATTCCCGCGCACTCTGTTTCTTCCCGCACCTACCCTGCACCTTTCTCTGCGATTCGATTCAGTTATTCCTCTATCCGGGGCTTCTTGAAGGTTCTAAAATTCAACCCGACCTATTGAATTTCACTTTCTTCTTCGCTAAAATTGAATCATCAGTTTCCGCCAATAAAAAAACCTGTTTACTTTGCTTGTTCAATTTTCATGGCCTGCATCTGAGGATCACTCGCGTTCACCTGTTTTTTTTTTTTTTTTCACTCCTCTGGTCTCCTTGCCGTTTTTATGCTACAACAAAATCCTTGAATATGATTCCGTTGCATGTTTTGTCGGAGTATTTATGTTATTGGTAATCAGAATCACATAATTATCAAATTAGGGTTTCGGTATGCGCTAATATGCGATGCTAGGATTGTTTATGTCATTATTATTGTGATCCAAATCGCTATTCAGGTTGTAGGAGCCTTTCTTGGAATTTACTATTCTCTTCTCACAAGTTTGGCATATTCGATAATTGTGTGAAATAAGTAAGGAAAAATGACATCTTTGATAATTCTGGTTAAGTAAAGAGAAAAAAAGATGTATGCATAATTCTTCAAATTCCCCATTATTCCAAGTTTGGAGTTTGTGGAAAATTTGAATCTGTTTACTAATTTGTAGCTGACAAAATGTATGCATAATTCTTCTAATTGCTTTAACAGACATTGGTAATGGTGGGTATGTTATAATTCCAATGTGAGGGTTTTCTTGAAAGGTGATGATTTTTTCTTTTTTCTTGAGAAACTGCCAGGACCCTTTTGCTCTAATCTAATGTTATCTGTTTGGTTTTATGATTTCACAACAGTAGGTACTGAAAGTAAGTCTTGATGATTTTTATGTGATGAATTTTCTAGAACTTAATGTTCATTACTCCACAGTCTTAAAACCTCTTCATCTAAATTGTTGTTTTGGCTCTTTCTCTTTGTTTTTGGCCATTCTTTGATGCTTTCTTAAGAAGGATAACAATAAAGATTGTTTTATTATTATCACTTTCAGGAAGGTTGAACTATCATGAAAACAGCTAGGTCACTAGATAGCAAAGCTGTGAAGGCTTCTGGAAAGTGCAGTCTAAAAACAGGATCCATTGCAGTGAAAAATTCTACGAAGAGAACTAATAGGTGGAATCACAAAGCACGAGGTGAGACATTTTCCCCAATCTTCCATTTGTATTGATTTTCAATATGATGCATAGATACAGATATGAATATCGGATACGACATGAGTATGACACGGGGATATGACTTTTGTTAAAAAATTAAACAAACATTTATCAAGTATCTAAGTATCTGATACGATATCGCGTACATATCCGACACGGGTATGACAGATATTATGAGATACCCATACTTCATTTCATAATTGTTTGGTTTCATATTGTCCTCTCTATTGATGTACTGGATTTGCTGTGTCTATATCATGAAAGAAATGTTTTGAATTCAACTTTGTAGGTTTAATTAGCCTATTAGTAATATTTTTGCTAAGGCAAAGAATCATCTTATTTACTTGGATGAGACAACACTTGTTTTGAAATTTACATAAATATTCACTTGCCATTATCTTGTGCATTTTGCTAAATCTAGTTAAACCTCTTTCTCTTTAGGATGTGGTGAAGAGATGTTGGCTGATAAAGAGAATCAGCATTTTCCTTCTAAGGAACCTGTAAGAATGAGCCCAGAACTTCCCGACAAAGTTACATTTCTTATGGAAAAGAGAGAGGCCCTTGAACTTCATCCTGGACAAACACTCGCTTCTTCTGCAAAGATCAAGTTACAACTTTTTCCAATAAATAAAGAAACTCGAATAGGACTTGAAAAGGTCACATGGTGATACATGAAGCATTTGGACAAATTAGATATACTTTAAATCTATCCTAGTCTCCATGCAGTAAGTCTTGATGCTTATACTATTTTCCTTTTCAGGGTGGGCATAATCCACATCTAGAACTCACACTCAGAGGTCAAAAGAAAATCTCTTCAGTGCTGAAACACCTTGAAAAGAAGTGGGGAAGTTCAAGTATAGCCAATGGGGATCCTATGTTTTTTCCATACAATATAATGGAACATCTATCTAACTGCATAAGGTGGACAATTAATGATAGTCACATAACAGCCGCAGCAGTCTATGCTGCTGTTGGAAGCCCTGCAATTTTCCGGTTGAAGTATAATATCTAACTATTTCCTCTTATATGTTTCCATTTTTATGTGGAAATTAGGTAGTTTATACAGTGTTGACCTGTTCTCTCTTTTAAGGTATGGTTGGTTCTACATACATGAACCTAGGTCTTTTGGTATACCTTCCACACCAATTCCAAATAAGCCTGGTGTACAGTCTGGAGGAACGGATGGAGGTTGCAATGCTAATTTAGAGACTTTAAATGATGGATGGGACAAGGTTGAGGTGACAAGTAAGGAATACAAAGCAATTGATGCGGGCGATGCAGCAAATGAAGTTGTGGCTCAGAAAATGGACATTGCATCCGTTGATCCTCTGGTAAACTGTTATTTAGATATTTTGTTATGCATTACAGTAACTTGCAGATAGTTGCATTAAATTACACAAGAATTTTATTACGGGAGACATGGGTATTGCTGGTGGATCCGTGTTATACAAATACTACTTTTTTTTTAAGGAACATTAAAATGATTTTATGATGATTTGCCTTGTGTGACTTATAGAATTATGTGGAAAGTTTTGGAGTATATTATATGGACTACGGAGATTTGCAAGAAAAGTTCAAAATGCCATTATTTAGTCACATTTATGATATCATAAGCATAACAACACTTTGACTGATTTAGTGTAAATGAAACTCTTATTTATGGTCCTTTATGACATGTATGAGGAATTTATTGGTGGTTGGCCCTGAATTCTAAAATGAATTTTAAATGTCAGTCCCCTGGCAGTTATTATCTATATAGCACATGTTCTAATAAAAATTCAGTTCCATTACATTGCACCACAAATCTTTGTTTTCTAAGATACGCATGCTTTTTTCTAACTAGGATAATGAGCCAAGAGTAAGTAAAAGCCTTCAACAGCCATCATTGCCATGGGTTGATAGTCTAACCAATATAAGCATTGGGGGCCTCCTGTCTGAAGCATCCTTACAGGGAAGGTTCATTACTCCTGATCCAAAATCATTTGGCAGCAACGCAGCCATGCAACCAAGTCAAATAATCTCTGATTCATTGGATGCTTTCATTGCCACCCAAATTAGTCATCCTCCTGTTTCAAGACTATCTGCTGACGACTTGCGCACATCTATATTGGATGCTGAAGAAACATGTCATGCATTTCCACTTCAAAAGTTATTTTCCCCAGCAGTAGATGTGCAGACTGTTAGTGGAAACAATTATTCTGTGGCCTGCAGTCAGGATTGTTCTTCAAACTCATTAAAGATGCCAAATACAGACAAGGTTTGTTGCTCATAGTCTTCAATGAGAATATATTATTGAAATGTAAGATAATTTCATGTGGCTAGTATCTGTGATGCAAAATTACTAAGGTTCTTTTTGTAAGATAGCACACAAGTTATAATATTGGCTTTTGGTTAATCACTTCTTTTCTTCCAGCTTGAATAGTTAATTCTGAATAATGGGATTTTATTTTTTTGTTTGGGGGGGGGGGGTTCGATTCGAGGAACATCGACTTCTTGTTCCTGTATATCTTGGTCTTCAATTTTGGTTTATAAACGATCGATGGTTTTAAGAAGACAATGTATGATTAATGTTTAATGTTTCGACTTTCAAATGAATCCATGGATGCATAAAGATGTCTTGCCAATAAAATAACTTTGTTACATTGGGACGGAAATCAGGCTTCAAATTGATGTGGGATTGAGATTATGTTTCTATTTGTAGATTTTAAGTTGCATGAAAGCCTTGTTATCCATCATTAACCTGCACTTCATTGTCTCTTATGGTGTTATAAAGGTTAATGATCAAGATGGGCTTTCACAAAATCCTCCATCCGGGAAGACACCGACAGACTTGTTGCTTTCTTCACGTTCTTTTGATGATGAAAGAAGTCTTGGTTTAACAGGCATCAAATGGGTACTTCATTTTCTTATTGAAGCATTTCAGTTTTTGTTATGTTTTATTCCCTGATTACTAATTTGAGTAATATACTATCTGAATACAGAATGACTCTTTGGGACCTTTTGATCTTGGCATGCCAGCTAAGAAGCTTATTGGCGGAGACAGTGGTAGCATCGGTGGATTTGTCAAGTAGCAGCTTAGATGCATAAGTTCGAGACCAATTGAGTCCATCATTTTGAAGATATGTGCTTAGGAAAGAGAAGAAAAAGGAAATTGTACAAAATAGAATTATAGAAACACTTGCTGAAGAGAGAGGGAAAAAAAGAAAGAAAGAAACGAGCCTGACAAATTGCTGAGTTTGTCAGGTGTAAAAATCAGTTATTGAGGGGACTACTGTTTAGCTCTTTTGCTTGCATTGTCTTCGCTTTGGTCCTATAATTTTGAATGAGTTCTAGTCAATAATATGTCCTGATTTCGACATTTGGTTGCTGTGCTATATGTTAACAATTCTCTTGTACTAATGAGCTGAAATGTAATAAAATATCATGCTATGTTGAACCTTTCATCTTACCTCTGCAATAAACTATCAAACTGGTGCGAATTGAAAGAAAGCTGAGTGGGAGGAAAATGATTGCTCCTCAAAAGCAGAATTATTCACTTGCCTTTGTAAACTCAACAGTTTGATGCCTAAAATTTTCGATTAGCTTGCATCCGTTTTTGGGGTGCTACAGGCATAAGATATTATCATTTATTCTATTGTGCAATTATTTGTTCTAAACAGCTGCTAACACAATACAATTATAATTGTATGAGTTTGTTTATATAATTGCATAAAATTTGACTAGAGCACGAGTTAATTCTGAAAAATAATTTTTGAAGGACAAATCTCTAGTATCGTAAGAGGTTTAGGTGCCACTGCTTTGTTGGATACATCTTAACCTATGAATCATGGATACGTCGTTTTTGAAGCGTGTTTGCGTATTAAACATTTGTCTGTGTCAAATTCATTGAGATATTAATACGATACACGTATCTTGCGTGTTGAATTAAAAAGATTATTATTTTTTGTTTAGACATGTCTCGGACATGTTTGGACACGATTTGAATACGACTCATTAGTATTTTTTTAAAAAAAAAATAGTTTGCATGACTAACATTAAATTAGTAAACCTATAACCCACTCAAACTCAATCATATAACTGACATCCCAAGTCACTATTTTCACATACCATTATTTTAAATTTTATCTTTTCATCACTATTAAACTTTTAAGTTTTATCTTTTCACACATTATTATTTTCATCTACTCCTTCTACTCCTATTCGTATTAAGTTGTTCACTTCGTCGTTACCGAAATTTGTCTCACACCAATATTCCCTGAAGTTATTTTTTTTTATGCACATTTACTTGTTTATAGTTAGTTCTATTAGGAAAAGTTTGTTTAAGAAATTTTTTAAAATATGTCAATAGAAATTATGCTCCATATTTTTTTACGACTAACTTACTAAGATAATAAATATTGACAAATATAACATATATTAAAATATTCTAAATTTTTAAATTTATAGAAATAATATTAATGAATTATGAATTTTTTATATATATATATATCAAATTCAAATTTACTTTTATATATATATATATATATATATATATATATATACACACACACACACACCATGTCTAGGGGTGTCAAAATGGGTTGGCTAAAGTCCCAAATTCGATTTGACGTCGTTTTTTTTGAAATTGATCCATTCGGCCATAAATATAAGTTTCGGTGACATTTTGTTAATCTAACCAACTCATTTAGTCTTATATAATGTTAAAAGAGCGGATTGGCCTGATCCATTCGGGTTCAACTCATTTGGACCATATAATATTCAGGCTGACATTTTACTAGCTCAGTCCATCTATTTTGTCGGACTATTCGAGTCGATCCATCAAACTTAACCTATTTTGAGATTTCTAATTATGTCTACATCCTATAACTTTTAAAATTTAATATATCTCCATACCCATATCGTATTCCGTGTTCATATCTAAGCTTCTAGATGTTATATGTAAAATTGATCGAATGATAAAAATTAATTAACGGTTACCTACACAACTAGTTAAATTTTTACAATTGCAATCAACTCCTTAACCAATAAAATCTTTAGAACTTTATCCATACAATCCTGCATCACCATTCCCCATCTAACCTGCCCATCCATCTATTCGGGTCTGCCATTTCTAATTCTTGAGCTCACTGTGACTTGGTGAGCGAGAATGTCTCTGCAAATGCATTTTCATTTTCTCGTCTTCTTTTTCACTTCAATTCAACCCCACACTCCCAAACAATCGATCTGAGAGAGAGAGAGAGAGAGAGAATCAGAAAATTGGGTTGGGTTTGTTAACATCGAAGGCGATGAGACCCACTTCCTCTTCCGAACCATTGTCTCAAAACCCCAGCCGCCGGCGCAGCGCACACCCAGCCGGGTTTGGTGCGGTTCCACTCCTGTTCATGGCGTCTTCATCTTCTTCGGCCTCTAGCGAAGGACACTACGGAGGGGTCAGGAAGCGACCCTGGGGACGTTGTGCTGCTAAGATACGCAATCCCTAGAAGAAGACTCGTGTATGGTTGGGTACATTTGATACTCCTGAAGAGCTCGCCTACGACGGCGCCGCTAGTTCCCTCCGCGGAGCCAATGCCAAGACCAACTTCCCTTCGACGTCGGTTGCCGCCGTCGGCCTCTGCCTCGACCTCAACGTCCCTTCCAATGACCATCGCTAGTCCTCCGTACCCTCCAGAAACCTCCATTCTTCTTCTGTTGCCGTCTGCAGAGGCACTGTATTAGTCAGTAACTATGAAGTACAGTCATACACGGATACGGGATATAATATGAATACGGACACACACTAAATTCAAAAATCATAGGATATATATATATATATATATATATATATATATATAAGGAGAAATTGGCTTACATCAGTATAAGTCTTTTTTAACTTACACTCATTTTTAACCATTAGATCTACTTTCATTTAATGGTTGAGATTATTTCATTAAAAGTAACCATTAGATGAAAGTGGATCTAACAGCTAAAAATAAATGTAAGTCAAAAAAAAAATTTGTTACACCTAAGTTGATTCTCTCTCTCTCTCTCTCTCTCTCTCTCTCTCTCTATATATATATATATATATATATATATAAAAATTTAAGAAAAACGATTCATAATTCATTAATATTATTTCTATAAATTTAAAGATTTATAATATTTTAATATATATTATATGTGTAAATATTTGTTACCTAGTAAGTCCTTCTTAAAAAATATGAAACATAATTTCTATTGACATATTCTAAAAATCTCTTAAATCAACTTCTCTAATAATTAATCACGTCATGTATGATAATACGTATGCGTAAAAAAAATAATTATAGAGAATATTGATGTGAGGCAAGCTGAAGAGGTTTTAAAAAATTTTCATCGATGATAATGAAGTGGATGACTTGGTACGAATAGAGGTAGAAAGAGCAGATGAACATAATGATGTGTGAAAAGATAAAACTTAAAAGTCTAATAGTGACGTGTGAAAAGATAAAACTTAAAATACTAGTATGTGAAGATTGTGGCATGAGACGTCAGTCGTGTGATTGAGCTTGAGTGAGTTACGAGCTTACTAATTGAACATTAGTCATGAAAACTAATTTTTTTTTTAAAAAAATTAATGGGTTATGTTCAAGTCGTGTCTTAGTCGTGTCCAAATGTGTCCAAGAAGTGTTCGAGCGTATCCGAGAAGTGTTTGAGCGTGTCCAAGACGTGTCCAAATTGAAAAAAATAATTTTTTTAATCAGACACATTTGGATACGCAAGACACGTGTATCGTACAGGTGTTTCCATATGTCTGATACGGATACGTGTCCGACACGAGGACACGCCTCATAATCGGTGTGTCCGTGCTTCATAGGTCAATAATCTTGGACAATGAATCTTTACTCAAACATATATAATACAATTAATCATAAAGCATGAGCAAGGACATTTTCTTAAAGTATGAATTATATTATTAATCACTAATTATAAATTATAAGTCTTTTCTTAAGCATAAATAATATAATTAATCATTAATAATAAATAATGAGTCTTTTTCTTAATCATAAATTATATTATTAGTCACTAATTATGGACAATAAATATTTTCTTAACCATGAATTATAATATTAATCATTAATCATAAGCTATGAATCTTTCCCTAAGCATAGATAATACAATTAGTGACTAATAATAGATCATAGACTTTTCCTTAAGTATAGATTATACTATTAGTCATTAATTATAACATTCTTGAGTGCAAAGTATATTATTAATCACTAAACATGAACAATGAGTTTTTTTTTTTTAAAGTATGGATTATACTATTAAACTCTAATCATGGACTATAAATCTTTCCTTAAATGTGAATAATACAATTAGTCACTAATTATTGACAATGGACCTTTTCTTAATCATAAATTATGCTATTAGTCACTAATCATGAAAATTGGATTTTTTCTTAACCATGGATTATAATATGAATCATTAATCATAGACTATGGGTCTTTCCTTAAGCATAGATAATACAAGTATTCACTAATTATGGACAATAAGCTTTTCCTTAAGCATAGATTATACAATTATTCACTAATTATAAACATCCTAAAGAGTAAATTATATTATTAATCAGTAAACATGGACAATGAGTCTTTCTTTAATTATGGATTATACTATTAATCGCTAATCATGAACTATGAGCCTCTCCTTAAACATGAATAATACAATGAGTCACTAATCATAGACAATGAGTCTTTTCTTAACCATGGATTATACTTTTAGTTCTAATCATGGACAAGGTGTTTTTTCTTAATCATGAATTATAATATTAGTCATTAATCATAGACCATGAGTCTTTTCTTAAGCATGAATAATATAATTAGTCACTAATCATGAACAATAGGCTTTCCTTTAAGCATGAATTATACTATAGTCACTAATCATGAACATCATTAAGCGTGAATTATACTATTAATCACTAAACATAGACAATGAGACTTTTTTTAAGTATAAATTATACTATTAGTCGTTAATCATAGATAATGAGTCTTTTCTTAACCACGAATAATAATATTAATCACTAATCATAGACTATATGTCT
This sequence comes from Ormosia emarginata, assembly GCA_029884605.1. NCBI lineage: Eukaryota > Viridiplantae > Streptophyta > Magnoliopsida > Fabales > Fabaceae > Ormosia > Ormosia emarginata. The sequence continues at coordinate 33,908,788 of JAQQTP010000076.1, read as the reverse complement.
TTCCTTAGACATGAATAATACAATTAGTTACTAATCATGAACTATGAACATGATTAATGACTAATTCTATTATCCCTGCTTAAGCAAAATGCCATTGTCCATGACTATTGACTATTAGTATAATCTATGTTTAAAGAAAGACACGAAGCATGATTAGTGACTATTAGTGACACGAAGCATGATTAGTATAATCTATGTTTAAGGAAAGACTTATTGTCCATGATTTGTGAGTACTAATATAATCCATGCTTTACAAAAAATTTAACATCAATTATTAGTGACTAATTGTACAATATATGCTTAAGAAAATACCTAATATCCATTATTAGTAACTAATTGTATCATCCATGCTTAAGCAAAAGGTCATTGCCCAGGATTATTGACTACTAATATAATTCATTCTTAAAGAAAGACCAAATACATAATTAGTAACTAATTGTATTATCTATACTTAAGGAATGACTCATTGTCTATGATTTGTAAGTACTAATATAATCTATACTTTAATAAAGGCCCAATGTCAATTATTAGTGATTAATTGTATAATATATGCTTAAGGAAAGACCTAATATCTATGATTAGTGACTAATTGTATTATCACTGCTTAAGCAAATGTTCATTGTCTATGATTATTGACTACTAGTATAATTCATGCTTAAAAAAAGACTCAATGCATGATTAGTGACTAATTATATTATCCATACTTATAAAAAGACTTGTTGCCTATGATTTGTGAGTATTAATATAATCTATGCTTTAGGAAAGACCCAACATTAATTATTAGCGACTAATTTTAGAATATATTTTTAAGGAAAGACTCAATATGCATTATTAGTGACTATTTGTATTATCTATACTTAAGGAATGACTCAATGTCTATGATTAGTGACTATTAGTATAATTCATACTTAAAGAAAGACTCAATATCCGTGATTAGTAACTAATTGTATTATAATTTTTTTATGTAAAATTATTTTATAATATCGAAAAAAGATATTAGAGAGAAGAATAAATTGATAGAAAAAATGTATTTTTTCTATATATGTTTGAATGAAAAGAAAATGAGAGAAAAGAATACGAGACTTGGGTAAAAAATTAAGAGAAGAAAATATAAAATTATTCAAAATAACATATATATTCTTATCTTTATATAATAAATATTAAATATTATTTTTTATTTTATATCTCTAAATTAAATGTATTGTTTTATAAATTGTATAAATTACTATATTTTATAATAAATATTAATTAAAAAATTAATTTATTAATATTTTAATTACGATATTTAATTTAAAATCTTTTGTTAATAATTGATACCACACTGTAACGTCCTACTTCTATACTAACAGGCTAATTGTTGAATATTGGGATTTGGTTTCTCTTAGTTTATAGTGTATGTTTTTTCTTTGTATTTCCTAAGTTGAACAATCATTATTTTATCTTAGTAAATTTTCGTTGTGTGAGTCTAATAACTCTTTGTCTTGACTTTGATTATTTTTTTTCCTAAGTTGTTCTATGTTCATGAGATTGACTTATCTTTTTTCTTCTTAATTTTCGTGAACTCAATCTAGGTACAGACTTGGTGTGCTCCTAAGGTTTGGTCACTACTTTTCGATCTTTAATACTAATTAATTATTTATGATATTTAATGCCTAAAATCCCAAATAAAAAAATATGTATGTACAAAAAGTGAGTCATAATGATTTACAAAAAAACATAGTATAACCAGTTATAAAAAGTTGTAAGCCTCATTATTTTTACATATGTGTCACACATTTATTAGTGTGTCAGTTGTGACACCTAAAAAATCAAAAGGTGATTGTTGCACCAGAGACCTCACCATTTTGAAAGAATAACATTATTTGTGTGAAATTTAAAAAAAAAAGATTATTTTAATGTTATAAGTTAAGAAAACTTTGTTAAATTATGTATAATGTGCTCTATAATATTATTTACAAATACTTACACATATTATCTTATATTTACATAATTTTTATCATTTAATTATAATTAATATTATTTTATTTTTTACATATTTATACTATAATTTTATCACATCAACAAATATAAAAGATGTGAGATATCAAATGACGTGCAAGTAACTTTATTTTAATAGTCAAGATTTACTTCCTTTACTTATAATAAATAATAAATATTTCTCTCACTAAATATCTCTCTCTCTCTTTCTATATATATATATATATATATATATATATATATATATATATGAGACATATATAATGAAATGAGTTTTTATTGTGAAAAAGTGAGATAAGTAAATATTGACCATACAGCTATATATGAATGATCAAGATTAAAAGTTACTTAAAGGTCATGTGATCACTTAAAAAAGTCACAAGCATTTATATTTTAATCTTGATCATTCATGTAAGATCCAATGATTAAGATTTACTCTTCTCACTTCTTACAATAAATAATTCTTTCACCATATATGCTCTATATATATAGAGAGATTCTTGCATAAACTTGGAGCACCCATTTGGGTGCACTAGACTAATCAGCACTTAACATTTTCATAGAATTTTGTGTCACACAATTAAAAGTACAAAGCTCTATGAAAATGTTCAGTGCTGATTGGTCTGGTGCACCTAACTTAGGTAGTCCAGGTTTAGGAAAGAATTTTTTTTTTCTCTCTCTCTATGTATGTATATATATATATATATATATATATATATATATATATATATATATATATATATATATATATATATATATATGTATGTATATATATCTAGTGAGTATAAATTCTTGTTTAAACCTAGAGCACCCAAGTTGGGTGCATCAAACCAATCAGCACTTAATATTTTTATAAAACTTTGTGTTTTTAATTGTATGACACAAAACTCTATGAAAATGTTAAGTGCTAATTGTCCTGGTACATCCAACTGAGTGCTCCAGGTTTATGCAAGAATCTCTCATCCAATGAAAGGAGTTTTATTGTGAGATGAGTAAATTTTGACCGTATAATCATACATGAATGGTCAAGATTAAAAGTTACTTAAAGGTTACGTGACCATTCAAAAAAGTCACACGTATTTATGTTTTAATTTTGATCATTCATATATGTTCTGGACCGTAGTCCAGGATCCCATTTGGAAAGGATCGACCCGACGTATGAACCACTAGACTCCTCTATAAACATCCCGGCCAAGGCTTTATGACCTCGGTCCATGACATCGGACTATAACGATCGTCAGACCTATGCAGATTCTTATAACTGTCTACAAAAAGGATTGACCACTAAAGAGACAGCCCTGACAGATCAGAGGCGGACTTCAACGATCGTGAGACAGTCCCGACAGGCAGAGACGGACCGCAACGATCATGGTCTGAAACCTCTGTCAAGGCACGATCTTAATGTACTTTCGTCCTATACGGATTACATGAGGATTCCAGTCACGCTCTCTATATATACCAGACTAAGTTAACCTTATAAGAGATCTGCAATTCCCTCACATTACACCTAGTTGTGCATTGCTTGATTTGAGCGTTGGAGTCTCATTGCAGGTACTCACCCCCTGGACTTCATACGCTGACATTTCTGCGCAACGCGAGGAAAAACCATCATATACGTGTCTTTCTCAGGTACCCTCTGAATCCATTTCAGAACATTGGCACCGTCTGTGGGGAACCTGACGATCCTATACCTTGACACTTAGGTCTTACCCAAAGTGCTAAGTTGGGAGCAACTGTTCTGGACCGTAGTCCAGGGTCCCATCCGGAAAGGATCGATCCGACGTATGAACCACCAGACTCCTCCATAAACACCCCGGCCAAGGCCTTATGACCTCGGTCCACGACATCGGACTATAACGATCGTCAGACCTACGCAGATTCTCATAACTATCTACAAAAAGGATTGACCACTAAGGAGACAACCCTGACAGATTAGAGACGGACCTCAACGACGGTGAGACAGTCCCGACAAGTCAGAGACGGGCCGCAACGATCATGGGCTGAAACCTCTGTCAAGGCACGATCCTAATGTACCTTCGTCCTATACGGATTGCATGAGAATTCCAGTCATGCTCTCTATATATATCAGGCTAAGTTAACCTTATAAGAGATCTGCAATTCCCTCACATTACACTTACTTGTGCATTGTCTGATTTGAGCATTGGAGTCCCCATTGCAAATACCTACCCCCTGGACTTGCGGCTGCAGCTGCGCAAGGAAGAAACCATCATATACGTACCTTTTTTAGGTACTCTCTGAATTCATTTCAGAACAATATAAAATCTAATAGTCAAGATTCATCTCTTTCACCTTTTACAATAAACATTCTTCTCATCATATATATATGGCCAACAGTATGTGTGTAATGTGCATAGTGCAAACTGAATTTGCAGTGCAAATGTTCTTTTGAACACATATCCATCCATCCATCCATCCAATACACACGTAAGTTTGTAAGTAAGATGACTATCCAGCTTATCCTTGAAAATGAAAAAGGAAAGAAAGAAAGCAATGAAAAGAAAATCAATTGATTTATATTTGGCGTGTATAGTGTAGTGTTGTGCCAGTGTTGCAAGAGAACAATTTGAAATTAAAACAGCCGGTTCGTCAAGAACATAGTTTGATGTGATGACGGTAGAATAATCCAAACATTGGTTTTATAGTCTCATACTTAATCGCCAATGACGGAGAAAGCCACGGTTTAGTCATGACATGAACATGATCCTCTCAGATAAATTCCAAATGGTCTCAATTCTCAACCATGCCGGCTAAGAGGGTAGTTCCATTCCCCTTCTTTTCCACATTCTCCGTCAAACGCTAGCTTCCTTATTTTCTTCTTCCACCTTTTACGTTTTTATTTATTGTTATAAAGTTATAGTTATAGTATATGCTATGTTACCTGGTTGTTACCAAAACAGATATAGTTGCAGTTTGGAGTTGCCATGGGATGCGTTAACGGCAAGTATACTCCCCCTCAAAACCGCAACGTTGAGAGGTTGAAACGGGACAATAACTATGTGAAGAGAGTTTCTGCACCCAAACAACCAATCAGCCATGAGGATTATTCAAAGACATATTCATCCTCTAAGCACGTGGAAGTGGAGACTAAGAAGAGATCAGTGAGTGTGAGTGGGCACAAGACTACTTCAGCTGCTGGCGGTGTTGTAGTTGTAGGAGTTGGAGGGAGACAAGGAGATAAGGATAGAGAAAAGGGTGTTGGTATTGGTAGAGATGACAAGAATCATGAGGTTGGGAATGTTTCAAGGAGGTCTGAAGAGAAGAAGAAGATTGCAAGCTATGAATTTGTGGACGGGTGGCCAAAATGGCTGGTTGATAATATCCCCAAAAACGTTTTGGCTAGTTTGGTTCCCAAGAGCGCTGATTCCTATGAAAAGCTCGACAAGGTAATAATACTAGTACATTTTTCTTAAGAGTAATGATAGTTGCATCGATTTTATTCCCACAATACAAATTCTTCATGGATTTTCATGCAAGTCATTAGATAATATTTGTCTCACTGTAATTTCTACTGCATGCTCTCCAGGAAGCTCTCCACCTTGATGTTAGGCACACTCACCTAAATTTTAAGCAACCAACTTGAATTAATGATAGAGATCTTTCTGAGCATGCATTAATTGCTACTTCTGGAATATGTCATAATTTATCATGAGTCTATCTTGAAATATGTGAATGGTTTGTAAGAATAAGTGTATATGCAAATATCATTTTCCTTTCTTTATTAGATTTACTAAACTTGCTCCATATTTTCTGACTGTTCTTCATTCTTCATTCTTCATATGCATGTATGTTCAGGATGGTTACTTACTTCTTTTTTGGGGTTATAGGTAGGGCGTGGAACATATAGCAATGTATACAAAGCCCGAGATAAGGACACTGGAAAGATTGTTGCTTTGAAGAAGGTACGGTTTGACACATCGGATTCTGATAGCATCAAGTTTATGGCAAGAGAGATCATGATACTACAAGCGCTGGATCATCCCAATGTAATCAAACTTGAAGGCCTGGCAACATCAAGGATGCAGTATAGTCTTTATCTAGTTTTTGATTACATGCAGTCTGACCTTACCAGAATTATCTGCCGCCCTGGGGAGAGACTCACTGAACCACAGGTTAGATTTCTTCTCAAAGATTTTTAACAGTTAGAATCTTGAGATGTTTGTGAAATTGTGATTTGTTTGCTGCAAGGAAAGGTTATATTGTAATATGTTGATCACCAAAATGCCAATGAGTCTGTGGTTGAAGAAACACTCATGTTAAATTTTATGCCCTATATAAATCACCCATGTTAAATGTTATGCCCCATACAAATCTTTCAATAATGCTACTCTCATACAATTGCACACATATCACCTTACATCTGCACAGTTTCCACTATCTGATTACGGTTGATCTTACTAAAATTTCTGCACACCTCCACTTTAATTCTGCTGCCTATTGATGCAAGTGATGTGGTAGAAGCATTTTCCTAAATCTTTTGTTTCTTTTAGTTACTCTTATGTTTGTTTATCAATAACTTAAGGATTTGCAGCTCAAACTTACGAATCTATTGTCACTTTCAAAGTTGTTCATATTTGATATTTTGTTCATCACTTTGTAGTAAATGATAATACAGTGGTTTGGTTGTATTTTATACAGATCAAGTGTTACATGAAGCAACTGCTTTTAGGGTTGCAGCATTGTCATGACAAGGGAGTTATGCACCGAGACATTAAAGCTTCTAACTTGTTAATAGATAAAAGAGGGGTGCTGAAAATTGCAGATTTTGGGCTTGCACATTCTTTTGCTATTAAACCTAAAGGGCCTTTTACAAATCGAGTGGTGACACTTTGGTATAGAGCTCCTGAACTTCTTTTAGGTTCAACTGATTATGGATATGGCATTGATCTCTGGAGTGCAGGATGCCTATTGGCTGAGATGTTTGTTGGAAGACCAATTATGCCCGGGAGGACAGAGGTAAAACTTTATTTGGATTATAGGAGATAGTGAAAGATTTTAGCTTGGACACTATACAAAATGATGATTGATCATTATGGAGAATTTGACCAAGCAGTATCTGTTAGAGGCATAATAAAGTCATTAATGTGCTTTACCTAACAGCTTAAAAGCTTTCGGGAGATTTGGTTGATGACAGTATCGTCTACTCATGTCTCATGCATGTTAGAGGAATTCTTGTTTTTCTTTTCTCTTAACCTTCTGTCCTCTATCTTCTTTCTGAGTGGGGTTATACATGATTGTTTGTGTCTTCTTTGTGAATCTAATTCATGTTTTCTTGTCATCATTATTATAACAATATTCTTTCCAGGCATTTGTATCTGGATTTTATATCAGATTCATCTATGAATCGTTGAAGAAAATTCTCCTTCATTTTGTTTTCTTGTCATTGTGGATAAGCCCCCCTTTAAAAAAGAATCTATTTAGTAATGCTGCTAGTAGCACAGCTTTTCAATTCTGATCAGCTACTAAGCATTTTATGTATATAGGTTGAACAGCTTCACAAGATCTTCAAACTTTGTGGTTCCCCTTCAGAGGATTACTGGATAAAAATGAAGCTAATGACAAGCTACAGGCCGCCACAACAATACAAAGCTAATTATGATGAGAACTTCAGGGATTTTCCTCTCTCTTCCCTTAGTCTCTTGACCACACTTCTTGATCTAGATCCTGCCTGTCGTGGCAGTGCTGCCTCTGCTCTTGAAAGTGAAGTGAGCTCTTCTCTTGTTGCTAATGATGCATATCTTATTGCTTTCCTGTTCAGATTAATTTATTTTATTTTGATCTACTTTTTGACATGAATGAGTTAGTAAGAGTGTTGAGATTAAAATTTCTTTTGATAAATCTCGGAAGAGTAGGGAAGATTTGGAACATGATTGGGCAGTGTTTTGTAGCATTACAGTACCTCAAGTATGATATGTCATTCCAAGCAACTTGATGACATTTGACAATTAGACAGGCACTTGTGACCACGGACAGCAATAAAATACTTTAATGAACCTTACCATTTTTTTGGGAGATCTTAAAGATATAAATGTGAAGGGGATAATTATTGTTGGATTTTCCATTGTTCATGAGTTTTCACTTTTCAGCAAGATCATCTGATTTGACATTAAGATCATGTCCTGAATCAGCCATTCGATATTTGGAATTAGTAAGGATTTTTTACTAAACTGTCAAGTCTAATCTGGATGCATGAACTTTCAAAAGTTTGAAGACCAACAAAGACAGTTGCTTTAATCCAATAAGAATTTTATATAATTTCCCAAATTATATGAATTTTATTGTGTCCTAAAAACATATTATTGCAAATTGCAATATGCTAAGTGTTTACTGCTTTCAGTTCTTCAAATCTAGTCCATTAGCATGTGACCTTTCGGAGTTACCAGTAATCTACAAAGACGAGGATGAACGCTCACAAACTAAGAGACGCAAAAGGTATGATATCAGTTCAGAACCAGAAAAGTTTTTTTCTTTCACTATATGTGGGCTACTTTAAGAGATGAAAGTGGAGAAAACAAAACCCAGCATTGTGATTTCCATACATGAAATTTCTAGATGACCCATGTGGACTAAATTATGTATTCTTGATAGCCATAGTGAAGTATTGGATTTCATGTTGTCATAGGACTGAAATTGATAAGTTGTTTGTTGTTTTTCATGATATAGGCGCAAGGGTTTAAGAAAAGGGCAAGTATCTCAAACAAGTACAAGTCATGTAAGTGTATCAGGAAAGAACAACACTGCTGAAGAAAACAGGAGAGATTCAGAGTCGTCAAAGGAGGTGAGTTCCACACTTTATTAAGAGCCTTTTTAGATATATTTAATTTTTAAAATAAGTATTTAAAAATATTTTAAGTGTATTTGGATGTATTTTTTTTTAAAAAAAAGCATAAGTTAGAAAAAGTAGTTCAACCATTTATTTTAAAAGCTAATAATCCCAAGCTTTTAAAATAAGTAGAATAATAAGTGATTTTAATATTAGTAGTTATTAGTATAAGCACTCCAAATGCAGAATAGCTTTTTCTTTAAAAATAAACTCTTATAAAAAAAGAACTTTAAAATAAGTTTTTTTTTTTTTAAGTGTATCCTGTTGCAGCGAAAGGCTCATTTAGAGAAAAAATAATAGAGAAAATGACATCGAGATTTAACGTGGTTCAGCAATTTGCTTATGTCCACGACCAGAGAACAGTGAGAAAATTTCTACTATGTGATCAAAGAATTTACAAGAGTCATTCAGAGTATCACTCATAACTCAGAACCCAATTACACTCAGATTCACTCTCTAAACTCTCTCTCAGAACCTCTCTATTTTATAAGAACTTTCCTTATTATGATATAAAGGAAATAAAGACTAGAGAAGTAGAGAATTTTAGGTGTGTCTTGCAAATGAGAAGGGAAAGGTATTTATAGGAGAAGGAGGACCAAACATGTGGTCTTTGGAGATGCCAAGTGGCATAATTTTTAGCCATAAGTGTGGCTAAATTTGAGCCACACAATTTTCTCAAATTATGACCACACATTTTAAATCTCCACCTTGGCTGAAATTATGCATAGTATTTTTCTTCGAATCAAGCCCTTCATATCCCCCTTAGAGTTTTTGAACTTAATTAAGTCCGACAATGTCTCGAACTTGGTTGTCGAATTGGCTTCGTCATCATGTCTGTAGGGTTATCTGCCGTGGGTATCTTCTCAACTCTAACAATTCCTCTTTCCACGATATCTCCGATAAAGTGTATTCGACGTCGATATGCTTAGTTCTTTCGTGATACATAGGATTCTTTGTCGATGTATAAAGCACTTTGATATCGCAAAGAGATGGTTGTTTCTTCCAGCTTGTATCCCAACTCTTCAATCAGTCCTCTCACCCAAATAGCTTCCTTTACAGCTTCTGTTGTTACGATGTACTCTGCTTCAGTTGTAGACAAAGCAACAATTGATTGTAGTGTTACTTTCCAACTAATAGTACAACCGCACAGTGTAAAGACATACCCAGTGAGTGATCTTTGCTTATCTAGATCTCCGACATAGTCTGAGTCAACGTATCCAGTGATCTTGCTCCCGACATCTTTGATTTTTTTATACACTAGGCCTATATCTGTGATACCTTTCAGGTAGCGCAAAATTCACTTTACAACTTTCCAGTTAACTTTACCAGGACTTGTCATATACCTGCTTACCACGCTTACTGCTTGTGCAATATCTGGTCTAGTGCATACCATGACATACATGAGACTGCCAACTGCACTAGCATAAGGTATATCTAACATCTCCTTCTTTTCACCCTCAGTTTGTGGTGAAAAGGCTGCTGAAAGTTTGAAATAGGCCGCCAATGGAGTGGTGACAGGTTTAGCATTTTGCATGCCAAAACGTTCCAACACTTTCTCAATATACTTCTTTTGTGACAGAAAGAGCATCCATGTTTTTCTATCCCTGTGAATCTTCATTCCCAGAATTTTCTTTGCAGCTCCTAAATTCTTCATTTCAAACTCTGAGCTCAATTGAGCTTTCAAGTTCTTTATTTCAGACATGTTCTTACAGGCGATCAACATGTCATCAACGTACAGGAGCAAATAGATAAATGACTCATCTACAAGCTTGTTGTAGTAGACACAACTATCATGCTCACTTCTGCAGTAGTCATTTCCAAGCATGAAGGTGTCAAACCGCTTGTACCACTGTCTGGGAGACTGTTTTAGGCCATATAAAGATTTTTTCAATAAGCAAACATGGTTTTCCTTCCCTTGGACTTCAAATCCCTCAGGCTGCTTCATATAGATTTGTTCCTCCATTCGCCATGCAAGAATGCTGTCTTGACATCTAACTGCTCAAGTTCTAGATCAAATTGAGCTACGATGGCAAGTAGGATGCGAATAGAGCTATGTTTTACCACGGGAGAGAAGACTTCATTGAAATCAATACCTTCTCTTTGTGTAAAACCTTTAGCTACTAATCGCGCTTTGAATCTTGCATCTTCAATTCCAGGGATTCCTTCCTTCTTTTTAAAGACCCATTTGCATCCAACAATCTTTTGAGTCTTCGGCCTTTCAACAAGAACCCAAGTATGATTCTTATGAAGAGATTCAATTTCTTCTGTCATTGCAACAGTCCACTGGGAAGCTTCTTTGCTACTGATAGCTTCTTGGTATGACTGAGGCTCACAATTGTTGATATTATTAGCAACATTTAAAACATATGCTACCAAGTCAGCATAGCCATACCTTGAAGGAGGTTTTATCTCTCTTCTTTGCCTGTCTCTTGCTAACTGATAGTGCTGCAATTATTGTGTGTCTGAATCCTCAAGTGGGGTTTGTTCTTCTTCTTCTTGAACTTGATCCAACGAGGTTTCTTTGGAAGACTCCACCTCAAGCTCCACCTTCTTCGAGACATTAGGATCTTTGTTTTCATTTGATGACTCTTTATGAGGCTTTAGCATTTCAGCTTCATTAAAAGTAACATCCCTGCTAATAATGCATTTTCTTTTCTCTGGCAACCATAACTTATATCCTTTCACACCGTCAAGATATCCAAGAAAAATGCATTTCAATGCTCTTGCATCAAGTTTTCCTTCTTTAATATGAGCATATGCAGGACAACCAAATATCCTTAAATTTTCATAATTGGCAGGAGTACCTGACCACATCTCTTCTGGAGTTTTGAAACCAATGGTCGTTGATGGACATCTGTTGATCAAGTAACAGGCTGTATTGATTTTCAAATTTCAAAATGCTTTTGGTAATCCAGTATTTGACAGCATACATCTCGTTCTTTCAAGTAAAGTTCTGTTCATTCGCTCTGCAAGTCCATTCTGTTGTGGATTGTGCCTCACTGTATGGTGTCTGACGACACCATTATCCTTGCAAAACTTTTCAAATTCTCTCTCTGATGAACTCCAAACCGTTGTCAGTTCTCAGTCGCTTGATCTGCCTTCCAGTCTGCTTTTCGATCAAGGTTTTCCACTGTTTGAACTTGACAAATACTTCATTTTTATGTTTCAAAATGAAGATCCAAACCTTCCTTGAATAATCATCAATGAAGGTTAACATATATCTGCCACCACCGTGAGAAGGTACTTGAGAAGGACCCCACAAGTCAGAATGTATATAATCCAACGTGCCTTTTGTTCGATGAACTGCAGTGTTGAATTTTATCCAACACTGTTTTCCGAATACACAGTGTTCACAGAAATCTAACTTCCCAACTTGTTGACCACAGAGTAATCCTTGCTTGCTCAACTCTGCTAGACCTCTCTCATTGACATGCCCTATTCGCAAATGCCATAACTTGGTGACATCAGAATCAGCTGTTGAGGAGACAACGGCAGTACCTGTAATTGTGCTTCCTTGTAGTACATAGAGACTATTCTCTTTCTTTCCCTTCATCACAATCAGAGCGCCTTTAGAGATTTTTATAGCTCCACCTTCACCTTTGTAGCTATAACCTTTTGAATCTAGCATTCCCAAGGAAATCAAATTTTTCTTCAATTCTGGAACATGCCTTACATCCGTCAATGTCCTCACGATTCCATCAAACATCTTGATTCTAACTGCGCCAATGCTGACGACCTTACAGGGAGCATTATTTCCTAGAAGGACCTTGCCCCCATCTAAGGGTTAGTAAGTGGTAAACCAATCCTTATTGGGACACATGTGATATGAGCATCCAGAATCAAGAATCCACTCATCTTTTGAGTCATGATCTGAGACTATGAGAGCATCTGCACTGTCGTAGACTTGTAGCCATCTGCTACAGCCGCACTTCCAAATTCAGAGATCTTCTCCTTTCCTTTGCGCTCTGGACAATTTTTTCTTATATGCCCTTCTTTGTGACAGTGGAAGCATTTAAATTTTTTAGGTTTTGCTTTGGATTTTGACCTAGATTTGCCTCTGCCACTATTTTGATCTCGTTTCTCTGTTCTTCCTCTAACAAAGAGACCTTCACCCGAGTCTTCAGATTTTGAATCTGATACTCTTTTCTTCAGTTCTTTCGAGTGCAACGCAGCCTTGACTTCCTCCAAGGTAAGATCTTCTCGACCATACATCATGGTGTCGATAAAGTGCTCGTAAGAACTTGAAAGGAAACATAATAGAAGAATTGCTTGATCTTCGTCATCGATTTTAACATCAATATTCTTAAGATCAAGAATAACTCTGTTAAATTCATCCAGGTGCTCTTTTATAGGCTTTCCTTCCTGCATTTGAAGAGTATATATTCTTTTCTTCAAATACAATCTATTGGTGAGCGACTTCGTCATGTATCAGGCTTTCCAGCCTTCATTTTCACCCATAATGAAGCATTTGTATTTTCTTCCGACACTTCTCGTAGAACTTCATCTCCTAAGCACAACAAAATTGCACTGTGTGCTTTTTCCAAGATCTCGCTTTTCTCGATGTCGGTTAGACTTTGTAGCAGCTTGTCTCTACCTTCCAAGGCTTTACCCAAGCCTTGATGAACCAATAGTGCTTTCATCTTCAGCCGCCAGAGACTGAAATCATTTTCTCCATTGAATTTCTCCAAATCAAATTTAGCACTCGCCATGATGACCGTATAGTGACGTACGTGTGAACAAGATCAGTATATCTTTGGAACAATGCCGTAGTCCGTGAACGACACCAAGTAAGTTCCCAGAAAGAGAGGTGGTGTCTCAGTAACACACTTAAATACCAAGTCTTTCCTTAGCCAGAACTTTCCTAGACATGCACTTTCACACTACCACACTTTTCCAGGAATAAGAATAATTCTTTTCTGATGTGGAAGATCAGACAATACTACAACTACAGAGCATACTAAGAATTTTCTTATAAATCTGGCACCTTATCCGAGAGCTCTGAGAGCTCTAATACCAGTTTGTTACAGCGAAATGCCTATTTAGAGAAAAAATAATATAGAAAATGACACCGAGATTTAACGTGGTTCAGCAATTTGCTTACGTCCACGGCCAGAGAACAATGAGAAAATTTTCACTATGTGATCAAAGAATTTACAAGAGCCATTCAAAGTATCACTCATAACCCAGAACCCAATTACACCCAGATTCACTATCTAAACTCTCTCTCAGAACCTCTCTATTTTATAAGAACTTTCCTTATTATGATACAAAGGAAATAAAAACTGGAGAAGTAGAGAATTTTAGGTGTGTCTTGTAAATAAGAAGGGAAGGGTATTTATAGGAGAAAGAAGACTAAACATGTGATCTTTAGAGATGCCAAGTGACATAATTTTTAACCATAAATGTGGCTAAATTTGAGCCACACAATTTTTTCAAATTATGACCACACATTTCATATCCAAACGAGTTTTAAATTCTTTAACACAACTTTGTAGAGTGAAATGGATATATATATATATATATATATATATATATATATATATATATATATATATATATATATATATATATATATATATATATATATATATAATGTTACAACCACATATATATTCATGGTGAAATCAGAAAATTTCAAGTGACATAAATATTGTAAAATCTTTGAAGGAAGTGCAACTTTTATCTATTGGAGAGGATTTGCTTAAACAATTTCACACAATAATTAAAGAAACATAATTTTGTTTGGGGGTGCAGCCACCCCCTTAATGATAAGGTAGGTCCGCCCCCAATTGCAATCCATATTAAATGAGACTATTTTACCTATTCGTATATTGTTATATATTACCAATTTTGATTTAATATGTTTAATTTTAAAAATTATTTAAATACTAAAATAATGTTATTTTAACATTCACCTTTAATATTCTTTTACCTTTATTTTTTTTAAGTTCGGCTTCTTTAAAAAAAAAAAAATTGAATCTTACATGTATTGTAACCTGATAAATTAATGGCAAATTTTATTAAATCAATATTTTAATGATAACACCACATCAAGATATTGGTGACCGAAAAAATGAGTGTACCCTAGCAACTTCCATATATGATAATGAATTTCTAGTTTTTTTTTTTCATAATCATACAGATCATGTCACACTTGTTCAATGGTGGTGTCCCTTGACCTTAATCTTAAAGAGATTGTTTTTGCTAGATGGTAGCATTGGCGACAAAGATAATAAATTGTGTACCTTTGGTTTTGACAGGAGAAGAATATGGAACAAAACATGCAAAGTCAAGAAACGGGGAATAGTGCAAGCAGCACATCGTCACTATTTATTTACGAAAGGAGCATAAATGCATCTATAACTCCAGTTTTTCTATCTAGTGAGAGAAAATCCCCCAAAACTGAGGGTCATCCTAATGCTCTTAAGAACATAAAGAACTACGCTCTGTTACAACCCTCTATAATTGATATGATCAATCGTAAGGAAGACAATAGTCAGTTACGTAGGTCCTTTTCTACGTTGGATTTTCGGCTTGATCCAGAGAAGCTATCAACTCTCTATGGATCAAATAAGAAGTTGGCCCATGAAATTTGATTATTTCTACCTAATTCTGTTTCATAATTCATGTGGTCTAAATCTGAATGCTTTTGTTCTAGTATTTATATTTATTTGAGTCACTCTTCCCTTTCGGAAGCTGTGATAAATAAATGAGTCCTTATCTTAGACATATTATGACTTTCTCAAGAGAGAAAGAAATACTTAGAGCATATCTATTGTCAGACATGCTAAAGTCACATCATATTGTGCCCTCTGTTGCATTTTCCTTGAATTCAATTAGGAATTATTCTTTTTGTATTAAAATAAAACTGGTGGCCTTTTATTACGGTGGTAAAAACTGAACGCTTGCATAACTTACTGAACAACGTAGCACAATGTAACGTAAAATTTTTCTACAGGTTTTTGAATCTCATTCGAAAAAATGAGTAATATTAGTTGACTCGAGTTGATATTAAACTCAATATGTAACAATATATTCACAATTAAAAATTTTATAATATATACATATTTATAATTTTAAATTATATTTTAAATAGTAAATAAACTACTACATATAAATTCACTGTAAATTCAATAAGGTTAATACATATATAATAATTCATACAAACGATAACAAAAACTCAATAAGATTGGTCTTTTGAATCTGTTTCAAGACAAGATGATTAATCACTCAATCTTAGAGGTAAATAAACTTTTCTACTTATAATTTTTTTTTTCACTTAATTCTTATACATAAAAAATGAGACTAGATATTTTTAATGCAAATTGAGCCTATTCTAACATTACTCTAAAATTTAAACATAATGTAATGTAGATATATTATGCCATCCAATCACTAGAAGTTGGTCAAAGCTAAAGTGCCAACATCAAACAATCCCCTGCCTAATATATATCCACAATGACTAGCACAATTAACTATGTAATTCGTACATCATCATCACAATTCTTTTACACGTTCATATTTTGGTTATATCTTAAATGTGATGCAATTTAGAAATGATAGTCCATACATATTTTCATGTTGACACCATTTGTTAAATATGCTTTACATACAATTACAAAGCTCTTTATGCCTAACGCACAAAGAAATCAGCACCATCCTCGACATCATCTGTTCTAATGCTTCCTCTTTGCGCCATTAGAATTCTATACACTCTCTTTGAACAAACCTCACCTAGCCTTCTGTCACCACCAAGTAAACCTTCTGTTGTCAAGTCTTTAAGTAAAAACTCCTTCTCATGCTCCTGTGGCGATAAAAGTACAGTCTTATTTTTTATATTGCATCTTCTATCATTAAAAATGACAAAATTAAAACTTCTGGTCATCCCTTCTTTTATCAGCAAATATTTTTAACTATAAAAACTAAAAGACGTCACACAAATTGCATTTCATCGTGTCCAAGTGGTCAATCAGGAAAATCAAAGGGAACAAAGGCAATCTAACAACACATACCGATTTACTTGGATCCATATAAACACTTAACAGGGACTTCATGGTTGGGTATTTCTTCCAAATAGCAATAGCAAATCGTGGCTGTACCTTGGGGATAGCAACCAAAGCTTTTAACCTAGCCATAGAAGCCAAAGTGAGGAACACAATGCTATGAATTATGATGCAAAGCAGAATTGAATGAGATAATTAGATAAAAGGCCATTTACTCGGCAATCAAGTAGTTTATCTAGAAATTATCAAATATAAAATTTTTAAAACATTGAAGGCTAAGTACACTGAAGACAGGAAACCAAAATCTTTCAACTAAATACGAAACATTTCTATTACAGATGATAGAGAATCAAGAGTTCATGGCAGAAAAGATGAATCATCACATATTATAACAAAAACCATCAAGCATAGGCTAATTCTTCAATGAATAGAAACTTAATTGATAGAAAAGAGAAAAGGACCACAAAATGTAAGATAATTATTGAATGAATAAAAAAGAAGTCCCAGAATCTCAACAGGACCTTCAGATTCAATTAGATGTTAACTAATAAAATCTATCCTAAAATGTCAAAGGCAGACCACAGCAAAATCAAAAGTTAGGACCACACCAAATTAAAAAGAAACACCAAACTGGTTTTATATATTTGAGCATTGTGCTCCAGGCAAACACATCAAACTACTACAAACACTGATACCTCCAAAGAATATTTCCTTCTAACTACTTCCAAAACCCTTAAAATGACCCAACTCTATATTGTCGCCATACTGTCAGGACAAACCCATTTTTCACCAAACACTCCACCCATCTATAGTTACCTTGTTAAACAGTAAGTTCTACTATCATATCATGAATTCAACAGATAATAGATTTTATGCAACAACAGAACTTGATTTTGTCGAAGGGAAAATATGCCAGGTGTTCCAAATAATAATTGTAAACCAGAAAAACAATGAAAAGCTTCCAGCAATTTTCCCTTCACCATGTGTCTTCCAGGGTTGAGCTAAGTAATTATTTGTGTCCTTTATGTGACAGCAGCGAGTCTAATGGTAAGGTTTGTCATTTAGTCATTACAAATAGTCGCTTCCTAATTATATGTCATTGCACAAACTACATTTATTTTATAAACATTGCACAAACTACTAAACTATTTAGCATCTTGGAAGACATAGCAATTATAATACCATTTTCAAGCCGTATGAAAAAAAGGAAAAAGCAACAAAGGGAGTTAATTCAGGTATCTATAATAAATTCTCAATCAAAATCTAAAACATACAAGTGGAAAAGACAATCAGATATTAAGAACACAACTATATATAAACAAGATCTAGAAAATGAAGCAAGGAAAACAACAATTGACAATGAGTAATAGAAAGAGAACCAGGTGCTTGTTTCAAAGAGTTTATGCAATATAACATTGTAAAATCACTCACCACATAGTTTTCTTTATTAAATTCCGGTCAACACAGTCCTTTGGAATAACGGATCCATTTGCATTTACAGATAATCGAGTTAACTTCTTTCTGCAGTTTAAATGAACAAAAATGAGGTAAATAAATTAAAATAAAAAGAGTGTTTTCCTGCAAAGATTAAAAGTTCGAATTAAATAAACAAGTACCTAAATTGGCAAGATGCTAGGCTGCATGTCAAACCAACAACATGTTCAGCCAGTTCAGCCTCATCTACACACTGCCTGGAATGTACTTTAGCAAAATGAGTAGTTAACTTTGCCAGCGCCTACAAGACAATTTAAAAGAGAAAAATATAGACATGTTAAGACAACGAGGGAAATGTTAAAAACATGACATATTCCTTATAATTTTGAATATGAAAGGTCGGTTATTTAACCTCCTCAACAGATGGACGCCTCCAACAACTATTGTTTTCTGGGTTCTTGTATTTTTCCTGTTCCCTAACAGATCAAATAGATTTTTCAACTAAAAATAATAGTCAAATATTCATGAAAAGAAATTACAAGTTATCCTTAAATTGGCTGAATTATCAGAAATCATTGGCAGATATAAATAGAAGGAAAATACTAATATGATGGATTTGCATGTGCAAATTCATTTTTCACCATGCACCATCCTTTGAGCCATTTCTATCACGTTTGGCAACCAAATACATAATGTAATCTGTGCCTTGTACAGCATGAAACTTGCATTCAGTCAGGACTGAGATTTTGTTACTTTGCATTTTGGCATATATTGCAGTTTGCACATGGTTTTTCAAATTTTTCCTCATTTATAATATGTCAACAATATTTAAAAGAACTTTTATACCATTTCGCTAATTTCACACCCAAAAGTAATTTTTTCTAACACTATTATCCAAACAAAACTCATTTTTCCAAAACTAATTCTTTCAAATTAATTCTTCCAAAATACATTCTACTCAAAAGAAATTTTACACAAATTACCCAAGCAACCTCTACATCTAAATTCTAAAAATATTAAAAGAGAAATTTTACAGCACGCTATTCAAGTAAGTCCCGCATTTATTAAAAATATGATATTGAAAAGAAATGTTTAGAAAATAAGATGCATATTTAAAGTTCATAAACAAGAAAAACCTAGTGAAAAATGTTACCAAATTTAAACTTTATAATTTTTTCCTTGTTATAATTTTCTAAAATGGGTGTGAAAACATTAAGATTTATAGGGACATAAACAAATATGGGTAGGTACCTGACCCATTTACCTAATTAGGGCTTAAGTGGATGATAACTAGGGTGTGCCTTTATTTTTAGATTTTTACAGGCAACAAATATGGGTATGAATTTGCGCAAATTTAATCCATCCACTCAAATACATGTACAATGTAAAATTTTATATAAATTTTAGTTTTTTCATAATATAAAAATTATATAATCCGTTTTGGGAGTTCAGTTCAAACTTCAGACCTCATATTAAGTTATGTGAAGGTGGGGATGGGTGAAAAGCACTTTTTCCAAGCTAGTGGATGTGGGTCCTGAATCCCGGTGAAGCAATAAGGAAAAAGGGTCCCAATTCTTCAGTCTTTACTAATCTCCAACTAAATTATTGTTTTACCATTTATACAGCAGTATATGAAAGCCTTCCTCCTGTGTTGAATTCTTGCTAACTTATAGTACAATGCTACTTGCCTCTATTCTCATCTTTTCCTAAATCTCCATAAAATTGAAAATTTGCTCAAAAGGTTCACTCTGAAAGATCAGATGTATTCAGCAGCCAATGTCTCTGAATGCAAATTCTAAATAACTTAGGTCTAAACTATTAGCAAACAATATTGAGCCTACTGCCTCTAAAAATTTCTATAGCTATAATTATTCTGAAATATACACTCATAGTGACGATTCATACTTAAATACCTTCAGCTATTGGTCAGTAAACTCACAAAGTAGGATCACTTTGTATACACCACTACCAGTCCCTAATGCACCTTGGCAGGACTTATCCATGGATTTTGTTCTAGGTCTCCCTAAGACTCCAAGAGGCTTCAATTCAATCTTTGTTGTGGTGGACAGATTTTCAAAAATGGTTCACTTTATTCTATGTAAGAAAACGTCTGATGCATCTAAAATTGCTCAACTCTTCTTTTGTGAAGTAGTTCGGCAGCATGGTCTTCCAAAAAGCATAGTTTCAGATCATGATGTTAAATTTGTGTCTTACTTTTGGAAGACCCTGTGGAAACTCATGGGAGGCACCAAACTGAAGTTTTCTAGTGCCTATCACCCACAAACCGATGGGCAGACAGAATATAAATAGAAGTTTGGGTGATCAATTAAGATGCCTAGTAAAAGACAATACCCAATCATGGGACTTGGTTCTGCCTACAGCAGAATTTGCCTACAACAGTTCTATCAACAGGAGCACTGGTCACTCACCATTTGAGATAGTAACGGGGTTGAAGCCACGACAACCAGTTGATCTTGCACTTCTGTCTATTGAGACAAGAATTAGCCAAGAGGCTGTGAGGAGTTCGCTAAACACATCCATAAGCTTCATGAAGAAATACAAAAGAAGATCGAGATAAGCAACCAGAAATATAAGCGTAAAAATCAGACGAAATCCTCTTGTATTTCCTTAGGTAAAAATAATTACGAGTAGTAGTATAAATAGAAGGGAAAAACTAACACTAATCTAGGAGCCTTAATGAGAGGAGTAAAATCCTCTTCCTAAAAAACAGTAAAACACGAAACAGAAGGGATATGATATACACAGAATCCCTTAAAGAATGAAACAATAAAAGACTATAGCTAGCAGTCCATAAATGTAGGATTTGTCAATTATGGCTGATCCTGTAAAATAGGAATTGTGATTCCTATTAATCAGGAATCGATATCCAACACTCCCCCTCAAGCTGGGTGGTAAATGTCAATCATGCTCAGATTGGATCTTAGGTTCTCATAATTCGGCCTAGCAAGAGCTTTAGTCAAAATGTCCTCTGTTTGATGGCATGAGTGACTGTCTTCCAGTCTGATAACTCCATCATCGATTTTTTCTTTTATGAAGTGGCGGTCAATCTCAACATGTTTGGTTCTGTCGTGATGAATAGGGTTCTTAGCAATACTAATAACAGCTTTGTTGTCACATAAGACTTTCATAGTATGGTTTGAGGAAATACCAAGTTCCTTGAGTATTCTTTGCAGCCATATTCCTTCACAAATACCATGGACCATAGCCCTGAATTCTGCTTCAACACTTCTTCTAGCCACTACAGATTGTTTCTTGCTTCTCCAAGTAGCCAAGTTACCCCACACATATGTGCAATACCTAGTAGTGGATTTTCGGTCAGTTATTGATTCTGCCCAGTCTGCATCAGTAAATAATTCAACATCTCTGTTGGGGTTCTTTTTGAAATGGAGTCCTCTACCAGGGGTCTTTTTTAGATACTGCAGGATTCGATTAACAACCTTCATATGATTCTCAATAGGATTGTTCATAAAGCGACTTACCATACGGAGAACCCAATATCTGGTCTAGTAAGAGTCAAATAGATCAATTTCCCTACCAATCTCTGGTACCTATCTCTATTGGTTGGAGGGCTTTCTTCTTTTGCTCCAATTTTTCCCGTAGGTTCCATTGGGGTGTCTACGGGTTTGCATCCCAACATACCTGTTTCCTGCAGTAGGTCAAGTGTATACTTCGTCTGAGACACAGAGATTCCATCTTTGGAGTGAGCCACTTCCATCCCGAGGAAGTACCTGAGAAGGCCTAAGTCCTTGACTTCGAACTCCTTTGCCAAAGAACTCTTGAGATGTTCTGTCTCTTCATGATCATCACCTATGATGATGATGTCATCTACGTAGACTATGAATAATGCTATTTTTCCTTCCACTGAGTATTTGACAAACATAGTATGATCTGTTTGGCATTGTATATACCCATATTTCTTCACCACTCAAGTCAATCTATCAAACCAAGCACGAGGTGACTGCTTAAGACCATAACGTGACTTTTGAAGTTTGCACACCTTGCTAGAAGTTTATGGTTTTTCAAGTCTAGGAGGAATCTTCATATAGACCTCCTCCTCTAATTCACCATTGAGAAATGCATTTTTGATATCTAGCTGGTGTAGAGACCAATCCAGATTTACTGCCAAGGATAGGATAACTCGGACAGAATTGAGTTTTGCCACTGGGGCAAATGTTTCCTCATAATCGACACCATAGGATTGAGTGAATCCTTTTGCAACTAACCGAACTTTATGCCTGTTCACACTCCCATTAGTGTTGTATTTAATTGAGAAAATCCATTTGCACCCAATTGGTTTCTTTCCTTCTGGTAACATCACAAATTCCCAAGTACCATTCTTTTCTAATGCATGAACTTCCTCTTCTACAGCACCCTTCCATTCTGGTTGTTGAAGAGCCTCTTGGACATCCCTTGGTATCTAAACACTATCTAGGATAGTGACAAAAGCCTTGTACTCCCGTGATAGTTTTTCATAAGATACATAGTTGCCAATAGAATGTTGAGTGCATGATCTCACTGATTTCCTTAAGGCAATTGGCTGATCAAGATCATGAACTGTAGGACAAGAATTATCAAATTCTGTACTAGACATGGAATAAGGGATTGTGTTACCTGGATGAGCTTTCGCAAACTCTAGATACTGGTCAGATTCCTGGTTTTGCCTCGAGGATGTACAGATTTCTGGCTCCCTTTGAGGTTTCTGTCTCCTTGAGTACACCAGTAAATTCTTATTAACTTGTGTAGTGAGAGAAGAGGTTGGATCAATAGGAAAAGGTGCAGCCACTTGAGTTTAGATGGTTGTAGTTAAGGGTTCCGCCACTTGGTTTTGAGTTTGGATGGGTGTAGGTAAGGGTTCAGCCACTTGGGTTTGGGTAGGTGAAGGTATATGAGTGTCTCGGGTGCCTCAGTTTCCCAAAGTAGGGATTCTGTAATTGTCCTCTCCTCCTGGATGTTAACTTTGGGATAGTAAGGTTGGTTCTCAAAGAAAGTCATATCCATGGAGTGGTAGAATTTTTTAGTTGCAGGGGAATAGCATGTGTAGCCCTTTTGGTTTGGTCAGTATCCTAGAAATATGCATTTCACAAATTTAGGGTCCAATTTGTTGCGATTAGGCTGTTGGTCATGGACAAAGACAATGCATCCAAAAACTTTCAGGGGTATGGATGTTAGGAGACGGATGTTTGGGTAGATAGACAGCAAGGAAGAGCTTGGCGTATTGAAGGCAAGAGCTTTGGAAGGCATTCTGTTGATTAGGTAGGCAGCAGAAAGGATAGCTTCACCCCAAAAATGTTTTGGTACATTTGTTGCTATCATGAGAGACCTAGTAACCTCCATTAGGTGTCGGTTTTTCCTCTTAGCAATTCCATTTTGCTGTGGGGTATCTACACATGAACTTTGATGTATAATCCCATTTTTCTAAAGGTAGGACCCGAGAATAGTGTGATAATATTCTCGACCATTGTCAGTTCTAAGGACTTTGATGTTGGCCTAAAATTGGGTTTGAACCATGTTATGGAAATTTTCAAATATTCTTCCCACTTCTGATTTTTCTTTCATAAGGAATACCCAAGTAACTCTTGTGTGGTCATCAATAAATGTGACGAATCGTCTAGAGCCTGTTATGTTGTTGACTCTAAAAGGTCCCCACACATCACTATGAATTAATGAGAAAGGATGAGATGGTTTATATGGTTTGACAGGATAAGAGTTACGAGTATGCTTGAATAATTGACAAACTTCACAAAGGAAAAATTTAGAGTTTTTATTAAATAATGAGCGGAACAATTTTTCAAGGTAGACAAAGTTGGGGTGGCCTAAACGATAAAGCCACAACATGACAGAATCTCCTTTACTACCACTAAGGGAAGAGACTACATAAGCATGGTCATTTGGTTTCCTCTTGGAGTCATCACTCGTAGGAAGTAGAGTCCAGCACATTCCTCAGCATTACCAATCCTCTTCCCCGAATCCAAAGCCTAAAATTCACACATGTAAAGTAGGAATTTAGTAACACAATTAAGGTCCTTAGTCAATTTGCTTATGGACAGTAGATTGCAATCTAGTTTAGGAACATAGAGAACAGAGTTAAGAGTGATATCCTTTGATACAACAACTGAACCTTTACCAGCCACTTTAGAGAGTGTTCCATCTACAATTCAGACTATTGAATTGTTGTGACATGGTGAGTATTTTTCAAAAACAGTAATGTCCCCAGTCATATGATCTGAAGCTCCTGAGTCTACCATCCATGAATTTGTTCTTCCTTGACTAACATAAAGTGCACTTAAGAAATTACCTTTTTTTGCTACAGATGCTATACTATTACTGGTGCCAGTATTCTGTAGATACTTTGTTGCAGTATTTTCTACAGCATCTCCATCTGCTCCTTGCTGAAAAGGCTTGTTTCTAGTGCAGTGGTCACCTTGTCAGTCTCAGGTGTACTGATAGTGGTTGTATTGCCACGATTTTCCCTTCCTCGGAATGGCTTCATATCTGTTGGTCTTCCATGGATTACCCAGCATATGTCCCTAGTGTGGCCTGTCTTCCTACAGTGATCACACCAAGGTCGTGTTTTTCTATGATGGTGATTGGACTGGTTTGGCTGGTGTCCTCTTGCTGCCAAGGCTGAGCTCTCATGGCTGAGGGATAACCTTGGACTTCCCATCATAATTTTCCTTCTGCTTTCCTCCCTTCTTACCTCTAAGAATACTTCCCGAACACTTGGAAATGGTTTGTTTCTAAGGATCCTTCCACGTACTTCATCAAGATCCTTGTTAAGTCCAAGAACGAATTTGTAGATCCGGTCTTTCTCCATAAGTTTCTTGTATTGCTTGCTATCTTCAGGGTAGTTCCACTCCACTTCCTCGTAGATGTCAAGTTGCTGCCAGTATCGAGTGAGAGTGGTGAAATATTTAGTGACTGTGGAGTCTCCTTGTTGCAAGTCATGGGGAAGACTTTTGATTTCAAATATTGCCGAGGTGTTATCCACATTTGAGTAGGTTTCTCTGGCTGCATCCCATATCTCCTTTGCAGTGCAGTAATACATGAAATTTTCTCCAATTTCATTGATCATTGAGTTCAGCAGCCACATCATCACTAGGTTGTTCACAAGATTCCACTTCCAATTGCTGGGATCATTCTTTTCCAGCTGTTTGGCATCACTGGTGATGTATTCTTCCTTTTCTTTTCCTTGGAGAAAGATTCAGACAGATCGTGCCTATTGAATATAGTTCTGAACATTAAGTTTATAGCCAGTGATAGGAAGGACAATACCTTCGGTCAGGTTGGTGGTGTTAGAGTTACCAGCCTCCGACTTAAATACCACAGTGTTATCCCATTCGTCAGCCATGGAGGAACGGTGGCTTTGGATTCAAACGTGGTTCAGATCATTCTCTGATACCATGTAAAAATCAGAGGAAATCCTCTTGTATTTCCTTAGGTAAAAATAATTACAAGTAGCAGTATAAATAGAAGGGAAAAACTAACACTAATCTAGGAACCTTAATGAGGAGTAAACTCCTCTTCCTAAAAAACAGTAAAACACGAAACAGAAGGGATATGATATACACAGAATCCCTTAAAGAATGAAACAATAAAAGACTATAGCTAGCAGTCCATAAATGTAGGATTTGTCAATTATGGCTGATCCTGTAAAATAGGAATTGTGATTCCTATTATTCAGGAACCGATATCCAACAATAAGTCTAGTGCGGATTTACACAAGAGGGATGTGGAATTCAGGGAGGGAGACCAAGTTATGATAAGGCTAAGGCCTGAATGTTTTTCAAAAGGTGCATATCAGAAGCTCCATTCAAGGAAAGCAGAACCGTACAAGGTGCTGAAACACCTTGGAAGCAATGCTTACTTATTAGAGCTGCCACTAGAGCTTAGCATCAGTCCTATTTTTAATGTGGAAGACATCAGTCTATATTATGAATTCCATGACGAAATTAATGGAGGGCAAACTATTCCTAGACTGCCTAGGGTGACAAAAGCACGTGAGGAAGTTGAAGATGTGCTTGATGAGCAGAATGTTTTCATAAGACATGGGAGCTATAAGAAATATCTTGTGAAATCGAAAGGAAAGCCAATTTCAGAAAGTACTTGGATTATTGCAGCTGACTTTGAATGTAATAGTCCAGAACTGTTCAAAACATATCAAGATTTTCACTCTTCAGAGACAAGTTCTGTCCAGGCTGGGAGAATTGATGCAGAAAATTGATTATTATTTAAGAATAATAGATATTTTCTACTCAAGAGTCATTGTTCATTGTATTAAGGTTTTGAACTGCTAAAGAGTTATGGATTTGTGTAGTTAATTAAGTAATCTCGTAATTAGGGGTCTAATTAATTAAAAGTAGTCCAAAAGTCAGTCAAAAGTCATTAATTAAGCCACTTAAGAGTCTAGTCAGTTCTAGAGTCCTATGTGGTCTATAAATAATTATTGTCTTTGTATTTTGGGGAGTTCAGTACAATACAGTGAAGTAGATTCGGAATATAATATTCCGTTGTTTCTTTTCAATTTCGGATTAGAATTATGATATTATCAGATTTCTGTACAAGGATGTGGACTCCTCCCACACACAACCCTTTTATTCCAAATTCCTACCCAGCCTATTTCCATAATTCCCTATCCACCCAACCCATAATTTTAAATAATTCCTGGGCTGCATCACAAAACATTTAAACATAAAGATGGTATGGATTATGGAAACATTGGCCAGTTTAAGAGTTGTGATAATAAATTGTTATCAAAACAGCCAATATCATGGTCTCTATTTGCCAACAAGTCTGATATAATTAGATTCTATCTATATTTCAAGAGCGAATTAGAGAGAAAGGCAGAACCAGTCTTAAACTAACTGATTTTCCCTCATAATGCACAGGCAACTCTATTTACATGTCAAACCATCATTTGAGGGAAAAAGAAAAGAAAAGAAAGTGTGAATACTCTTATTCTTATGTACAATGATTATCATATTCTAAAGAAAAAGCATACAATGTCTAGATTATGAATGCAAATGAATTAGATTAAGAATAGCTTTGCTACACCACAGACATGTGCATGCACACGCATAAAACACAATAGACAGAGAGAGAAGAGTCATAGACTTGATTCTGAAAAGAATGGTGTAATATAGCACAATGCACAAAACCATAATTGCGAACAATTTCACACATACATCCATGCTACTAGAATTGACGTACTAGAAAAATTGCAATATATCATTCACCTTTTGTTAATGTAAGCCATTAACCTATTGGTGAGGTAACAAACTGTATAAGCTGGATAATGAGTTCGAATGCTAGAGAGCTGATCCAAAAGAGAATCATTGATGATGAGGTTACAAAAATTGTCGGCTTCATAAACTAGTAAGATATATGGAACCTCAATTCTTTCAGTTGAAAGCTGCAAATAATAAGTGAAATTGATATTTGTGAATAAGATATATATGTAAATATAATTTCACACTCGACTAGACTTCAACAGTTAATTGCATCTCCCTCCTACCACCTCCCCCCAACCCCCAAAAAAACAAGAATCTTAAGGTTTATGGTTACTAAAACATGATCTTGGAGTAATGACATCCCTCTCTTGAATATAGACAAAAATACATATGTGTGTGGTTGAAATTTTAAAGTAACTTTCATTTCAACTCTTTGCAGAAAGCCAATTAAAAAACATATGAGATTACACCAGAGGCAGAAAAGTTATGCACAATAGATACTAAAAATTTGTGAGATTATAACCAACAAAGCAGAAGCAGGTGGTGCAGCTAGAACTAATGTAACTAACTGCTCTCTTCCCTGACTTTTGCTTCATTTTTCTCAAAATTTATTCAAATCACCATAAAACTTCCCATCACAACACTTATCAGTTTACAATGTATTACTGTCAGAGAAAAAAATTAAAAGGTTAACTATGTCAGTCAACCCAAATAAAAACAGTACAAAAGAATAACAATTATTTAGAACTGCTAAAAATAAATAAATAAATAAATACTGTATACAGCAAACAACAGACACGGATATGGAATAGGCCAAAAAAATGATACAGATTGCAGTTGGAGAAATCCTTAATGATTTTGGTGCTTACTGATGAACTATAGGCATTTCTTACCTGTGAAATATGTTCAGGAACTTTCATAGACCATAAAATTGATCCTTTGACTGGATTTGATGTAATTTGGTAAGTAAATCCTTTTTCAGCAAACCTGGTAAGCAGATGTCCTGAAGCAAGATAATTGAAGTTTTATGAGAAAACAACCATAACTAAGAAACTACATTCAAAATTATCATGTGGTTATGGATTAAGATATGAATATCCTACCTCCAATTGAACCTGATTCAACTACCTTTGCATCAATTTCTGCCACAATAGATTTTAATGCAAACTTCCCTTTTTCCCACTTTTGCTTCTCTTTCTCAATTTTCTTCAGCTCTGCAGCTTCGGCCTTCAGAGCTGCTTTTCTTAACTTCTCTTGCTGCACAATGGATTTTCATTAGGTATTATATGTTGAATCATGAATGATATGAACATTAATCAGAGCTATAAACCAAAACATACTTCCTTCTGTAGTTTTTTTTCCTCCATCATGCGACTTCTTTCTTCTTTTGTCATCTTTGTTTTTCCAGTTGCCTTGCTTATGTTCTTTGCAGAAACTTTGGATCTTTTCATTTTTCCAACATTCTCCTCCTGCTCCATGCTCATATTGTCCTCATTAGGATGACCATACAACTTATAAAATAACATAAGATAATCTCAAATACATGCGGCAAAACGCACGAAGCATAGTAACATTGACACAATCCACTTTTTCATTTAAAGCAAATAAGATATGAGGAGACTAATTTCATATTATCAGTGAAAATCAAATTATGAATAAATAATTAAATACATGCGCATAAACGCAACACATAAAATAACTATCAGATGACTAACCACTTGTGAAGAGGTTGGATTTGAAGGATTGTCCCCGGACATTTCAGTTAGAGTAGCATTTCCACATGAAATATGTCTCTCTGTAAATTTTTTCAATTACATAAACAAATATACAAAGCATTTCAGTTGGTGAAGAACAAGTGTAACTTGTCAACAAGTACATACCAGGTGAACTTCCAGACCCCACTGAATTTGAAGTCCATCTTGAATCTCCAGCTAGATCCAAAGACTCTTCCCTTGTTTCATTCTCATTCCGATTGCTCAATCCGGAATTTTCCGACTCGTTATCCGATTCCAAACATATCATTTGACTGATTCCTGAACAACAAACAGAAAATGCGCATGCTATTCAGCTAAATGTTGTTATAGAACAAGGAAAATTTCGAAGAAAAAATCAATTTTAATTGACAAAACAGCAACAAAGTACGCTGAGAATAAACAATAATTGAGTAATGGCAGTGAGTTTCGGAAAAAAAAAAAAAAAAACTGACCCGATAACTTTGGGTCTGGAGAGGAAACCCTAACGGGGCGATCGGAATGAGAATAACGTGTTGTGCATTTCACGATTGCAATGTCGGAATCGAATAGCGGAGACAATGGGGTCTCGGCAACGAAAGAAGGTGTGGACGAATGAGTATGACCAGGCTGCTGCAGCTTCTGTGGGGTAGGGTCATCGTCGAGGAGGAGAACCGGCGGGTTTGGGTTAGGATCCGGTTCGGTTCGTCGTTTCTTGGAGTGGACCGGGTATGGAGTTGAGGGGTCTTCTTCTTCGTCGGAGAGGATGATGGGGTCCATCATTTTGTGCTCGTCCGCCACTGCAATTGTGAGCGGGACTGGTGGTTTCCGTCTTCGAATAAGCGCGGGACCATTCACGGGCGGGTGTGTTTGGTCACCAGGATATCATATCCAGATTCAGACAAAGCTCCTCTCGGATTCACACTGTTTGGCACTACTAAGCGCTAATATCGCCCTTTTTTTAAAAAAAAATATAGATCACCAGAAGTTAGAGAAAGAAAATACTAGCATATGCATGTGTGATATATGAGATATATTAAAAAAATGTAAATCATATAAAATAAATTAAATTTATTTTAAAAAATAATTTTAATAATTTTACATTAAAATTTGCGTGATAAATGATTTTAATAAAAAATAATTTACTTAATTCAGTTATAACTGTAAGAAAGTTAAATATATAGAAAAATTAAAAATAATTAAAAAATATTAATATAGTAAGGTTTAACTCCAGGTATTTGATAAAACATATATATTCTTATAATAATTAGACGTAGTATCTAATTTGAAATACAATATTACAACCACCAAAAGAGAATCTTGAATATTTATTAACAAAAAGAGAATTTAGGCAATAGTAAGTAACTAATTGATTAAATAGTACCCTAAAAATGTAAATTATATGCAACAAAATATATTTTTTTTTGGATAAGTGTGAGTATCCAAACTGTCCTAAAAAATTCTGCCTACTATTAATTTTTTTATTACAAAAAAAAAACTCACAATTCTTAGTGAGTGCAAATAATAATATTTTCACTTTTGATTTATTAATTAAATTTTATTTCAATTAATTTTCTTTTGCTTTCTTGTAAAGTCTTCATCATGTAAATGTGAAGTTTTCAATCTATATGATGTAAACATAAAAATATCGCAATATTATAGAATAATATGTGTGTATATGTGTGAGCATTAACAAGTTTTTTAGTGAATTTTAATTATAACATTGTACATTAAAATTAATTTATTAATTTATACCGAACAATTTACCTCAAAGTGGATATTTGAAAAGAAAATTTGTGTTGATGTGTAATTTCCACAAATAAACCCAATATTGCTTTATAGTTTAAAGCAATTAGTATTTTCCCTTCTCCAAGTGAACTTTCCTAATGGTCAAACATTTTAATATTCTAACTCAAACCATTTTCTTCAACTTAGTTAAGACATCAAATTTCATCAATGAACATGAAAACAACTTCTAATCATAAAATTTAAAAAAAAAATTAGAGAACTAAAACCAAATAATTCTGCAATGTTATATTAGAAACCAAGGAAGGCCGTTAAAAGACACCAAAGAAGGTAAATCTGGAAATAGTTTTAATGGTCATTACAATTGTCGGTAAATGACACATTTTTTCTCGACAATAAAATAGTCTTTAACGGTAATAATAAAAGCTGTTAAAAACGTGTTGAAGTAAGATCTAGGACGTTTTTAGCGGTCATTATGATTGCCGGTAATTAATGGCCGCTAAAAGACCAAACATTTACCGATCATAAAAAGGATATTTATCGGCACTCAGTGTAATGGCCAATAAAACTTTTACCGACACTGGATACAGCGACAATTAATTAATTGCCAGTAAAAATTTTTGCGATAATTTTTATTGCCGCTAAAAATCATTTTTATGATCGCTAAAAAGCTTTTTTGTTGTAGTGTAAAGATTATAAATTTAAGAGTCATAACATTGTTCACATCTTTAATTAATATATTTAAAGCTTTTTGCTTTGAAGATAACAGCATCATTTATCTAACATCCTTAATTAGAAGGTGATACGCTTTCTGATATTATCGTAGTATTCTATTTTTTAATAGATTCAAAATAGATACTACTTAATTAGAAATAACACTTTAAAATTATAATAAAAACTAACATTTTGATTTCTCCGGTGCAACCTATAAGGTAATATGTATAATTTTAATCTAAAGAATTTTATTCAAAAATAAAAATAAACATATAAGTAATTAATATTTTATTAAATTGAAAAACATGAATAGGAATAAATATAATGACAATAGCTATTAACCATTGAATAAAAATATTACAGAGAATTATTTAAAAACCATCAAGATCAATTTCTACTACTTCAGGACAACTTTACTAACAATTTGATTAGCTCATATACAAAAGCTAATTAAAATAAACCACTTAAATAGAACTAATTAACTAAAAGATTCATATAAAATCTTCATTGACATCCTGCATTAATAATATAAAAATCTTGTAAGAAAAATATAATTACTAATCAAAGAGAAAAACATAGGATATTAAATGCTTACCATTACAAACGCAGCATTGGAAAAATGGGAAAAAAACAATGCTAATATACTTAGCAAAATTGATTTTAATAATATATGAAATTTTGAAAACGAAACCATATATAATAGTGTTATTTAACCGTAGTTGTATGACGATCAAATCAACAAACTCATGACCCGATCTCTAGACTTATTTGGTCCTTGCTCATGACAAGTTTGAGGTAAATTGGTCAAATTTGTGTAATTCTTGTGATGAAATTGTAATTAAAATAAATGTTTTATTAACAACAATTAATTATAAGTATTGTTATATATATTCATTTTCTCAACGTTGCCTTTAAGTATTGTTCTTAATTTAAAAATTGAACAGATTTGGTATTAAAAAAAGTTCCATGTCGATTTTTCAAAAATTATAAGATGAAAAAGGCATAAAAGAATGGCCAAATAAATTAAAGAGATTGGGTCGTGTTGAGCTATATCTTCCATCTAAGATTAGGTCGTGTTGAGCTATATCTTCCATCCAAGACTGGGTCATATTCTAGCTGGCTCATGTCAAGTACTAAGTTCATGTCAATGATATAGGAGTAGAGATTAACATACATATCTTCTTTCTACACGACTAATTATATAAAATAAAGAGAATGAAAATCAAGAATAAAATCGGTATGATAACCTTTTTATATGTTAGTAATCCATCATAAAAATGCATTTCAATCCTTTTGAATTTCAAAGTTGCTCTCTACAAATCCTCTATGTTGTGTGTAGATGGCACCATCTAAGTAAAATCCAAACAAATATAGCTAGAAATTTAAAAAAACAAAATGAACCCAATTCCGTTTAAGGCTAGGGATGGCAACGGGACGGGACGGCTACGAGTAATAGCTTCCTACGCCCTGTTCCCGCAGATAATATCTGTCTCTGTCTCCACTTCTATATCTGTGCGGGTATTCATTTATTATTCTCCCGCGGATAAACAGGTACCCACAGATATTCGTGGGTATCCAATAAATTATAAAAAAAAATTAATAAAATTAATAAAATAAAATAAAAAATTTAAAAAATGAAAAAATATAATACCATAAAATAAATGAGATTTTTTAATAATTTTATATAAAATATTTTTTTTTTTTTTTGTTGATACCCGCTAGTAGGGAAGGAACTATCCCTAACCTCGTCTCCATTTATTAAACGGATATAACATAAATAGATATTTATACTCAAAAAAAAAAAAATAAACAAATATTACCTGTCCTCGTCACAGATATTACCCACAAATATATGCCGAAATGGATAAAATTGACATCCCTATTCAAGACATTTCCATGCATTATATTGTACACTGGCTAGCAGGTCAAACTTAAGATACTAATTAATTTAAAAAAACATTAAGATACTAATTAAAACTTCATACCTTTCCTGAAATATATAGGAAGGGTAGAAATGATAAATAAATCAGATTTACAAACTCAAAATGATAGAAGATACAGGCTTTACAAGCATAAATTAGCACCACCCCAGCCAAGTAATTGAGTACTAAGAATCAAACGGTCCAACCTAATAATTGGAGTAAATAAATTCTGCACTTGTAACCAATCAATACAAGTTTTCTTCATGAAATTCAGACAAAACAATCATGTAACCCCTTTACTAAAATGATAACTCCAAACATATTCATAATAATATTATCAATAAATTTATTTCATAAAAATTTATAGGTAGAAATTAAAATAAAAATAAAAATATATATAAAAAAAACAAGTATCGATATAAGATAAAATAAAGTTGTAATACATATTTATAAGTTTGTAAATTAGTATTATACATTGTTAACCATTTGTATACCATTCAAGTGCACGAAGTAATATGTACACAAGTAAAAGTTCATTCCCACGATACAAGGTTTCCATTACTAAGTAACATCAATAACTATAAATTCTATATATAAAATAAAGAAAAGTAATTAATCTAAATCTAAACTACCAAAGCAATAACATAGGGGTTTGGAAATTTAGGGAATCATTCTTCACTTCCTACTTCATACTAATGATATACAATCCTTACAAGTAACATCAATACTTAGTTAGTTTAGCTTGAGAATCTGATTTAGTCAAAAGCCTATGTCTAGGTCGATCAACCCTGGTGTCATTTACCTAATCCACTATGGTTCTTATGGTTGCATGAGGACTATGTAAACTCCACTAATGAACGATCTATTCTCAAACACACGCTAATACATGATTAACGACATAACTCAAATAAAATTATAATGTTATTACCTAAATTGTAGCACAGCACAACACCGGATCGTCTCCTAGGATCGTTGCAATTTAATCAAATCAAGTGAAAGTTAGCAAAAAGAGGTTTGACAAATTAAGATCGTAAACAAAATTAACGAAAGAAATGACAATTAAAGAGTAGTAATTTAGAAACCTATCCAAGATTGGGTGGATTCAATCATAGACCCTTCATAAAACACTTGAAGCCAATTTAATTGTTAATTTGGATCTAACCGAGATCTCTGCATCAAATCTCAATTCATACTAGACGATCGCTAGAATTCAATTAACAAGTGATAAACACAAATCCGCAATCGCACCATTCATGAAAATCTATGTTAATTTCAAGTGTACCGAATTCAATTAACTTAGGCGACAAATCAAGAACCTAACCTCTTCAATTCTCAGATTAATTTAGATCAATCAGCTTCTAAGTTTCATCACAAATCTCAATCTTCATTTATGTGATTAGTTTAGATCAATCAGTTCTAAGTTTCATCACAAATCTCAATCTTAAACCAAGATCAATCATATCAACATAAATAGAATCACCATTCATGCATTCAAGATCAAGAAGAAGAAAAAGAAGAAAAAAAGAATTCAATTACAAATCAAATACAATACATAACCAAGGTCTCAAGAATCCAAACCATAATCTTTTCAAGAGTTCTAAATTGACCCAAAAGCTTAGCCCTCCATTACCATGAAGGGGAGCATCAAAATATACAAAACTATGAGAAACTATGAAGAAGCAAGAAGAAACTTAGAGAGAAATGAAGGAGAATTACATCTTGTTCATGATAAATGGTGCCTTTTATAGAAGTCTAAGGTAAAAAAAATGACAAAGGGAAGTGGGTGGATGAGTGGATGAGTGAGTGGAGTGTTTGAGTGGATGGATTAGTGGGTTGGTTTAGTGGATGAGTGAGTGGAATGGTTGAGTGGTTGAATTAGTGAAAAATGCCAAAGGACTTTTGGTGAGTGGGAAATTATGGACATGAATGGGTGAGTGGATGGATTAGTGGATGAGTGAGTGGAGTGGTTAAGTGGTTGGATTAGTGTATGAGTGGATGAATGGGTGAGTTAGTGGATGAGTGGATGAGTGGATGAGTGGATGGATGAATGGATTAGTGGATGGATGAGTGGGTGGTTGAGGACGAAAATTTAATAATTCGACTTGGAAGCCAAAAACGACCCACTATACTTCAGAACCACGAAAAGTGTTCTTCATGAAAGTTGTAGATCCTTGTCTTGGATATAAATTGGATAGTTGGTTCGTCTAATTTGGCTTCCTTAAGCCCAAGATATGTCCCAAATACCGTAAGTTGCTCAAACCCAACTTCAGCACCTCTGTTCCGACTTGCAAGCTCAAAATGACCTACTAGAATTCTTTTTATCAAAATGTGTTCTTCATGAAAGTTGTTTATTTGGATCTTGACTATCCACTTTCCAAATTTCAGCCCATCTCCATTATTACATCTTGAGATATGATTTTATGAGTGCACACTGTTTTTCTACTAGAACCCGTATTCTTCCATGTAAACTTAGGTCCCTTAGACATCTGAATCGGACTTTGAGCTCTTCATCAAAGTTGTAGAGCTTCCTCTTAGCTTTCCTACAAGGTAAAATTCATGTTCATCAGATATTAAGAACTCAAGTTATGGCTAAAATACAGAAACAGTGTCAAATCTCAATAATGCTGAAAATATTTAATTAGGACCAATTTGAGCTCAAACTCACAAAATCATACCAAACTCAATCAATTAAGAATATAGAGAGTGTAAATGACTAAACATAAGGGTTTCTGAATGAATAAAATATGTGATTATCAATGGCTAAAAGGTATATTTCTATCCAGTTAGCGAATCAACTCATCCAAGCCAATTGAACTCATCAAACATGCATCAACCATACCATGTCCATCTCCATAAATCCTTATGTCTAGTTCATTTGCATCAATTAAGATCATGCAATTGTTGATCAAACAGAAGTAAGCATTAAGCATAGGCATGGAAGAACAAAGCTAAACATCCATAGAAACTCAAACTCATACATAAACATCAATAATCATATAAAGATTCAAAGTATTTCCTAAATACAGCTTCTAATCAATTGAACATGAATTTACAGAGCAAAACAGTGCTCAAAAGATAAGGGAGAAGAAGAAAACTCAGGGAGAAGAGGAAAGATGCCATTGATGAGATCCTTGAAGCTTGAATCCTCTTCCTTAAGGAAGAAGACCTCCAACCTAGCCTCCCTAGGCCTCCAATCAGTCCAGAAATGAAGAACAAAGTCATAGCTCCTCTAAAACCTAAAACTATCTACGGAGCTCTCCAAACTCCCTTTACAAAATATGACAAAATTTATTTATAGACTCAATAAAACAGAGGGACGTCGCGGCATTAACATGCCTACGCCGCTGCGCGTGTCAAATTAGGTCACTCACGTCGCGGCATTAAATCCTTGCGCCGCGGCGTTAAAATCTTCGAAGCCTCTGACTTTGGATGCATGGGATGTCATGCCACGGCGTTGTCTGCTGAGATGCTAATTTGGCTTCCTCTTCCTATTTCAGCTCAAATGCTCCACATATCATCTTATTTGGAGCCCTTCCTGTGATAGAGAAAACACCAAATCAGTAACAAATATAAATTCACTCAAACACCTATCAAATATGCTCAGTTTGCTCAATATCATATAGGAAATGTATCAAAATTGGATATAACAAATATAAGCATAAAACTTTCCAAATATGCATGAATACAAGGACTTTAGCACTCTTTATAGCTCAGATATAGGGCACAAATAACTTCACTTTGTGTAGTTATCACACTTCTAAACTTAACCTTTTGCTTGTCCTCGAGCAAAACAAAGTATGACCAAGCAAATCTTCTTAACAATTTAAATATATCATTCAGCACTTTCAAGTTTCAATCTTTCTGTTTTTCAATTAAATCAAAGCTACTAGTATGTACTGATTACTTCAATCCATAAAAAGTATGCAAATGCCCCTAAACCAGCTTCACACATATATAATCCTTCACATGCAAACAATTCAGCGTCTTTCCATGCAATCTACATATCCACAAACATGCAAGATAAACTTCTCTTATTCAAATCATACACATTCGGATAGATTTATAAACATAAATGCATAAGAATCATAAAATCCACAAAAATTGATCATAAACTCTCTCTCCACTAATGTAAACCACACACAATTGAGGATCAGAAAGTCTTTACAGCTTTTAATGTTAGGCCATGGTATTGGGCAACAAAAAAGAAGGGAAATGATACATAACAAACATTGAAATACATGAATATATGGTTTCAAGACTTGAGAACAAGCGAACTAGCGGGGTATTCAACAGTGAAGGATCACAACTTGCCAGAATCATGCAATTCTTTTCCTTTTTTTAGCTTTTCTTCTTTCTTTTTCTTACTTTGCTTTTTCTCTCTTTTCATTTTCTTTCTTTTTTTTTACTAAGCACTTCTTCTTTTTTTCTTTTAATCGCATTTAGTTCCTTCAGACTTATTTTTCTCAAACATACATACCCCTACTCATTGAACTCACCTCAAGAGCCAATACATCATGTACTCAACAAACAATAAAAGGTAGGAAGAAAATGCAATGCTTTCACATACATTGGAGCGGTTAACAGGTTAACAATGGCAATGGTTTGAAAAACAAATAAAGCCAAACAATTATCAAGCTTTAAAGGGGACCTAAAGATACAATCATTCAGGATAAGCTTTTTAAGGCTCAGTCGGTCCAAAGAATGCCCTAATCATTTCCTCAGTCATACACAATCTAGGATTTCGCCTCAAGAGAGTTTAAAAACAATTTCTAGGATAATTGAAACTTTACATGTACATCCATAAACTTTCTCTAAACATGCACTCATCTCATATTCAAAATTACACTTGCATCTAAGCAGAATGTAAATCATACATCAAAAGCAATTAAATTATTTCACATACTTCAAGATCACATAAGGTTTCACTCACAAAGAGGCAAATAGCAACCTTTCATATCATGAACAATCACACAACACCAGCAGTCTTATAAAAATTGAAACTTCTTTTCAAACCCTAAGTAATAACCAAATCAACTCGAAACTCATTGAAACATGATGACTATCACAACTGCATCATTTCAAGTATCATTACATGCATACATATAATACATTATAATTATCCAAATCATGTAAAGACACTCTCCCAAACTTAAGTGAGACAAATTCCTCACTTTCCATGGTTCCAGGGGTTCTGAGCCTAAAAATAGATTAAAATTTAGAGAGTGAATAATAAAAACAATTATATTAACAAAAGAATAAAATATAAATTAAAAAAAAATTAAACAAAATATAAACAAAATTGGTCATCACGTCACACATGGTAGCACAAAAGATCCACGCCAAGGCAATTATACCTTTCTGCAAAATTCTGCAGAGAAAAACTCACTAGCGCCATGGCGTAAAACATGCTAACGCCGCGGCGTGAGAAGCGAGACTGCTAAATTTAGCATAACACGCTTTTTCTTGGAATTGGTTCAAAGTGGCCTCCAAAGAAGAAAAAAACTTGTTCAAAAAGCTATTTTACAAAATGTACAACTAAAAATTATAAAAAACTACAAATCCTACTTACTAACCTACATATAACTAATAACTAAACAAAAGCATATAAACTAATTAAAATCAAAACAATCAAACATACTAATATATACAATAATGGAAACTAACTAAACTACAAAATCAAACATACTAACCTAACAAAAACATAAAATCAAACATACTAAACTATTATAAGCTAAAAACCTAACTAATGCATAAAAACTAATTAACTTACTAAACTCTAACATACTAACATATTTAAGACTCTAAACTAAACTAACTAACATACTAAATCATAAATACTAACTACTTAACTACATAAATTAAACTTACTAACATACTTATAAGACTTTAAACTAAAGAAAAGCATAAAAACTATTAAAACTACAAAAAACTAACATACTAACATATTTATGAATTAATACTTACTAATCACATACTATTTAACAAAAACAATAAAACCTGGGTTCTCTCCCAAGCAGGGCCTGAGTTATAGTCTCGGCAGGACTTTCGCAAGACAAACCTGCCAACTCTTTCGATCATGCCCGGTTTGTTCACAAAAGTGATAGATTGAATGGTAGGCCTTCCTCTGCCTAAATAGAGGGTCTCCATTGGGGGTTCTCGAGCTCCCTCAAAGGTCTCAAATGATAAAGCTCATCCTCCATTTATTATACCTACATACAAAGAATGAAGACAGAAATTAACATAGATTATTTACAACTTGAATTAGAACTAACTAAACTCATTGTTGATATTAGTAATATGGAATTCAACCGTTATCTCCCGGCAATTGCTAAGGAATAAGGCTAAAGACTTTAGAAATACACCATTGTCCCCGGCAACGGCGCCAAAAACTTGTTGGACCATTTGTGTACCGCAAGTGTACGGGTCGTTCAAGTAATACAGATACGAAGTAAAAGTTCGTTTCCACGAGGACAAGGTTTCCATTACTAAGTAGCAACCAATAAACTTTAAGTCAAGGACATATAAAATAAAGAAAAACAATTAATCTAAATCTAAACTACCAAAGCAATAACATAGGGATTTGGAAATCTAGAGAATCCTTCTTCACTTCCTATTTCATACTAATGATATACAATCCTTACAAGTAACATCAATGCTTAGTTAGTTTAGCTTGAGAATCTGATTTAGTCAAAAGCCTATGTCTAGGTCGATCAACCCTGGTGTCATTTACCTAATCCACTATAGTTCTTATGGTTGCATGAGGACTAGTGTAAACTCCACTAATGAACGATCTATTCTCAAACACACGCTAATACATGGCTAAAAGGTATATTTCTATCTAGTTAGCGAATCAACTCATCTAAGTCAATTGAACTCATTGAACATGCATCAACCATACCATGTCCATCTTCACAAATCCCTATGTCTAGTTCATTTGCATCAATTAAGATCGTGCAATTGTTGATCAAACAGAAGCAAGCATTAAGCATAGGCATGGAAGAACAAAGCTAAACATCCATAGAAACTCAAATTCATACATAAACATCAATAATCATATAAAGATTCAAAGTATTTCCTAAATATAGCTTCTAATCAATTGAACACGAATTTACAGAGCAAAACAGTGCTCAAAAGATAAGGGAGAAGAAGAAAACTTAGGGAGAAGAGGAAGGATGCCATTGATGAGATCCTTGAAACTTGAATCATCTTCCTTAAGGAAGAAGACCTCCAACCTAGCCTCCCTAGGCCTCCAATCAGCCCAGAAATGAAGAACAAAGTCGTAGCTCCTCTAAAACCTAAAACTATCTACGGAGCTCTCCAAACTCCCTCTACAAAATATGATAAAATCTATTTATAGACTCAATAAAACAGAGGCACGCCGCGACATTAACATGCCTACGCCACGGCGTGTGTCAAATTAGGTCACTCACGCCGCGGCATTAAATCCTTGCGCCGCGGCGTTAAAATCTTCGAAGCCTCTGACTTTGAATGCAGGGGATGTCACGCCGCGGCATTAACATGCCACGCTGCGGCGTTGTCTGCTGAGATGCTAATTTGGCTTCCTCTTCCCATTTCAGCTCAAATGCTCCACATATCATCTTCTTTGGAGCTCTTCCTGTGATAGAGAAAATACAAAATCAGTAACAAATATAAATTCACTCAATCACCTATCAAATATGCTCAGTTTGCTCAATATCATATAGGAAAGGTATCAAAATTGGATATAATAAATATAAGCATAAAACCTTCCAAATATGCATGAATACAAGGACTTTAGCACTCTTTATAGCTCAGATATAGGGCACAAATAATTTCACTTTTTGTAATTATCACACATCAATCATAATATTTACTCGTGAGTGGATGTACACATAGTTTTAATAATTATAATATATATATATATATATATATATATATATATATATATATATATATATATATATATATATATATATATATACATATTCTCATTTCTTATAACAAGAAATTATGCTTAGACGATTTAAATGATGATAATCATAATGCATCTTGTGCTAATATAAAAATATCATGAATATAGAGTGAGAATTGGAAATTCTCAATAAAAAATGAATAGTTATAAAAATGTTTGAAAACGCGTGATAAGTTTCAACTACATAAAAAATCTCATGGTAACCCAAATATAACAAGAACAACATGATTTCATCATAACAGATCAAATGCTAAATAAATCACATAATACAACCTTATTTATTATCATCAACAAGTTCATCAAATATCAGCAAACAAGTACAAATTATAAGTATATTTAACCATCAATAAGTAAATTCCTCATCACATGGAATCCACCATTTACTTTTCTTTTTCTTTTTCTTTTCATGTCTGCTCATCTCACATTCTACTCGAAGACCTTCACTTTCATAGGGAATTCACATATCTATGGTGTTACTTTAACATCATGACAACAAAGTCAGACATACTCATACTAATCAGGCAGATAACATAAAAGGAAATCCACCCTTCTGTCTCTCAACAGTTAGGTACAAATTTTTCCATGAATCATTTACTTGTTATCACACACAAACATAAGCAATACAAGTCACCAATATATCACAAATAAATTCATCATATGCAAGTTTATAAATAAATAATGACAATAAAATAAAATTCACAAAACTTAGAATCATTAAATTTAAATGTCAATTCTTCAAGAGACCAATTATGATTTAAAATTAATTTAATAATTCTCTTAATAGTTCACATCGAAATTATATTAAAGTTCTCATCATACTATATTTTGTCGGTCAGCCGTTATGGTCCATAGGTTGTCCTGATACTAATAGTGCATTCATTGCATAAAAGTTCTTTTGTTGCAAATGTCAAAATAAAGGTTATAAAATTGCTCCAAAACTAAGGTAAATATAAGTCAGAAAGATCATAAAATTGTTCACAAATCAAGGTAAATATATAAAAAATATATATAAATCAAGTACATATATTTATTACTCAATATAATTAAAATATTTATTTAACTTAAGTCTTGAGTGATAATTTAATTTATTATATTAATCTCATAAAAGAGTCAATATTCAAATTATAATAATTCTAAATTTTGTCAAATATCATATATATTTCAAAGTTAAACAAATATCAAATTTTTATAACATTATATATATAATATTTAATAAAAATAATAATATACATAAAATATTAAAATAATAAATTAACTAATAAAACATATAAATATATTAAAAAACATAATTTTATTTTTAAAAAGAGAATTCATATCCTACTTGATATAAACTTTTTTTTTTTTTTTCTTCCTTCTTTATTGGTTCTCACTGTTTTATTCTTTTTTTCTCTCTCTCTCTCTTTCTTCTCTTTCTTTTTCTCTCTATGTTTTACAGCATCTTACTATTTCTTTCTCTCATCCCTTTGTTACGTTTTCTACTTCTATTCTTACCTATTTGTAGCCACTTTTGTGGTTAAAAAATGAGGCACGTTGCACCACTTTCTTGTGGTGCGCGTAGCTTTCTATTTTTTAAAAAATAATGATTACATTTAGATTTTATTAAAACGTAGTTTTCTATGTTTTACAGCATCTTACTATTTCTTTCTCTGATTCCTTTGTTACGTTTTCTACTTCTATTCTTACCAATTTATAGCCACTTTTGTGGTTAAAAAATGAGGTACGTTGCAACACTTTCTTGTGGTGCACGTAATTTTCTATTTTTTTAAATAATGATTACATTTAGATTTTATTATCTTTAGTAATTAATTTTAATTTTTTATATTAAAATAATAATTAATTCATAAACATCTTTTTATAATTATTTTTTTATAAATATTCTTAAATATCTTTTTAAATATATTAATTAAAATATTTTTAATTTTTATTGTTAAGATTAAATACTAAATTTTATTTCAATAAATTCTTATTTCTAATTTCATAAATTATTACCAATTAAATTCTTACAAACTTTATCTAATTTTCTTTGATCAGTATCAATAAAACCAAATATAATATTCGAGTTAAATATTTATTTTTCACAAAAAAATTATGAAAAAAATAAGATATTACATTTCTTCTCTCATTTTAAGAATTTTGTCCCCAAAATTTACTAACTTTAT
This sequence comes from Ormosia emarginata, assembly GCA_029884605.1. Classification (NCBI taxonomy): domain Eukaryota; kingdom Viridiplantae; phylum Streptophyta; class Magnoliopsida; order Fabales; family Fabaceae; genus Ormosia; species Ormosia emarginata. The sequence continues at coordinate 33,865,063 of JAQQTP010000076.1, read as the reverse complement.
TGAAATAACTATTAATAAGATTTTTGCATATCATATTATAATTCTCATGTTGCCATTTCTGGTGATAATCCTTCCTAGATAACTTTAACTAAAGGAATTTATTTTCCTCTTAAGTATTTGACAGATCTATTCATGATTCGTACAGGTTTTGTGTCATAAGTCAAATCATCTCTTACTTGCATTGTTTCATGTTATATGATGTGTGAAGGGTCAAAACAGTATTTTCTGAGTTAAGATACATGAAAGACATATCATGAAGATTTGAAAGTTTTGGGGGAAGTGCAATTTGATAGGCAACAGGTCCTACCTTTTTAAGTATTTGGAATGGACCAATAAATATGAAATTCAACTTTTTGATTTTAAGGGTTCTGTCAATCGCAGTAGTAGGAGTGACTCTGAGGAAAACATGTTATCCTTCTTCAAATTCTAGAGGCCTTATTATTTTATCAGCATAACTTTTTTGCCTACTCTGAACATCAAGTAATTTTTCCTTAATAAATTTGATCTTTTCTGTGGTTTACTGCACTATATCAGGTCCTAATAAACTATTTTCTCTAGTCTCTAACCAATACAAAGGTTATCTACACTTTCTACCATGCAGAGCTTCAAATTGTGTCATTCCTATGCTGGAATAGTAACTGTTGTTATATACAAACTCTATTAATGGTAGATGAGTATTCCAACTTCCTTGAAATTCTAACACACATGCTCTAGGCATATCTTCCAACGTCTGAATGGTTCTTTCAATTTGACAATCTGTTTGAAGATGGTAAGATGTGCTAAAATGGAGTTTAGTGCCTAAAGCATCTTGTAAGGCTATCCAGAATTTTGAGGTAAATCTCGGGTCTCTATTTGAAACTATGCCAGTTGATACACCATGTAACCTTACAATTCCCCGAATTTAATCATGAGTCAACTTGTGCAATAGACAACTAATCCTAATAGGTAAAATGTAAGCAGACTTAGTTAACCTATCAACAATTACCCATGCTGTATCATAACCTGATGGAGTCTTAGGTAATCATAACACAAAATCCATTGATATGTTATCTCATTTCTATTCAGGGATATTCAAGGGTTACAGTAATCCAGCAGGCTTTTGGTGTTCTATTTTAACCTTTTGGCAAACTAGACATTTAGCTACAAAATTAGCTATGTTTATTTTCATCTCAGTCCACCAAAACAAATTCCTGATATTTTGATACATTTTGGTTATATTTGGATGCATAGTATACTTACTGCAAAGCACTACAGATAAAATCTTCTTTTTCAATTCTTCATCATTATGCACACATAATCTTCCTTTGTATATCATAGCCCTTTTTTTCATCAATATGAAAATGTTCAAGTTGTTCTACTATAATTCTTCTTTTGAGGGACTGCAAAAACTCATTATTTTCTTGGACTTGTCTTACTTGGTCTCTTAAATCACACTATATTCTTAGTTTACTAACATACAAGCAACGAGGTTGTAAGGACACTGAAATCTTCAAGTCCCTGAAATATTCTAACAACTTTTGTTCCTTTATCATCATTGAGGACATGTGCAAGGACTTCCTGTTTAAGGCATCAGCCACTATATTGGCTTTACCAATATAATATTTTAATTCAAAATCATAGTCCTTTAAGAATTCAATCCATCTATGTTATCTCATATTTAACTCATTTTAGTCGAAAAGATACTTTAAAGTCTTATGATCACTATATATCTCAAACTTGACTCCATATAGGTAATGCCTCCAAATTTTTAACGCAAAAACAACTACAACTAATTTTAAGTTATGGGTTAAGTAATTTTCTTTATACAGTCTAAGTTGTCTAGATGCTTAGGCCACAACTCTACCGTGTTACATCAAAACACATCCAAAACCCTTATTAGATACATCACAATACACTACAATACTTTGTCTAGGATTAGGAATTATTAAGATTAGAGTGGAGGTAAATCTATTCTTTAACTCCTGAAAACTTGTTTCACAAGCTGAATCTCACTCAAAAGGGTGATTCTTTCTGGTTAACCTAGTCAGAGGTAAAACTAGCTAAGAGAATCCCTTAATGAATCTTCTATAATATCTAGCTAATCTCAGTAATTGTCTTTGATCTTTCCCAGTGAACTACTACTTCATCTTTACTAGGATCTACAGCTACTCATCCCTAAGTAATCACATGATTTAAGAATTTTACTTCACTTAACCAAAATTCACACTTTTCTAACTTGACATACAAGTGCTTTCTCCTTTAGGATTTGTAGCATTGTTCTAAGGTGTTGTTCATGCTCATTCTTAGTTTTAGAATAGATGAGTATGCCATCTATAAAGACTACAACAAACTTGTCAAGGTAAGGTCTAAAAATCTTATTCGTGTAATTTATGAATATTGCTAGAGCATTAGTAAGTCCAAATGACATCACCAGATATTCATAATGCTTATATCTAGTCTTAAAGGTTGTCTTGGGTGCATCTTTTAGTTTTACTTTTATCTAATGATATCATGATCTCAAGTCTATCTTTGAGAATATTGTGACTCCCAATAATTGATCCAACAAGTCATCTATCCTAGGGAGTAGATACTTGTTTTTAATTGCGACTTTGTTCAGTTGCCTATAGTCTATACACAACCTTATGCTCCCATCTTTCTTCTTGACTAATAGAATATGTGCACCCCACGGTGATACACTTGACCTGATAAATCCTTTGGCTAATAATTCCTCTATTTGTTTCTTGAGTTCACTTAGCTCTAAAGAGGACATTTTATAAGGTGCAAAAGATAAAGGTTATGTTCCCGGAACTAGATGAATGGAAAATTCAACTTCCATTTCAGGTGGTAAGTTCATTATCTCTTTGGGAAATACTTTCGAAAATTCTTTTACTATTGGTATGCTATTTATTTCCTGACTAACCTCTGAATTTGAAAAAAAACAAAAGAAGAAACCCTTGAGCTCCTTCTAAGAGATACTTCTTTGCCTGAGTGGTATTAATAAATAGGGTATTGGTAGATTTTGGTTTCTTGGGTGGATCATTGGAAAAGTAGGTACATTTTTTGGTACAGTCTAACATAATATCATCAGTAGACAACTAGTTCATTCCAATTATGATATTAATGTCAATCAAAGGTAAACAAACAAGGTTCAAAGTGGAAGCTTTTCCTTCAATTAAAATAGGATATTTTAAACAAGCTTGAGAGTAGTGTGTAACTCTTGAATTAAACAATGCAATTAATAGAGTATTTTTAAGAAAACATTTACCTTGAATCATGTTGGAGGATTGATTTGCCTCTTCTCCATTTAGAGCGAAAACTCTTCCTTTAATTTGTGGTCTGGGTACAGGGTTATTCATTATCTTCTCAGTGGTATAATTCTTGACAAAATGTCCTAGTTTTACGCATTCAAAATACACATAGCAATGTCAAGAGCCATAAGATTTACCACAATTATTGCACACAGGTGGAAATCTGCCAATCTTCATTTGCTTACCCTTCCTATGGTTTATTCCATTCTTAAAATTATTTTTCTTTTGAGCTTTTGCCACCCTATTTTAAGAAAGTTCTAACGTTCGTTTTCAAATTTCATCTCTAGATAGCTCTTTTCTGCTATCCTACATTTGTTCACTAGAGTGACATAATCTTTTATCTCTAGGGTAGACACCTTCTCCTTTATTTCAGGCATCAAACCCCATTCAAATTTAGTAGCTTTCCAATGGCCATTGGGATTGTTTTTCAAGTAGGAAGAAAATTTGGAAAGCTTTTCAAATTTGGCTACATATTATCCTATAGTCATGTTTCCTTGTCTAAGTTGTATGAATTCTGCCTCATTTTCATTTTTGACATTATCAGAGAAGTACTTATCAAAGATTATGACTAAAAATGTCTCTCATGTAATCTCAGTTTCTCTAGACTCTAGTAAGTGCCTAGCACCTTTCCACTAGTGCTCTACCTCCCCTTCTAGCATGTAGGTGGCAAAGACTACCTTTTGTGCATTTATATTTCTCATGATTGTAAAAATTTTCTCTAGTTACATGACCTATTTTTCAGCTAGTGCTGGGTCATAATCTCCATAAAAAGATAGTGGTTTGGTTTTCCTAAATTCTGAAAAATCTTGATAATTTAAGTTGGTTACAAGAGTTTCCCCTGTAGAATTTTCACTGTCTTCACCAAGATGATTATGGTTGTGATTATTATTCCTAGCTTAAGTTTCTTGCATGCGTTGTAAAATCAAGTTAGTTAACTCTGTCTGGACCTTAACAACATCAGTCAATCCTTTCATAACTCCCAATATCCTTGTCAGAGTATTATTTCGTGAACTATGTACTTCCAGGTGTTCTAATGCCATATAGTCTTACACAGCCATGAACAATTCAATATTGAGGTAATCAGTCTCAATATTGTAATGTTAATGCAGTTATAATTCTATATAGCATGTATAAAATAATAAGAGCAATCATCAAGTAGAAACTTAACATAGGCAAAATTCAATACATAGAAATAATTTTCTAGTGCCAAAAATCGACGCTCTGATACAAAAAATGTAACTCATTTACTAAAATAATAACTCTAAACATATCTATAATAATATTATTAGTGAAGTTACTCCATAAAAATTTACAGGCAAAAATTAAAATTGAAATAAAAAATATATAAAAGGAAATAAATATTGATACAGGATAAAACAAAGTTGTAATATACATCTATAAGTTTATAAATTAGCATTACACATCAGTCATAATATTTACTCAGAAGTGATGTACATATATTTCTAATAATTCTAAAATATATATATCATCCTTCCTTAGAACAATAAATTATGCTTAGACGATCTGAACGATGGTGATCATAGAGCATCTTGTGCTAATCTGAAAATATCATGAATATAGAGTGAGAATTAGAAATCCTCAGTAGGAAATGAACATTTATAAAAACGTTTGAAAGCACATGGTGAGTTTTAGCTGTGTAATATACACAAAACCTCATGGCAATCCAAGTATAATAAGAACAACACAATTCTAGTATAATAGAACAAATGCTAAATAAATCATACAATACAACTTTATATATTATCATCAACAAGTTATTCAAATATCAACAAACAAGTACAATTTAAGTATCTTCAACCATCAACAAGTAAATTCTTCATCACAGGGAATCTACCCTTTACTTTTTTTTTTCTTTTCATGTTTGCTTGTCTCACATTTTACTTGAAGACCTTCACTTCCATAGGGAATCCACCCTATCTCTAATGTTACTTTAACATCGTGACAACAAAGTTAGACATACGCACACTAACTAGGCAGGTAACATAAAAGAAAATTCACCCTTTTGCTCTCAATGGTTAGGTGCAAACTTTTCCATGAATCACTTGCTTGTCATCACACACAAACATAAGAAATACAAGCCACTAATATATCACAAATAAATTCATCATATACAAATCTATAAATAAATCATGACTATAAAATAAAATTCACAAAACTTAGAATCATTAAATTTAAATGTCAATTCTTCAAGGGATTAATTATGATTTAAAATTAATTTAATAATTCTCTTAATAGTCTATATCACAGTCTATAGTTTGTTAAGTTCTCATCATAATTCATATTTTGTCAGGTCCTTATCATGGTCCATAGTTTGTGCTGGTCTTAATAGTGCATTCATTGCACAAAAGTTCTTTTGGTGCAAATGTCAAAATAAATGTTATAAAATTACTTTCAAGCCAATGTAAATATAAGTCAAAATAAAAGTCATAAAATTGCTCCCAAACTAAGGTAAATATAAACAAAAAATTTACGTAAATCAAGTACATATATTTATTACTCAATATAATTAAAATATTTATTTAACTTAAGCCTTGAGTGATATTTTAATTTATTATATTGGTCTTATAAAAGAGTCAATATTCAAATTATAATAATTCTAAATTTTATCAAATATCATAAATATTTTAAAGCTAAACAAATATCAAATTTTTATAACATTACATATGCATAATAAATTTAAAAAAAATAACAATATGCACAAAATATTAAAATAATAAATTAACTAATAAAACATATAAATATATTAGAAGCCATGGTTTTATTTTTAAAAAAAGAGTTCATATCCTACCTAATATAAACTTTCTTATTTTTTTTTTTTTTTTCTCTCTCTTTTTTTTTCCTTCTTTATCGGTTCTCACCATTTCCTTCTTTCTTTTCCTCCTCTTTCTTTCTTTCTTCTCTTTCTTTTTCTCTCTTTTGTTTTACAACATCTTACTCTTTCTTTCTCTCATTCTTTTGTTACGTTTTCTGCTTCTATTCTTACCTATTTATAGCCACTTTCGTGTTGAAAAATGAGGCACGTTGCACCACTTTCTTGTGGTGCATGTAGTTTTTTATTTTATTTTTTAAATAATGATTACATTTAGATTTTATTATCTTTAGTAATGATTAATTTTAGATTTTTATATTAAAATAATAATTAATTTATAAATATTTTCTTATAAATATTTTCTCATAAATATCATCCTAAATATATTAATTAAAATATTTATAACCTTTATTGTTAAGATTAAATACTAAATTTTATTTCAATAAATTTCTATTTCTAATGTCATAAACTATTACCAATTAAATTCTTACAAACTTTACATAATCTCATTTGATTAGTATAAATAAAACCAAATATAATATTGAGTTAAAAATTTATTTTTCACAAAAATATTTTATGAAAAAACAGGATGTTACAAATCTCACTAGACTCCACAGTGCAAGGAAAAGTAAAATACATAGTTGTCACCGAAATTTTCTCCAATTTTATTTGCTTATAGGATGGCCAACAACAACAATGGCAAAAAAAGAACAGATTAGATTAAAAGACTAATTTTATTACATGGAGACTGATTTGTAACCATTTGGGTCATCAAGGGCTACCAATTTCCCTTTATTTCACAAAAAAAATAGAAACTTCAATATCATTAATGGTAAATTCCATGTGAATCATTGGAAAACTTAGAATCGAAATAATGGAACAACGAAATATCTCATTACATATAAAGATAAGGAATCTACATTATGCATAGCTCAAGCATTTTGCAAGTAAGAAAATTATTTAGAGGACTAAGTAAGGAGATTTTGTGCAATATACACCTCTATTAAGTTAAATCTCCTATTAATAGACAAGATAAGGATGTTGGACAACTTTTACCAAAGATCGAAGGCACAAGGTTTGACACGAGTTCAATGAGGCATTCATCGAAGACATCTAGTTTTTTTTCTTCTTTTCTTACTCCTTTTTGTTTTATTATTTTAGATAGAATCATGGTTGACATTGTAACATCCCTAATAAATAAAAATGAAATAATAAAATATAACATAACCTTATAACAGAATTGTTATTCGAATAGAACAGTAAAAATATTAAAAAATGAAGCCTTTGCACGATGCAACTAGAGTTTCCATTCAGTTCTCCTTCCTCAAAGTTGTTCAAACTAGCTAGTTGCAATGGAACTAGATTAAAGGAATGACATTAATAAAGCAGCCAAGTGTCATATAGATCATAGAAAACAATAATTAGCACAAGGAGGTGTCAAGTTTTGATTAGGAAATAATGATTATGAATGATAGGTGTTAAAAACTGATTGGACAAATGAGGCATGCACACTCCCACGTAAAACAAGTGTGCTGCTCATTTAATGAAGATGAATTAGATGTTGCCCAAGTGTCATAACGAGGAAGCTTAGGAAAATAACATTGATTAATGAAAACAAATGGCAAGTCATGCACAATCAAAAAATTATGAAGCTATTACATGTAAAAATCAGGTTTGGAGAATGATTACGTGAGGAAGATTTTTACAATGGTGGAATTTCGTTTTGCCAATAAACTACTGTTGCATCACTCCAATGTCACTATCTAACGTAAGCAAGTTCAATTAAGGCTCTATAAATACCTCCCCAAGCACCTAAACTCGTCACCAAACACATTCAACCAAGCCATAAACATAGCCTCTGTTTCTCTGCCATTTCTATTCCTCGCATCTTTAACTTTTCCATCACATATCCAAGTTCTGATAATTAGGTAGGAAGTGTAAAAAATACCATTCTTTATTCTTTATTTCTATCACCCATATCTCCTAGTCCATTATTTTTTAATCATGATTACGTTGCTTTGTATTTCTAATAATGCAACAGTGGCAATCTATCTTATGCAATATGACATTTTGATTATGTTATTCGAATAAGAATTTTCTTATTCGAATAAACCCATCACAGAACTTTACAAATTGAGTTACAAATAGTTTTATTCAAATAAACTATTGTTTATTTGAATAAAACTCACCAACTGCAACTTTGAAAAAGAAGTTTATTCGAATAGGAAAATGACTATTCGAATAAACATGATTTCACAAGTCTTTTAACGTAAACTCACTTTTTCTATACGAACTCATACTTGTATTCCATTTTATTGACTTAGTTGCGTCAAACTTGTACCATAACAATTATATTATATTAATTATTGTTACTTATCTATATTACTTCAGTTTTGCTATTATACTATAATAACTATATTATATTAATTATTTTAAATACTTGTTACATTTCTATATTATATTTCTATTATACTAATTTAATGTTTGTTACCATATTTATATCATTCATCAAGATATTTTTACTAAACTTTTTAGTTATTATACATATCAAAAGGAAAATTTTTATGGAATTGAAATGATTTTCAATTTAAAATCGGAACAATTTTGATTTGGAATCAGAATGATTTTCGATTTAGAATTGAAGCTATTTTCGATTTGGAATCGGAACGATTTTTGATTTGGAATCGGAACGATTTTTGATTTGGAATCAGAACGATTTTTGATTTGGAATCAGAGCTATTTTCGATTTGGAATCGGAATGATTTTCGATTTAAAATTAGAGCTATTTTCGATTTGGAATCGAAACGATTTTTTATTTGAAATTGGAACAATTTTGATCGGAACTATTTTCGATTTGGAAATATTTCTTTTCTATGGAATAAGCACTTAAATATTGTCCTATGGATAAAAATAAATTAATGTGCAAAGAGATAATTATTGTGACCGTAATGAGAGGATTAATGATAACTACACAAAGTGTAGTTATTTGTGCCCTATATCTGAGTTATAAAGAGTGCTCAAGTCCTTGTATTCATGCATATTTAGAAGGTCTTATACTTATATTTGTTATATTCAATTCTGATACCTTTCTAGTATGTTTATGAGCAAACTGTGTATATTTGATAGATGATTAAGTGAATTTATATTTGTTACTGATTTGGTGTTTTCTCTATCATAGGAAGGGCTCCAAACAAGATGATATGTGGATCATTTGAGCTGAAATGGGAAGAGAAAGCCAAATTAGCATCTCAGCAGACAACGCTGCGGCGTGGCATGTTAATGCTGCGGCGTGACATCTCCTGCATCCAAAGTCAGGGGCTACGAAGAATTGAACGCCGCGGTGCAAGGAAATCAATGTCGCGGCGTCCATGACCTAATTTGTCACGCACTGCGGCGTAGGCATGTTAATGCCGTGGCGTGACTCTGTTTTGCTGAGTCTATAAATAGATTTTTAACAGATTTTGTAAAGGGAGCTTGGTAGAGTTAGAGAGCTCCGTAGGTTTTAGAGAGGCTGCGGCTTTGTTCTTCATTTCTAGGCTGATTGGAGGCCTAGGGAGGCTAGGTTGGAGGTCCTCTTCCTTAAGGAAGAGGATTCAAGCTTCAAGGATCTCATCAATGGCATCCTTCCTCTTCTCCCTGAGTTTTCTTCTCTTCCCTATCTTTTGAGCACTGTTTTGCTCTGTAAATTCGTGTTCAATGGATTAGTAGCTGTATTTAAGAAATATTTTGAATCTTTATATGATTATTGATGTTTATGTTATCTTTTGAGTTTCTATTAATGTTTAGCTTTGTTCTTCCATGCCTATGCTCAATGCTTGCTTCTGTTTGATCAACAATTGCATGATCTTAATTGATGCAAATGAACTAGACATAGGGATTTGTGGAGATGGACATGGTATGGTTGATGCATATTTGACGATTTCAATTGGCTTGGATGAATTGATTCACTAACTGGATAGAAATATACCTTTTAGCCATGTATTAGCGTGTGTTTGAGAATAGATCGTTTATTAGTGGAGTTTATACTAATCCTCATGCAACCATAAGAACCATAGTGGATTAGGTAAATGACACCAGGGTTGATCGACATAGACATAGGCTTTTGACTACATCAGATTCTCAAGATAAACTAACTAATCATTGATGTTGCTTATAAGGATTGCATATCATTAGTATGAAGTAGGAGGTGAAGAAGGATTCCCTAGATCTCTAAACCCTTATCTTTATTGCTTTTGTAGTTTAGATTTAGATTATTTATGCTTTCCTTATTTTATATGTCCTTAGATAGAATTTAGCTAAGCTATTGGTTGTAACTTAGTAATGGAAACCATGTCCTCGTGGGAACAAACTTTTACTTCGTATCTATATTACTTGAACGACCTGTGCACTTGCGGTACACAAATGGTCTAACAATTAAGGGACGCCTTAATCAACCAGAGATTATTATTATGACCATGATGAGAGAATCAAGGAAAGCCTTGGTAAAATTATTGTGACCATGGTGAGATGATCAATGGATGTCTTGGTCATTTTTAATAATTATGGTCATGGTGAGAAGATTGAATGACGCCCTAATCAAATTATTGTGGTCACAGTGAGAGGATTAAGGGATGTCCTGATCAAGAGAAGAAGACACATTTGATTAAGAGTATTGAAATGAGATAATAAAGAGATAATGAAAAATTTTGAAATGGCAAATTAGATACTTATGAAATTTACTCTTTCTTATTTTATAATATTAATTTGCATTCTATTTATTTTACTATTTTATTAGTTGGACTTTCAGTTATAATTTTAGAAATAAAGAATTGTAAAGAATGGATGGTAAATTTGTATTACATATTTTTGCATTTTCCTATTGAGATTTTTATCTCTTTTTTTGTGGTAAAATATTTCAGATAATGCCAAGGATTAGGGTTAGCTTCGATTTCCAAGTAGATCAAGTTTACATGCCAGAGATGGGAGACTATGTTTTTAATGTCACATTCGAGAATCTGTTTTTAATAGTTTTACTCTTTGATGAGTAAAGGAAGAAGAAAAATATTTTATAAATATGTAAATGTGTAAAAGGTGACTGTGATGGCACCCTAAAGGCTCTAGTAATGCATAATTTTGTTAAAATGATGCCTAACTTAGAAAGTGCGCTGTATGTGTACTAACAAACTTTTGAAGGGTCAACCCCTTATGTAAAATATCAAATGAATTAATGTAAAAATGTGGTAGTTTGTTTTATAATGTCTTATTCTAATTTAGAATTTTAAAAAAAATTAGAGTAGGATGTTACAAACATTATTTTTGTTTGTGCTACAATTACTTTGTGTAGCTAATTGTCTAATTTATAGGATTGTGATGTAACTCTTTGCCTTTTTATGTTGAATTATTGATTCAATTCTTTGTTAATAAGAAATTATTGTTCTTGATTTATTCTTAGTGTGTTTAATGCTCGTAATATGTTGCGAGTTATATTTCCATGATCTTAGGCATTAGGTGAATGATCTATATATGAAATCTAATTGATTGAAAATCTAATAATTGAACTTAGAAATTGAGACATATAAATAGACTTAAATCTTTTGAGGAGCAAAGTAGTTGTCACGGAACTTAATGAATTATAACTCAATTAATTGTTATGAAAATGAGATTAATAAGGTTTTAACACGTTTTTAGTACAAAAAGATTGAACTTTAAATAATTTAGAACAAGTCGCATTAAAAAACATAATTGATCATTAGTAGAAATAGAGTCAAAATTCATCATAGTGGGTATTGTAAGTGAAATCCTAGTCCTAGACTTTTAAAAACTTAGTTGAATTTTACTTTTTTAATTTGTTTGCTTACTTTATTAGTTAATCTTTTGTCTTGCTTTGAATTATTATTTTCTTTATCACTTCCAATTGTAATTGGTATTACTATAAGAGTTAATACTCGTATCGATCATTGTGAATTTAATTTTTATTTACTACTTAAACGACTTGTGCACTTGCAGAAAATTCACTTCAATGGACTGACACGAGTTTCTTTCTTTACTTCTTTTTTCCAAATTTATTCTTACACGTATTACTTGAACAAACTCTTGCAAGTACACAATGGTAGCTTAAAAGAGATAAATTGTAACAATTGAACATGGTACTTAGACACTCTTTGTGAATAATCAATTTTGTTCGGGTAAAAAAAATAAAATAAAATAAAAATAAAAATTTAAAAAAGATAAAAAAAATAATAAGAAAGATAAAAAAATAATAAAAAAGGAAAATAAAAAAAGGATAATATTTTTGTTTTTTTTTAAAATAAAGTAAAAAAATCATCACTATACTCACTAATCTCTTTGCACAATTCACTCAAGGACTCAATCTCCCCACTTCACAAAGACACACGCAACACTTTTGGCACTCACTTTCACTCTCACGTTTCACACAACACACTCAATCACTTTGCACACGCAACACCGCTGAGCACGTTTTTGCCGAGGAGACGTGGGGAGCCGAGGAAGACCATACGGGCGACCAACAATAAACAGAGAACCATACACACGATTTGGGGGGGACCTTTTTTTTTTCTCTTCTTCTCACGTATTCACCATTTTTTCCTTCCATCAACCCACCAACTTCACCATTCTTCATCTTCAACACACCACAATCACCACAACCAACAACCACCCATCACCACCACCATACACTCTCCATTTTCATCAACCCACCATAACAACCACCACCCTCCATCACCAACCAACTTCAAGACACCAACCAACATCAACCTCACAGCCCCATAGCGGCTCGAGGGAGCCACCATCTTCACTCACTTGCAGGTTAGCTGCGGCGACTCGAACCGTCGGCCGAGACCGATCCGCGCCCAGCACGGAATGGCGACCCGCGGACTCGCGGCCACGATCCGTGTTGTGCTGCACCTCACCGCCACCGTCCAGCCCAGAGCTCGTCGTCGGCACCCCGATCGTCCGTGGCCGCCGTCGCGCACTGCGGTTCCGAGACCCAGCCAGATCCGCACTCCTCGTCGCAGCCGTGCCGCACCAGAACCCCGACGTCGCCACCCAACCGAACCCGCACCGCATCGAACCCAGTCCATAGTCGTCGCGCACCACCGTCCCGAGACCCAGCAAGCCCCATCGTGCCGCGCCTCTGCTAGCACCGCACCAGGCGACCCGCAGCGCCGTCCGCTCCACCGACCAGTTCTGGAGATACCCGATCTCGTCGTGCCGCTCGCCATCCGAGTCACGCAGGTCCTGACCCGGTTCAACCAAGACCACCAGTCCACCACTATAACATCCCGGGACTGCCTGTAGGATTGACGAGTGTCTCCACAAACCAACACAGGTCTTTTCAGAGTGCTTTGTCCTCACTCACACGCATCCTAGGAAACTTCCCAGGAGGTCACCCATCCCACAATTGCTCCAGGTCAAGCACGCTTAACAATAGAGTTCTTATGTTCTGGCTCCCGAAAAGAGAGTTGCAACTTGTTGATATGGTCACGCCTAATCAATTCCTTTAAGTCATCCTCAACTATGCAGTCCCATACCTGCACAGTCTCTGAATCCCTCTCATTCCGGTGTGTATTCAGTTCATTCATGGGACCCTTCGCCTAGAAGCATGCCAGGAGCCGCCTATTGTACATGCCTCAATTCGCACCGGCGTCCACTCTCCGCCCTTATCAACCCCGGGACACCACATGCCCACCAGCTTCCGCCTGGTTCGTCCCCGAACCACACCGTACTGGGAGAGGTCCCGACTCTGATACCATTTGCAACATCCCGGGACTGCCTGCAGGATTGACGAGTGTCTCCACAAACCAACACAGGTCTTTTGAGCGTGCTTTGTCCTCACTCACACGCATCCTAGGAAACTTCCCAGGAGGTCACCCATCCCACAATTGCTCCAGGTCAAGCACGCTTTGTCACATGGAGTTCTTATGTTCTGAAGAGGGGAAAAGAAGTTGTAATCTTGTTGATATGGTTACACCTAATCAATTCCTTTAAGTCATCCTCAACTATGCAGTCTCATACCTGCACAGTCTCTGAATCCCTCTCATTCCGGTACGTATTCAGTTCATTCATGGGACCCTTCGCCTAGAAGCATGCCAGGAGCCGCCCATTATACATGCCTCAATTCGCACCGGCGTCCACTCTCCGCCCTCATCAACCCCGGGACACCACAACCACCACGCTGCCACCAGCCACGGTGCCATCCTCATCTCACGGGTCTTCCCCTCTTACACCCTCCTTTGCTGATTTTTGTTGATTTGAATATGCCTCCAGAATCCTCTTCGTTTTTCTTTTCTTATTTTGTTCTGTTTTCTCCCTTCTTCTTTTTTTGGATTAAGACCGAATCACAGTTATTTGGGCCAGCAACCCATTTACTAAAATAAAAGTTTACATTTGTCTTCTCAAAAAAAATATACAAAAAATGAAAAATGTCAAAAAATGAAAAAAGCAAATATATACATAAATATATATAAAATCTTTTCAATAAATGCAATGACCAATGATGATGACTGAATAGCGGATATTATCTTCAACATCGTTCGGATCATACGGGTTTATTGAGTAGCCTGGTGCTATCTTGAATCCTGTGCAAGAATGATTGTGTTTTCAAACAAAAAAATCTCTTTTCAAAAATATTTTAATTAAAATAAATCAATCCACAATTATTTTCTACAGAACTACGTGACTTTGAGTTCCTCATTACACCTGAGGGTACGTAGGAGCAGAATTTTCATTCTTGTCAAGTCAAAATTAAATTTTTCACAATTTGGTTATTTCTTTTCTTTTTTTCCTAAAAAATAAAAAAAAATAAAAAATAATTACAAAGTCTTTTAATATGGGTAAAATAAATAAATTTGAGATTATCAAGTTTTTGCACAAGGTGACTTAAGCTTCCAAGTACTGTCTCGGGATTTTTATTGAAATTGATGAAAAATGGGATTAAGTTTCCACTTTTCCCTATCCATAACCGACTCCCGAATCCGATTTGGTTCTAAAGACCATTTTCTAAAAAAGTTTTCCAATTTTTCCTAAATTCAAATAAAATTGGTGGCGACTCCATTTCTATATTTTAATCATTTTAAAATCATCGCGAGTTGCTATTTCGTCACGGTTTCGGTCGCGACAGATGGCGACTCCACTGGGGAAGCTTGGAGAGTCAAGCCTGTTATTTAGTTGTGCAAATTGTTAATAATCTCTATTTATTTATCTTACCTTTTTTGTCCTTGTTTTTGTTTTCTTATTTGTTTGTAAATAGATTTTATTTTATTTTGTACATATCGATATCATTATTCTCAGTATATATTTTTTACTTGTATATATTTTGTGATTAATTGTTTAAACCATAGGGTAGATGATTCTTTGGCCAAGTTGTTGTACATATGTTTTGCGGGTTGGGGGTTTTTTTTTGGTCTTTTTAAATTTTTGAGTACGTTTGTATGCTCCTCACACACGTCACGCCACTTACCTCACACACTTTTTTTGGGCTCTATACCCGAGTCTGTGCGAACCTGAGGAATAGGAGGGGTCTCGACCTTTGTTATTGAGGGCTTCATGCTCACTTGACATTGGTTGGGACACCACTCAGATTATTACCGGTATCATGGACTAGTCATATTGAGAGGGTTTATCCCTACTTGTGATTAATTCATGAATTGGATCCTTATCTTTCGAGATATGAGCAATCTGGGGACCATGACTTTTAGAGGTCTAGATCTGTCCTAAAAACCTTGCACTGATAGATTGAACATAGTGATTGTCAAAATTAGAATCGTGACTTTAAGGAAATCCAATCTTTAAGTTTCACCTGATTAGGGCACAAAGGGAGTATGCTTCTTTTTTACCCATTCATTTCTTATATCATTCATGCTTGCATTTTTTTAAAAAAAAATCATAAAAAAGGGGGAATGTTTCATCTTGCATTTTCATATCATTTGCATGACATTTATAGTTTTTTTCAAACAAAAGAGAAAATAAAAAAGACATGCATTATCTTGCATTTGCATGACATTCCCAAAAATATACCTCATCTTGCATTTTCTTGTCATCTCTTTGCATTCCAAAGAATAAAAAAATATACCTTGCATTTTCATAGCACTCTTAGTATTTAAAAAAAAAAATCATGCATTTTCATATCATTCATAACCTTTTTTAAGAAAAAAAAAACATATGCATCATCTTGCATTTTCAAGGCATTAATAACATTTTAAAAAAAAGTGTTTTCAAAGTCCATTCATTTCACCTTATGCGTCTCATGCATCTCATTCATTTCATCTCATGCATCTCATCTTATGCTTCTCATGCATCTCATTCATTTCATCTTATGCTTCTCATGCATCTCATTCATTTTATCTTTGTTTTTGTCTTAATAAATCAAACTGGTTCAGGAACCTTTGCGCGGCCTAGGAAAGAAGAGACCAATCAAACCTGAGTTCGCAATACCAGATCTCAAACCAGAATGGCTGCAAATAATCCTGATACAAGGAGAAACTTGAGCAGAGAAATTGATAAAATGAAAGGAAAGATGAAAGAGATATCTGAGAATCAAGCAAGGATAGAAGTAATATTGCAAGATCTGAGGGAGTCCCTCCACTTAATCAGTGAAAGTAGAGGTACAAATGGGGTTGAAGCATATGCAAATGTGTCATCAGTGACTGCTCCGATTTTCTCGACTGTAATCTCAGGCATCGTTATGGGGATACATGAGCAACTACCTCAAATGACATCAATAGGCATGCCTATTGGGGATGGGTATCGCACCTTGGAAGGAGTTCGTGGTGAAATTCCTGGTTACACTGGCCCTACCTGGGAACAACCTCATGTGTCTGTTCTGGGACAGACGACATTGCCTTGCTCTGGAAATAGCCATGCCATGACTGAGAAAGATGAGATGAAAGAAGAGTGGATGGAGAAAATAGAGGAACAAATCAAGGCAATCAAGGGCCCCAACGATTATGGACGTCTAAGAATAGAAGATCTGTGTCCTACCACGGATGTCATAATCCCTAAAGGTTTCAAGATTCCTGATTTTGCCAAGTATGACGGGAGTGGTAACCCTCGGTTTCATTTGATCAGTTATGGAACCACGATGGCTGTTTGGTCCAAGGATGATAAATTTCTCATTAGCTTTTTTCACGAGAGTCTTACAGGCCTGCTTTAGAGTGGTACCTTCAATTAGACCGCTGTAAGATTTCTCGTTGGACGGAGTTGGCTAATTTATTCATGGATCAATACAAGTTTAATCTGGATGCAGCTCCTACCCGAGAACAATTAAGCTCGATGCAAAAAGGAAGTAGGGAAACCTTCAAGCAGTATGCCCAGAGGTGGAGGGCTCTCACAGCACAAGTGCAACCACCGTTGACTCTGATAGAAATGTGTTCATACTTCTTGGGGACTTTGGGAGCTTCGTATATCGAGACAATGGCAGGTATTGTATATCGAGATTTTGCTGACTTAGTAGCTGCTGGTGAGAGGATTGAAGTTCTGGTAAAAGCTGGCAAATTGGAAACCGACAGCAATGAAGGTGGTTATGAAGAGTGAGTTTTTCCCATAGGAAAAGAGAGTGGGGAGTGAGCTACATGCAAAATCAGAAGTCTTCACAACTCCATTTTCCAGCGTTTCATTCTGTCTATACCAATCGACCTCCAGTGGTTTGGAACTTCTGAACAGCTAATGATCTGAGGCGTTAACTGATGAAATTGCCATCTTAGAATTTTATGATATTGAATTCATGTTAGCTTTCTTGAAGCATTAATGTAATGGATTTGTATGGATCTCAGTATGTCTTGTTTCATCTTCTTATGTCTTTGACACTCATGTTCATGTCACGTCTTTTTTTTGTCATTTTTTTCTTTCCTTTACTTGTTGTCTTTTGGTTCAGATCCCATAGATTTCTCGTTCTGAAAAAAATTTGGTGGTCACGAAGGCCATATGTGTAGATGTTATTTACAAAAAACAAAAGCAAAAAAAAAAGCAAAAAAAATAAAATAACAAAAAAAAAATAAAAGAGAGTAGGAAAGTCTTCACTCGGCATGTACTGTCTTTTTGTCTCAAAATTAAATTTTTTTTGAAAATGAACACTCAAGATTTGAAATGAAGATTGGTCATCTTTCTTTATCTTTCACAGGAATTCATCTTTTCATCATATCTTGTTGTCCCTTTTTGAGTTTGAAAGTTTTCTTCAATTTAACCCTAGACAAGGATCACCCCTACACTAGGGGTTAACACAAAGTAAAAATTGTGTTTTTTCTGAAAAAAAAGGAAAGAAAGTGAAATGAAAGAGGTCACTACAAAGGTGAATTATTGAAGTAAAAAAGGAAATGGGAAGAAATGAAGAACAATAAAAGAAAGGTGTGCTTGAAAGCGCAAAGTCAGTTGACGAGGTTTAGTTTTGAACAAGGATCCTTGGTCCTATTCAACCCTTAAATACTTGTTTGAGCCTTATATCCTTCATTTCATAACCACTAACCTTAGCCACGTAACAAGCCTTAAAAAGTCCATTCTGATCAATGAAGGATTGCTGTCATTTTCATTAACTTTAATTTTGAGACAAAAGCTTCGTGCTGTTTTGAGTTTTCAATTTCTTGCTCTTGTAAAACAAAAAAAAAAAGAAAATGAAGAAAATGAGGTACTTGTTTGACCTACACTGGGGCAAATTTCTCTTTGGTTCAATTTGGCCTTGCACTAGGATAAGTTTCTACCTTGTTCAACTCAACTCCAAACTGGGGCAATTTTACATTTCCCTAGTTCATTTGACCTACGTTAGGGCAAATCTTTTGGTCATTAGGACGTCCGCCCTATTCAATTCAGTTCTAAACTGGGGCAAATTTCTCTTTAGTTCAATTTACCTTGATGTACGTGCTCAACAGAAGCCAACTAAAGATCATTCTTATGAAAGTTGAACCAATCCATACGGGGATGACACCTCTTCGAATCTCATATCTTTGTTTGTATCTATCCTTTGTAAATAATCCTTTTGTGCAGTCAAAATTTTAATTCCAGTCTGGAAGTTGTTCACTTGGTCAATTTCTTTGTTGTTGTGCTTCGGAATCCATGCATGTTTGTTACGTAATGCTTCAGGTAAGGTGAACATGGGTACAATACTATGATTTGACCATCTAATGGTAATCTCCAGATGAACAATTCAGATCAAAAGGAGCTTAGAAGTTTCGATTGAAGGGGAAAATGATATCTCAAAGGATAATCCAAAGACAAGAGGTACTCGAAAAAAGAGATGGAAGTGAGAGCTTTGAAGAAAAGCATACCACAAAGGTCATCCAAATTAAAAGTCAAATTCCAGGTCCATGGCCTGGTGACAGTGCCAAAAGAATTCAAAGTCCTTGGCTTGACGACTCTCACAAGATTCCAACTCCATGGCCTGATGATTGCGTCAAAAAGAATTTCAAGTCATTTGCTTGATGGTTTTACAGAGTTCCAAGTTCATGGCCTGATGATTGTGTCAAAAAAGAATTTCCAAGTCCTTGGCTTGATGGCTTTAGAAAGTTTCGGTCTGTTTGTGGCTGTTGAGAAAAAAAAAGAGAAGAAAAAAGAAAAAATGATGAAGAAAGGGAGAATGAAAGAAGTAAGAAATAAAGAGGGGAAGAAGGAAGTCAAGAGGATTCCAATCCAACCGAATGATATGATGAAGAAGAACACTTGAACAAGAGTTTGATTGGTCAAAGCTTTCCATGGTCGTCGTTGGTTCATATGGCTTTTTGAAGAAAAAGGGAAGATAAAAAGAGAGAAAAGGAGAAAGAAAGAATTTTAAGTCCATATTTAATTTGAGCGCATCGGCTCCTTGCATTTTAAGTTTCTGTTGAGCGCATCGGCTCCATGCATTTTTATTTTCTGTTGAGCGCATCAGCTCCATGCATTTTAATTTTCTGTTGAGCGCATCGGCTCCTTGCATTTTAATTTCTGTTGAGCGCATCGGCTCCTTGCATTTTAATTTTCGTTGAGCGCATCGGCTCCTTGCATTTTATTTTACGTTGAGCGCATCGGCTCCTTGCATTTTAAAATTTCATTGACGCATCGGCTCCTTACATTTTAATTTCATTGAGCGCATCGGCTCCTTGCATTTTATTTTCTCATTGAGCGATTGGCTCCTTGCATTTTAAGTTTTCTGTGAGCGCATCGGCTCCTTGCATTTTAATTTACGTTGAGCGCATCGGCTCCATGCATTTTAATTTTCACTGGCTGCGAGCGCATCGGCTCCATGCATTTTAATTTTTATTGAGCGCATCGACTCCATGCATTTTACTTTTCTCATTGAGCGCATCGGCTCAAGCTCAAGCATTTTAATTTCATTGAGCGCATCGGCTCCATGCATTTTAATTTTCTATTGAGCGCATCGGCTCCTTGCATTTTAATTTCTGTTGAGTGCATCGGCTCCTTGCATTTTATTTTCTGTTGAGCGCATCGGCTCCTTGCATTTTATTTTTTGTTGAGCGCATCGACTCCTTGCATTTTAAGTTTTCTGTTGAACGCATCGGCTCCTTGCATTTTTAATTTCTGTTGAGCGCATCGGCTCCATGCATTTTAAGTTTTTTGTTGAGCGCATCGGCTCCATGCATTTTAATTTTCTGCTGAGCGCATCGGCTCCATGCATTTTAATCTTCTGTTGAGCGCATTGGCTCCATGCATTTTAATTTCTCGACTTGTTTTGCATTACCGGACAAAATCGAAGTTCATATCTTTACTCATTTCTTACGACGATAATTTGAAAAACTACGGTTATTCCTATTATCTAGTAAGAAACAAGTAAGAGAGGCTATCAGATTAACACTCAATTTTGTCCTAGGGTAAAAAAAAAAATAAAAATTAAAAAAAAAGATAAAAAAATAATAAGAAAGATAAAAAAAAAATAAAAAAAAGGAAAATAAAAAGGATAATATTTTTATTTTTTTTAAAAATAAAATAAAATAAATCATGCTTTCACTTCAATCTCTCTCGCACAATTCACTCAAGACTCAATCTCCCCACTTCACAGCACACACGCAACACTCTGCACAACACACACTCACTTTCATTCTCACGTTTCACACAACACACTCAATCACTGCACACACGCAACACTGCCAGGCACGTTGCTGCAGAGGAGACGTGGGGAGCTGAGGAAGACCATGCGGGGCAGCCAACAATAAACAGAGAACCATACACACTGATTTGGGGGGGTGGACCTTTTTTTTTTTCTCTTCTTCTCACGTATTCACCATTTTCCTTCCATCAACCCACCAACTTCACCATTCTTCATCTTCAACACACCACAATCACCACAACCAACAACCACCCATCACCACCACCATACACTCTCCATTTTCATCAACCCACCATAACAACCACCACCCTCCATCACCAACCAACTTCAAGACACCAACCAACATCAACCTCACGGCCCCATAGCAATTTGCTCGGGAGCCGCCATCTTCACTCGCACCGTTTAATTGGCGCTCCGAACCGTCAGCCCGAGACCGATCCGCCCCCGCACGGACTGGTACCCGCGGACTCGCATATTTTTCCGCGTTGTGCTGCACCTCACCACCACCGTCCAGCCCAGAGCTCGTCGTCGGCACCCCGCACCAGTCCGTAGCCGTCGCGCACTGCGGTTCCGAGACCCAGCTAGATCCGCACTCCTCGTCGCAGCCGTGACACACCAGAACCCCGACGTCGCCACCCAACCGAACCCGCACCGCATCGAACCCAGTCCATAGCCGTCGCGCATCACCGTCCCGAGACCCAGCAAGCCCCATCGTGCCGCGCCTCTGCTAGCACC
Organism: Ormosia emarginata; assembly: GCA_029884605.1. NCBI lineage: Eukaryota > Viridiplantae > Streptophyta > Magnoliopsida > Fabales > Fabaceae > Ormosia > Ormosia emarginata. The sequence goes on along the minus strand of JAQQTP010000076.1, from coordinate 33,843,186 downwards.
GCACCAGGAGACCCGCAGCGTCGTCCGCTCCACCGGCCAGTTCTGGAGATACCCGATCTCGTCGTGCCGCTCGTCGTCCGAGTCACGCAGGTCCTGACCTGGTTCAACCGAGACCACCAGTCGACCACCACGCTGCCACCAAATGACGGTGCCATCCTCATCTCACGGGTCTTCCCTCTTACACCCTCCTTTTCTTGATTTTTGTTGATTTGAATATGTCTCCAATCCTCTTTGTTTTTATTTTCTTTATTTTGTTCTGTTTTCTCCTTCTTCTTTTTTTGGATTAAGACCGAATCACGCTTATTTGGGCCAATTATTGAACCCCATTACTAAAATAAAAGTTTACATTTGTCTTCTCAAAAAAATATACAAAAAATGAAAAATGTCAAAAAATGAAAAAAGTAAATATATACATAAATATATATAAAATCTTTTCAATAAATGCAATGACCAATGATGATGATTGAATAGCGAATGCTATCTTCAACATCGTTCGGATCATACGGGTTTATTGAGAACATATAAATATCTTGAATCACGTGCAAGAATGATTTTGTCTTCAAACAAAAAATCTCTTTTCAAAAAAATTTTTAATTAAAATCAATCAATCCACAATTATTTTCTCACGTTTTAGTTACGTGATTGAATTCCTAAATAACTTAGAAGTGCGTTAGGAAAAACATTTCATTTTATCAAGTCAAAATTAAATTTTTCACAATTTGGTTATTTCTTTTCTTTTTTTCCTAAAAAATAAAAAAATAAAAAAATAAAAAAAATTACAAAGTCTTTTAATATGGGTAAAATAAATAAATTTGATATCAAATTTTTGCTTTATCGACTTAAGATCCAATTGTAATTGGTGATTGCACTATTAAGTTTCCATCCTTCCCTATCCATAACCGATCATTGTTCGATTTGGTTTTTATTTTCTAAAAAGGTTTTTCTATTTTTCCTAAATTCAAATAAAATTGGTGGCGACTTTCATTTTTACTATATTTTAATTATTTTAAAATCATCGCGAATTGTTATTTAATCATGGTTTAGAAGCGACACTCTTAAAACAAAATGTATTTTACCATTAGACTACATGCACTATGAAGTAATATTATTGATTCTTTTCATTTATATTATTAGTTAAGCAATTCAAAGTTAAAAAATTAGAGCTGAATAATTATTACTATTAATTTGTTCACATCTTTAATATTTTTGTCATATACTATATGTTTTATGTAGTTTTTTTTTATATAAAGTGCTTTTCATATAGTATATTTTTTTAAAAAATTTTTGTTTGAAATTTTCAATTCAATCGCTTAACTTGTAGTTAAACTGCTGACCTATTAACCCAATCTTCTAACTAAGTTACCTTCGATCCAAGTTATACAAGTATCGAAAAAAGAAAGACACGAGCACACCATATAACTTTACTATGAAATAATTTATTTCTTTTTGTCACTTAACCTTTCTAATTTTTTTTTTCATTTAACTCTCTTGAAGTTTTGTTTTATATATTTAAAGGTTTTTGGTTTTATTTAATTGAAAAAGTAAAATTTTCACTTAAAACCAAATTAAAAGAGGATTACGTGATAATTGATAACCAAAAGGAAAAAAAATCATGGGAGTATGTTTAAAAACATAATATACTTTAGGGAGAAAAAATATGTTTTACCCTTTTTTTTTTTCTTTTGGGCTATCATTTTTCTTTTATTTTTCTATTTATCATTTCAGGTTGCTAAGTAGGAGATGAATTAATGTAAACAAAGAAGCCCAAATTTAGAAGTCCCAAAGAAGCCAATTAGCTTTGTACCTTAGGTGACACTGGCCCAAATTTTTTAAAATATTATATCGGAAGAGCCAAAGCCCTCGTGATAAGCTATAAGGTAGCAATAACATCACTCCTTCTTATGTGCACTTAATGTAAGATAATATTCTTATATTATATTATTCAATGTATCATGTCATTTAAGTTCTGTGAGATATTAAACATGATTAATGTATTATTAGCTAGAGATGATAATGGCAAAAATTTTTTTTAAAAAAAAGAGAGAAAATAATAGCCAACATAATTGATATATCATACAATGATGAATGTGATGCAATAATTTATTTTAATGAAAAGTTAGGTGAACGAGAGGGTATCTCATTTTAAGATCAAAACATGCCACAAATTTTAATGATGATTATAATGATATTTTATAGATGATATATTAATAATTTTTTTTTAATATGTGTATTTAAAATTCTATCCATTGTTCATATATATATAATTTAGATAAAAATTTTAAGTACTTGTAATGTTATTTTTTAATAAAAATATAACATATGTAATTTTTTATAATTCATTAATAAAATTTTAAAAAAATGATGAAGTAGTTTAAAAATAAGATAAATATTATATTTTTATTTAAAAATAGCATATATAAACACCTAAAAAATTCTACATAAGTTTGTCAGAAGAACAATTTCTATCCATTGTTAAGTTGGTTCATACCACGTAGACGTAGCATAGATGATGAGTTGATGACCAACAAAAGCACGTGAGTTTGTGCCCTCGACCTTGATCGCTACTCCTTCTAAGCAAAGACAACTAAAAGCAATTACTCAGTCTCATTCATCATTGATGAAGCAAATAAGTCGGAAACCAAGTGTGATTATTTTTTCCTAATCCTCTAAACCACATGCTAATACACAAAGCAAACCAAAATCGCAAAAGCCGCTGTGGAAGCACGTGACGGCCCAGAGGCTCCAAAATTTCAGGTTCATACTGGGCCACGGCATGGTTCAGGGTCCAAAGATTTTGGGACCACACCCTTTTCTAACAAACCCAATCCCTTCCAAGGTTACCTTTTGTACGGCGTGGGCCGCGTGGCTCGAGTCCACGCGTTTCGATTTGACAAAGGGGTGTGACCCACTGGCCCCTACCCCAAAACCCGGACGCACAAATGGTTCGAGACCTGGTCACATTCTACCCCGACATTTTGTTACTCAAATTAAGTTTAGGGGTGGGTGGTCCCCTTTCCCTTGCTTGAGTTTTTTTCGCATGCTGCCACATCAGCCCCTTGGATTGTCATTTGTGCCTGACGTGCCAACTAATGTACAACAAATTGGACCATCAGCTGAACTATACTATTCCACTAAAGCTTATCATTGAACTATTTCGACGGTGTCCTCTAGTTTAGTTCTTACTGAACCTTCATTTCGCATTGTCATCATTGAACGAACTAAACGGTAAAAATGAATAATATTTCTTTCACATTTCTATAGTGCACATTATCTTATGAGGTGTCAGAATGAGAGTAAAATTCATCAAGGTACAGTAATAATCACATAATATACTTTTTCAATTAATCTCTTTCAACTTCAAGCAACTAAAAGGACAATGTTTAAGATCTTTCTTTAATTCGATTTTTCTTCAAACAAGTTGGGTTATACTCCATAGGTGTTCACTGTGTTCATGCTAACAATAATATCCTTTGCTTTGTGTGCCACTGATAACAATAACGAACTAGAGGATTGCTGGTGATGAGTTTTTCTTTGATCCTTTGTCAGAGTGTTTTACTTTTTTTGACATTTTAGGTAAGGATAACAAAATTACTTGTATCTGCGGAGATATGCAGGGATTACTCCGATAGGATGAGGGATGGCTACTCGTTTAATAAATAAGGACGGAGGCGGAAATTATAGTATTCGCCCGTGAAGATCTTCCTGAAATCTGTAATTATATTTTTTATTTAATATATATTATATATTATGATTTTTTTTTTTTAAACTTTGAGATGAGATAAAAATATATATTTTTATTATTTTAACATAAATTTTTTATTGAATGAGTCTATAATAATAAAATTTGTTAAAAAAATATATACTATTTATGTAATAGTTATTTATGTAAATTGATTATTACAAAATATAATTGAATTTAGTTTGTTATTTATAATATTTTTTAATTTTATAAGAATCTTAGATTATTGAATAAAATTATAATATGTTGTGTTAAAATTTATTTTATTTATATATTTTTTTGTAATTTTTAAAATTTTATTTTAAATTATTAACTATTCGCGAATATCACGAATATTTAATTACTCTGCAAAAATCATAAATAAATACTTGTGACGGAAGTAGGAGCAAGAGCAAGGAAAACACTACTCACCCCCTCCCTACCCCATTGTCATCCCTAATTTTAGGGTCTGAACTTTTCAGGGGAGTGGAAATTTTCTTTGTCAACTCTTCGAATATAGAGTGGAGGATATGCCAAATTCACTCACGGATGTTGATTCCAATTTGCCCTGAGAGAATGCCCTAGAAAAATGCTGGACCATTCTTTTTTGCATGTGGAGAAACTGAAGGGAATTGGTAACGAAAGAAAAAGGGTGTGGGGGTGGGTCGGGGTAAGTTTTGAAAAACTTGATTTTGTATTTTATTTTGGTCATCAAAACTTGATTTTGTTAAAGGTTTTTTTTTACTCTAGTGGGTCTGTGGGTGGGCTATCCCTTGCACGGTCTGTATAAATTTGCAATTCAATGAACCGGACCCGGCCACATGTGGGCTCACTAAAAGGCTGAACTTGCCAATCAAGGGGGTCCACTATATGTTCAACTGATCCACCATTTCGAAGCTGGCTCATACAATGTATTCTATGTATCTGTATGCTACTGGGCAAAGTGTACTATTTTGCAAAATATTTTGATTTGGATTCATCAATTGGACATCAATAATCTAATGCGAGAATTTCCAATTTCCACCATCGGTAAAGCTACACATAAAAGCATTATGAATGATATTATTTGAATTATTTAGTTATATATATATAAAAGTAAAATAATGATATAAAAACTAATGAGTTGGGTTAGGTATTAACTTTAAGAGCAAACTAGCTAACGTAAATGATTCTTTTGTTTGTCAATTATTTTCTCATTCCTAGAGGAGCTATTTTAAAAAATTATTGTATGATATGTATCTTGGAAATTGCTTAGGTATATTGTTTGCTTTCTCAATTTTATTTATTTATTCCTAATCTTTCTTTTCCATAGGTATTATTGTCTTTATTCTTAAGCATCAACGAGGAAATTAAATCAATGTTTAGTTTCTGGGAAATTAAGGGACAAATCAGCCCCACAATTAGATAGATCACGTGATTTTTCCATCCACAACATTTTAGAACGCCTTATCTGAAAATGATCGTAGCCCCATCGATGTCGGTTATCTATTTTCGTTCATTAATGCATGGTTTCCTTTCTTGTTTAACCAAAAAGTTAGCATGATTAATAAGGGGGATGACTGGGGAAGAAGACAGAGTAATTAAATAAGAGTCCCACACACTGGATGCAACTCTTCCTAGGGCATTGCTATGGTGTACACACGGAGGCATATCGACCACTCTATGCATGTAGTAGGGGAAGTGCCATGTGCTTGGAAGAGAGTTATTCTGCCAAGTCAGGGAAAAACGCCTAATGTCAGGTTTTGTACTTGAGTCATGAGAATTTCACAAATTTTATATACTTGTGTACATAGTGATGGGGAGATGATAATACATCATTATCTCCATATACACAAATAGAAGAGGAAGACGTCTTTTACATTACATTTTTATATATATCGGCACACATATGTTGTGAAATTTAAGTTCCCTAACTTCTATGACATTAGAAAGGGTGGCGGGTGTTTATATTTAGTCCATATATATACTTGAGTCATGAGAAATTCACAAATCATATATACTTAAGTGCATAATGATGGACAAAACTATGCATATCCATGAGCAAAATTGAAGAGGAAGACGTTTTATACATTACGTAGGCACTTATATGTCTGTCAGCACTATATTTATTATGAAATTTAACTTTGCCAATTTCTATGAGATTAGAAATTTAAGATTTATTTGGAATTCACATGTAGATCATTGGTTAATGCTTGATCAAATCTATGAATAAAATATATCTGGTGATACTTTCTGGCAAATTTTGTGCACTAGTATACACACAATAATAGGGATAAATAATGTGTCATTATGTACACTAAATGAAAGAGATGTTTCATAAATTGCAGGTGTAAGCATACATGTCTGTCAGTAAGTATATATATATATATATAGAAAACTGAAATTCACCCTATCTTGTGAGATTGGAAAGGGGTTAGGTGCTTGCTTCAATCCTCTTTTCATAATCGTACATACCCTTCTTGTACGTAGGGTATTCCACAAAATAAGGATGAAGCACCCGCCCCCACCCCCACCCCCACCCCCCTCCCCCTTTGGAAAAATGTCTTTCTTTGCGTTCTCTCTCTCTCTCTTTTTTTTTTTTTGGGGGGGGGGGGGGTTTGGGGAGGGGGTTATTTTTGGTTGCAGGCACGTACAGTGCAAAGTGTTCGGGGACACAAAGTGCCAACTAAGTAACATGGAGGGAATGGAACCATTTCTTCTCTTAACTTGGATCCTGTATTCCAAGCAAAGTGTTGTCACTTTCAGGGAAGACAGAGCAGGAGACATTGATTTGAACCTAAATCGTAACAATATTTTTTCTTGTCCTTGGAGGAGTGCACCCTCTTGGCAAGTACTTAACTACCTGCCTATAAAAAGAGGGCAACTAGGCCATATCTTGTGCAAGTGCAAGGTTTCGTAGTTATACCGTAGAGTCAAGTAAGATGGCTATTTTACCAAGCAAGCGCCTTCTTCTAGTTGCTTTTCTGTTGCTTTGCTTCATCTCCATGACAGCTAGAGGTGAGCTTAGTTTATGTATACATGACCAAGGTCTTGCCAAATTAGAATTAATATTTTGTATACATAATATATTCAAAGTCTATCATTTATATATTGTATACATACTATATTCAAAGACTATCATTTATGTGATGCTTGTTTCGGTTTCCTTGCAGCCAGAAGTTTGCGAGAGACAAGGGACGGAGCTGAGAAGGGCCAAACTAGTAATCTGTTTAAGCCAAACCATGAAGGGGTACATGACAGTAGTGATGACTTGGATACAATGGACTATACGCCTGCAAAAAAGAATCCGCCAATCCATAATTAAAGTCCCCAATTATTAATTTTTTTTTCCTTGGAAAAATTTTTGGTAGAAAACGCACCAATCCACAGTGCTTGCTTACTCTGCAAGTCTATCTATGACTTTCAATGTATAGATATCGTTTGAAGTCTTTGAAGGTAGGAAAATCCACACTTAAATCACCAACCTGTGTTGAGAAAGCACCAGTCTAGCTGCTGCCTAATCATATATTTAGAACTCGTGTAAGTAGTTTTTGAAGTTAGGAGAATTTGAGGGGAGCATACTGAGAGGAGTTTTCAAAGTTTTGAGCAGCACCAGATACTGAAAATTGCTTTGTATGTAGACGTGCAGTCACCAGAAGCAGATGCTTAACATATTCACCCTTAGCATTATGCAGACCTTAGATATTTCTTTCGCTGGAATGTAATCGTTTCACTGATGGGGTACATCTTAAGAGACTGGAGTTTACTTCAGCTCTAATGTAAAGAAGATGTCAGAGTTTGTGACATCTCAGTAGTGCAACCAAGTATATCCATAATCAATCTGAAGAGTTAGCCACGGTAGAGAATAAATCAGGCTGGAACTTTGAACTTTGATCAATGCATGTCCTTGTAGTACTTTCAGCATCTAGGAATATTTGAAGTCAATTCGCATATTAGAACTTCGAAGCTGTAGGAATGCATGATGGTAAATGAAACAGTGATATATGCAGATACAAACTGAGTGGTTCTTCAGTCGTCAGCCATCATAAACTTCGAATTGGGCTACCCAGTAGTACACATGAAGACAAGGGAATGTCAAAAAGTTTAATAATATATCTGAATAAGATTATTTTATACTCCATATGGCATTGAAATTTTTTAATTAAGTTATAGGTTTTCCACGATTTCTTGCTACTGTACCAAAGTGTTCTCCAGTATGAAAGGTCTTCAACATTGGCTTAATCAAACACTCATTTAACAACCATTTCAGTGATGACATGATGTTAAACAGGAGTAAAAGAACAACCATTCATCAAGAAGTCCCCTGCAGCGCAACTAATGATAATAATGGTACTATACTTGGTAGCAGTAAAAATGAATAGGCAAAATTGTCGATGTATCTAGATGCATACTAGCTACCTGGCGATTGGCGAAGAAGCTCTTGTAGCCCACAATTGCATATTTATATGAGTGAAATAACAGGAGATAATGAGTAAAAGATTGTAGTAATATAAGATATTCTATATGAAGCTTCTTTCATGATTCCAGACAAGTCAGTTTCATCATTCAATCATTTAATTAAACTCACTTTATCGGGTGATTATGGAATTATAACAGTTCTTGATGGTGTGTTTGATAAAAAAATGGGAGAAGTCAGAAAAATAATTAAATATTATTATTAGATGCCTTTGCTTCTTTCTTTCTATGAACTATTATGAAATTTACTCAAATATCGTTGCCCCTGATTATGAAAGCCTACAAGATTATAGAGCGCAGGATAATGGTAATTAAGCCCTTCAAAACTTTCAAATGCATATCCGTCAGAATCTCCTTTAAAGTAGGCACTATTTGTTAAGATCAAATATCGGCTAGTAGTATCCCTTATAAAACAATCATCTCCTCTTAAATTAATTTTAAAGTTGAGTTAGGTCTAATATGTTCTTAATTTTAATATTTCCAGTGAGGGTATGTTGAGTCTATTCTCAATTCTAATACAACTATAATTTCATAAACTATATTTATAGCTATATATGTATGAACCCTTCCAACATCTAGAATCTAGATCCTTCGAAGTTAACTCTTTGCATATAATTACATGAATCTTAATCATGCAAAACCTCCAAGGTTGCACCTGCAACGATCCAAAACCAAAACTATGAAATTGTGAAGAGAAAATATGCATTTCGTAGTATGAAAATAAGAGGAATAAAAAATAGGAGTAAGAATGAGAGGGATGTAGTTAGAATATACAGAGTCATTATATTGTGGGGATGATTAAACAATACAATTGGGTAAAAAGTAGAAGTGGGTATATGGCCCAAGCTCGCGCGGGTTAGGATAAGGAAAAATGTTGGTCTGTTCAGATGCGAGTTTATTGGCTCGATCCGTTTTAACTCGCGGTTAAATGAGTTTTGATTTGGAGACCAGTATGTGAATCTAGTTAAATTTATATTTTAAGACTTGAAAATTGGGTCAATACTTGCTGACTCAACTAAATTAAAAAAATTTAAAATTTCTAATCAATTTAGTTTAATATGATGATTGATGAAAATGAATGTATGACATATTTTAGTTTGTTGCATAACAGTCATAACTTGTATTGTATTATTTCATTGAAAATGACATTTTTTATTTGAATTTAATAAGAAAGTTGGATTTTAATTTTTTTTTCTAAACTACATTTTAAAAAATTAAGTATTATTTTATGTTTTATGCTATTTTTTTTTAAAAAATGAAGAGTGCAAGCCGAGATCGATCTACGAGATTCACAGTCCAATGCGAGAAGGGACGAACCAACAAAATGCTAATTCATTTATTTTGCGGGCTAGTCTACATCGATCTGCTTAACTGTGATCCGTTATAGACTGAGCCAATCCGCATACTCACTCCTAGTCAAAAGTGATATTGACATCACTTTTGGCTTATTTAACTTTAATTAACCAAATCTAATTTTATATTAATTAACTGCATTATAATTTACCACATTGTTAATTGAATTAGGCATTTATCAATAAAATTAACTTCATTTTAACATAAATGATTCAGTGAACCACTTAATGATTTTAAGTATACATGTGAATAAAATCAAGAGTAATACTACACAGCAAAAAAAATAGTCATAATTTTGATAAAATTAAGATAGATTCAATGATAATTGTTGAATGTAATAAAGTTATAGATCACACATCTATTTAAGAGTCAATAAGTATGCTAAATCATTTTATCAAATACTCTGGTAAAAAAATTTAGGCTATTTTAGTATTTTTTTTAAAAAAATCTGTTATCAATACCGTATAACCAACTTTTGTATTAATATGTATGAAGATTAATTTTTACTCATTTATTTTCACTTCTCCTAAGTAGACTTACAGTAATCACATTAGTTTGAAATTGAAGAATGATACTAAGAATTTAAATTCAATTAGTACAAAGTCTCTTTTAAAAATTGTTTAATTTCAAAATCGAATCACGCTTGGCAAAATCTGACTTTCTGATAATAGTTTTGGCCACATCTAGTGATTAGTGAATGCTGGTGAATCCTAGATATGCTATGTAGCTTAGCCTTAGCCTGAAGCTTATTTCATTCTCTCTATCATTACGGTGTCTATCAAGGCCTTTAATAGCCCTCCCTCCAAATCATGTTTGGTCCATGCGTAATATGTAAGGGACAAAGCAGGCCTACCAAGTAGATGATCAACGGACTCTTCCCATGTGATCTATACGAACACTGTCTATTGTCTTACTACCAAACAAGAAAAACATTGTCCATTGTCTTATCTGAAAATGATCGTAGTGTCACCAGTGTCGGGTTTTCTCCCTCCATTCATTAATGCTGCCATCCTCCATGATTAATTAATCAAATCTCCTACGTATGCAATCTAACTCGAGGGGAAGAAAACAAGCAGAGCAAACAAAGCAACCATTATACATGACAAAGCAATGCAGTGCTACATAGTAAAATCATGCTTGGCATCATCTTAAACACCAAAGCAATTGAATGATTGCTACTAGCTCTCGAATAATGCAGAAAGTTGAAGCTTTATCTGTTAGTTAACAAGTCCTACATTGAAAAATAAATACTTAAAAAAAATGTGAAGCTTTTTTCTCACTCCAGAGTCCTAATCAAGGGTTACAATGCCAAGAAAATCATAAGAATGATGCTTGTAACACATAATTAAGCCTTACACTATCTAACATCATGATGAGATGACAAAATCAAAATATAAATGTGTAAAAAATGAAGTAAAAATCAACTGTAATTAAATGTTAAAAATCGTACAAATATAAAGTAATATGTACATACAACATTAATCAAATTGTGATAATAGTTGATGAAAGTATATATATATATATATATATATATATATATATAAGTGTATAATATTTAGTCATTAAAATTTAGAAGGGAAATTGTTGATATTTGAAGGCCAAAAATAATATACGTGGCAGGTGGGCATAACACTAATGTTTTACTTAATCTTTTCCCATTGTAAATGAGAAATTGACAATGTGAGGTAAGATGCTTCAGAATGGCAGAGTAAACAGGTTACAGGCCAGAGATATGCATCAATCTTGCATGCTTGAAGGTATTATTTTGTCTGTATATTCCGGCACAAATTTAATGACCCAGCTCAAGAGTATAGACATTTCCTCAATCAAATTTTAGTTGGATATCCACACGAATCATGGATGTTATTACCTGGTGGAGTGGTGGTTAAGAGGTGGGTGGCTTTTCCAACTAGCCAGAATTTTGTTACTCAACGTAACTCAAAATGGCAAGTACTAGTACACAAAATTAAGGAAAATAGATGAGTTTGAGAAATCAAAAGGATTCTGCAGCTAGAATTTGATCATCTATTGCTCTGAAGTGTTATTTAAGATCTGCATACATGGAATCTTTTTACGCTGTTTCTTGGCCAAAGGATTATATTTAAAGCTGGACTTAATCGAAGTTTTGAAATTTCAATGGTATTAGTTGTGAGCCAGCATCCTATCTTGGTAAGGTTGTTGAGTGTAGCGCTTGTTAGTGGTAGATGTTCGATCCAACAAATAGTATTAGAGATAAAGTCACGAGTTCAATTATCAAAAAGGCACGGAATACGGATTGACAGATGCAGATGATGGGAGGGAAATTGTTGATTGTGAGCTAACATCTTTTCTAGGCAAGTCCAAGTAGGATCAAAGTCAAATCGAATTGTGACGACGCTTATTGATGAGCTTAAATCTGCTTATTGAATCCAAAGACAAGAGACAGTCCTGTGGGAGTTTCTCGTCTGTAACAGAATGAGTTGAAAAGGTGAGTTCTTTTGTAATAAATTTTCAGGGACAAAAGTTATCACTGACTAGTATGCATATGGAACGGTTGGGGACATTATTAATATAATAATGTATGGGAAGCAGTTGACGGTAAAAGGGAAACTGAGATGGCCCAGATACACGTATATAGTATAGTAGAGGTTGACATTCATGGAGGTCGTGGATTTCTGGCTTTCTCGTTTAATCCTTTGCCCAAAAGCACATTGCCGTCTATTTCAAGCCAGACAGCAGCAGACAGTGATGTTGACCCTCGTAGACCATTATCACGCTCACGTTCAAACTACCACTATGGTATGTTATACGAGTAAAAAGTTCATTTGTAGTGAATATTTAAGGATATATTAATTATTAATTTAATTTAAAATGTATTGTGATATTAATTTATTAAATAATTTAAAAATGAATTTATTTTTATTTTTTTACTTTATATATAAACTTATTTTAAAATTACCTCATTCAGTCTATGCATACTGCATTGAAGGATTCAAAATTATATAAATAAAAGTAAATATTTTTGTGATTGAAACAAAGATAAAAAATAATAAAAGAAAAAGAATTTTGTAGTCTGAATATTTTGTTATTAAATCTACGTAAGTTTAATTAAAATATAAAAAATATTATTATATAAGTATATTTAAGTATTAAATTATATGAATTCTGTTGAAAAATAAAAAATAATATTATATGAGTTATATTTTTTTTTCACTATAAATTTATTAATTTATTTACATATAAAAGTAAAAATTATATATATTAAAAAATATATACATATATATCTAAATATAAGATCAAAATTTTAAGATGAAGTAAGGGACATATGTCCCAACTCCCCCACGTCACCAGTGGATCCGTCATTAGCATATCCAATAATCTTTCTAACAAGTGGTTGCTAATAATTTGTGTCTATATAAAGGTCTGAAATGAACATGTATGGTATATTCAGATCAAGATCTTGTTATAGAGCACAAGTCTAATAATTATTTTATGCTGATGGCTGTTGTACAAAACAAGCGCATTCAACTTGTGGTTTTCTTCATTCTCTGCTTCATCTCCATACAAGCTAGAGGTATTTTATTATTATAGATCAAACATTGGATGCAGAAGACTCGATGATATTCCCTTTTTTTATTAAATAATTTTCTTTTATCAATTTTATTAATTTGTTTTTTACATGTTTTTTATATGCAGCACAAGCACTGAAAGAAGGAAGCGATATAGCCACTAGGGATGCCAATACAGCTTATAATAAGAAAGCGCATAATGACGTATTTAAGCCAAAAGAAGAGGAGAGTAATGCGGGCGGTGAACTGTTCTCAATGGATTACACTCCAGCCAGAAGGAAGCCACCGATTCACAATTGAATTGTTTGCAATTTTTAGCTACAACTTATTTTATACTAGGAACTAGAAAAATTGCATTAATATACTCAATGGACAAGTTTTGCTATTTTTTAACATTGCAATTATCTAGAATACAGGTTAATAAAATCTCTCTCTGTCTTTCCTACGCGAAGGAATAGGTCAAGGATTATATATTAAAGATAGCAAAATAAACTCGTGACCGAGCCATATGCATGTGTGCTCTACGAGATATCTATTGAAATTTTAGAATAATAATACTTGTAAAAATTAATATTTATGTTAAAAATTTTCTTATGATTTTAGACTTCTATTGATTTATCTATTTGTCAAAATTGATTGAATGGTAACATGATATTTTATGGAATCTATTTTATATTGTAATCAAAGGATTTATTGGAAAATCACATATTAGACTTTGAGTTCAAATAGTATATGTATTTGAAAAGGTGTGAGGTCTGATTGCTTGATTTCATGATGAGTGAAATAAAACAACCCTTCAACGAAGGGACAAGTCCCTCTCCACTCACTTTATATATATGTGTGTCTTTTCAAGATAATGATATAATCTTTTAACTCACAAACTATTATTGTCTCATCCAAAAGAGAGAAGAAAAAGAGAGGAAGATTCTAATTTCTATAATCCACAAGTGTGTATAATTCTTTATCTTTCTTAATCGTAAACTTAACAAGAACAAGATATCTACAAGAGGTATGTCGTTGATTATTAATATAATGTTCTAAATTCATGAATCTATAATCTAGAGATATTCTTAGTAATGATTTCTAATGTCTACAATTTACACACACTTTACATACTTTCATAGAAGCTATTCAGTAACATTTTGGTCCGACTATAACATGTTAAAAATATCCAAATTGTAAAAACACTTCACATGATTCGTACAAGTATCTTTTCTTGAGATTTTATTTGTCCTGTTCATATATCATGTTTTTTATGTGCAAAAGAATTGCATGTGATTTATGAAAATCAAAACAGATTGAAGTTTGTATCTATTCCAGTATAATTAAAGGGAATACCCTTCATAATATTTCGCTATATATATATATATATATATATATATATATATATATATATATATTTGCAAATAATCTAAAAAAAAATGAGTGTAAATAAAAAAAAATTTACACTTGGGATGATATATATATATATATCTTTTTGCAAGTTGCAGAAAGTTAAAATTAAAATTGTTTTCCATGTATGTAGTGTTATAGTAATTACAAAATTATGCAGACATTTTTGGTTACTTTTTATTAATTTAGAAAGTATGTTTTGATTAAAAAAAGTATGAAATTTCTTTTATATAAAAGAAACCTCTTCTAATTATATGGAACTACAGCACATTCATATGTGTCTATAAAGAGGTTAATATGTGTAATCTTTCTTTAATGAAGAAAAAGAATGATAATAAAGTTATTCCAAAACTATAGATACCATTGACATGCCTGGGAATGAGATCTCAAAGGACTCCCGTCCCCCACTAAAAGGAGGCTACTCAACTAGCCGATGCCAAGAGGTTTCTATGGAAAATGATAACTATCAGGCATGACTATTAGTGGAAGGGAGATTTGAACTCATGCGTATAAAAATGCAAAATCTTAAGCGAATTTTTTCAACTAATTGAGTTAACCTCCATTGGCCTTTAATATGTGTAATGTAAAAAGGGGAATTCTAATATACACCATCCTTTAGAAGGTGTATTGTACACATTTACAATTTTAATCATTGATTGTGTTAAAAAATATATCAATAACTAGGATCAACGACATATAACTTGTTGTTTTTTTTTTTGGTTCTAGGTTTTTTTTTTGAACCACTACCAGCACAGTTGACGGCGACAATCTCCAGTCACCGCCATCTCTGGCCACCGGTCACCACCTGCCACCGCTAACCACCTTTGCCGCCATCGGCCACCTCATTACCGGCCACCTCTGCCCCGGCCACTACCTTTTTCCATATTATACTATTTTTTTTTTTAAAGTTACACAATTATGTAAACAATACCAGAGTTAAAATTATATTAATTCTTATATTTTTTTCATAAATAACTGTATATACTGAAAATTTTACAAATTTTATTGTGTATAAATATTATCAAGTTAAAATATGTAGAACTTTTAGTATGCTTGTGATTATTTATAAAAAAAAAATATAAAGATGATATTATTTTAACTATAATATTTTAACTGATATTATTTACACAGTTATATAACTTAAAAAAATAAATAATATAACTTTAAAAAAAAGTAGCTGGCAAACGATAACTGGCCATGGTGGATGGTTGTCGACTGGTAAAAGTGATAACAGTGATATGTAAAAAAATAATTAAAAAACAAAAAAAAAAACAAAAATATATATAAAACAAAAAAGAACCTACTAAAAAAAATCTTCAACAAGAAGTAAAGTCAAAGGTGTACGTAACAACGGCCATGTAAAACAGCTAACGTTGAAGTTCCTTACAAATTCAGTTCTTTATTGATAGCGCTACGGCCTTTAATTTGCTATAGATTCAAGGCTACAAGTGGAAATATTTTTTTTTATTTTTTTTTAAAATAAAGCTTTCATGCAGAAGCTGAATTATAAAATATTCTTTTATCCATTTTATCCATGTAGAATTCTTTAAGGTTACGTTTTATTCAATTCGTAATCGACCAAATTAAGAATAGTATATATATATATATATATATGTGTGTAACGTAAAGTTTTTGTGTGTGTGTTGAATTTAACGATTGAAAATAAGTATATGGATTACTCAAAATTTATTGAAATTTATTGAAATCATCATACATTAAACGTGAAATTTCAACATAGGCGTTGGTCATAAATGAAACTGCTGTATCTCTAAAATGACATTTTGCCATAATAAAACTGCCAAATCCTATTTACCAAAAACGAAAAAAAAACTGCCAAATCTTATTTACCGAAAAGAAAAAAGCGCCGAATCCCTTTGTATTCAATTAAAATACAATTCGCTTTGGATTTGAAGATAAACAGTAAATGGTGCATTCAACTATCACAGGAAACGGAATTAGCGTTCATAACTGAATGGCCTATTGTTAGTTTAATACTTTGGATTGAAATCTACAAAGAAAGTACCAGATATGATACTTATGCAGTAGTTCTATTCTACTTTCAGCAAATTGCCTTGAGCACTCATAACATTCAATAATTTCAGTGAAAATTGAATGGCCTCGCAGTTATGTAGCAATTGGTCAGAGGTTCAGTACCAGTTAAATTTTCTGTGAACAGTAAGAACAAATAATACTCCAATACCAAAAACCACATTCCCATGCGCAAAGCTCAGTCAATTCCATGTTCAAGTAGTTACATATGCTTATGCTTTCCGCTGCATCTGTAGCAGTTGAGATATTCAGTTTTTCTGGGACACCTACATTTAAAGAGCTTTTGATGGGCGTAACTACAATAAGGGAACAAATAAGTGAATAACCAGTCTGAGTAATCATTCAGTTCAAAATGAATAACCAAAAAGAATCGAATAACCATTCCAAGTGGTCATTTATTCCCTCATTGTAATTACACCCCTCAAAAGTTCAAACGTAACTTTCCATTTTTTAAGGAATTGAATCATGTCTAGCGATTTGGAACAAGTGTCCTTATATCACTCCTGGGTGAGTTAAACGCCACACCATAGACTCTTGCGACTCTGAACATGTAAACCACTGGACTTCCTGAACCCAGAACTTCCACAAAACAACATAAAGAATTTTTTTTTCAGTTCTTTGGAATTCTCTCATAGAAGAGCATGCTGGCCTCAGTGGAAAGAACATCTTCCTCAGAAACAGCATGCACTTGAGAATCCGAAACACAGAACCAGCGCATTGGAGTTTGATTGAAGTAATCATCAGAGACATCTTCTGAGGACTCCACTCTGACACATCTGTAAACAGTATAATGACCACTTCCAGCTTTTCCGAAGTGTTCCACAACAGAAACAAGTTGATACAAACATGTTTCTTGAGAAATTGAATTACAAGAAACATCCACCTACATAAAGCACAATATAGTGAAGTCGAAAAGCACCACAGCTACTAAGTCAATGAACTATTAATTTTCCTTCCATTTTAAGATTATTCCAGAAGAACATACATTTTCATTTAATTAATTTCAGATTCTACAAGCATCACAAATAGTATGGGGCAAAGGAGAACAAAAAGGATATATCAAGGCCCAAGGGTCCAATAGACCAATTTTTAGATAGTAGCATTATCCTCCTAATTAGTACAATGTCTTCTTTTTTTGGAACTATAATTAGTACAAAGCTTTTGAGTGTGGTTTGAGCACAATCTAAAAAAAACTGGTTTGTGATGAAAATTACCATTTTGGATCATGGCATGAGAGAAATTACCTAGAGGAAAGAAAAGTATAGTTTATGCTTGACAAATAATTTGGAGTCTGACAGACAGACACATGAAGCTTCTTTGAAGGGGAATATTATACATTATTATTGCAATAAGTGAAGTAAATGCATCAAAATTATAAAAAATAAAAAAATAAAATTGGACCAACCTTGTCAATGGGTTGCATGTGCATGTCTGTCTGAATGCTTTCTGAAGAGCCTTCAGACCAGTGAAACACGGTGTTATTAAGAAGTGTCTGTCCATTTGTAGAGGAGACAATTCCATAATCAAGAAGATCATCTGAATTGATCTGTTCTCTCGCTGCTCCGTAAATTCCACTGAATTTCAACATTCTTCTCTCAGATTGCAGCTTATAATGGTTTGGCAGAGTGCTTCCTCTGTCATACTGTAGATGTAATGGCAGTCTTTGTACATCTACATCCTGTATCTTTACTCCCAGCCTAGTTGTCATGAATGGCAACACATCTAAAATCAATGGAAAAGAAATATGGCCCTGCAATACCATCGTCATGGTAAAAATTCTTCCGTGAAATTTAATGAATATTTATCTGTTACTCTGTTATTAAATTCTCTAGTAAAACCTCTGCAGACCTAAAATAATAGTCAAAAGTTTATGTCCAACACTTTAAAAGCACAATCTAATGAGCATTAGGTTATTGGGAGTTTATCAAAATGGGGGACTAGGGGAAGGGATATAACAGAAAATTCAGACAATAAGGTATTGAGGATCCAATCTGTTAGGAACCGTAATATAGTGAATAGGCCTCCAATTTGGAGGGTATGTTCTAGGAGAGAGAAGAAAGAGAGTGAGAGGGAGTTAGTTATGAATTAGTGGCTGAGGTGGCAGTGGCATGGGAAAATCGTTAGAGTGGGAAATGATTGTAAAAAGAGGGGGAGGTGAGAGAATAGTCAGTTTTGCATATTTTTCTGTTATGGTTGTAGGCAGAGGAATATCCTCTGAGGAGCTCTGAGCTCTGGACAGTGCATTCTCTTAAGAATTGAATTCCATACGTCTTTTATTCAATTTCTTGGAGGATTCATTGGTTTATTTCTGCATTTCTATTCCTGTTAATTGGGTTCCTAACAATTGGTCCGACCTGCCGGATTCTTCTTGAGCGGGAGCCAGCATTAAGGTGCCACATTGACGCCGCCTAAGATGTCGGAGAGGGTAGATGTGTTGGAAGCCAGGATCGGAAGGATGGAGACTAATATGGAAGATTTGAAATCTGGGTTTCTGCAGATGCAGCAAGCCTTGTTAGAGATTAGCTTGATGCTGAGAAAGAGAGTGGAAAATCAAGATGATGAAGGTCATAAGAACAGTGAGGGTCCTGCATCCTCATCCACGACATCTCCCGAATCCTTGGATGAGTATAGAATGTCGGTGAAGAAGATTGAATTACCAGTGTTTGATGGGAGTGACCCAGTAGGATGGATAACCCGGGCTGAGATTTATTTTGAGGTTCATAACACGTCTGAGGAGGTAAAGATCAAGCTGGCCAGATTAAGCATGGAGGGAGGAACCATCCACTGGTTCAATCTCCTTTTGGAGACGGAAGACGATCTGACGTGGGAGAGGCTGAAACAGGTTTTAGTGGGTCGTTTTGGAGGGAGGAGGCTTGACAATCCCCTTGAGGAGCTCTCTGCCCTGAAACAAACTGGATCGATGGAGGAATTTGTGCAAGCCTTTGAGCTATTGTCATCTCAAGTGAGCAAACTTCCCGAGGAGCAATACGTGAGGTATTTTATGAATGGGTTACATCCCCAAATTCGAAGGAGAGTTTGAACTCTAGACCCGCAAACAGCTCATCAAGGTGGCAAGGGCAGTGGAGGAGGAGCTGTGGGGGGATGGAGAAGCTGATGGACGAAGCTGGCCAAAGGGAAATTCCTGGGGGCCAAACAGGAAAGAAGGAGGCATGGGGTATGGCTGGGGTAATCAGGTGAACTCAGCCCAAAAAGAATTGGGCTTCAGTAATGCAAGTGGGCTGAATGGGAATGTTGGAATTGGCGGGTCGGGCAAGGTCCGAAATCAATGGGAGAACAGCCAAACAGTAGGTTCGAGCAGGGCTTCGTCTGGAACGGCGATTTCGACTGCGCGCCGGCCGGAGACTGATCGGAAAACGAGTTCCGACCGTTCCCGAGGGGTGCGCCACATCTCCTACCCTGAGCTCATGGAGCGTAGGGCTAAAGGACTGTGTTTTCGATGCGGGGAAAAATTTCATCCCCTGCATCAGTGTTCTGAAAAACAACTTAGGCTGCTAGTCTTGGATGAGAACGAGACCTTGAATGCGGAAGGGGAGATAGTTGTTCTTGAGACAGCAGAAGGCGAGGAGGAAGAGGAGTTAGAATGTAGGGTGATGGGTTTGTTTGGGATGGTGGAGGACCATCGAACTACAAACTCCACCATGCGTATTGTTGGAAATCTCTGTGGGTTAGATGTCATGGTGCTAGTAGACAGTGGTGCTAGCCACAATTTCATTTCTCTCCATTTGGTCCAAGCGTTGGGACTTCAAGTTCAGGCCACTGAGAAGTTAGCTATAAGGCTGGGTGATGGTCACAAAGTGCTGGCCCAAGGCAGATGCCATGGGTTGCTGATCAATTTGGGAGGCATTGGTGTAGGAGTGGATGCTTATGTACTTGAATTGGGTGGAATGGATATTATTTTGGGTATTGAATGGCTGAAAACTCTGGGGAAGGTGGTGATGGATTGGAAAAATTTAGTCATGGAGTTCCAGCAAGGAGGAGAACATGTTATTTTACATGGCGAAATGGAGGGAGCGGGGAGGCCGCAATCAGGAAAATCAGTGGGGGTTGGGCAAGCTTTATTGCAAATTATGATGGAGAGGAGCTTGCAAGAGATGGGAGGTTTTCTATGGACTGTTTCATGTTTGGAAACAGCAACTCCAGAGCATCTCACAAGCCCCCAGGAGCAGGAATTGATTGCACTATTATACAAATTTGAAGGAGTTTTTATGGAGCTGTATGGCTTACCTCCTAGAAGGAACCATGAGCATGCAGTTCCTTTACATTCAGGGCAGGGGACAGTGAGTGTTAGGCCATATCGTTATCCTCACCATCAAAAGGAGGAGATTGAACGACAAGTCCAGGAGATGCTTAAGTCAGGTATTATACGCCCTAGTTGTAGCGCTTTTTCTAGTCCTGTTTTGTTGGTAAAAAAAAAAAAGGATAATTCTTGGAGGCTATGTGTGGATTATAGGGCTTTAAATAGGGTTACCATACCTGACAAATTTCCTATCCTAGTTGTGGATGAATTGTTGGATGAGCTGTTTGGTGCTTGTTATTTTTCGAAACTTGACCTCAAATCGGGTTATCACCAAATAAGAGTGAAAGAAGAGGATGTGGTTAAGACCGCTTTCAGGACGCATAATGGGCATTATGAATTCTTAGTCATGCCGTTTGGGCTCACAAACGCGCCTGCCACCTTTCAAGCAGCCATGAATGATTTGTTAAGGCCCTTCCTTCGTAAGTTTGTATTGGTTTTTTTTTATGACATATTGGTCTACAGTCCGGATTGGGTTACTCATTTAAGGCAGCTGGAAATAGTTCTACAGGTGTTAGCTAGCAACCAGTTTGTAGTCAACAAAAAAAAGTGCTACTTTGGTAGGATTTCAGTGGAATATTTGGGGCATATAATCTCTAGCCAAGGGGTTTCAGTGGATCCTTCCAAAGTTAAGGTTGTTATGGAGTGGCCCGTTCCAAAGAATGTAAGAGGAGTTCGGGGTTTTTTGGGCTTGACAGGGTATTATAGAAAATTTGTCAAGAACTATGAAAAGATTGCAAAACCGCTGACTGAACTGACAAAGAAAGACAATTTTTCATGGGGGCAGGCTGCTATGGATGCATTTATGACACTCAAGCAATTGTTGACTCAAGCCCCAGTTTTCGCGCTCCAGGATTTTTCCAAAGCCTTTGAGATTGAGTGTGATGCTTTAGGGGTGGGAGTTGGGGCTGTCTTGATTCAAAATAGGAGGCCCATTACTTATTTTAGCAAGGCCTTCTCTCCTAGGAATCTGTCCAAGTCTGCTTACGAAAAAAAGCTTATGGCCTTGGTCTTGGCCATTCAGCATTGGAGGTCGTACCTCTTGGGAAGAACCTTCATGGTGCATACGGATCAGAAAAGCTTGAAATATATCTTACAGCAAAGGGTTACCACAGTGGATCAGCAATGTTGGATAGCTAAGTTGTTGGGGTATCAATTTGAGGTTGCGTATAAGCCCGGTTTGGAAAACAAAGCAGCAGATGCCTTGTCTAGGGTGCCGGAGGTTGGCATGCTGCACTCTCTTGTATCTTATCCTCTTTGGGCTGATGGAGTGGACATTGCTGCTGAAATACAGCAGGATCCCTTCTTGCAGCAAGTTATCCTCGACTTACAAAGGGATCCAGCCTCTAGACCAGGTTTCACTTACAGCCAAGGGGTTTTGCTACACAAGGGACGGCTGGTGGTTCTTGCAAACTCCCCCTTTATACCTATACTGTTGCAGGAATTTCACTCCACCCCCATGGGGGGTCATTCGGGGTACTTGCGCACCTATAAAAGGGTAGCAGGGAACCTATATTGGGTGGGCATGAAAAAAGTAATCCAAGACTTTGTAAAAGCATGTAATGTTTGTCAGCGGCAGAAATATGAGGCTACATCTCCCAAAGGGTTACTGCAGCCTTTGGAGATTCCAGCTTGAATTTGGGAAGACATCAGCTTAGACTTCATCACAGGCCTTCCGAAATCAAAAGGGTTTGACACTATTCTAGTGGTGGTAGACCGCTTCACAAAGTACGCTCATTTTCTACTACTCAAACACCCCTATACAGCAAGGAGTGTGGCTGAACTATTCGCACGAGAAGTAGTCCGACTTCATGGCATTCCACAAACTATAATTAGTGACCGGGATCCTTTGTTCCTTAGCCATTTTTGGAAGGAATTATTTTGCCTCCAAGGTACTGTTTTGAAGATGAGTTCTTCATATCATCCGGAAACGGATGGACAAACGGAAGTTCTAAATCGTTGTTTGGAGACCTATCTTCGCTGTTTTGCATCTGAACAACCCAGGAATTGGGCTCATTGGGTTTCTTGGGCTGAATTATGGTATAACACCTCTTATCACATGTCAGCTGGCGCCACCCCCTTTGAATTAGTGTATGGCAAGAAGGCTCCTACGTTGCTCAAGTTCATGAGGAATGAGACAAAGGTGGAGGCAGTGGCGAATGAGTTATTGGACCGTGATGAGGCTCTCAAACAGCTGCAACAGAATTTGATGAGGGCCAGGGATCAAATGAAGAAATTTGCGGATAATCATCGCAGCTCACAGTCATTTGAAGTGGGTGAGTGGGTTTTCCTTAAGCTTCGGCCACACCGACAACAATCAGTCCACAAAAGGATCAATCAAAAGCTGGCAGCACGTTTTTATGGTCCATTTCAGATTATGGACAAGTATAGTGCAGTTTCCTACAAGCTCCAGCTTCCGGATCATGCGCGAATTCATCCGGTTTTTCACATTTCTCAGCTGAAAAAGGCAGTTGGCTCTTCCTTTGTGGAAGCTGAGTTGCCAGCAGGTATGGAGGTTGAGTTAGATAACATGGAGGAACCCGAAGAAGTTATAGCTACAAGGGTGATCAAGCGAAATGATACTGACATCCAGCAGTGTCTCATCAAGTGGAAAGGGCGAGCTCTTGAAGATACAACTTGGGAAGATGTGGAAGTGATTCAGCACCAATTTCCGGATTTCAGCCTTGAGGACAAGGCTGTTTTTTCAGATGGAGGCAGTGTTAGGAACCGTAATATAGTGAATAGGCCTCCAATTTGGAGGGTATATTCTAGGAGAGAGAAGAAAGAGAGTGAGAGGGAGTTAGTTATGAATTAGTGGCTGAGGTGGCAGTGGCATGGGAAAATCGTTAGAGTGGGAAATGATTGTAAAAAGAGGGGGAGGTGAGAGAATAGTCAGTTTTGCATATTTTTCTGTTATGGTTGTAGGCAGAGGAATATCCTCTGAGGAGCTCTGAGCTCTGGACAGTGCATTCTCTTAAGAATTGAATTCCATACGTCTTTTATTCAATTTCTGGGAGGATTCATTGCTTTATTTCTGCATTTCTATTCCTGTTAATTGGGTTCCTAACACAATCTGTCAGAGATTCAAGTACCTGCAGTTTGACTGGTTCTCCAAATTCATTCATATGAACTCTTTTCAACTGGATGCATAAAATCTGCAACCAGACAACCAAACATTTCAATTAGTTCAAAGATTGAACTACAAGAGAACAGACTCTTGAGAAAATTAGAGATGCCAGAACACACACAGTTGAACAAATGAGGGAGGGACAAGAAGCTAATTTTATCATTAATCATAAAAACCTAAGTATAGCAACGAGAACCTAGAAGTACTCTAATCTGAAGTAATTTGGTATCACTACTGCCCCTTCCCCCGGTAGTGATATCACTACAAATTCCAATTGAATTTATAAGATCAAGAAATATCTTGCTGAAATGAAGCCAAAAAGCCCCAGAAAGTTCATTTAACAATAGGCTTCATGCTAAATAAATACTGGATTGTCACAACCACCAAAGAATAGCAAATATGGGTCCAATCTTACCGAGCATACAAGATGTCTAGTTGAACATGGAATGCATTCTAGTCTCTAACAGAGAGTGCAGGAAGAAGCTTAAGTGTGCATACCCTTGGACACCGAGCAATACTTAGCTGCTTCAGAGTATGTGAAAACCTATTTGACCAAGGTAGCTTTTCAAGATTGTACATTTTTCGGCAGTCACATAATTCTTGGTCAGAACATCTCCTTAGCTTTTCAAGTTCTACCTGAGTAACAAAGGCACAAAAATCACATATTGACACTTGACAGCAAAAAGAGCAGTCAATTGCACGATTCAGCAACCAACATTTATCCATCCCTCAGCTGCCTTTATCTATCTCTAAATAAATAAAAGATTCGCGCAGGGACGACCTCATTTCCTTCCATTAAGGAAAGATACTTTATTGCAGAATTATGCCAACAGTGGCTACAGCGATAGTTCTCAACATGTTCAGCAACAATGAACTGCTTCAGGCAATCCACCAGTGTACAACGAACTCTCTGTAACATGTGACATCAAATAATAATGGAGCTATAAGAGACATCCAGCACTTCAGTTATCAAAGAAATAACACTTAAAGTATGTACCCCAAAAAAAGAAAAAAAAAATTGAAAGTACAAAATAATTGACAATAATGTTTAAACTTACAATGGTGGAACCAGCACTAAGCACCGGAGAAAGAGGCAAACAATCAAAAAGTTCAAAATTAATTGAGATCTGCAAAATGAACAACAATTAAGGTAAAAAGAAATAATAGCATATTAGTTAAAAGAAACATGATCACAATTACATTAAAAATAAAGATAGAAGACTGTTATGTTTAAAAACAAAATAAATATTTATTTAAAGCTAAAAGTTATCAACAACTAATTATGCAATCACCAGCCTGTCATGATAAGAGAAAAGCTATTAAAACGGATCCCTCACACAGAGGCTACAGACCTAGACCAATCACAAAGTACATTATCAGGTCATTAGTAACTTGGATTTTGATAGATACCCACCTATTAATAAGTTGTATGTTAGGAAGTGTTACATGAGCAGCACAAGATCAGCTCCCCAAGTAAGCATGACTAGCAAGGGGAGTAACTAACATCCTATGTGGCATGGGTCTCATGATGGAGAGAGGGAAAGCAGTGGAGGCAGCATGGGTTATATGGGAAGGGAGGGAAAGAGAATAGGGAAAAAATCAGTGAGTAAAGGAATTGGGTGGGAGAGAACCAGACCCCTCAAAAGTCTGGGTTGTCTTTGTATTTCTGTTCAGTCATCTCTGTAATTTCACTCCACTGATGCTGATATCTCCTTGATACCAGTAGCAGAGGGAGAATTATATACAAATACAGTACCTTTTCTCTATATTCTGATCCAGTTCCTATCACATTGTATGTTTGAAGTAATTAGATGAGTTTGTTTTAGTCATGTTAGTAACCTGCAGGCAGCAATATATCTTGTCAAAGTAGCTTAAGAATTTGAGCTAGTGAGCTAACATTGTGACCTCAAGATTTATTCTTTATATCACCATTAAATCTCTCAACATGTCAAGTTGTCAGAAATAAAATGCCAGAAAAATCAAAAGCCAAACATAGAACAGAACCAAAATTGAGTCTTTTCTGAGCTTTTAAAGCCCAACCCATGCCATCTCATAACTCCAGTCCCAATATTTCTACCAACTACCAAGTGGCTTAACGTTACCTTACAACCTTTTGCCTCCAAATGCAATGGTATCGAATCAAAACTGCAAGTCATTAAAAACATCTCTCTGAGCCATAGCCCTCCTAGGGGCCAGTTATAGAATGATTTCAAACATAATTGCACCTCAGCCAGAGATGCAGAATTGTAAAATCAATTACAGATTTTGGTGAAGGTGGTCTGCACTTACAAACAAGGAACATGCAGTGTATGTGCAGTTAACGGGGAAAAAGTTAATGGCATTGCATTGAGGAAAGCCTCATGTACCTGGGATGAACAACTTTGACAGGTTAAGCTGCTACCAAGAATCCCATCAAAAGGTCCAAGGAAGAGTTGCTGCCATCTTTCCTGCTCACTCTGCCAGTCCCTCTGTATTGGAGTAAGAATTCTATTATTAGAAGCAAAAATGTCTCCTAAAGAACTCATCTTTGGAGCATAACAACCTCCAAATTCTTCTCTCAAAGAGCATAACAGATGAAGAAATGCTTCAGCAGCATCCTACAAGGACAAACAAAAGCTAAGCATGAATGAGACAGAGAACTAAAACATCATTTAGTTGTTAAATCATTAAAGAAACACAACTCTACCTGCTGACTTGTCAGATTAAAGTTTGGAATGTAATGGGACATGGCAAGCATCATCTTTCGTGGACTCAATATAACCTTTTCTGCACTAACTGAACTCAGTTCTGCACATATAGAACATTAAAACTCTATTGTAAACTTATAACACAGTGATTCACCAGTGCTTGAAACAAAACTGAAGCAAAAAAAGGTCTTGCTCCAGGAAATCAATTTCAAAGAAAATCAACAGAACATCTAACAATCATCATCTTTTCAAGTACAAATCCTGAAGGGAACTCTATTCCATCAAAGAATTTAAAGGAAAATGTAAAGGGAAAAACTGGGGATTGTGAGAGAGGAAGGAGACCTTGCATATAACCGGAACTTTTTTTTTAAAAAAAAAAAAATTATTCAGATGCAAGCTTTTAATGAAAAGAAAGTGCGTTGTGTTCAGCTTACTTAGAATTAAGCTCCATTCCAAACAGAAAGAATAGCTTCCATTGTATTAAGGTTATATAAGCGAAATACAATTGCAGAAATACACTAATAAGGTGCTACCTTCTAATAAAGTAGCCAAAGAAACAGCAAGAGGCATGCTTTCAACCAGGTCCTCAGTCCCACATTCTCTAATCACGCTATGAAGAAAACTTTGAAAGCAAAAACAGCTGGCGAGAGCCTGCAACATTTTCATTTCAACTCAATTCATGGAACAAAGAAATATATCATTTGTACAACACTCAACACATATCAAAATTTATTTGCCAATTGAACAAACAAGAAACCACAAAACAGAACTAATGGTTGTACTTATATACTAAAACCCCATCAAGCAGATGGCTTCTCTTAAACCTGACCTGCAAAACAACATTGAGGAAACAATTGTTCTGGAGATTTTGCAACCCGGGAACCAAGAGCGATTTCTCCAAGCTGCTATCTCTACCAAAGGACCATGGCAAGCTAAATGGTATCGCCATTTTGCCATCTCTTAGTGCCAATATCACACCAACTATGGCCACAAGGCCACCAACTGCTACGCGAATCCTAGAGGATAGTGTCCAATTCATATGATTATGATACAAAGTTGGAAATCTAGGCTTGAGACTTTGACCCATCATAGCTAAACTTGAGTTCTCGTCCAACCTCATGTCATGTGAAGGGACCAACTTCAACTTGGGTTCACTCTCACCTTGAATTAATTAAAACACGTGAACACGCAAGTTTAGAAACAATAGAATCAACCGGTAGATATTATGCGTGGCGAATGGAAAGGAATAATCTTTTGAGAAACGAAGCACTTACGGAAATAGGGATGAGTCGAGTAAAATAAAGCTGGGTTTAGTGGGCAACCCTTCAATGAAAAGATAAAGCTTAACACTGGTTTCTGGGAGTAAGAAAAATTATAAGCTTAGTTCTCATTATTTAAAAAAGGTTAAATTTTTTTTTGGAAAAACTTGGTTCTTTTGTGGAACGCTTGAAGTTTCAGTTCCTCCTCCTCCTCCTCCTACTTGTGCGTGACGGAAAATGGAAGTGGGCAGAGACAGTGAAAGGGAGAGAGGTTCAGACAGTTAAACTCTAACCAGGTCCGGGAACTTCAGAGTATGAATAGTTCAGATTGGGCTTTTGATGTGATTGGGCCCTTGTTTCTTTAGCCCATTGTTTATGCATGGTCGTCGTTAGTGTCTTTTATTTGTTTCCTCCGTCATGTATTGGGCTCGTAACCTTTGACTGGCATAACAGAAGAGATAAGGAAAGTAAGGATACAGTAAAAAAGAAAAGTGAATGAGTTATTATTTCTGTTGTTTGTTATTATTGAATTAAAAAAATAAGAGGCTTCTCTTTTTTATTTAGTTTTATTAAGAAAAAGAATGAAAATTCATGTTAATAATATTAAGATAAATAAATATACGTGTGACTCACTTAACTTCTTTTTCTTTTTTTTTTCCAAATCTTCCCAAAAAAAATGATGAAATCTTGTGAGCCCCACAGAAAAAGCACCCTCCCTTTTTCTCTGATTCTTTTGTTTATAACACTACTAAATAAGTGATGACCCAAATCATGAGATATTTTAATTTCTTTTCCCTTCCATTGAAGCATACCAAACAAAGCTTTTGTCTTTAAAATGCTACAATCCCCCATCCCAAAACAAAAAAAGAAAAAAAATTGATAACTAACAATTTTTTGTAGTACATGATGTAAGTGGAAAGAAATTACAATAAATCGTAGGTGTTCACCATAACTAGTAGCAAGTCATGGCACATAGGAATATTGCTAATTTGAGTCACAAGTTTTAATGAGAATTTATAAATAATATATAAATAAAAAATTAATAGTAAAAATTATACCAATAAACCTTTAAATAAACACAAATTGATTTTATGAGTTGAGCTAATATTGATTGTCTTTTTATTATTTTTTAAATATTCTTTTCCTATCAAAATAATTTTTTTTAAAAAATGTATACACATGTTTCTTCTGAAAAATTGTAATTTTTTGTACACAAATTTTCAAGTCTACCCACGGAAACGAATCGAGCCGGATCGGCCCAGCCCAGGCTATTGAAATGGTTGGGCTGCGGTGGGGGTAGCTGGGCCCGTGGCAATTCCTGGGTCCTGGCATCAGATAAAGAGCGTCTATTAATTTTTCTTCTCTTCTTCTTACTTTCCTTTTCTTTTTCAATTTTCAATAATCAGCAACTCCTCTGGATATCTCTCTCTCTCTCGCCCCCGCAACCCCAAACCCAACCATGGTACTATTCCTTCCCATCTCTCTCTTTCACTGCTTCCCTTCACTTATTTCATCGATCCACGCCATTCGAGATCTCTCTTTCTATTATGTTGCATGCGTGTTCTACTTCTTTTGTTACTTCCACTCTTAAATTTTGGACAATAGTTGTTTTTTTTCTTCAACCACTCTCTGCTGATAACATCTAGCTTAGGTTTTTCCTTTTTGAACCGAAATTTAACAATTCCGGTAACCAGAACTAACGATTCTTCTGAATTTGTTTTGTAGGCGAATACGGGGAATTTAGACGCGGCGATAGAGCAATTACTCAATGTAGAGAAGCAGATGAGGCTCGTTGGTGATGTCGCCGGCACCAGAAAGGCCGTCACCGACATTTTGCAGCTCTGCTTTGAAGCGCGAGCCTGGAAAACCCTCAATGACCAGATTGTCCTATTGTCCAAACGACGCGGCCAGCTTAAGCAGGTACTCGCAGCTTTAACCAGCTTAACCCCTTGGCTATTAGGTTACGTGAATACCTCTGTGTAGGTGTGTTTTGTCTGAGGAGGTTTAGGGTTTTAGTTGCTACTGCCCGTCGGTTTTGGTTCGCTTTGAAAAATTGGTAGTTGTTTGTTCATTTAGAATGGAAATTGTGTATTTACAAATCTTTAGTAATTTAGTGTAATGATTGATCATTGATGGAAATTTTGTTTAGACAACCAATGGGACATTGTACTTATGCACAATTTAAAACAGTATAGGTTGAAGGTTCTATGATCTTCACTGATTTTGCTATTTTCAATCAGCATGCTAGGACCATGAGAATGTTTATTCCCTACCGTTTGGAGTTATGTTTGAGTAAGCTATCTGCAAAACATGTGCATTTGACAACTTATAATTTCATTGGTTGGAGTTCAGATATTATCTAGTTGTCTTGTAAACGGTACAAGAAGCTTGGTGTGGTTCATTATTAACAAGCCTGTTCTTTGCTTACAGGCTGTAACAGCAATGGTCCAGCAGGCTATGCAATATATTGATGAGACGCTAGACGTTGAAACTCGTATAGAACTCATCAAAACATTGAACAGTGTATCTGCAGGGAAGGTGAGCATATGATGTTTGCACTCTCCATTCCGTTTTATATTCTTCAAATATAGCATTATCCATCTAATAAGATGTATATTTCATATGCTGTATCATTTGTTAGATATACGTTGAGATTGAGAGAGCTCGATTGATCAAGAAACTTGCAAAGATTAAGGAAGAACAAGGCCTTATAGCTGAAGCGGCTGATTTGATGCAAGAAATTGCGGTCGGTGTGGATGTGTCATATTGTGATGGATTTTATATAGCTAATTAGTACAATTAGCTTTCAGTTTATTTATTAATGGGTAATCTTAACAGGTGGAAACTTTTGGTGCCATGGCAAAAACAGAGAAAATTGCATTCATTCTCGAACAAGTATGAGACATGCTTCTCTTTTTTTGAGCAATGACCTCGGTAGTAGGCCATTAATTTCTTGTGCTGCAATTCAGCTGCTGATTTGAGAATCTTCTATGTTAAATTGTGTAGGTTCGATTGTGCCTAGACCGCCAGGATTACGTTCGTGCACAAATACTCTCAAGAAAGATTAGTCCTAGAGTATTTGATGTTGATGCATCTAAGGAAAAGAAAAAGCCTAAGGAAGGTGATAATCTTGTTGAAGAGCCTCCCGCAGATATACCATCTTTGCTGGAATTGAAGCAGATCTATTATGAACTAATGATTCGGTAATTGAACCCCTAGTTCCCTACTTTCTGTTACCTTGTTTTTCTTGTTCTATCTTGATGTTGTTACAAATATTGTGGCTGAACCTTGTATATTTCATGTCTCTTTCCATTTAATTTGATATAAACTTAACATCAAGTAGATGCTCGAAATGATTCTACTTTTGTGCTTTTCTGTTTTGGTAACATTTGAGGATATGCTTTTGTTGTCATCTGGCTCAGCTTGAATTATGAAAAGATCAAACAATGTTACAAGTGGGTTCAATACATGCTTTTGAGATGCCCAAGAAATAAGGCATAGTGCTAATAATGACCTCCATAAATAAACATCTGTAGCCAATGACTGTCTATCTGCAATATGTATCTGCATGTGTTCATTCTCTCTCTATCTTTCTTGCTTGCATTTGATCAGTTTTGCTTAAATATACTTGGGAATATATGTGCATCTCATTCTTGCTGTCTTGTCCTTTTTAACTAGATCTAAGGAACTATAATTTGTTGGCCTGTCTGGTGATTTGTTTCTGTAGGACTATAGATAAAAAGCAGATTGGAGTACATGGCTTTCTCTACTGTCGCCAAGTATTTATTTTTTAGTCTTTGCTGGGTTTAATGGTCAAGAAGGAAAAGTAATTTGTTGAAGGGTTGAATCAGCCCTGTTACTAAATATTTAACCGTGAAGGGAAGAAAATGGATGAAAAGCACTTCACTTTTCGATGGGTACTAATTTGCAATTCCTTTATGGATAGGTAGACTTGGAGATGATTAAAAATTTAGTTGCTACTAACATTTCTATCTTGTATTTTATGATGATATCTTTCTTCATAACACTTTTCCATATATAGTTTTTCCTCTAATAATTTAAAAGATAAAATCTTGAGGGGTTGTGGAGGCGAGCGTGTAATTTGCAATTAGGTGCACTGTCAAATGTGCAAATCCTACCATCGTGATAGAACTGGACCAGAAATTAAGGAAAAGATAGAAACTTTATTGATAAACTCTCCTCTCTGTATCAACCAGAGGGAGAAAGAAACAGAGAGAAATACAAGCACTGACCAAAAATGGCAATCACAAGCCAAACTGTGAATACCCACAGCCCAAGGACATTTGAGAGGTCCTCACTCTCCTAACCTTCCCTTCGCTCTGAAACAATTTGCTTCTCCCATATGACCCACCTCTGTATAACTAACAGACTCAACTAACTAACCAACCAACAGAATAATTGCCACTAGTAACAGAATAACTACCCAATAACAGAATAACTACCCAACTAGCTCTGATCCCCTATTATCTTTTTTATTCCTCCTAGTATACACCTTCCTAAGTACAGGTTTGCTAACACATTGTCAAGGTGAAAATATTTGGCCTAGGTTGCAAGGTGAAAATCTTGAATTATGTCTTTGAAAATGATTTTATTTGAGTATGTGTGTTTGGGGAAGGGTTTGTGACGTGGCTATAATAAAGTGTAGGGAAGTTGTCTTAGTTGAGTATTATGTACCAATGAATTCCCCACTGCTTTCGAATTTGGTGCCATGCTTCTATATCACGTTCAGTAATGTGGAATGATATAGATGAGTTCTTGTTTATTTTACCTTCAAGCTATATATTTTTTAAATACCTATTTCATGCTGCTGCATGCTGCTGATCTTAAAATCTTTATTGTCTTATGCTGGTTTCTGTTTATGTTTGAAGGTATTATTCCCATGACAACAATTATCTTGAAATTTGCCGTTGCTATAAGGCAATATATGAGATTCCATCTGTCAAAGAAAACCCTGCAGAGTGGATTCCGGTAAGCTTTCCTTTATTTGATTTGCTTTCTCTGTTACTGCTGATTGTATTGATATATGACATTATGTTTTTCTGAATATTACCTTTACATATAGATCCTGAGGAGAATATGTTGGTACTTGGTTCTATCGCCACATGATCCAATGCAGTCAAGCCTTCTTAATTCCACCTTGGAGGATAAGAATCTGTCTGAGATTCCAAACTTTAAGTATGTTTACGTAATTTTGATCTCCCATGTCTTCCTGCTCATGTTCAAATATTTTGTTTATGATTTCGGTGTCATTTGGTGTACCTGTTATATGTTGTGCCATAGGCTACTTTTGAAACAGCTGGTCACCATGGAGGTCATCCAATGGACGACTTTGTGGGATACATATAAGAATGAGTTTGAGAATGAGAAGATCTCTGGGAAATCTTTGGGTGAAAAAGCAGCAGAAGATCTGAGGCAAAGAATAATTGAACATGTAATTAACTGGCGCTATTATATTGCTTTCTTTCTCTCCCATCAATTTGGTTGGTTGGTATTCTGGGATATGCCTTATATTTCCCACTTCTTTATATGAGCGTTAATCTGGAGTACTTTTATTACCTTTCAGAATATTCTTGTTGTATCAAAATACTACGCAAGGATTACTTTGAAGAGACTTGCAGAGCTTTTGTGTCTCAGTGTACAGGTTTGTAATGTTAGTCTTGATTATATGCTGTAAGTGTTACCATGGTAAATTGTTTTGTTAGTCTCTGGATACTAGTGTTATAAAGAAAGGCTATGTTCTTACAAAGTGAAGTTAGTGGGGGAATTGGGGTTGGCAGGGTTTATCTATGTTGGTATGCTGCCTTAGTTCACTTGCCACCTCAAGCAGGTTATTTTGTTGTTTCTTCTTGAGCTTCATGTGAATATGGATGTTGCAGCTTAATTTACTTCACTTGCATTTTTTGAAGTGTGCGAAATGTTTTTTTCTTTTAGTATGAAGATCCTTATTAATTCTCCTAATACAATTCAGGAAGCTGAGAAGCATCTCTCAGATATGGTTGTGTCTAAGGCACTGGTGGCTAAGATTGATAGGCCAATGGGAATAGTTTGTTTCCAAACAGCAAAGGATAGCAACGACATTCTTAACTCATGGGCAGCTAACTTGGAGAAACTGCTTGATCTTGTGGAGAAGAGCTGTCATCAAATACACAAGGAAACCATGGTGCATAAAGCTGCTTTGAAGGTTTAAGGTCAAGGCCCATATCAGCAATTACAGTCACAGGTAAAGCTTTTGTCCTTTTCCTCCTCTCTCTTCTCTCAAATTTCCTTATCGTCATTGTTTTGAGAGGGAGATGGAGACAAGGGAAGGGATGTTTGTGATATATGGAAAATGGTACAATCATGACTTTTCATGTTTGAATTATCTATTTCCTATTTTATCATAATGCTTGTTTATGGTAATTGCAGGGACACCTCAATAGAGATGTGATTTTGGACTGAAGTTGCCTTATCAGGAATGTTCATTTGAATTGTCACCGACTGGGTTGGTGAGAATTTGCATTAAACGATGATCCCTTTTTTTTTCATTTAATATTTTGCCATTCATGCGTTCAGGGTAGAGCCAGATATATGCTTCTTGGTACTGAAAGTAGCTTTGTTGTATACTACTGGTACATACCTTACCACTGATATCTGACAGGATCATAAACGGTCTTGTTTGTAGCAGTGGCAAGATTGAGTGCTTGTTCATTTATATTTTTTTGTCTCATTACATTTTCCCTTGTACCTTTATCGCTATTTCATTTTCTTGTGCAATTTGGATGTGTCGTGTTATTATCCTTCATGATAATTTGAGAGCTGCATGCAAGCATATATTATGAGTACAGAAACTCTTCCTAACTCTGTTCAGATGGAGGAGTTTGGATGTGAAGGAAAGTGGGATAATTTTTCATTTTATGTAAACATTCTCCGTATTTGAATTTTTTTTCTTTCTAAATTAGAGATTATCATGTAACTTTCTAATCATCACTTAATCATTTTTATACACATTTTCTATTTTTTTTTCAATTTAGAAATGAAAAATTATTCCTCCTTTCCCCAACCAAACTCGTCAATCCATACATACCCAAAGCAACTGCTTTTGTCTTGGGTGGACAGGAGCACATGAATCTGAGTCCTAATTTATTCATAACAGTCGGAAATAAAAACCTATTTGTCATGGAAAAAGATAGTTTTATACTCTCTTTTAAGGGTGTATTACTATTCACACTCTTTTTAAAGGATGTGATTGAGTGAGAAAAAATAATAGAAAAAAATATGTATAATAAATGATATTAGATGGAGTGTGAAAAGAGATGTATGTATTGATTGATGTAAAAATATAAGAATTGATTTGTCATAAGTTTTTTTGTTCAGTTTGTTCTGGGCTTCATGTTCCTGGCTAGACTAATTGGAATCGGACCCTACGAAACTATGCTTGGTAACTATTTTGCATGACCTTGGTGGTAAATGGTGATTCGAGTACCGCTGGGGTAAAAGATAATTATTGAAATAGATCTAATGTAAATGTTTTATGGAAAAGGATTTAAATTTTATGATCAAAGGTCAAAATATGATTATTCAATTACTCATAATAAACGTAATTATCATAACTTTAAATAATAATGAATCGATGGCCTTATATAGCAATGTCTATTGCTTCAACGACTGTCAGTTACTTGCACAACATTATTTTTTTTTTTTGGTATTTTGCACGCCACTGAGCTCTCAAGTGGGAACGTATAGCTTTAGTGTGCCTTTCGCTTCCTCGTTTGAAGGGTGTCTAATAAATGCGAAGGATGCTTCAAAGCAAAAGATTGGAGTTGCTTGGCTCAGACGCAAGTGAGAATTAAATTGAGAGTACTTTAACTTTTAGAATCTCAGTTCAAAGTACTTCATTTATTTCTGTGAGAAACTTATCTAAGTTTGTACTTGTATGTGTTTCTTTTTTAACTTAAATTAGTTGTAGTATCCGTGCAAAGCACGGGTTACTTGTAAGCAAAATTGAAGAATTTAAAAATATAAATTTAAAACCTTTATCTTCTATTATAATAATAATATAAATCTTATAATTATATATATGAGGTGGGATCGATTTATATTATTATAAAAATTTTTTTACTTACATTTATTTTTAATCTGTTAGATTCATTTTTATCTAATGGTTGAGATTATTTCATTAAAAATAACCATTGGATGAAAGTAGATCTAACAACCGAAAATAAGATAAGTAAAAAAAACTTAAACTAATATAAGTTGATCCTCCCTCTATATATATATATATATTAGAAATCTGCATAATGCATAAATAGATTTGAATAAGATAATGTACAAAGTTAAATGTATTTCTGAAGTTATCATCAAATTATTTGATATCTTGACATTTCTGATCAATAACTATAAAATTTACAATATATTCACACAGATTTTACAAGTTCAATAATATTATCATTCATAATAACAATTGAATCTTATTTATTGTCTTGTTATGTGATCCAAATCAAAAGAGCAACATACTAATATTAATGTTTTTGAGGTAACCTCCTTATTAAAGTATATATTGATCACAACTTATATGAACTACTAAATAGATACAATCTTCAACAAAAAGAAGACTTTGAAATGCATGTAGTTTTAAATTGGAAGCATTTTTATGTAATAAAATAAATTAAATGAATGTATCAGCATAATAAATATTTTCAGGGGTAAGATGACTTCTTTCTTGTAAACAACATAAAGCTAGAGACATACCATCAACTAGAATACAAACATTTCAAGATCCAACACAATTATTCTCCTTTGATCCCATTTTTTATGATTCCTTTATTAATAGAGGAGTTTGGCATAACTCAGACGTAGGAGTGTGCACAGAAATCCTGCCTGACAAAAATTAAAATAAAATAAAGTACATAATTGATAAAAATGATCAATCCAACATTTATGTAAACAATTGCAAAATACATTTTCCATGAGAACCATCAATTGGTATTCCACCAACGTCGCTAGAAATCCTTGAACCTCGACTCTCACTTTCATTCATAAAGGAAAATTTTGAAATGCAAAACTCTCACTCTCTTTTGATCTCATATTTGATATTGACTTTCAATATGTACCAAATCCTCATCAGAATATTGCTTTAGAAGATTAATAAAGACACATTTTGAAGAGTGAGATGTCCAACATAATGGCAACACTTCATAAGTACTAATGACAATATAAATACTATATAGCATACCAAATTTTTTATCCATATAAGCTAAGAGAAAGGGAAAACGATACAAATCTAAGAGAAATGGAAACAAATACCAAGCTAATAGAAAGGAAAGAGATAAACCATTAAAGTAACATAATATAAGTAACTCACAAAACAACATAAAATTGGATAAAATAGCAATTGGAGTGTTCATAGAAGAGATCTTTATTGAATGGAAATACTTCTCTATTCCAACAACAGTATTTATCTTTACTTCTCAGAGGACAAGTAACAAATGGAATTGTGTTATCTAAATACAAAAGACTTAAATAGGGGATAAAAAACTAGCGCCAAAACACATTCCTCAATTTGTTGCCAAGAGTGATACGATAGCTAAGTCTATTTTCAACACAATAAAATACTACAACAATAAAATAATATTATCTTATACACGTATTAACTCTAATAGGTGTAATCAACACTTAAAATCTACATTTTCTTTTATAGTCATGAGATAGTCAACCTTAAGCCTACACATATAACAGGGTCATTCTTAAATCAAAAATTCAAAATCCTTGTACATGCAAAAAAAAAAACGGAAGAAAAATTATTAACCTAACATGCAACAAAAAAAATTAGCAGTGTCGCGACCGTGATCGCGACGGGATAACGACTTAAAATTACCAAAAATTTAAAGGATTAAGGGAGTCGCCACCAATTTTATTTTTATTGGGAAAAATTGGAAAAGCAGAAAAAGATGGTCTACGTTCAAAAATTCAAGTTCGAGAGTCTAGTTATGCACAGGGAAGGGTGGAGACTAAACTCCACAGCACCCCTAATACATCCGTTCTAAGGCGGTTACCTTAAATCAGTTGCGCAAATTTTTATGACTGTTAAAAATATTTATGTTACCCATTTTTAATAAAATAGAAAAAACTAAATTAAGAGAAATTGATTTTTGGCTTGACTGGCGCGCCTACGTATCTCCTGGTGCAATGGAGAATTCAAAGCCACGTAGTTCTTTAGAAAACGATTGCTGGTTGGTTATTTTTAATTTTAAAAAGATTTTTATTTTGAAAATTTATTTTATTTTTTTTATTATTATTTTAGAAAAGAAAGAATCGTCAATTCGTCGCAACTCGATAATTCTAAAATTTGCGGATTAACAAGTCATCATGCAACTCACTAATCCCATCTTATTATTTCTCAACAAGATTCTAATATTTTATTTTATTTTAAAAACGAATCATCAAGTTCGTCGCAACTCGGATAATTTTAAAACAGAGATTAACAAGTCATTGTCAAAATAACTAATCTCATATTAAAGTTCGAATAGGTGAAGCTTTCGATCACGCTGTAGACGTCACCCAATGCTTGTCAAGCTTATTACAATTAAATGAAATTTTATAAATTAAAATATATAAAAAAGCCCTTTTTAGAAATAAAAAAAAACTAGTCCAATTACTTAATGTCTTCTTCTCAAAATTTCATAACACCTTATATAAAGCCCAAATAACAAGAAATGTTTCCCAAAAATATGATCCAAAGTAAACAAAAAAAAGAACTATCTCAAACTCAATCAACAATGAAAAAGAAAGGTGACCCAAAATTAAAATAAAAAACAAAGACCCAATAAAAAAAAAAACTCAAAGCAACATAAGAAAACAAGAACAAACAAAAAAAAAAAGAACCAAATTTCAAAAGAATCCAAAGCAAATAGGAAAACAAACTACCCCCACCGAAAGCAAAAAAAAAGGCATCGAATTAATTTAGTTTTTTTTCTTAAAAATAAACTAAAATAAAATAAAAATAATAAAAATAAAAGAAGAGACATTAGTCTCTGGAATCAAGTCAAACAGAGAACAAAAAACAAAGGGGTACTTCGGTGGTATGCTTTCCCATGGTGGCTTTGTGGTGGTTAGGCTGAGAAAGGGGGGAGAAGACGGTGGCGGCGTTGCTGCGTGGTGGTCGTCCACGGTGGGTCTCGGTGTGGAGGATGGTGGTTTGATGGTTCGGACGGGTTCAAGGGTAGTGGTTCGCAAGGGCTGTTTGGTGAGGGTGGACGGCGGTCGAAACGGGGATCTCACTGGGCGGGCCGGACGACGACGACCCGGTCTAAGGTGGCTACCGGGTGGTGCTCCGGTGGTTCCGTGGTGGCTGGAGACGGTGGATCCGGTTTTTCGGGTGAAGGGAGAGGGTGACCATGGCTGGTTTCCGCGGTGAGTAGGAAGGGAGAAGGTGGGTCGTTTGGTTGCTTGGAGGCCGGGCCGGTCTCGTTCACGGTGGTGGGAGGAGGAGGCACAATGGTGGTGTGGTGGTGTGAATGGGATGGTCCACTACTGGGTTTGGTTCTGTTTCTCGGTTTGGTGAGGCTTGGTTGTGGTGGACGAAGGAGGTAGCTCATGGTGGGTGTGGAGGTTGAGGATGGAGGGAATGTTAATGGTGGTTTGCTTGAGTCAACTCAGTTGTAAGATTGGCTAAATGGTGGTGAGGGATGAGGGCCAGGGTGAAGATGGAGGCAGAGGGTGGATTGTGGGTCACTGTTTGGGATTGTGATGGCTTTGGTTAGTGTTAGAGGTAATGATGGATGCTGGATTATAGAGTATTTGCAAGAATAGTTTCTTTGGTCATTGGACTGGAAACGAAGAAATGGGAAATGCCTAGAAAATTCAAGGAGGAAGAATTTTTTTTTTTTTACCTTTAAACTTGAGAAAACTCTCCTTCTCCTTCACTCTGGTCTCACCTCCTCTGTTTTCTAATTCTTTATGTTATCGAAAAATTTTCCTAACCTTCTCTATATTCTCGATTCTTCCGATTTCCGAAAATTTTCCACACCCCTCCCCAAAACCCCTTGCTTCGTTGTCTCTGCCTATATAAGCCCCCTTGCCCCTCTTTTCGTCACGGTTCCTTCCTTTTTTGCAGGTAGTGACATAAAGGTGAGTGAGTGGGTGTGTGAGAGTGAGTGGTTGGTTGTGTGCAAAATGTGCGGGGAAGGTAAGTGGGGAGCAAAGCAAAATGTCTCCTCTCAGTGTGTCTTTGCGGCGGTGCATGGAGAGCATACTTGCATGGCTAGAAAAAGAAAAAAAAGAAAAAAAAAAGGAAGACCAAATAGAAAGTAAAATTGTTTGATACTTCAAAATGGAATAAGACAAAGGAGAAAGGAAAAAGGATTCCAACGGCAGCCTCCCCTCCCCTTTTGTTATTATTTTTTTAAAAAAATTATTATTTATCTTTTTTTATTTTTGGTTATTATTAATATTTTTAATCATAATATCTATTGGGCTGAGACAAAAATTTGGGCCAAGTAAAAAAAAAAATGGATTAAACAGAATGTTGGGTCAAACAAGAAAAGAAAAGGGCTAAACAGATTTTTTTTTTTGGGCCAAACAAAAAAACGAGAAAAGGCTACATAAAATTTTGGATCAAACAAAAAAGAAAATGGGTTAACCAAAATTTGGGCTAAACAAGAAATGGACTAAGCACCAAGAAAAAATTCATTAGCATAACCAAAAATATTTTCTCTTTTTATTTTTCCTTTTTTTTTAATTTTGCACTAAAGATGGTCTAATAAGTCGGACAAAATTGAGTGTTCACAGTTGCCCCTCTTTACTTGTTTCTTACTAGATATTAGGAATAATCATGGTTTTTCATAGTATCGTCGTAATAAACGAGTAAAGACGTGAACTTCGATTTTGTCCGGTAATGCATGTGATAATGCGAATTGACAAAACAAATATGTTAATTGGAAACTTATGAGCTCAAACGCGGATTTACGAGCTATTGCAGCATCGTTAATCTTACCAGGGTGAAACTCAGCGTAAAGCCAGAGACGTCACCGTATTGCCAATAAGCTGTCGCAGCTCAATTGACGTTTATTGATCAAGAGAAATTTTGTCTCATTTTTTGTTTTTGTTTGTTTTTTTTTTTGTCTTTGTCTTTTTGTTTTTATATATATATTTTTTATAATTCTAGGTGACTTCGTGACCTGGAATTGTCAAAAATAATGAGTTTTGTCCAAAATTTAAAATACAGTGGGCTTGGCCCGGAATTTAAAAGACAGTGGGCTTGACCCGAAATTTAAAAGACAATGGGCTTGACCCGGAATTTAAAATGCAATGGGCTTGGCCCGGAATTTAAAAGACAGTGGACTTCTGTGTCCCGAAATTTAAAATGCAATGGGGCTCTGTGTCCTGAAAAATGAAATGCAGTGGGCTTCTGTGTCCCGAAAATGAAATGCAGTGGGCTTTTGTGTCCCGAAAATTTAAAATTCAATGGGCCTCTGTGTCCCGAAAATGAAATGCACTGGGCTTCTGTGTCCCGAAAATGAAATGCAATGGGCTTTTGTGTCCCGAAAATTAAAATGCAGTGGGCTTCTGTGTCCCAAAATGAAATGCAGTGGGCCTCTGTGTCCCAAAAATTTAAATGACAATGGGCTTCTGTGTCCCGAAATTTAAATGGCAACGGGCTTCTGTGTCCCGAAATTTAAAATGCAGTGGGCCTCTGTGTCCTAAAAATTAAAATGCAATGGGCCTCTGTGTCCCGAAAATGAAATGCAGTGGGCTTCTGTGTCCCGAAAATGAAAATGCACTGGGCTTCTGTGTCCCGAAAATGAAAATGCAATGGGCCTATGTGTCCCGAAATTTAAATGACAGTGGGCTTCTGTGTCCCGAAAATGAAATGCAATGGGCCTCTGTGTCCCAAAAACTAAAATGCAATTGGCTTCTGTGTCCCGAAAATGAAAATGCAATGGGCCTCTGTGTCCCGAAATTTAAATGACAGTGGGCTTCTGTGTCCCGAAAGATTTTTCCTTTCTTCTCCTTCTTTTTTTTTAACTTTTAGGAAAGATCATTAGGTCATGGACCTAAATGTCATCAAGTCAAGGACTTAAGATTATTATTTATTTATTTTATTATCATTTTTTTAAAAGAGAGATCATTAGGCCATGGGCCTAAAAAAGTTTTTGT
Source organism: Ormosia emarginata (assembly GCA_029884605.1). Lineage (NCBI taxonomy): Eukaryota > Viridiplantae > Streptophyta > Magnoliopsida > Fabales > Fabaceae > Ormosia > Ormosia emarginata. The sequence goes on along the minus strand of JAQQTP010000076.1, from coordinate 33,801,129 downwards.
GAAAGCTACCAAGCCAACGACTTGGAAATTTTTTTTTTGACACTTCATCAAGTCATGGACCTAGATTTTTTATTTTATTTAAAAAAACCTTTGTCTGTTCTTTTATAGTGAAGCTTAGCGTGAAAGCCAAAGACGTCACTTTCAAAGCTGTTGCAGCTTATTCTCTCGTGAGAAGATATTGTACTATTCATTCCTGCAACTCAAAATCTAAAGATCATGTCAAAAATTTTCTCTTGCATTCTTGATATTAATTGCTTCCTCAGAAAACCTTGATCCATTAACCCAGGGAACAGGCTCTTGCAAACTAGGGCTTATCAGCTTGTCTCAAATTCCTTGGACTCTTCAAACATTTGTGTACCTTTCCTTTCTCTTTTGGTCATCAGGAACACAGTTCCCCGTCTTCTTCCTGACAAGGTGGATTGAATATGGGGTAGACTTAATCTTCATCCCTCGATTGAAACTTCTAAACCATTATTGGTCTAACTTATTAATCAAAGGATTGCCATTAAATCATCAAATCAATGATATTGAACTTATATTCCTTTTGATTGAAGCATTTTGTAATAAACTGTGTGATTTCGCAAGTATGAAAGGAACAAACAAGATAAAAGAAAGCACAAGAATAAGAGGAAAGAAAAGAAAGAGAAAGGTACTTTCATTTATTTGAATGTTCACAAACACATACAAGCATTGAGAATGATAAAGAATACAAAGGATGATATAGACAAAGCGAAAGGTAATTGCCCCATTTAGGATTCCTTCATTCTCTTTAGATAGGATCTAATTCTCAGATGGATATTACAACCATTGACTGCCAATGATACAAATCCTCTTCCATTGATCACCGCTCAAAATTTGCCCCAGTTTTTTCTTCCATTACTGGTCAAAATTGCTCCAGTTTTTTTCATTACTGCTCAAAATTGCCCCAGTTTTATGTTGTTTCAATGGGTCCTTCAGGTGACATCTCCTATGAGAGCCTTTGCCGACTTTACTCTTGCCTGATTTAAATGCCCTAACTTTTGCTTAGGCTACCCTTGCGGTTTTTCAACCTAACGGGCTTCTTTTCTCTTTTTCCTTTTTTCTTTTCTTTTTTTTTTTTTTCTCTTTCTCGTTTTTTCTTCTTTAGGCATAGAACTTCTTGACTGCATCAGCATTTGTCGGCCTTGACAATTCATTTCCATCCATATCTGTCAAAACTAAGGCTCCTCCAGAGAATGCTTGTTTAACAATATAAGGCTCCTCATAACTCGGTGCCCATTTGCCTCGGGCGTCTTCTTGGTTTGGAAGTTTTTTCTTCAAAACCAGGTCACCTGCTTGAAACTCCCTAGGGCGTACTTTCTTGTTGAAAGCTCTTGCCATTCTTCTTTGGTATAGTTGCCCATGACAAATGGCCTTTAATCGCTTTTCTTCAATCATGTTTAACTGCTCATACCGAGTTTTTATCCATTCTGCCTCTTCCAGCTCAGCTTCCATCAACACTCTTAAGGATGGGATCTCGACCTCTATAGGGGATACTGCTTCCATGCCATATACCAGGGAAAATGGTGTTGCCCCGGTGCTAGATCGGATATTAGTGCGATATGCGTGGAGAGCATAGGAGAGCATCTCATGCCATTCTCTGTAATTGACCACCATCTTGGCTACTATCTTCTTGATATTCTTGTTTGCTGCTTCTACCGCGTCGTTCATCTGAGGTCTGTAAGGAGCAGAATTGTGATGCTTGATCTTAAACCTCTCACATAGATTCTTAATTTCGGCGCTATTGAGATTAGGGGCATTATCTGTAATAATCCTTTCCGGGATTCCATATCGACAGATGATGTTTGCCCTTAAGAACTTGAGAACCACCTTTTGAGTGACCTTGGCATATGAGGCAGCCTCTACCCACTTGGTGAAGTAATTAATTGCTACCAGGATAAACCTATGGCCATTGGAAGCCTTTGGATTTATTGGCCCAATAACGTCAATTCCCCACATTGAAAAAGGCCAAGGCGCCACCATATTATTCAATGGGACAGGAGGTGCATTAATGCGGTCAGCGTATGCTTGGCATTTATGACACTTCCGAACATATCCTATGCAATCAGATTCCATAGTGGACCAGTAATAACCACATCGTAGGATTTGGCGAGCCATCATGATGCCATTGGCGTGTGTTCCACAAATCCCTTCATGAACTTCTATTAAAATGGCGAGAGCCTCTTTAGATTCCACACATCTGAGGAGTGTACCATCATAATTCCTTTTGTACAGTACCTCCCCGTTCAAAAAGAAAACCATGGAAAGCCGACGGATGGTCTTTTTGTTTGTCTCATTTGCCCCTGGTGGGTATTCTCTGAACTTAATGTACTGCTTGATATCATGGAACCAGGGTTGGCCGTCTTCTTCTTCCTCAACATTAGAACAATAAACCAGTTCGCTTTCTGCCCTTACTCGGATAGGCTGCATATTAGCATTAATATCCAGATTGGTCATTATAGCTAAAGTGGCCAGGGCATCTGCGAATTGGTTCTTATCTCGAGTCAAGTGCGAAAAGGTGATCCTTTCAAACTTCTCGACCAACTGCATCAAATATTTCTGGTATGGAATCAACTTTGGATCCTTAGTTTGCCATTCTCCATTCACTTGATAGATTATCAGTGCCGAATCTCCATACACTTGTAGTTCTTTCACCCCCAATTCTATTGCAACTTTCAACCCTTGAGCACATGCTTCATACTCGGCAACATTATTGGTGCAATCGAACTCTAACTTGATGGCGACAGGGTATTGCTTCCCATTTGGTGAGGTGACCACTGCCCCTATGCCGCTTCCATACATGTTGACTGCTCCATCAAAGTACATCTTCCATATGTCTTCTTCATCCGACTCTTCTTCTTCAACTGCTAAAACATCTCCATCGGGGAATTCAGATATCACAGGTTGTTTGTGATTGAGTGGGTTCTCAGCTAAGTGATCTGCAATTACACTCCCTTTGATGGATTTCCGAGTCACGTGCTTTATATCGAACTCAGAAAGAACCACTTGCCACTTGGAGACTCGTGTGAAAACATGAGGACTTTCAAATATGTACTTTATTGAGTCCATTCTTGAGATCAACCAAGTTGTATAGTACAACATATATTGCCTCAACCTTCTTGATGTCCATGCTAGGGCACAACAAGTCTTCTCAATTGTCATGTAGCGAGACTCACATTCATTGAACTTCTTGCTCAAATAGTAGATGGCATGTTCCTTCTTTCTTGCCTCATCATGTTGCCCCAACATGGCTCCCATGGATGTCTGTAACACCGTGAGGTACAATATCAAAGGACGACCAGGCGTCGGTGGCACCAAAATAGGAGGACTTTGTAAGTAAGTCTTTATCTTCTCAAAAGCTTCCTCACAACGTTCATCCCATTCTCCTGGTTGTTGTTTCTTTAATAGCTTGAAGATCGGCTCGCATATACTAGTCAGATTGGCTATGAATCTAGCGATGTAATTCAGCCTCCCGAGAAAGCTTCTTACTTCTTTTTCTGTTTTGGGAGCGGACATCTCTTGTATCGCTTTGACTTTGTCATGGTCCACTTTGATCCCTTCCTTGCTAACGACGAAACCAAGCAGTTTTCCAGTCGATGCACCAAAAACACATTTTGCCGGGTTTAGCCTTAACTTGTACTTTCTGAGTCTTTCAAACAACTTTTGTAACACTTCCACGTGGTTTCCCTTCTTTGGATTTGGCGACTATGTCATCCACATATACCTCAATTTCTTTGTGCATCATATCATGGAACAAAGCAACCATGGCACACTGATAGGTGGCCCCAGCATTCTTCAAACCAAATGGCATAACTGTGTAACAAAAAGTTCCTCATGCCGTGATGAACGTGGTCTTCTCTTTATCATTCATGTCCATGGGAATCTGATTGTATCCAGAATATCCATCCATGAAAGAGAATCTATGACCCCTTGCAGCATTGTCGACGAGGACGTCAATATGAGGCAATGGGAAATCGTCTTTAGGGCTAGCTTTGTTCAAATCCCTATAATCTACGCACATCCTGACTTTTCCATCCTTCTTCGGAACAAGGATGATGTTTCCTACCCATTCTGGATGTCGAGATACTTCCAAAAATCCTGCTTCCAATTGCTTGGTGACTTCCTCTTTGATCTTTAAGGACATTTCTGGGTGCATTCTTCTCAACTTTTGCTTTTTCGCTTCAGCATTGGGGTATAGCGAGATTTTGTGGGAAGCTATGTTCGGATCCAGCCCCGGCATATCTCGATAAGACCATGCAAAGACATCCATGTAGTCTTTGAATAACTTGATCATGCATTCCCGCTCTGGATTATCCATCAATCTTAACTCTTTCTTGTCTTCATCAGTTCCCATATTGATCACCTCCACTTCTTCCTCATTCAGGCTAAATTCTCTCTCGGACCTTTCTACCAACTTGGCAAGCTCTTCGGCAGCGTCCCTTTCTTCATCTGAGTCATAGGTGTCTATATCCATCATTGAATGAGAATCCATCTTTAAGCTTTCAGGAATATCTTCATGGGACAATGACTCTACAAGACTCAAATCCCTGGAAGATTTATTTATGCCAAATTGGAAACTATTGACAAAGAAAAGAAAAAAAATATGGCAATTGACAGGGCTAAGAAAAAGATAAATTGATGATAAAAAGAAACAAAACAGGGGATCAACTGAGAAACGCAAAGTTCATTGCATTGAAATTTTGATCAAAGATCACATAAGCACACAAAAACACACAAGTTTGTTACATTAAAGCTTCAATAAAAGTTAACATGATTCCAACATCACAAGAGTCCAGGATAACATCATGATTAAACAATTACTTTATGGCAATCACATCCATTAACGCCTCAGATCGCCAATTGTCCAGAGGTTTCAAGTTGTCGGAGGGTTGAATAGCATGGTATTCTCCTGAGTCTTCTTCCACATTATTAATGATTAGCCGAACTCGAGGACTAGAGGTTCCATTGATGACCTCAGCAGGAACAGGGAATGTTTCCTTCAAATGAGGAATAGTCCTTTTCACTTTATTCTTCTCATCGAGAGTCATGCTTTGCTTCATCATATCTTCTAAAGACGCATCGTATCCCAGACCATGTCTGCTCTTGTTTTCTGGTAGGGTGATTGTGGACTTGGTTCCTTGTAGCTGAATTCCTAAACCTTTCCTAGCTTGATAACCATTCTTTGTCATGATGCGAGTCACAATTTGATGAACATCTTTGGAAGGTGACTCGTCTTTCTCTGCCTTTGATTCCACCAACTAGAAGCTGTGTAAGAAATTCTCCACTTCTAAGTCTGTGTTTTCAACATAAGGCACTGAAGTAGGCTTCATCAACAGGATTTCTTCCTCTCCTCGAACGGTAACCAGACACCCATTATTGATGTACTTCAAGCATTGATGCAACGTTGAGGTAACAACACCGGCAGCATGGATCCATGGTCTTCCTAAGAGCATAGTATATGTAGGTTCGATCTCCATTACTTGAAACAGTACTTGGAAGCAGTTCGGGCCTATCTCAAGTGGAAGGGTCACTTCTCCCATGATCCCTCGTTTTCTTCCATCGAAGGCTCGCACTGTCATTTCTTGAGGTTTCAGATCTTCTATGCTCATAGCCAGTTGGGATAAGGTTGTTCTTGGGAGGACGTTCAAGGCGGAACCCCCATCAATCAAAACGTTGGCAACCACATATCCCCGACACTTCAAAGTGATGTGCAAAGCACGTGGGTTATTCCCTGTTGAACGTACCACTTCTTCTTCAGAGAAAGGGATCACATTGATGTGCCTTATCGGATCCACCATGCTCACCAAGCTTTCTGGGGTAACATCTGGCTTCACATAAGCGTCATTTAACACTTTCTGCAGAGCTTTGCGATGAGGTTCAGAACTCATGATGAGTGACAATAGAGAGATTCGGTGAGTTTTCCGAGTTGTTCTACAATGTCATACTCGCTTTGCTTTATGATCTTTAGGAACTCTTCTTCCTCATCCTCTTTTGTTTCTAAGAGGCTTGCTTTTCCTTTTCCAGTCTTATCTTCTTGCCCATAGCACCTACCGCTTCTTGTAATCCCTCCCACGCCTACGACATTTGTCACTGCTTGGGTGGGCTCTGTTATCTGTGTAATAGGGGCTGAAGAAGTTTGCCCTATATCACCTTGCGTCTTTACCTTAACATCATACTCCCAGGGCACAGCACGAGAATCACTGTAGGGAAAAAGCGTAGGCTTCTTTATTGCTATGACAACTTTCCCAGAATTTGGGACTTCACCAGTACGCGGCAGTTTGAGGACAAGACGCTCCACAGTATCTATTTCCTTGTGAGCCTTTTTGCTCGAGTAACATCCACTACCCCCAAAGCCATGAACCTCTGCACCTGAGCTTTAAATTCTTGACAGCTTTCAATATCGTGCCCCTTCTTCATATGATACTCACAGTAAGCTTCAGTATCACACTCAAACCCTACCTCTTCAAAGGTTACTGAAGAACAGTAGCCGGCTTGGACCAGACCTTGGAATATTAGCTTCATAGGAGTTCTAACATTTGCGACCCTTTGAACTCCTTCCTCGTCTCATTCTAACGCATTTACAGTCCCTTTCCCATGATTCGGAATTGGGTTACTAGTAATGCTAGGCCCTTTCTCCTCTTCAAAGTCTAACTTTCCACAGGCAATCAGTTTCCTAACTATTGTTTTAAATACCTCGTAATCCTTAATTGAGTGGCCTGGGTTATCCATATGGAACTTACAAGTTGCATTAGGGTTGTACCAAGCTGGGAACGGAGGGACCATAGGGCGAGCAGGCGCGCATGCGATCAGGTGTGCATCAAACAATTGTTGAAACAAATCGGCATTGGAGATTGGCAGCTTGGGAAAAGGGGGTAGATTCACCGGGGGTCGAGTATACCCTTGGTTTCCAGGGTTTCGAGGTGCGGGAGGACGATTGGTATAGGCAGGACGGGTTGGAACGTATGGACGCGGTGGTGGGATATTGTTGACTTGGTATGAAGTTTGATAAGCTGGAAAAGTGGGTGGAGGGGCTTGATAAGAAGGATATGGTCGGGGATTACGGGGGAAGTATGAGTTTTGGGGTTGCACATAACTGACTTCTGGTTCCTTTTTCTTTACTGGCGCCACCTTTTTAGGGAAATTGCTCTCTGTACTTCCAGCAGGTAATTTTCCGGCTTTTGAGAGATTCTCGATTCTTTCTCCAACCACAATCAGGTCCGAAAAATCTTTGTAGGTAGACCTTGCCATCAGCCCAATAAAAGGTGCTCCTAGGGTCCCCATAAAGTACAAGCTCATTTCCGATGGAGTCAATGGTGGTTGAACCTGAGCTGCCAACATTCTCCACCTTTGGGCGTATTGCTTGAATGTTTCATCATGTTTCTTCTGCATTGTCCCAAGTTGTTCTCGGGTAGGTGCGGTATCGATGTTAAATCGATATTGCCCCAAGAATTGGCTTGTCAGGTCGTCCCAGCAAGAAATCCTCGAATGGTCAAGTTGCATGAACCATTCCAAAGCTGGCCCGGTCAGGCTTTCATGGAAGAAATTGATTAGGAATCTCTGATCCCGTGACCAAATAGCCATCTTAGTGATGTAGGTCTTTATATGGAACTTGGGATTGGTGCTTCCGTCATACTTTGAGAAATCTGGAATTTTGAAGTCTTTAGGGATATTGACTTCAACCTCCGGGCACAGTTCATCAATTCTCACTGAGCCATATATATTAGGGCCTTGAATAGCTTTGATTTGCTCTTGCATCTTTTCAATCAGTTCATCTCTTAACTTTTCTTTCTCTGAGTTGCCGTTAAGGAATATCTTTACTGGCCGCTCATGAGTACCCTCCGCATTGTTGTTTCCCCCTTCATGATTTCCATTCATAGAGTCGTCCTCTTCATTCACGTTGTTGTTTGCATTTGCATTAACTCCAGGGCCAAAAGAAGCTCCATTTGTGGTTCTAAGGGTCTCGGTTAACTGTCTCAGTAAATCCTCGACCTTTGACTGTCCTTCTGCCATCGTATTGATTCTTTCCCTCATTTCATCCATCTCTTGATTCAAATTTCTTTCTGAACTTGACATCTCCCTTAGCCTAGTTTGTAGCCTTGTTTCGTAGGTCCGGGTTTGTGCGATCTGTGTTTTCGGAGGACGAGCAATGGTTCAAAACTTTTACCTGAAAATTGTGAAAGTCAAATTATTATTTTTCAAGAGATTATATTCATTATTTGTTAGAGGACCATTAGTGATTTTATGCCAAATAGATTTGAAGCGAGTATCTTTGATCTTTGTTTGTTGTGACTATTACCCAGAACGTCTCGTTCAAAAGTATTGAGCCTCAAGTGAAATATGGGATCAGAAAACAAATGTCGAGACAAGCATACTTCATTCATTCAACTAAAAAGATATGACAATTAAGTACATTGCTTCAAGCTGACTACATCATGACTTAGCCGAATAAAACTAATCCCTATTTGAATACATCTTGGTCATTTGTTTCATCTGCCCTATTAGGTCTTTACAGTACTCAATGAAGTCACTGATTTCTACTGGTGTCTCAAAAGGATTAATCATCCTATCGGCCTTCCTCAAATGATATGGGGTATCTGCAATTGCCGAATTAGCCAAGCATGCTAATTTTGCAAAATGACTCCTCTAAACATATGCTTCTTCCTTCCATCCACTGATGTCGCCTCTTTGTTGTTCCACCTGATTTATTAGTTCCTTCATTTTTTCCTGCTCTTGTTGTAATGCCACCTCATATTCTGTAATTGTCTCTTTCATGTGGAGTTTCTTGTTTTTGATCACATCTTCATATTGCTCCGATGCCACTTTCATCTGCTATCTCATTTCTTCTACCAGTCGCATCGCGTTGCCTTGAGTTAATTTGGCATTCTTGAGCTGCTCCTTAAGTTATTGGTTTTCAGCCATAACTCTATCTCTTTCTTGCCTTCGGAGTCCTAATTCCTTGTTTGCGGCCCCCAGACAATGCTTGGTCTTTAACAGGTAATCATGTTCCATCTTCATCTTTTTGTTAGCCCCTTCGAGAATGCGGTCCTTTTCAACATTTTCTCGCTTCAAGGCTGCACATTCATAGCGGGTCTCTCTCAACTCAGCTTCCATTTTCTCCCTTTCCTTTTCCATTCTTGTGATCTTAGCTTTCATTTCTTTTGTCTCTTCATCTTCAATCAAGGCTGGGGTTGAAAACCTATTAACCAAAGGAATTGTTGGGGCCTTGAATGGCAACTTGATTTCCTGAACTCTATCTTTAACCCATTGGCGGTAACCTTCCTTGGCTGCACAGCTTCTAACTCCCAGTTCTTTTCCTCTTCGGGCGATCCGGTCCCAAGCACTTCGGACCTTTTGAAGTGACTCAGTATTTTCCATGTCATCATAATAAAGAACAAAAGGGGTTACTTGGACTTTCGCAGGTGGTCCCATCATAGGGTAACCAAGTTGTCGTTGTGCCAAGACTGGATTGTAGTTAATACACCGTCGTGTACCCATGAGGGGTATGTTTGGAAATCCTGCACACTGGTAGATGATAGCCTCTATATCTTTCCATCGAGGATACCATCTGATCTGTTTTTCATCCAATTCTGCCAAATGGTCCGCCCATTCACGGCTGCTCTTATTCTTTAGCTGGTACATGTTGAAGTCAGCGATAGGGCACTCTATTCTGTATGATCTGTTGAAAATATGAGTTGTGAGCCAAATATATAACATCGGCAAGCAACAGAGGATTCTCTTGCCATTCTTTTCGTGGCAAAAGTTCAAGGTGCAATAAACATCTGCGAGAATGGCTGGAACCGGGTTGTGGGTGTTAAACTTGCAAGCTAGGAATACATCAATTGCTGCGTAATCCACATAGTCATCAATATTAGGGAACAAAACTAAGCCATAAATAGTGAGGGCTAACACATCTATGAAAGCATCCCAATCTTCATTTTTGGCAAAATGACGCATGTGTCCCTCGAGGTATTCTCTTGAAAACCCTTTGGTTCCATTCTTATTTTGTTGCGCACCTTGCAGATCTCTAGCGTGCACTTTCAGAACATTTGCTATTGTCTGGATGGATGCATAGTATCCTATATAAAAGTATGGCTTTTTACCCTCCAACGGCAAACCCAGAATCTGCTCAAATTCTTCCAAAGTGGGGCTAGCTGGAAATCATGAAAGGTGAGACATCGGAGAGGCGGGTCATAATATTGGGCCGCTGCAGTGATCACTTCCACTTGCACATTCACTTCTAACAGATCCAGAATCTTCTCATACTTTGCTGCGAGTATCAAACGTTGGGTCTTCTTCAGCATTCGGCCCAAGACCACCAAGCTCTCAGTGTTAACTTTCTTGGCTTTGAGTCGCAGAGTTTTCTTCAAAGTCATATCCTTGTGTTCTGATCCCATATTTCTTTCCATCAAAGGTACTCACTTCAAATCTTGACTGAGTTTAACGGTTCTCTAACAAATTCCTGAGAAATGACAAAGAGATTAGAGTGTAGTAAGAAGCATGATGCAAGGATGCACAGTACTCTTTTTTTTTATTTTCTTTAAAATGAACGCAATGATAAATAGTTAGTCCACTAACAGTGACTTGCACCCCCTTTTTTTTAAAAAAAAACTTTTCTCTCCTTTTATTCCCAAGTAAAACTTGTCTTTGAATGGGGTACGATTAGGTTTATCACATTAATGGACTATACTACTTATTATGTATATGTACAAAAGCAAATATGACATGGATAAATTCGAAAGTAAGAAGAAGGTACGCTCCCTGCGTGTCCTAAGGGATTGCCTTAAATTTGAGGAGTTCTACCTTAAGGTTCTATGGGTCTTTCTGATTCGTGAGAACTCTCGTTGGGTGACTCTTTTATTCTAAAGGCCTTTAGAGCTAAATCCCATTTCATAATGTTGACCGCAAACAGTGGGTAAACCACCAAGTGCGGGACATTTATGAAAAAGGCACACTCTAGATGAGGTTTTCGCAATAACCAAACAGGATGTGCATCCAAAATGGCTACTACTATGCAACCTCTACTTAACTTAGGTTTTGCTCAGACCCGGGTATAGGGCCCCACTCGAATGTGTGTGATAAACGTGTAAGTGCGGTGTGTGTAGGGAGCATACAAACCTTTATAATCCTAAAATCTACCCATAATCTGCAAAACAAATACAAAGCAAATTCCAAAGGAGCCTCTATCCTAAGGTTTGCATAATAAATAAATACAAACAGCTAAAATAATTAATAAACAAATTAAACAAACAAAGAAAAAACAAAATAAACAAAAAAAAAGGGTAAAACAAATATGTAAATGTCACAAAAAAGCAACGCCAACTCAAAAGGCTTGACTCTCAACTTTCCCCAGCGGAGTCGCCAACTGTCGCGACCGTGATCGCGGCGGGATAACGACTTAAAATTACCAAAAATTTAAAGGATTAAGGGAGTCGCCACCAATTTTATTTTTATTGGAAAAAATTGGAAAACCAGAAAAAGATGGTCTACGTTCAAAAATTCAAGTTCGGGAGTCTAGTTATGCACAGGGAAGGGTGGAGACTAAACCCCACAGCACCCCTAATACATCCGTCCTAAGGCGGTTAGCTTAAATCAGTTGCGCAAATTTTTATGACTGTTAAAAATATTTATTTTACCCATTTTTAATAAAATAGAAAAAACTAAATTAAGAGAAATTGATTTTTGGCTTGACTGGCGCGCCTACGTACCTCCTGGTGCAATGGAGAATTCAAAGCCACGTAGTTCTTTAGAAAACGATTGCTGGTTGGTTATTTTTAATTTTGAAAAGATTTTTATTTTGAAAATTTATTTTTTTATTTTTTATTATTTTAGAAAAGAAAGAATCGTCAAGTTCGTTAACTCGATAATTCTAAAATTTGCGGGATTAACAAGTTTGTCATCAAATAATCCCATCTTATTATTTCTCAACAAGATTCTAATATTTTATTTTATTTTAAAAACGAATCATCAAGCTGTCGCAACTCAGATAATTTTAAAACTGTGAGATTAACAAGTTGTCACAGCTTAACTAATCTCATATTAAAGTTCGAATAGGTGAAGCTCGGCATCACGCTAGAGACGTCACCCAATGCTTGTCAAGCTTATTACAATTAAATGAAATTTTATAAATTAAAATATATAAAAAAGCCCTTTTTAGAAATAAAAAAAAAAACTAGTCCAATTACTTAATGTCTTCTTCTCAAAATTTCATAACACCTTATATAAAGCCCAAATAACAAGAAATGCTTGACCCAAAAATATGATCCAAAGTAAACAAAAAAAAGAACTATCTCAAACTCAATCAACAATGAAAAAGAAAGGTGACCCAAAATTAAAATAAAAAACAATGAAAAATAAAAAAAAAAAAAAAAACTCAAAGCAACATAAGAAAACAAGAACAAACAAAAAAAAGAACCAAATTTCAAAAGAATCCAAAGTAGCAGGAGAAAACAAACTACCCCCACCGAAAGCAAAAAAAAGGCATCATAATTAATTTAGTTTTTTTCTTAAAAATAAACTAAAATAAAATAAAAATAATAAAAATAAAAGAAGAGACATTAGTCTCTGGAATCAAGTCAAACAGAGAACAAAAAACAAAGGGGGTACTTCGGTGGTATGCTTTCCCATGGTGGCTTCGTGGTGGTTAGGCTGAGAAAGGGGGGAGAAGACGGTGGCGGCGTTGCTGCGTGGTGGTCGTCCACGGTGGGTCTCTGTGTGGAGGATGGTGGTTTGATGGTTCGGACGGGTTCAAGGGTAGTGATTCGCAAGGGCTGTTTGGTGAGGGTGGACGGCGGTCAGAAATGGGGATCTCACTTGGGCGGCTGGACGACGACGACCTGGTCTAAGGTGGCTACTGGGTGGTGCTCCGGTGGTTCTGTGGTGGCTAGACGGTGGATCTGGTTTTTCAGGTGAAGGGAGAGGGTGACCATGGCTGGTTTCCGCGGTGAGTAGGAAGGGAGAAGGTGGGTCGTTTGGTTGCTTGGAGGCTGGCTGGTCTCGTTCACGGTGGTGGGAGGAGGAGGCACAATGGTGGTGTGGTGGTGTGAATGGGATGGTCCACGACCGGGTTTGGTTCTGTTTCTCGGTTTGGTGAGGCTTGGTTGTGGTGGACGAAGGAGGTAGCTCATGGTGGGTGTGGAGGTTGAGGATGGAGGGAATGTTAATGGTGGTTTGCTGAGTCAACTCAGTTGTGAGATTGGCTAAATGGTGGTGAGGGATGGGAAATGCCTAGAAAATTCAAGGAGGAAGAATTTTTTTTTTTTTTACCTTTAAACTTGAGAAAACTCTCCTTCTCCTTCACTCTGGTCTCACCTCCTCTGTTTTCTAATTCTTTATGTTATCAGAAAAATTTTCCTAACCTTCTCTATATTCTGATTCTTCTGATTTCCGAAAATTTTTCCACACCCCCTCCCCAAAAACCCCTTGCTTCTGTTGTCTCTGCCTATATAAGCCCCCTTGCCCCTCTTTTCGTTTTCTGCCGGGTTCCTTCCTTTTTTGCAAGTAGTGACATAAAGGTGAGTGAGTGGGTGTGTGAGAGTGAGTGGTTGGTTGTGTGCAGCTGTGCAGGGAAGGTAAGTGGGGAGCAAAGCAAAATGTATCCTCTGTGTGTGCTGCAGCAGTGCATGAAGAGCATACTGCATGGCTAGAAAAAGAAAAAAAAAGAAAGAAAAAAAAAGGAAGACCAAATAGAAAGTAAAATTGTTTGATACTTCAAAATGGAATAAGACAAAGGAGAAAGGAAAAAGGATTCCAACGGCAGCCTCCCCTCCCCTTTTGTTATTATTTTTTTAAAAAAATTATTATTTATCTTTTTTTATTTTTGGTTATTATTAATATTTTTAATCATAATATCTATTGGGCTGAGACAAAAATTTGGGCCAAGTAAAAAAAAATGGATTAAACAGAATGTTGGGTCAAACAAGAAAAGAAAAGGGCTAAACAGATTTTTTTTTTTGGGCCAAACAAAAAAACGAGAAAAGGCTACATAAAATTTTGGATCAAACAAAAAAGAAAATGGGTTAACCAAAATTTGGGCTAAACAAGAAATGGACTAAGCACCAAGAAAAAATTCATTAGCATAACCAAAAATATTTTCTCTTTTTCTTTTTCCTTTTTTTTTAATTTTGCACTAAAGATGGTCTAATAAGTCGGACAAAATTGAGTGTTCACAAGAAGCACAATGAATTTTTGAACCCAACTCATATTTTAGATGAAAAAATTATAATTATAATATTTATAATATTTATAATATACCATTAAAACAAATTACATGTATTGTTGCTGCAAATAGCCACCTTCGACACATAATTCAGGAAACAATGGTCATGCAACTTTGAATAGAAACCCCAAAAAATCATTAGCCTAAAAATGGAAATCCTTGATAATGCTGAAATTGTAAAAAATAGCCAGTAAATTGAAAGCTCTGATAATGCCCGAAAAATAGAAAGCATGGAGCCAAAGTCCATATTGCCAACAACCAAAATGAACTTTGACTACTTCACTCTTTGAAGATATGGTGAAATATGACTACTTCACGAAACAGTTCTTCTTGCTAGAAATGAGAAATGAACGAGAAGAAAAGAAAAGAAATAAATCAATATAATAAGAGAAAAGAGTATAGAGACTCCTTAAATTTTGATATTTTTGTAAATTACCACTACGAACTTTAAAATCTTCTCAATTAGTCCTTAAATTTTAATTAATGTCTCAATAGATCCTTATATTTAATTTAAATATGTTAATTCATTAACGATAATACCGTAATATTATTTTATTTGTATTAATATTAATTAAGAATTATTTATTAAAATTAACGATAAAATTTGTTTTTTATTTATTTTGTAATAACAAAATGTATTTATAATCAAATTTTAATAAATAAATTAATAAACAGTCCAAAAAATATTAATATAGATAAAATATTGTTATTATATAATATCATCATTAATGAATTAATAAATTTAAATTAAACATAATATTCTATTGATACATTAATGAAAATTTAAGGATTGATTAAAAAAATTTTAAAATTCATGATAGTGATTTATAAAAAAATTAAAGTTCAGAGAAATTATACTTTTTTATCATATAATAACAATAAAAAGAAAGAAAAAGCATATAATGAGGAAAGAGAAAATAAAGAAACAAAAACATATATTTAATGTAATCAGACATAAAGAATGATAAAGAGAAAAATCTCCCTTTTCTACTGTCAATTTTCCAAACAATTATCAATTACTAAATTGTCTATAAAAGTTAAAATAAAAAAGAATAAGTCAATTAAAAAGTCTCTTATTATAATTCACATAAAAGAACAAAAAAAAAAAAGAAAACTTGAGGATATTTTTTAGCTGAAAGTGATATTACACTAAAGAGAGATGGGATGTGGGCAGGAGAAATTACTGTATGGGGTGTTGATAGTTTTTTGCAAGTCTTAGCGTGAGTGTTTGTCCGTAACAGAGAATTATCTTGTTCCGAACTTATTGTTGCTTACATAGTCGACCATTATCCAATATATTATCCGCTTAATAGTCAACCTCAAGATCGTTGGAGTCAAACTCTTGGACTACTTGAACTCGCCCCGGAATTTCTGCTAGGGTTTGTTTATCTCTTTCTTTTCTTTTTTCTTTCTTTTTCCTTTTTAACTGAGGCTTAAACACTTTAACTACTTGCTATTTTACGTTTGATTTGAACACGAACAGCTACGAAATTTGTATATTTTAGTGTTTATCCCGAAACCCTTTGTGATATTTACCGTTAAGACTATGTTTGAATATTTAGTAAGTGATAGAATGAAATGGAATAAGATGGGATGAGATGAGATGGAATAGGATAGAATGGAAAAAAAGTACCATTCCATTGTTTGGATATTTTAGAATGGAATAAAGTAAAGTTACCATTCTATTGTTTGGGAAGTGGATGATTTTTGGTGGGATGGGATGATATTTATACTAAAAAAGATGATTTCATCCCATACCCCCCTAAATTAGGGGGGGAAGAAAATTGATGGTTTCTGGTGGGATGAGATGGAATCCATCCCACCCACTCCCATCCCATCCCATCCTTTTTTAACATAACTAAACAATGGAACTTGACTCTATTCTATTCCATTCCTTTCCATTCCACTCAATACCATCAATCCAAACGAACCCTAAGAGTGTGTGAATAGATAATTTCGGATAATAGTCCCATCCCACAACACAAAGGAATGCTTGAATAACCAGCAGAGCATAGTCTAACTAGTATTTCTGCTTATGTTTATAGGCCGTGCTATGGAAAGCCTGAGAGTATAAACATTTGGGCATTTACAACAACGTTTGAATTTTTATTTTTTATTTTTTGAAGTTTCATTACAAATTCCCGCATCTCAATATTTTTTTTTCTAATCTAAGGGTGATTAAGCTCGAACGAATAATCGAATTTCTAATAGCAAAATCCATGTTTATAAGGGGACAGTGGTTATATGGTGGGGGTTATTAGATCACCACATCTCCATTTTCTATTCCCATTGATGTCTAATAGAGCCTCCTTAGAACTAAGAAAAAAATTGAATAAGGATTTAAAATTCAAGTTGTGATAAGCGTACGATGGTGTGACCTAGGTGCTACCAGTAAACTTTGAACCCCTGCATGTAAAGTTTGCCCATATGAAATTAAGATTATCAACTGAGTTAGACCTCATGATTCAAAAAAAGGTTTTTCTAATAATACAAAAACAAAAAAAAAAGTAAGCTTTGGTAATAGATTTTCTTTCTTATTTTTTTCCCTGGTGAGATGCTCAATTAATTTAAACCACTGTGAGTGTGCTATGTACCAAAAAATACTGTTGTAAGTTGTAAGTGTGCCGTGGTCACAGATAGTCCAAAAGCAATTTCTTCCGGTCACATTTGTTCACTTGTAATTGTAAACCTTTTCAAATTTCAAGTAACATCATCGTTTAAAATCATGAATGGATTGACAAGCTTATCATGCAAGTGCAAATAATAATATAAGGGAAAAAGAAAGAGAAAAAAAGGAATATACAAAGAAAATATTACAAAGTAATAGTTATAAGTGGGATCAAAATCATCCAGGGTGAGAGGAGCTATAACCAGAAGACCAAGCCGGCAGCTGGGTAGAATAAACAGAAGGAATTGAAGCTGCCTGCGGAGAAGTCACAGAAGAAGCAAACGTAGAAGAAGAATAAGAAGCTGATGGAGATGAAGAAGATTGAAGATGAGAAGCCATGGTAGATGACATAATCATCTGATCATATAGGCTCACGGGAAATTCTGAAAACCGGGAATAGTCATAAAAACTGCTTGAAGTAGCCTGCAAAGTTGGAATAGCTTCAGTGTGAACTATTGGCTCAGTGGTTGATGGAATGGACAGAAAGGCACTAGAAGAATTGGAATTGGAATTGGAAATGCTCAAACGGATGGGTGGTGGATTGAGAGGTTGTTGCCTGAGCCTAACATTTTCAGGGAAGTTGACTTTTGCCTTGTTGCCTCTGAAACGCAAAGAAGCTTGGTCATAGGCTCTGGCTGCTGCCTCTGCTGTGTCAAATGTGCCTAACCACACTCTTGCAGCTTTGAAGGGGTCTCTGATCTCTGCAGCCCACTTGCCCCATGGCCTCTGTCTCACTCCTCTGTATTTTCTCCTTGGTTGTTGTTGTTGTTGTTGTTGTTGTTGTTGTTGCTCTTGCTCTCCCTCATTGTCTGTTCTGTATTCGTATACAGGATTTGTTGCCATTTGGCTCGTTTCTGTTGTAGTTGTGGTGCTGGTCCAGTTGCTTGAACGTTGTGCAACTGTATTGCATAGAATTGAATCCAACATGAAAAAAAGGTTTGTCTTTCCACTTCTCAATTTAAAATTCACTTAGATAGAACCAGAAGTATAGGTTGGTTGCTATATGTAACACTTTTATATGTGTATCCCTGCTGGAGACTTCAAATAAAATAAAAAAAAGACCTCATTTTTTTAATCATCATTAATATTATATTCAGAAGTGTGTAGGACTTGGACCCTAATCTTGAATTGTTGTGTTTTTCTTAATTTCATAGTTCTATCCTTCTACTCTTCATAGCTAGGTCAAAAAAAAAGTTAAAAAAGAAAAAAGAAAAAGAACACATTAAAAAAAAAACATTTTCTTTTTATTCCCTAATATATTTCAACATGCACGGACCCATCAACATATCCAAGACCGAAAAATACTGTCCAAAAAAGGAAATAAATAAGAGTTTAGATTATGAAGATTCAATTTGGTGCTTACATGTTGGAATAGCAGGGGATGAACCACCATGTGAGATTGAGAAGTCACCAAGGGGTGTATCATCTTCCCTCCTTCTCTTGAGAGCAGAAGTGCCACCATAAGATGAAGACGAGGTAGATGGTGTAGCAGAACCAGAAGGGATGTTTCTTGTGACAGCAAAAGCATCAGCATCACCACCTCCTCCAATTGCACTATGTTGTATATTCTGATGAAGAGCCATATATTCACCATCAGGCACGTTTCCACAGACCACGTGGGTCAAAGCCGAGACCATGACAGCCATCTCCATCTCCCTATTCAGACCTGGAACTGGAAACATCATTGGCATTCACAACATGTGATGTTTGTGTCTCTCTTCTTCACTCAAATCTCTGTGGTGAACCTCGTTTGCCTTCTTATTATCTCTATGATTCGCCACCTTTGTAATCAACCAACTTCACCGCTTGTTTTCTTGCATGCTAAGCAAAACCCTTCAAAGACCAACTCTTACACGCACGGCACACATGAAAATTGAACTCTTCACACATATATGATAGAAAGGTTCAAATTTATTATAGCCGCCATTGAAGAGTGAGTCGGCGTTTAAATGAACAACTATCTGAAACAAATGGAATATACCAGCGGTTTGAAAATTTCGTTTTATATTTTCTATTTGCTCTCCTTAACTTGTTTTCTTTTTATATGTTCCCCCACCGCAAATTCTCCCTCACCCTTAATTAGTTTCCCTTTGCTCAGTTATATATAAAAATAAAAATAAAAAATCTTGATACCAACAAGTTGGGGAAGCAAAGCGTGGACTTTAAGGTATAATACAAAGTGATGGGTCAAAAGTGTGAATTAAGGTGTGAAATTGCTGAAACTTGGTGTTGGAGAGAACCAAGTCGACGGTTGGCAACTTCGAGCAAGTCGGTACTGAGAAAAGGTTAAACAGAGAGGGAGGAGCCGACATGAAAAATAAACCACTTGTACAAAATTTTATAATATGGGATCTAATTTAATTATGAGTTAATTAACCCACTTGAAAGTTGATATGCAAATCCCACCTAAATAATTCTGTTTGGTCACGTCATTCCCTATAGTATTATGTGTATAATACCAGCTGTTAAGCTTAATTAGGATTGTCATCCAATTTGTATCAACAAGGATTGGTTGAATTGGCAAGTTAAACCCCACAACTAACAAAACGTTTTTTCAGCTCAATTTTTGCTATGGATGAGTCATTGATATCAATCGACAAGTTTCGTTAATATCAATTGACAAGTTGCATCCATGAAACTTCATCAGTTCAATTTTCTCATTGATAATCATTTTTTGTATTAGTATACATCCATTAATTATTATTTTTTTAAAAAAAAGACATTATCTCAATTGAGTTCACCTCTTGTCTTTTTTTATAAGAAAAGAGAAAAAAAAAAAAAGAAGAGAAAACTGAATTGAGTGCTCAAGTCAAACTCGTCTACCACAGTAGATTTGGGTCTACGGATGAGCTCGAATACTGCAATCTGTTGCCCGCCATGTCCAAAACCAACCTCGGGGTCAAGGGCCCCGTTATAACTGAATTTTTCTTCTTAAATATTATCAAAAAATAAGTAAATTACCAAATATCTTAGTTTTAAAATTTATTATTTGCATAATATGTATCACGTTTCTTTTTTTTTTTCATAAATAGCATTATTTGATTTTAGTTAATGCATGTCACATAAATCTGTCAATTGTTCAATGACACTACATAAAGCTTATGCAACTTTTCTTTCTTGTTTTTTTTTTTAATAAAGTTTTTGTGGGAGGAAGTCACCTAAAAAAAAAGTGGGTGGAGAGAAAGCATATACAACTTACTTAAAAATATATAAAAGAAAAAAACTTATCACGTGATAAATGCACAATTATTAAATAATAGTTTTTGGTTATAAATTAGTTGACTTGGGATGAAATAGTTCAATTATTATCAATTTTTTAGTTTGTAAAATTAAGATGTAATAGTGATTTAAGACAGTTTAAGAACCACTTAAATTATAATAACATATTTTAGTAATTTCATTTTGTTTTGCCATCATTTATTATTATTATTATTATTATTATTATTATTATTATTATTATTATTATTATTATTATTATTATTATTATTATTATTATTATTATTATTATTTCTTGCTCGATTTGGGTCACTTTCTGACGTGGTGTAGAACTTTTAGCATAAATAATTTAAGTCAACGACTAGCATCAGTCAAACGATTGACCCGTACACGCGGTATCAATTCTCATGAGTGGATAAAATCGGAGTGCCATTACATGCTTCATATAAAATATTCGCACAAATCTTGTGTATTTAAATCAGGCATATTGAATTAATAAATTATTAATATATTACTAATTATCAATAGATTATTAATTAATAATATTAATAATTTATTAACTTAATATATTTATTTAAATACATTATGTTTGTACAAAAATTTCTTTATATTATGTTCATCACAAGAAACAACGAAATAGTTTATCAAAAGTCATAATAAGGGTGTCCAACATGTTTGATCAATCTGTAAATTTATAAATTTTAATTCAATTTAATTCACAAAATACAAATTAGGTTAAGTCTCCAGGGTGAGTTAAGTTAAAAAATATTTTAACTCGTAAAATACAAGTCAAGTGGCTGGTTTAAAAAATATTGAC
The DNA here is from genome assembly GCA_029884605.1 of Ormosia emarginata. Classification (NCBI taxonomy): domain Eukaryota; kingdom Viridiplantae; phylum Streptophyta; class Magnoliopsida; order Fabales; family Fabaceae; genus Ormosia; species Ormosia emarginata. The sequence goes on along the minus strand of JAQQTP010000076.1, from coordinate 33,780,195 downwards.
TCATGCAAACCTAATTTACTCAAATAATTTTTTTTAAAGTTATTTAGCTATAGTGACAATTTTTTTTTGTTTTTTCCATAACTCTTTTTGCTATTAATTAAGTTTATATATAAACATTATAGTTACATTGAGAATATAACAAAGAAAATAGTGATTAAAAACTCATAAAATACTTGACAGACTAATGCGAAGAAAATTTAATTGATCGCTTGGATGACAAAGAGTATCATGAGAAAATTGAGAATCGAGTAAATGATTATGTCAATCCATATTATATATGTAATGACATTAACTTCAATTAACTAATGTGATTTGTTATTTATAACTTTTATGACATATTGTCATGTTTTAGATTATTTTATATTTATATTAGTTTAGTGAAATTTATTAAGTTTATTTAACTTATTTAAACTTATTTTGTTTGTGTTAAACTAGTTGTGTAACTTTTGATTTTATTTAAGATATATGTTATTTTTAATTAAAACGTATTATGTATAACGAATTTTTGGTTTCATATATCAATATTTATTTTACCAATAATTTTTTAAAATATTTGTCGGACCCACGTGTTTAACTCAACTAAACTCACTGTTAAGAGAATTGGATTGAGTCGAGTTGATCGAAGGAAAAAATTTCTTCAATCTAACTCAATCCACGAATTTAATAAACATATCAAATTTAAAAATGCCCTAAAATCCACCCAATTCACTCAATGAGCATCCCTAAGTCATCCAGTATTAGTCTTGTTAAATATTTCAGTTATATACTTCTTTATTTATTACCAATTTAATGTAGTATTGTTCAATAATTATTATTTAATATAAATTACAGTGTAAATAAGACAAATAACTTTTTAAATCAAAATAATATTTTTAAACGAATGAAAAATATGACTTAAATGCTTAAATTTTATGTCCAATATAAGTTATAAAATTTCATTGATTTTTTTTAAGTTTATATATTAAATGAATTTCAATTCTTTTTTTTTCTAATTTTATTAACTTTTTGTATCCAACTAGTTATTCTTTATAAAAATTGCTTGCTACATATTCATTAATTAATTCTTCATATTTCTCATTTATTTAGGTAATAAAATAAAAAAGTAGATGCAAAAAGAAAATAAAATGAAACAAATATAATAAAACAATAAAATTAAATAAATAGAATGTGACGAAAGTATAAATGTGTGTAAATAAAATTACTTTTTTCTATCTATGAGTTATAGTACATCACTTTTTCAAAGTTCATAATCACAAGTACGAATTTGTCTAACATGCTCCCTAGTCATAAGGGAGCATGAACGCACCTTGTTTATGAGTCGTAGCTTAAGCTCAAAAAATAGTGAACGGTTGGACCAGGTTACTAGAAACCTGTTGAATTAATTAAAGTGTCAATATTATTTAAATTGGTTTGCTACATAGGAAATATAGTAAACCACTATTAGTCTGTCCATTAGAGTCTTGTTATTATGTAACCATTGTTATTAGTTGTTTATTAGGGAGTAAAGAGAATTTTATTGGCAAATTAGATTGGGGCAAATGAACCCTAAACTCACCGTTGGGGAGTTTTGATGTTGACGATCTACTGGATTGTGTGAGAGTAGCTGCAGAGAATGGGGGTGACCGAAGCGATCAACTGAAGCTTCGTGGCGAGCTGGGATTTGTCTTCTTGCAACATTAGTCGTCAGACAAGCGAATTGATTGAAGCTCCGTGGTGGTTGCGTAAGAGCTGCGATTTAAGGCACATGGAGGCATATTCATCCTTCATTGGTTTGATTTTGTTATGATGCGAGATGAGAACTATATTTTCGCTATCCAGTCCAGTATAAGAACATTCTAGGGGATGTTACACATTCTGCTCTGAAGCTATATGGAGTTTGTATTTTTTTATAGCTGTAATCAAATTTGGTCCTCTCAATAAATATCTTTCTGGATTATAGTTTTCACTTTTAAAATTTTCAAGACTTATATATATATATATATATATATATATATATATATATATATATAAATATTTTTAGTTTAATGGACAATTAGCAACAATTAAAATCAACTAAGTTTGAAATAATTTTTATTATTATATAAAAGTGAAACTATTGATTAAAAATAAATGTAAAAAAAATTATATTGATATAAGTCGATTTTTTTATATATATATAAGTATAAAAAAAATTTATATTGATATAAGTTGATCTTCTATATATATAATATTTTTTAGTTTAATGGACAGTTAAGAACAATTAAAATCAACCCAGTTCATTAAAACATCAAGGACTGGTTGAAGTATCAGCTTACACTAGAGAAAAGATTGTGCCTCGTTTGATTTAACGCTTGATGTGAAGGAGTAGAAGCAAAACCAAAAAGAAAATTGATGTGGAGGTGAGGGAAGTATAGACATGTTGAATAACTACGTTTAACACCTCCCACTATATGACCTACGTTAACACTCCCAATCTATTTTAATTATGACTCAAAAATAAAAATGACTAACTGGTTACAAAATGAAAGGTAACCTTCAATAAGGTTAAGTCTAAGGTACTTCCATGTTCTATAACATGGAAGGGTCCACCACAGAATCAGCCTCACAAGTGCACGAGAACATCAATATGAAGTACGGCCAATTATAGGTTGACAATATTCTGTTCACACCTCTCTCTCTCTCTCTCTCTATATATATATATATAGAAATCACACAGCTTGTTTATCATTTTGTCAAATTGGTGATTGATAACACAAATACATATAAGTTATGAAGTATGACACGTTGATTTTGAAGTGTATATGTGTGTTAGATATGTGTTCGTATTAAATATATAAAAATATTTATATGATACATGTGTTTTACGTGTTTAAAAATATTTGATTAAAAAAATTATTTTTTTAATATAGGCACGTTCGGATACATCTTGAACATGCTTGAATATGACTTAGACACGACTAATTAATATTTTTTTAAAAAAAATTATGACTAACGTTCAATTAGTAAGTCTGTAACCCACTCAAACCTAATGACATGACTAACGTCACAAGCCACTACTTTCACATACCAGTATTTTAAGTTTTATCTTTTCACATGTATTATTAGACTTTTAAGTTTTATCTTTTCACACACCACTATTTTTACTTGTTCCTTCTACCTCTGTTCGTATCAAACAATTCACTTTGTCGTCACCGAAGTTTGCTTCACATCAATATTCCCTCTAGTTAATTTTTTTTATGTACATATATTTTTACAAGATTAATTCTATTATGAAAAATTAGTTTAAGAGATTTTTTAGAATATATTAATAGAAATTATGCTCCATATTTTTTAGAAGAGACTTATTAGATAGCAAATATTGACATATATGATATATATTAAAATATTATAAATCTTCAAATTTATAAAAATGTGATATTAATAAATTATGAATTTTTTCTTAAATTGTGTGTGTGTGTGTGTGTGTATATATATATATATATATATATATATATATATATATATATATATTATAATTTTTATAAATTTAATATGTCAAATTTATATCAGTATCCATACAGTATCATATCTCGTAATACATGTATGTGTGCATGCTTAATCTAAAAGCATATATATTAAAATGACGGAAAATGAATACAAAGTGACCAAATAATTTTCCACTTTAATATGTCACTGCCTTGCTCTCGACATATAACGGTGACTACTAAAACTTATTTTTTGGATGGTACAGGACAACATCATAAAAGTTTCATGGCGCTGTTTAATATACACTCTCCTTTGGAGGGTGTATAGTGCATCCTGGGCATCTGAGTCATTGATTGTGTTGAAAACACATCAATGGCTGAGATGAAAGACCTGCAACTTGTACCATCTTTAACTGTCGTCGATCGCCACCCTTCGCCGCCGGCAACCACTGCCCGTTGCCCCACTGCCACAAAAAAAAATTAAAAAAAATAAACAGCAATCCAAAAAAACCATTGTCACCTCCCAAAGACCAAAACCCCAACCCGTCGGTCGCGCTCCACCGGACGACCCACGCCCAGCTAATCACCGGACCTGCGTTCACCCACAATCGCACTGGCGGAACTCGTCCCAATCGCCGCCGTGCCTCACAAGTCTAGATCCATCACCCACCGATCTCCATTACCGTTCTCGTGGTCCCCCGCTGTCGTCACCGTCGCGTTAGAAGTCGTCGCGCCTGTCTCGTCCAACCCAGTCCCGGAAAGCCTGGATCCGACTATCTCAACCTACTGGTCACTCAGATCCGTTCGACCCAGCACCATAAACCATCGTTGAGCACGCATCACTAGATCCGCTTTGCTCGACCTCGGATCCGCGCCGCAACTGCTCCATCGTCACTTCCGACAATCCAACCAAGCCCGTTCAACACGTCAACACCTAGCCGCTCGATCCCGCTCCTCCACCACCGTCGCACCGTCAATGCATCTCCGTCCAGCCATCGTCCCATCTTTAATAATAGGTAAATCATAAAATGTATGATACACTCAAATTTAGTAAGATGTATCATAGCATCCTCCAAGTTTCATTCAGATGTTTTAAAAGGTTTTATGGGAGTGTGGATGACAAATTGAACATGTGCTCCTGAAGTATTGTGTTAATAGCATATTTGGTACTAATTAATTTTAACTTGGTTTAGAATAAAATTAAGATATTTGGGTAAAACGGTTTAAAGTAATAAAAAGTTTTTTTTATAGTTAAAAAGCTTTTTCTTCATAAGCAAAATTTTGAGCATTTTTTCAATAAAATAAAATAAAAGTTGATTTTATTATGTTTTTATTAAAATAAGTTTAAAATATAAAATATTATATAATATAAAGAAATCATTTCATACATTTTTTAATAATTTATTATATAAAAATAATTTTTTCAAATAATTTAAATAAAACGTATTATTTTAAAATAAATTTTTAACTAATATATTTAAATATATAACTAATTATATTATAATAAAAATAAATTATATATATAATTAATTATTAAAATAATTTTTTTACAACTGACCCAACCACGAATTAAATCACCAAATTGACAAAATGAGAAACAAGTTGTGTGATTTATACATTCTAGTCCATGAAAATATCTAGTTTTGCCACCCAAGTCTGCCACGATTGCACATTTTCTTACTACAAAGTACAAAATAAAATGCCAGCAAGCAAAACGAGGTTGAATTAGATATCAATGGCCACATGCACATGTTTTTGCCTTTCTAGTGTATTTTGAAATTCCATAAATTCCACACCCTAGCTAAGTGGTAAAATGGGAGATGCACATTAATTATATCTATAAAAGTATATTGCAACACAACAAAATTCGTCAAAATTTTGATAGAAATCTACAAACGTTAACATGCAGTTGGTTTGCTGACATTGAATTTAACGACTTCATGTGTTTCTCAACTCAAACTTTGACATAATCCTTGGTTCGGTTGGTTGATAGTTTGATACATCAAGCCCCATATATTCAACGCATATATGTATAAGTCACTCGCGCATTAAATTACGTCTAAAGATCTGAATTTTTGCCAAAATTGTTTTTATTATGTAGCATTTTAAAAAAAGTAAAAATTAGCCAAATTAGTTAAGAGAATTTTCATTTTCATTTTTTTATACTATCATCAAATCATGTATTTTGACATATCATTGAACGAAATTAATTTTTTAAATAATTACCATTGTAGTCAAATTTATTTAATGATGTAACAACTAGCAATGTGTTATAAAACAATAGTATACTATAAATGATTTGAATTCTCTCTTATTATTAAATAATAAAAGAGGGTCATGTTAAAAAAATTTGTTTTAAACATAACTAATAAATCTCATAATCAATTATGATGAGTTCATATATAACAAATTTGTGTTTATATCTCTTTAACAAAATGGTCCTCTAACAATAAAACATCCAAATCCTACTAATAATTTTACACTGAGATGGATTAAAATTATTCATTAAATTAATAATGCTTTCCTTTTGAAATTCAAGTAGAGACTAAAGCATAAGCGGTGCGTGCAAAACATTAACATTTCGTGGTAAACTAGGCGTTTTGTATAGCATTACTATATGGTACCGAAAGTTTGCGAAAGGGTTTTACGAATTGTTTGGCCCAATCACAGTTTAGAAAAAACCGTAATCAGGTGCCGCATATGAATACATGGGTTGATGGTTAATAAAACACAACTATATAATGAATAGAGATTTGAATTTGTATGTCGTTTAATGAATTTGTCTTCATACGAAAGAGTATTCTCCTTTGTAATAGATATATCTTTTGATCTTTCAAAGAAAAGAAACGTTAGATGAAAAATTAGTGCATTTTATATTCATGGGCTTAATCATTAATAAAGTGTAACCCAAAAAGTGAGACATTTTAAATTATCCTAAAGTATTATCTTAATAATTTTCATAAAGAGAAATAAAAAGACAAATAATGTATGTGAATTCAATATTTTTTATAGTTTCAAAACATTGATTTTCATTTAGTGTTTATGTAATTAATTGATTATCAGGCGTGTATCGAAAAATTAGTATTAACCTATTTTTTTTAAAAAAAATAGCTTTATCAAATAATTAATATAGAGAATTGGTAAGGAAAATATTAGTTAAAGAAATTTTGCTTGAACTTTGTCAAAATATTCAACCAAAAAAAATTGTCAAAATGAGTTTGCATTGAACTTTTAAATGGATGGGCAATTTAAGTATTCTCAAAATAATTTTTTTTAATTATATATGTACCACTTTAACTATGTAAATCATCAATATCTGTTACTTTAACTATTTTAAATTTTAATATTATAACTGATATTATACATATATTTTAATAGTACACAACAAGAATTCTTCTGAGAACACGTCTCTCTCCCACCGATTAGCTTGTAGGCTGTAAGGGTCGCTTGGTGTACCGCTGCATTGCGAAGCCAAGGCAAAGATTGGATCGGCTCAAATAAATGGTATCTGTGACCCAAATATTAAAAAAAAAAAAATGATTACATCTTCATCATGCCATCAGTTCTTGCATAAGGGCAATAAGGCACCTGTCTGTTTTATTTTTTAATAAATAAGTTTAAACATTTTATTCCTCAACATTCCTTTCCCCATTGATATCCATGTTATGCTGTTCTAATTTTTAGGTCCCCATCATTTGCAACAGTTAAGAGGTTAAGGACATGTTTGACATGTTGTATTAAATATAATAAAATAAATTAATATAATACATTATAATTTTATCAATTATTTAGTGTAAATATTATATTGTATAAATTTATTCATCAAATCTTTCTTATATATTAAAATAATGAATAACTTAATCAAATCTTAAAAAATAGAATTACCTAATTGAATTTTGATGTATAAATTTTTATAAAAAAAATTTCATTATAATTTTAAATATCTTAATATCTCTAACTTTTACATATTAAGTCTTATACTATCGAGTTTAATTTTATTAAAGCACGTTTAGTATGATGAATAGAATAAGACTTAATAGTATTAAACATAATAATATTATACATGATAATATAAGACCTAATAATATAAAATATAATATATAAGAGTTAAGAATATCAGAATATTTAAAGTTATAATAAAAAAATCTATATAAAAACTTATACATCAAAATTCAATCATATTTAATCTCACTCTTCAAGACTTAATTAAATTATTCATCATTTTAATATATAAAAAAAAATTGATAAATAAATTTATATAATATAATATTTATACCAAATAACTAATAAAATTATAATATATTATATTAATTTATCCTATCAAACTTAATACATCATGACAAACAAGCCAAAAGACCCTTAGAAATGTAATATCGAAACGTTGAGAATAAAGCAATTCACTTGACATGGCTTCTTGGAATTTTCGTCAACATATGATACAAGAACAAGCAAATACAAATGAAATTGACACCAACGTAAATACTATACAAAGCCCTAAAGATCATTGAGAAAGCTTAAGTTTATCAATTTGAATTGACCTTTAATCTTAAATCTCTCTTTTTTTTGGGGGGGGGTGGGGTTAGAAATCTAAAATCATATTTTTTTCTTGATTAAAAATCTTAAATCATTTAAACCTTCACAAATAATGCCGTTCTATAATAAATTGCCGAGGTTAGCCCTTGTGGGTTTTAGGCCCAAAATGAATTTGGACAAAAGTAATTCTAATTTGGGATAATCTCAACTTCCACAAGCCAAGCACTCTTCTCGGTTTGTCAAAGAGCATACCATCTGTGCCATCTTGGTATTATCATCTTCCTCCAACACTTTAGGTTTTTCCTGCATTCACAACAGAAATGTCTAATATCAAAATGTACAAATCACATGAATGGGAATATTGATCACAATGACTTCTTCTTACTTTGAGGGCAGAGGTATCAACAGTGAACTTGATAGCATCAGCTGCAGCTCGTGATCGGAGATAATACATCCCAGTCTTCAGACCCTTTCAAGCCAAAACAGAAATCAATAAACATCAATCAGCTTGGTCTAAAATTCCCCATCAAAAGAGATGCAGTTTCTGAGAGAAGATAAAATTCATCTAGTGGTATTTCATGTTCAAAGATTAATGTCAATCAGCAGGCAAACAGCATTGCAAACAATTTTAATTTTCTAGAAATAAAGAGCAATGCAGAAGAAATAAACCCAGCTGTATAGACAGCAGTGTATAGATTTATCACTTTTAACTGTTTATCCCTTTCTGGGATTCACTATCTCTAGAAAGGACCAACTCTGCAAGTAATCTTTGACTGAACATCAAAATATATCCCACCAAACACAGAAAATTCTTTTAGAGACATGTATTTAATCCAATGAGTTTGACATTTTTAACTTGCTCCAATTAAAAAAGTTGATACCTTGGACCATGCATAGAAATGCAAGGAAGTCAGCTTTCCAAAGTTAGGCTGATCCATATGAATATTTAAGCTTTGACTCTGATCTATGTAACATCCTCGATCAACAGCCATATCAACCAATGTCTTTTGCTTGATCTCCCAAACAGTTCTAATCATTTCAAACTGAGTTAGCATAAATATATTAGAGACAAGTTTGGGTTAGTTAAAAAATCCCAAAACTCATACTTGTATATGACTTTCAGTTCATCAGGTATTTCTGGGATTTTCTGAACAGAACCATCCTCATAGATAATCTTATTCTTGATTGTCGGAGACCACAGTCCCATTTCAGTCAAGTCATGAAGAAGATGCTTGTTCACAACAACAAATTCACCACTGAAAGGCAAACAGTTAGCAAGCAAGACAGGGCAATAACATACCAAGACATAATAACATGGGGTGGCAAACAAACCTTAGAACTCTGCGACTGTAGATATTAGAAGTATAAGGCTCAAAACACTCATTATTGCCAAGAATCTGGCTAGTAGACGCAGTTGGCATAGGGGCAACAAGAAGTGAATTTCTCACACCGTTCTTTGATATCATCTCCCGAAGTGCATCCCAATCCCAATGACTTGAGGGTGTCACACCCCACATGTCTGGCTGAAGAATTCCCTGCAAAATGCAAAAACCACCTAAGCCACTAGAAACATCTTTGATTCTTAGATTTCTAATTTTAGGCCTAAAAAATTAAGTTGAACATACATGTGCATCTGTGTTCCACTGCATTAGACAGGAACTAGCTTTATAACTAACTTGTGCTCAGGACAAAAAAACGAAGGGTAAGGAAAAGCCTCACATTGATATACCTTGCTTATAGGACTGCCACTATATGTTTCATAGGGACCTTCTTTGGCAGCCAATTCAGAAGAAGTTTTTAGAGCATTATAGTATATAGTCTCAAATATCTCCTTGTTTAACTGTTGAGCCTGCACTCCATATCCAAGTAAACTATCAAATTGAAGAACATCTAGCTTAAACTGCAGATGAACTAGCAGCGCCAAAAACATTATTTACCTCTGGTGAATCAAATGCCATGCCAAGTAGGATGAAGGTATCGGCAAGACCCTGAACTCCAATACCAATGGGTCTATGCCGTAAGTTAGACCTTCTTGCATTATCAACTGGGTAGTAATTAACATCAATTATTTTATTAAGGTTTGTTGTCACCATTGCAGTAACCTATAATTAATCACAACCACGGAACCATCACAAGTCTAGACATATAATGATGATGTCAATGCAGGAGTACACATTGAAACACATAAAGAACATCCAGTATCATATGTGGTTAAAGAGTAACAAGAAACTGTACCTCTCCTAGTTTATCAAAGTCAAAATATCGATTTCTGGAACCTCGGCTCCCAACAAGCTTAGATGGATGAGACTCCATGGGCACACCCTATAGTAAGTAGAAAAACAGTCCACATCAGGAAGAACAAATTGGTCTAGAAATCAAATAAATGTGAACCTAACACATGAAGTATGCCAAAGATGTCCCACCTTGTCTCTTACATATCGTGGTAGTGCAATTGATGCCAGGTTGCACACAGCCGTTTCTGTTGGACTTGTATACTCAATTATCTCAGTGCACAAGTTTGATGACTTAATTGTGCCCAGATTCTGCTGGTTGCTTTTTCTATTGCAAGTGTCCTAGGATATAGAAAAAGAGAATTTTGAATGGAAAAAAGATAAATACAAAATCCAATGAAAAAAGAGACTTAGAGAAAGTCAAATATGTCTTTGTAGACCACCTTGAAAAGCATGTAAGGGGTTCCCGTTTCTATCTGGGACTTCATAATTTCAAACCAGAGATTCTGTGCCTGTACAACCTTCTTTGCTTTTCCCTGTGTACACATGCATTTGGTTAAAAAAAAACAAGGCAATATCAGCAGAAGGCACATTCTGAAATATGCAAAATAAGCCTACATGTCAAGATTGAACTTACTTCTCTTTCATACCGATTGTACAGCTTCTCAAATTCTTCACCCCAACAATCTGCCAAACCTGGTGCTTCGCTGGGGCAAAACAAAGACCATTGTCCATTACTCTGAACTCTTTCCATAAAGAGATCAGGCACCCAAAGAGCATAAAACAAATCTCGAGCACGATGCTCTTCCTGCAAACATAACACTAATGCATGGTGATAACAATAAAATAATTTGTCACCTAGCATAGGCTAAGATCATAACCAAATGATGAGTCAAAGAAAATTGCTACCACTTCCTTTAAGCTCAACCAATATTACCTTTCCATGATTTTTTCTTAAATCCAAGAATTCAAACATATCTGCATGCCATGGCTCCAGGTACACAGCAAATGCACCTACAAGAAGCACATAATATATGTAAGGAAAGGCAATTTAGAAATATTCATTAATTATAGGAATTATCAATTATGTATAAATAATTTACCTTTCCTCTTGCCTCCACCTTGATCAACATAGCGGGCAGTATCATTGAACACACGCAGCATTGGAACAATACCATTGGATGTCCCATTTGTTCCACGAATGTAACTGCCTGTGGCACGAATGTTGTGAACAGAAACACCAATTCCTCCTGCTGATTTGCTGATGACAGCACACTCCTTCAAAGTATCATAAATTCCCTCTATACTATCATCTTTCATGCACACAAGGAAGCAACTACTCAACTGCCAAAGCACATAAACAAAGCAAACAAATGAGGTTTCATATTACCAATTCATAACAATTGTATTAATCTTACAGACAAAAAAACAAATAAATCAAACCACAGGCTCACTAAAAGAAAGGGGGAGGGAGGGATGGAGCATAAACAGTAACCATACTTGAGGCCTAGGTGTTCCTGCATTGAACAGAGTCGGAGATGCATGAGTGAACCATCGCTGAGACATCATGTGGTAAGTTTTGACAGCAGAATCTATGTCATCCTTGTGAATTCCAACAGCAACCCTCATCAACATGTGTTGAGGTCTTTCCACAACCTTTCCTTGAACCTTCAAGAGGTAGGACCTCTCAAGGGTTTTGAAACCAAAATAATCATAGTCAAAGTCCCTATCGTAGATGATCTCACTGTCCAAACGAGTAGCATTCTAAAACCAAACAGAAAATGATAAAAAGTGAAATTCACAACATCATACAGGAGGATAGCCAAGCAAAACCTTAAGTGTTTCATTTCAAATCATAAACCCAAAAACATTTTTTTTTAAAAAAAAAAGACCTTCTGAACTATGGTCAATAATTATAAGAAAAGCATTCAAAGGCCCATATCTTCCACATCAACCAATTCATTACAATATCCTCTGATTTTGAAACATGAATTAAATATGACAAGATGTTCAAACCTATAATAAGAAATCCATAATGAATAAGAGAGATTACAAATCAAGACCACGTTTAAGCAAAGGCATACCTTCATGATTATTTCAAAGACATCATCAGCAATCAGAGGAGCCTTCAAGCCAGATCTCTCATTAAAATGGTTGTACATGATTTTGACCCTGAAAACCATCACAATTTCACTATAGTAAACACCGAATCATCCCCGCCCGAACAAATCAAACATGAACATCACTTTCCATCACACTTACGTCTCCGAAAACGACTTTCTAGTGTTCTTGTGCAGATTCGAAACAGCAATCCTAGCAGCCAACTGCATCAAACACAAAACACATCAGAGAAACAGCCTATCATATCATATAAACCTCTAATATTCAATTCAACAATCAATCACGAGTTTCAAGCCATATGAACCCTAAAGCATGAGAGAATAGAAGAGAAGAGAAGAAACTGACAGAAGCATAGTCAGGGTGGTTGGCGGTCATGGCGGCGGCAGTTTCAGCTGCCAATTCATCAAGTTGGCTGGTGGTAACGCCCTTGTAGACACCGGCACACACTTTCTGAGCCACCAGAACGGGGTCGCAGTGTTCGGTGCTCAACCCGTAACTGAGCTTCTTGAGGCGCGCGGTGATCTTGTCGAAATGCACCGCTTCTTGGCGCCCATCCCTCTTCACCACGTACATTTTTTTTTTCTTCTGTCTCGAACCAACAACAATGACGAGACGAGCGTTTATCTGAGTGAAGAATTTCTTCGAACAGTTTTGGCGCACAAATAAGTTGATAATGGTGTGAATATATATAACACTAGCACACAAGGTGGATTGAGGAGGGGTGGGTGGGATCTGAGATTTGAAAAATTTTAAATTACTCTAAGAGTAATATTATAGACAAGTTTATAATTGTATAGATTTGATTTGAAAATATTTAAATTTTATTCTAATTATTAATATATTTATTAATAATTAAGTATTACAATTTTATTAGAATCGTGTAATATTCTAAAAATGTAGAAAAAAATTTCCTCCAATTAAGATTGTATTTCGATTGGATGTGCCTAATAAGGCTTCCCTCTCAAATATGAGAAATTTGAAAATTTCCCGCGAGATCGTCCCTGGATTTGGAATTTGGAACTGCGTTTGGAATAGAGGTCTTTTTTGCGTGATGGCTTTTATGCTTATGTAGTATCTTCAATTTAGAGTGTGGGTTGCGGTTGGTTATGGAGTGTGGGACCACTCTTTAAAGTTTAAAATAAAGCACGGTAGTGTAATGCCTAAATGTAGTGGCATCAGATATAAATAGAATATAAAAATTGTGTAGATATAAAATGATATACGTATAAGTGTATAAAAGTAGCATTATTTGTTTACAAAAATACTTGTTGCACGTCTTTAATTATTACATCTCTCACACCTAGAAGTATATAGCAGAATCATAGTATAAATATGTAGAAAATGAAGTAAAATCATATGTAATCAGACAATTAAAATTATGCCTATGTGAAATGTTATGTGTATGAAAATAACATTATTCTTTGTTTATTGTTTATACATCAGCGCTATCTCTCTTGGCACAGTTTTGATCTGTTTTAGAAAGGCTCGTTAGATTTGTGAACCTAGGGGTGTCAGTTGGGTGGGCTGAATGGGTTCGGGAACATTTTTTAACATGACATGTTCATCAAAGCAATGAGTTAGGTTGGGTTGGGTCAAAATTTTTTTTCCTCAACCCGACCAGTTCAATAATGGGTTGAGTTGGGTTGAACTCGTAGATTCAACATATGTTTAAAAAAAAATCCTAAACATAATAAGTCATACATAATATACATTATATAAACATAATAAGTCACATATTAATTCATATAATCGATCTCACACAAACATAGTAGGTCTCAAATTAACTAAATACACATAAATGAATAATAAATTAACAAGTTTTACTCATTTAAATCTAGAATAAACTAAACTAAATTAATAAGTCTCAATATTCATAAATAACAAATTACTCCAACTAAATGAAGTCAATGTCATCACACATACTATGTGGATTGACATAATTATTGACTTTACTTTTTATTTTTTCAAGATGTTGCAGTTCTTGAAATAGAAAGTTAGGAACTTGATTTTTTTTTATTTTAGAGACTGAGAATTTAAGAATGAGTGACTGACATAGTGATTTGTGATAAGGGATGTACTGTTTGTATGTGAACGTTTTTGCCTTTTATTAAACTTCAAAGTGGAACAACGTCATTCAACTAGATGAACTTTTTTTTCAGTAATCATTTAGCTGTAATTAAAAATTGAGGCTAAAAGACTTTTAAACCGCAACTAAATGGTTTTTTAAAATATTTTAAAAAAATGTGGGTGGATTAGGTATCCACGAGTTGGACGTTTCTAAACTCATTATCCGACTCACATACTATAGGTTAGGATATTTTTCAAAGTAACTTTGTTGCTTTTGTCAAATACCACCAATTGTCAATATATATAATTAGTAAATTTTTTAATTTATTGTAAAATTATTTTCAATTCCTTCAAATTATTATAAAAAACTAATTTATGTTTCTTTCCATTTTTTTTCCAACGAATCAGTTTAGCTAATTTCATAATATATATTATGGTCAACATTAAATATTAGTTTTGATTTTTTAAAATGAGAATCATGGCATACAAAATAATATAATTTATCTTCTTAAATTTTCTCATAATTTGAGAAATAAATCAATGTAATTTTCTCTACTAATTTCCTTCAAATTTAAAATTCAAACCAAGTAAAAATCATCTAATCAATTATCATCATTGTTATTACCATTAAAAATAAATTATGTCAACTATTATAAGTAAACTAAGAATACTATTAATTCATTTATCCAAATTAATTCATTTAGTAAACTAAAAATACTCTACCATAAAATTAGAAACCAAAATATATGAATAAATAAATATAAATTATGAGATGATATATATGATAATAATTAAAGCATCAAGTTAATTGTTATATTACAATCTCTTAGAAAATACTAGAAAAAATATGCACAAAAAAAAAATCACAAAAGGAATTTTTTGACATTAATATACATGTTTCATACATTCAGAATCAACTATATAATATAAATTCAAATAAAAAATTATTTAACATAAATTAGGAAAATTTAATGCTTTCATAATTTACACATTTTATGCATTTGTAATCAATTTCATATCAAAGTAATAATTATATTAATTACATTAATATGACTAATTCAAATGTATTTACTAATTAATAATCACCAATATTATAGTTAATAATTAATAATATTATAAATTTTAAAATTCATAGTCAACATTTTAAAATTTATAACATATCTTGTCAATCCTAATAATTTGCTTAATTATCATTATCTACATAACGGGTGTGAACTCTTTATAATGAAAATAATGAAATTAATAAAGATATATTTTATATATTATTTATAATTTAATAATATATTTATAACAAAATTATTGGAGGACTCACCGTTATTCAAGGCAATTTTTAAATAAATATTTAAATTTTTTTTTAAAAAATAAACTAATGACAAATAAGATTATTAGCCTAATTAAAATAATATTTCAAAATAAGTAATTATTAACCTAATAATTCATAAGATTTAAATTTATATGTTTTGTCTAAATAGGCCCCCAAAATCATATACAATCATATACATAAATCAAATAAAAAAGGAACAAAAGATCCAAAAGATCAAGTTCTTCTTCGCCCATATGGTCTGTACGATGACTTTCTAGAATCATTATGGAAATCAAAAAAATGTGGTGAGAATCTCGCAATTCTCAGTGATATTTATAAAAACGTGTCATCATAATCATTATAGTTGTTTTAGGAAAAAATCATTTCAAATCATTGTAATATAATTAGTAGAAAGGTTGCTAAAGTCAAATCAAGTCATTTCCTTTTTCGAAACAGAGGTTCATTTTATATCATTTATCAGAATCATTTAAAATAATTAAATCAATCATCAAATCTTATCATAGTCTTGAAATCATATCAAAAAATCCAGTCATGATAGACTTAAGCAATAAGTTATCTCGTAATGTTCATCCATTAATAATCATCATTTATCAGTCATTCATGATTATCATTTATCTTTTATCAAAATGATGTGGAGGGGATGTCCATCCTCACAATACCGCTCACTTAGTAGTAGTTTGCTTTTCAGGTTAGTGCACATCAACCTATTTATGACGGTATTTCTCGTTACACATAACTAATATAAATAACCCAATCAATCAACAACAAATGAGAGAATTATTTGTCCCCATTACAGAGTTGTGGGTAGAGAGGGAATTATCCGTCCTCAACTACTTTAATATGGAGGGTATCATCCTTCATCACATTATCTCCAATCCAGGAATGCCTGAAGTAGAGAGGTAATTTTTCGTCATCAACTACATTTCATCCAGGGAGAACTCAAGTAAAGAGAGAGAGAATTATTCGTCCTCAACCTCAATTACTCATGTGGTAAGGGAATATTCATCCTCAATTATCATTTCCAAGTCTTACCCTAAGACTAAGGATATCCTAGATAATTGATTACTCAATAAAAATCAATCATTTTCCAAGTCGATTATCTCAACCATTGATCTCATCATGCATGCTTTAAGATATTTCATCATATAATGTCATCTCATAGCATAAAGCATTATTATCTCAATAAACATGCAACAGAATAATCCTTCATGTCATTTCAAATCTTAGTGTAAAGCATTTCATAGTCAAACACTCATAAATTTTAAGAGCTTTTACTCCTCCATTAATCTCAAGTTCATGTTTTTAACCTAGATAATCTGTTAGCACCCATTGCTAATTGGTTATCATTGGCTAATAAGCCAGATTTCATGTCTCATAACCGGTTACCATTATTGAGTAACCGATTATGGACCTTCCATGCTTCTAATTTTAGGGTCAATAATTGATTACCACTCTTTGGTAATCGATTATTGACGTTTTCACATGTCTTTGTTATAAGTAATAATTGGTTAGGCCTTGACTCTAACGGGTTATTGCATAACATGACTCTGTCATGTTGCAATAATCAATTAGGCCTTGCCTTAACCAGTTATTGCACGCAAAGGGAAATTCTATCATGGGCCAATAATCGATTATGGCTTGTCTATAATCGGATATCTAGGAATTTTCAAACTTAAAAACAGAGCATCAAAGAGAGAATACCCCAAGACCATCCCATAATTCATAGAAAAACATAAAGAACTTCACCAACAAACATAGTTTCATCATAAAATAACATAATAAGCATGTGTAATTCCCAAATTAAGAGTTTACAAGCTCAAATCCTCATCATTTCAAGTTTTTTTTTAAAAACAAACAACTTGAGTTCATAATCATATCAATAGAAAATCATGGTTCAAAATCCACCATTCAATCAAGTTTTCTTTCAAAACCAAAAGAAATTAAGCTTAGTAGGAAAAGTTTAAGAAAACAACTCCTGCCTAGCCTGTGGTCACTTTTCTTTTTCCCCCTATTGTCTTTCTTTTCTTATTCCTCTTGTCTCATCTTTCCTCTTTGATTGTTCTTGTTCTCCTTTCTTTCCTCTGCCAGAACGTGAGAATGAGAAAACAGATAAATGAGAGTGAAAATGTGAAAGAGTAGAGAAAGTGAGAAAGTGGAAACATGAGGATGAGAAGAATGCAGGAAGAGTAAGTGAGAATTAGTCAACACATTAGGTAGCTCAACAGGATGTAACAATGTAATTTTTTTTTTAAAAATATAATTCATTAATATCATTTCTATAAGCTTGAAAAATTATAATATTTTAATATATGTCATATGTGTCAATATTTGCTATCTAGTAAATCCCTTTTAAAAAATATGGAGCATAATTTTTATTAATATATTCTAAAAAATTTCTTAAACTAACTTCTCATAATAGAACTAATCATGTATAAGTACATGTGCATCCAACAAAAAAAATAACTAAAGGGAATATTGATGTGATGCAAGTTTCAGTGACTATGAAGTTGACGACTTAGTACGAGCAAAGGTAAAAAGAGCAGATGAAAATAGATATATGTAAAAAAGATAAAATTTAAAAGTCTAATAGTAACGTGTAAAAAGATAAAACTTAAAATATTGGTATGTGAAAATAGTAGCTTAGGATCATGTGATTGGACTTGGGTTGGTTACGAGCTTACTAATTGAATATTAATCATGAAAACTATTTTTTTTTAAATATTAATGGATCATTTTCAAACCATAATCTAAATATGTTCAAATGTATTTGAGATATGTCCAAACGTATTTGAGACGTATCTAAACTGAAAAAAATAATTTTTTTAATCAGACACATTCAAACACATAAAATATATATGTCATATAAATATTTTTATATATCTGACATAGACACATATTTAACACGTAAATACACTTAAAAAATAACATGTCTATATTTTTTAGGTTTTACTCCTTCAAGCTATTTCAGTCACACCATATAAAAATAACCTTTCAACAATTTAAAATGCAAGACTTCGATAGTACGGGGAGCAAAAAAAGTTATTATCCATGGAGATTAAATCGAAATCAATCTGAATTGGTACTTCACTCGGAACAACTAGCTTTGAAGGAGAAAGATTCTCTCATAATCTTTATTATTTTTTTTAATTAAGATTCATTTCTTATTAATCTTTTTGTTTATAAATTATTTTATAAAATTAATAACTAAAAGAAAGATATTTCACATAACTAAAAGATTATCATTACTGTTTAATAGAATATTTCTTATTAGTCCACGTATGCAGCAGTCTTGAAACCTAAAGTTTTGCTCGAATTCTATAGAATTTCTCATTTATTATTTAACTACTATTTGTTTTTTGTTATAATTTTTATTTTGGGTTGGAGTTCAAGATTATAGATTACAGAAACTGGAGGAACCAACCAAACCCCTCTTCCTCTGTCCTATTCTGTGAAGAGAAAAGAAAACCCCAAAACCCTAGAAATTCATAATCCCTGCACCAGAACCCTTCACAGTTCCCCCTCTCAGTTCCACACCGATCATTGCTGCACGCACACACAGAGGGAGAGAAACCCGAAGGAACCAATGGACTTCGACGAGTACGAATACCTGGAGAAGACAGTGGAGGAGCAGGAAGACAGAGATTCCTGGAAGAAGAAGAAGGAGAACGCCGACAAGAGCAGCGAGAGGAGTTACCGGAAGCGCGACGTCGACGAGGATCTGGACGCCGCCGATGACCACAGGAGGAGCAAGTGGTCGAGGGCCGACGACGAGAATGGCTCCTCCAAGAAGGATCGCGATAAGGAGCGCCACAGGGAGAGGGAGAGGGAGAGGGAGAGGAGTAGCAGAGAGAAAGAGAGGGATAAGGATAGGGACAGAGAAAGGAGGGATAGAACAGATAGGGATAGGGATAGGGATAGAGACAGGGAGAGGGAAAAGGAACGCGAGAGAAGGGACAGGGAGAGGGAAAGGGAGAGAGAAAAGGAGGAGAGTGTGAGATCCACGAGGAGCAGGAGTCGTTCTGAGAGAGATAGAGACAGAGACAGAGAACGAGATTTCGAATCGGGTGATGGCCGGTAAATAATTGCCCTGAAACTTCACGTTTTTGTTCAATCAATCTGTTTGTGAATTAAGTATGGCGAAACGAATAAAAACAGTGCCTCTTCTTTTATGCTGTTTTGGTGTGTTCCTCACTCACTCTGTAGTTGTCCCCTCTTCAGCTACTAGTTTACTTGGAAATTCGTTTTCAGAATTTTTCTGTTTTTGTTTTCTTTTAGTTTTGTTTTGTCCATGGTGGTGTAATTATGTGCCTTTTATTCATGTTGGTTGCATCCTGCTGTTGGTGTTTTATGCAATCAATCCAGAGGGGCTGGGTTAGGGAAAAGAGAACTCTATTGGGTCTAAAGAAACGCCCCAGGGTTTCCACATATTATTTGAGGATGATTTTTATGCATTTTTAGTTTCTTGTTTGTGGTATCTTATTGCTATGTTCGCATGCCTTCATTAATGACCTTGAGGCGGATGTAGATCTCGTTCATATCATCACTAGTGTAAGTATTGAATTGCTCTTTCAGGGATCAGTTAAGGTGACATATTTTAAGATTTAGCAGCATTCATGATGGGGGTATTAGATCATTAATTTATTGCTATTTAGTTCAAGGTATTATTATATTGTTAATGAGTTGCATAACTAGCTAGGTTATATGATAGGATCCTGACTGCAATTTTGTCTAATTTATCTAAAGAAAAATAAAAAAATTCCTGACCATGACCAGAGGCCCTGCCCTAATTTATCTCAAGAAAAATATTATATGATTATTAATTGCTGCTTTGGAGGACTCTTATGTTAACAAAATATACTTGGGAATAATGGCTTCAGTGAGTCACTCCCTGTCAAAGATTAGGTGCTGTTTTGGACTCTGATATGAACAATGTATATTTGGAATTATACTGCAAATTAGTAGAAACTGAATATCAAATTAAACTAATATGAACTTCTCTATCTTTTTTCTTACAGCTGAATTTTAATTTGAGTTGCAGGAGATTTAGGGATAAGAAAGAGGCTGTGGAGCCTGAGGCAGACCCAGAAAGGGATCAGAGAACTGTATTTGCCTACCAGGTTAATTGGATCCCCCCTTTTTTTGTTTTAAATATTATAAATTTATAAGGTCTAACATATTTGGAAATTTGGCTCTTTTTTCTGATGATTGTCAATTTGCTTTACAGATGCCCTTAAAAGCAACAGAGAGAGATGTATATGAATTCTTCTCAAAAGCTGGCAAGGTCTGTTGTTTTCAATTTTTACATACTTTTGCCCTTGGAACTGTGATGACTTGCGTACCCAAAAAAAAAGAACTGATAACTTCCGTCTGCATAAGAACTGTGATGACTTCTATTGGCATTAGAACTGTTAGTATTATCTTATTTCATATTTTTGTATATTGATGCTTCTCAATTTATGATGAGTGATAACAATAATATAGATTTTACGAGTGTACAAGCATAATAAAAGCATGTTATTCCGAGACATTAAGTTGCGGTTGCAGCATATCCTCCTCTGCCTTCTGTTTCGAGTAGTATAGCAACTTTATTGTGTGTCAACATTCTGTTTACGTGTGTTGAGTGAACAAGAGGTCACATAATGATATTTTCCAATGCCACAAAGTAGGTGTTTGCATGCTTAGGGTGAATGTCTCAGTCTTACATCTGTCTCTATATGTGATATTTCCTCCGTTCTATTAAGTTCTAATGTTCCTTATTTTCAGGTGAGAGATGTCCGTCTGATCATGGATAGGAACTCAAGACGATCTAAAGGAGTTGGGTATGTGCTTTTTTGTCAAATAATTTCTCGTTTATATGCATGTGCTATTGTGGTATTAGGGTATCAACTTCCAAGAATCATGTTTAACTGTATTCTTAAATGGACTAGCAATGCGATAATGATGAGGGATGGTGGGAATACCTTGCACTCATGTTTAATCAATTCATGCTGCGTACTCAAGGTAGATGACATAATCCTGGTTTTCTGTTTGGTCCTATTCCCAATTTTCTTCCTCTACGTTTGTCATACAATGAGAATTTCATTCGTATACTGATGAACCTTTTCACTCATACTGGTTATGGAGGAAATTTCATTCTTCTATTTTTCTATTCTCATTTTTTTGGGTGGGGGTAATGGCTGTAGGTGTCTAGATGAGATGCTTATGGATTTGGTACTGTTTGGCTTTTAGAATTATTTGACAAGTGAGTTACCATACTACGCCAGCTTTAAGTTGGGTTCCTTCTCTTAGGATTTGATTTGCACACGTGCACACATATAATAAGCAAGGGTAAAGTACATGAGTTTATGTTGCTAATCCTTCCTGTCTCATGGGTTCCCTATCTCTCTATTCTCATATGGTCTTCTCTTATTCTCTCTTGATTGAATTGTCAATTTAATATGTGCTTTAGTTTTGTATTTTTATTATGACAGGCTAACATTTTCTTTACATGAGTCAGATACATCAAAAGAAACTCAGCTTGAGCTGTCTGCACTAGAGTTTTTGTTTCCCTACATCTCTTTGCTGTATGCTTTGTAAGTTTTGATTGCAACTGATTGTTTTTTTAGTTCTGAAAACTTGATGCAAGTTCTTGATGAGGCTGCAGGTATATTGAATTTTATGATGCGATGTCAGTGCCGATGGCAATTGCTCTCTCTGGCCAACTTCTTCTCGGGCAACCTGTAATGGTCAAACCTTCCGAGGCTGAAAAGAACCTTGTTCAATCTAATGCTTCCAGTGGGGCTGCTGGTGTAGCAGGACCATATGGAGCTGTGGACAGAAAACTGTATGTGGGGAACCTTCACTTCAACATGACTGAGAGTCAGCTGCGAGAGGTATTTGGTTTTTTGCTGTCTCATTGGCTAGTGTGGTGAGGATACAGATGTTTGGCATGGCTTTTGCCACTGCCTTTATCAGGATTCAGGAATATGAACGCACAGGATTTTATTGAATGCCAATAGTTTGATAGAATTGATTTCCCCTTAAAACCAACCATTTAGTTTTCTCTAAACTGGATTAGTTCATCTAGTTTGTTGGTTGGTTGTCACTAATTAGAATCTCAACTCGATATGATAGTGTGTCATTTGTCATCTTTTGACATCTTTCTTTTTGTTGTTTTAGATTTTTGAGCCATTTGGTCCGGTGGAGGTTGTACAACTTCCTCTTGACTTGGAGACAGGACACTGCAAGGGTTTTGGGTTTGTTCAAGTTCGTTTCTAACACTTAATTTTTGAAAATATTGCTTCTGGTAGTGTTGTTATTTATATCTTTTATTCGTATTCATTGAACAGTTTGCCCATCTTGAGCATGCCAAGGCAGCTCAGAGTTTAAATGGAAAATTGGAGATTGCTGGCAGGACTATCAAGGTAGAAATATTTGTGGCGGTCTTTTTGTTTCAATTTTGTTGATAATCACTTTACTAGTTCTTTTGTTTGTGACTGATGTTGTTCATCAAATTCAGGTTTCATCTGTAACAGATCATGTTGGAAGCCAAGATACAACTGCAAAATCTACTGACTTCGATGATGATGAAGGTGGAATGGTAAGTTTACACTTGTTATATAAAATATTTGGTTTCTACAAGATGATGTGTCTTTGAAAAATTACAAGATGGTTTCTACAATATTGCAAATTTGTGTAATTCAAAATTACTAAAAATTTAGCCTGTTTGGCAGGAAGTTTTGTGTGCTATGAAATTATTTTACTATCTATAACAATTTTGGCTATAAATATTTTGAGATTAATGACAAGATCATTACTATGTGATAGATAGATGCATTAAAGTTTTAGTGCTGTTGAGGATTTGCACTTAGGTTATAAGTTCTAGGCTTAGGTTAGAAGCAGGTATTTCCAGCATTCCTTATTCTGGTTAAATATCTGAATTTTTGTTTTCTGCGTTTTTTATCTCTGCGCTTTTCACTTCGCCTTTTTCTGCTGTCAGAAACTGCATTTCTTTCTGTTTGGGGCAGGGCCTGAGGGTGGTTAGGAAACTTTTCTCTTTTCCTTTTCATCCCCCCTTCTGTTTGTTATTTTTTTGTATAATAACATTAGTCTTTCTTCTTCACAATGAGATCCTTGCTCATCTATTATGCTTTTCTATGCAGGTTTTAAATGCCCAATCAAGAGTAGAGCTTATGCATAAGCTGGCTGGCAATGCTGCAAGGTTTGTCTGTAATATTTTCCTCTTATATTTTGTAAATCTGTTCATTATCTTCACAGATTTCCAACATTGCAGCACTGGTGTGCCAATTGTGAATGGGTCGGCTCCTGCTCAGCAGGCTATTAGCTTGCCTATTGGTAATCCAGGAATAATGCCTGTACCAGCTTTCCCAACACAAATTATCCCTACTCCAGTGGCAGAACCTGTAGGAAGCCCCAGCGAGTGTTTACTGTTGAAGAATATGTTTGATCCAAGCACTGAGGTCCGTGATTAACTGATTATATACTTATGCCATGTGCTGTTTCATTTAACAAAGTACTGATGACAAATATTACAATGCAGTCGGAGCCGGATTTTGACATAGACATTAAAGAGGATGTGGACGAAGAGTGTTCTAAATATGGCCGGGTGAAGCATATTTATGTTGACAAGTAAGTTTGTGAATGTGTGCGTCTATGAATCATCATTAATATTTTCACTTTGTGCTTTTCCCTTTTTTTTCCCATTTCCGCATTGCACGTGAGTTGCAATTCATTAATTGGTTTGGCTTGTATACAGAAGAAGTGCAGGTTTTGTGTATTTGCGGTTTGAAACAGTGGAAGCATCAAGTGCTGCTCAACGTGCAATGCACATGAGATGGTTTGCACGCAGATTGATTTCAGCTGTCTTCGTGGTACTCATTTAATAGTCTCGAGTTACCTGTTGGCTTCTTTCTTTCTTTCGTTCTTGTTTTGGACTTGAAAATGTAATATAGACTAATTAATCATTTTAATGTAACATTTTTCCTAATTGATAATTTTTTTAAAATGAGAGAAATAAAATGAGAAATTATCGTGTAACATTCCAATAATCTCTTATTTAATTTCATAAACATTTTATAATTTTCTTAATTTTAAAATGAAAATTTATCTCTCCTCCTTTTGCTCCAAACTCCTCCATACAAACATATCCTGAAGCCAGTCTTCTCGAGAACCTTACAGCATCTATAAATGGGAGTTTTCATGTACCTTTTGATCAGATTAGTGAAGTATTCCGAGTTGAACGTGTCCATTTCATATTGAAGCGTTCTTCGTTTCTAGGATTAGATTTCTGAAGTCTTTTCGGGTTTCTATCCAAGGAGGTTTACTACTCCTATTCCAACCTCCTACCTGTTGTCCTTTTCCAATAACACTGCATTTCGGTTTAAAACCCTGGGTTAGATCAGTTTTGGTATCAGAACAGGTTTTTCAAGGACTATTGCCCCTTCAGCAATGCTCATTTTGCTATTTGTCTCTCCAGCAGTGCTTGGGATGTCTCATTTGGCTTTTGTCTCTCCAGCAATGTTTGGGATGTCTTTCACACTGTGATTTATGGAGCACATATTTTTAAGTTCTTTTCTTTATTTTATGTGTTAATTTCTAACAAGCTGAGAGCTTAATAAGCTTCAGCTTGAGAGTTGATAGAATATTAGGATTCTTATTGTTTTGTGGGTCTTATTATGTTAGGAGTGTTTCTATGCTGGGTATGTATTAGATGTGCTACTTTAAATCTTAACGTAGAATAATAGTATAAATAAGAGGTACTTATATCATATCTCATCATCACATTATCATAAATATCATTCAGAGTCTTGTATTTCTCTCTTCTCTCATTTCTATCATTTTTCTTTAATTTCATCAATTCCTAATGTCTTACTGCAAAAGTTTTCCTGTAGATGAGTATTTTAAGAATTTGTTTGTGTTTTGCAGCAACCTGAGATATATGAAGCCAAGTTTAAGGGGGAAGCTTGAAGAAGTGCAGGCTCTTAAAGTTACAATCTGCATAATTTTGTGGTCAAAGTTTTCACAAATTAAGGTCTAATTAATAGATTTTGATTCATGAATTGTATTAGATGTATGATTACAGAAGTTGTAATGTGCAGATGGTGATATTTACGATCAGTTTACCATCGCGCATTTCAATGTATTTAACAATCGTGCTAGCCTTTTCATCCTGTTTATGTGTAATGTAGAATGTCCTCTATATTCACATTTTTAAAAATGTTTTTAGGCTTTTGGGAATTCTTTTATTTTACTAGTAAAATAATAATTCGTGAAAACTTTATTTCATCTTTTAAATAATTTCGTTTTCAAACAAGGGCATACTGCATACTTATACTATACGGAAAAGCCATTAAGACCCCAAGGTCATCCGCGTAGGCTTTGGCCGATGCCGCCATCCTCAGGTTCGCAACTCGCTGGTTCGGACCTCAATGTAAACCACCCCCCGCCAAAAAAAGAACTACTCGAAAATATATGCTCAGTGGAAAGATGGTTGAGTTATATTTTTGCTAACAAGTATGTGTAACGTTCATTAATGTAATTGGTTCCTTTTTTTGATGTAATTTAGATGGCTGAATTATATCCTTTTTATTTTATTCATTTGTCTTTATTTTTTTTTCTGTACTTATAATCTTTAACGTATTGCTGTCACGGGTTAAGGTAAGAAAAATAATTATTTTATACTTTTTTTAAGGATGTAAGAATTATTAACATATTTTTTAAGGGTGTTAATTAAGTGAGAGAAAATAAATAAGAAAAAAGATATATGATAAATAATATTAAGAAAAATATAAAAAAATATATATGTATTGTTTGTAGTAAGAATATAAGAGTTGTTTAAGATAAATGTGATTTAATTACCTTATTACTTTATATCTATTTATTTGAATCATTGTAAGATGTTAGAATTGTTTTTATCTTCCACGGGAAGGTAAAAGCTGATATATTAAGATCACTAATATATTAAAAAAAACTAATTAGCTATACAAAGAATTTAATAATTTAATGAATTATTTGTTTATTAATTCTAGTTCTTTGCCCATGACAATATGACATTATTCCCCTCCAAAGAAGTTATATTAAACTAAAAAAAAAGGGGCAACAGTACAAGCCTTGCTCTTGGGTGTTTGCTCGATGAGGCTGTCGCTCCTTTAATTCGACGATAGTTCTTTTTGTCTTTTTTTTTGTTTTTCTTTTTTTTTTTAATATTCTCTCCGATATAATTATTTAGATTTTTTAGATCTATTACCTTTAGTGTAGATATGAAGAATTTGGTTAAGTTTTTTCGATTTGTCTTATGTTATGATGATATGAAATTTTTAGTTTTATTTTTTTTCAAATCAATCTCATATTTTAACTTTGCATAATATAAAATTTTTAGATTTATTCAAATAAGAGGTGTAATACTTTTTTATACGATAACAAATTATATGTCAATTTTCACAATTAAAAATAAGTCGCAATTGATAGTCTATAAATTAAGAATAAAACTACATATTATGATTTAATTTTTAATGAAGATTATATTTATTTTTTTTCTTAATAAATAATTTTTTTACTAAAATTATAAGTTTGACTGGGCTTTTGATCAAATGAATTTACTTTATGATAAAGAAAAAAAAAGCCTCGTGAGTTATGAAACAGTACAACCACATTGCGGGGAGTCCATTACTCTACTCCAATACAACTAACATACAAAACAAGAAAATTTTAATATGAATTTCTTAAGAAAAGGTCCGTGGATAGATAATTGATTTTGAACCATTAATTTATTATATTGATTTTAGACTATTGATTTATTATTAAAATAAATCAATGGATAAGATTAAAAGTTAAATTTTTACAAATTTTAACTAATAGTATTCAGATTTATACAAAGATCTAGTCATATCACTATTTTTTTCTTATGAATAACTATAAATATAAGAAACTTACAGATTTCAACTGATAATTTTTTTACATACTCCAAATCTATATATAAATACTATCAGATTAAAAAAAGAGATGGTTCTTCCATGAACCCAAACATGTTGGGTCCATGATAGAAGCCTCCTACAAAACATCAATATTGAGCTATTGAGGGGAAAGAGATAAAAAAGCCAAACTACCAAAGTGTGTTGTGTCAGTGAGGTAATTTTGGTTTGCCCATCTCCCATTAAGGTATGTTTAGGAGTTGGTAATTCTATGGGTGTAACGAGTCGGTTTAGTTCGGTCTTAGGTGAGAAAAAAATTCAAATAGACCAAAATCAATTGGTTTAGTTTGATTCAAGTTAATCATTTTTTCTTAGTCAAACCCAAACCAAGCCAAACCAGACAACAACGAGTTGGTTCAATTCGGGTGGTCGAGTTGTATGTGATTCTTTCTTTCTTTTTTCACAAAAATTACCAAGAACCAAGAACAGATTAGAGCAAGAACATATTAAAGTAAGAACTGATTAGAGCAACAGATCTAGAACCAAACCCATCCAAATCAAAATCCCCTCAACAAACCCTTCCAAATCAAAATTCAAAAACAAAAAGTATCGACAACAAATCAAACATATTGACAACGTTGAACGAACTGTGAGACCAATGATCAGATTTGAGACCATTTGCGAGCGTGTATTCGCGTTTTGCAATTGACGATCATCAAATTTGATACCAGTGGTGGTTGACGCAGTGGACTCGTCGTAGTGAGGGTGCGTTACTAGAGTGTATGAGACTGTGAGGATGTGTCATGCAGCATCGTGGCTCCATTTAGGGCTACACAAGGATCCGGGTCGACCCGATGACCCGACCAACCCAATTACAAATATCCGAGTCGATTCGGGTCATCGGGTTAGTTCGGGTTGAACCCGATCAACCCGTCCACTTATTAGTTCGGGTGACGGGTTCAGTAAACTAACCCGATGACTCGACCACCCGAATAAAAACGACGTCATTTTGTGCAACCCTAAATATCACCTTCGTTTTTGCTTTTCTTTCTGACCTCTCATTTTCTTAATTTCTCTTTTTTCATTTTTCTTTCTCTCTACAAAATCAAATTCTCAAATCCATCCCATAACCCTAAGTGCCACCTCTGCTGGCTGGTACTCCTCAATCTCAGGTTTCTCTCTCTTCCATGAGAGTTCATACAAAGAGAACCCTAAGCCATCGGTAGTCATGTCCCTCAGGAAGGTCTTCCGCTCCCGCAAATTCTCCAGATCCTTCAAGGAAGTCACCGCCCTCACTGCCGTCACCGGCGATCGGGACTTGGGCGAGGAACCGTCGTACGACAATGCGTGGTCGACCATGCTGCCAGAGCTCCTCAGTGAGATCATAAGCCAAGTCGACATTACCGAGGACCAATAGCCACATCGTCATTTGTGCTTGCATTTGCAAGCATTGGAGAGACATCACCTGCAAGATCGTGCATTCGCCTTCTAAAACCGACAAAATCACTTTCCCCTCTTGCCTTAAACATGTGTTATTTCATAAATCAATATTTTTGTGGGTATTTATTTTTTTTCTTTTAATTTTTTCTAAATCAACTTTTTGATTTATGGGTGTGGCTTGAATAAGGTATCTGTCTATTTTAAGTATCTGTAATTTTTCTTCCAAGTCTGATTTTGCATAATGCTATAATATTTAGTAGACAATACAAATTATAGAGACTTTTTTTTTCTCATTTATACCTGTTGCAAATGAAGGCTAGATAGTAGATATCTTAGAATCTATTTGAAAATTTTGAACAACCCGACTACCTGACCCTAACCAACTCGACTGTAATCGGGTTGGTTCGGTTCGAGTTACTCATTTTTTTTTCTTAAACCGATCTGACCCAACTCGACCTCAACTAATTAGTTTAGACTTTCATTTTCCCTAAACCTGACTAAACCTGATCTGTGTGCAGCCCTAACTTCTTTTGCATTGCAACTTGCAGATGCGTCGTAGATGTGTTGCAGATGGGTGGGCTAGTGAGCGGCAAAAAGAGGTAGGTCTGGACTGATGGACTCTGGAGGATGAAAGGGGGAAAGTTTGATAGAAATGAGAAAGTTGGGCATTGAAGCTTAGAAAAAAAACATATATACCTCAGGTCAAGTCGAGTCTCTGGTTCCATTTTGGAATCCCTGAACCGAACCAATTATCTCCCTATTTGATCGGGTTTTATTCGAATCAAATTGACTAACCAACTCGAACTGAATCAATTTAATTAGATTGGTTTGATTTGATTTTTTGAATTCGTCGAGTCAAATTGAATCAATTTACATCCCTAATTGATCCTTTGATCAAAAGAAAATGAAAGAAAAGGGGAACGGAGGAGAATGAGAGGATAATAAAAATTACTCTTCCTTTGTTTGAATGTTTCAAAGTTTTTAAATTATGTTGGTAGAAATGAATATAAAATTTTTTTGGAGCGTTACGTGATAATTTTTTGTTTTTAGAACATCCCTTATTTACATAGACATATATCCATGATAGACCTCAACAAATATTATTATTATTATATTATTTGACTGGTACATTTTTAACAAACTTTTCTCTTTAAAGTATAATTAATCCCAAGCTTTTATTTGATATAAAGGTAGGCCCATATAAACCATTTGTAGTGAGGAAAAGCCCATCCAAAAGGGGTGGGTTTGAGTTTGATTCAGTGTTTGGCGGTCTCAACGGCGACAAGACCGCGACCTCATAGCCCTACTCATAAGCCTTTTTCCTCTGCATTGCGATTTTGCATTTGCATTTGCATTTGTATTTGTATTTGTATTTGGTTGCTATATATAGAGAGAGCCATCCCGCAATCAAGGTTTTTCTTCGGGGCCTAATTTCAAATCCCAAGCCATATACCCAACCCCAACTAAGAAGAGCTCACAACAGAAGACAGAGAGAGAGAGAGAGAGAGAGTGAGTGGTAGCCTTTATCTAGCACAACCTCAACCCCGAGCTTCAAAGATTCGTTTCCAACACAAACGGTGACACATCATTCTCTAAACCCTAGCACTTGCTCAAAAATTTTGATGTTGCACTTGCACATGGTAATTAATTCATTCATGTTTTGTTTCTGAAACAGATGGATAGGTATCAGAGGGTGGAGAAGCCCAAGGCAGAGATTCCTATAAACGAGAACGAGATACGCATTACTACACAAGGTAGGATGAGGAATTATATCACCTATGCCACCACTCTCCTCCAGGTATATTTTAATTATAATTATATTAAATATTAATTTGGTTATGTAATGTTCCATGGATACATGTATCTATTTATCTGTGATGTGATGAGCTTATATTTTAATATACTATTTTGTGTTGCTTGTATATATTTTATGTAGGAGAAAGGGTCTGACGAAATTGTTCTTAAAGCAATGGGCAGAGCTATCAATAAGACTGTAATGATTGCTGAACTCATCAAGGTGGAACTGGGAGGACATGCATGCAATGCAGTCTTTATGTGTTATATGCATTTGTTTTTCATGTTTGGTGAGTAATCTGTTTCATTGTTGCAGAGAAGGATTGTTGGTTTGCATCAAAACACTCTAATTGGATCAACTGATATAACCGACACGTGGGAGCCACTAGAAGAAGGCCTTCTTCCGTATGCAACTATTGAATTTTTTTTTTCCTTTCTATACTGCCCTGCTAAATACTTAGTTTCTGTATGCATGGGAGTGATTGTTTTGTTTTTGTTTTTGTTTTTGCTCAGTTTGGAGACTACTCGCCATGTTTCAATGATCACGATTACTTTGTCAAAGAAAGAATTGGATACATCCTCCACAGGGTAAGAACTTGTGCAATGTTGTGTGGCATGTTGTCTGTTGTATCTCGGATGTAACATTTTTAGATGCTTTGTATTTAAATGGGCTTAGTTATGAGACATACTAGTAGATCACTAGTTAAGATCGACTTTGTTGGTCTTTTCCATAAATCATGACCATTTCATGAGTTTGATTAATTTTGCTCATAAATAAAATGTCTTTTTCACTTCTCCTGATGTTTGAAACACAATACTTGTATAAGTTTATTCCTTTTTTTAATTATTCTTTTAAATCTTTTATTAGTGGACCATGGTTTGGTGAGTCTTTTCTCCTTGATGTTGTAAAAGTTGAAGAGAATATCCAAGAGAATATTACAACTTTTTTATCACACAATCTTATATAGTTTGTCAAATTGGGAATTGGAGAGGTTTTTATTAAAACACATTTGCAATTATATAGACCTCTCATGAAGTTTAACCTCCCTTCTAACAAATTTTAACATAACATAATTCCCTTCTTGTTTCTAAAATTAGTGTGTCAGTGGCCTTCCTTGTCTTAAATTTTATGGCATAAACACCCTTTGTCTCGTGTTTGAATCTAAACTAAAGGTTGTTTATGTTATTTTTAGAAACAAGGCAGGTCTGTATAATTTCCTCCAAATTCAAACTCACGGGAGAGGCATATGTAATTTACTTATCATGCTTCCTTGGTTGTCATGCCACCTCTTCTAATTTGCACTATATTATGTTTCTGAATTCAAGGAGTGAAATGAATGTATATTATTCTGTCATACGTTTCATATGTTTTCTGTCTTTCATGTATACTGATGAGAAGGTATCAACATCATTTTCTTTGTAGTGTATCAATTTGTGGTGTTTGTAGATGTGCACTTTTCATGTGGTTTTCAATTTTTTGGCTCACTATTGGATTTGATTAGGTATTCAAATCTGTTAAACTATCAATATCCAGTTATAATTTACAAGTCATGATTGTCTTCTGCATTAAGTTAGAGTTTTGGAAGTTACTAGTCAACAATCTCCATCCATGTTTAAAAACCATTTTGCATTCTGTTGTGTTGACAAAAAGAGGATTTTTCCTATATTCCAGTTAGTTTGTTTACATATCTTGTTAAACTTAAAAATTACTGCAATTGTCTTTGTATGATTTATACTGATTCAATTTTTTTTTTAAAATTATCTTCACTATCTGTGAAGATTCTAAGTATTTTTTTTTTTATGCAGATACCAACCTCCTCTTCCGGCTGATCAAGTAAAACCTTTAAATGAATATGAAGAGGAAGGAGGTAAGCAATAGTATTTTAACAAATATTTCATGATGTTAGCATGGTGGCTATTTTGACGTGTTAGTGTAATTTGATCTGACACAGAAGGCTCACCGAGCATGCGAGGAAGAGGGCGTGGTGGTCGTGGAAGGGGCAGGGGTAGAGGTATTGCCTACTACTGTACTTTGTTGCACTTATTTTCACTGTAATTGGCTGATCAGAAAATGCCTCGTTGAACCCCTTTTATTTTGTTGTGGTTTCTTTTAAAATACAAAAAACACTTATTAAGACACAATCTGTTTTACTTAGGAAATTACAATGGAGGTACGGAATATGGTGATGGTTGGGATGGTGGACGCGGCTATGGTGGCAGAGGACGTGGCCGTGCCAGGGGACGTGGTCTTTGGGGACGGGGACGAGGACGAGGACGAGGTTATGGTGGTCAGTCAGTTGGGTACTATGACTATGGTGAATATGACGCACCGCCAGCCCCTCGTGGTAAGTTGCATGTCCATGAAATTTAGATTTTCAGATGATAAAGATAAGTTATTATGCTTAAATTGCAATTCTATTATCAGATACAATTTTGATATATACCAGGTTAGTGCTAGCATAATGAATGGATTTGGTTTTTTTTAAATCAAATTCTTATATTCTGTTGTGCTATTTGCATTACATGGTACTTCTACACAAATCAAGCTACAGAAGAATTACCTCCCAGCTTGCTATTCCTTCATGTTTCAGCATTTTAGAGTTCTTATCCTACAAATTCTTTGAGCGAAAATGGTAGTTTTTTTTTTTTTTAAATTGATTTTGCAGGTCGTGGACGTGGAAGGGGAAGAGGCCGTGGATATGGTCGTAATTTAAGAACAGATGGAGCAGGTCGGGGAGTAGCTGCTTGATCAAGTGGGTGTTGGTTATTATTTACACGTTCAGTTAAAAGATGGTTGCCCTCTCTGCTTAGTTCTTTGTGAGATCTGCTTATATTTTGGTATTTTTTGAAATGTTCAGTGTTGCAGCCATGGTCCTTGCAGTTTTGCTGTAGTTTTCCTTTTCTTTTGTAACCTCTATAATTATGTCCTAATTCAGTAGGTTGAGTTAGGTATATATCCTTTGTTTTTTATACTTTTTTTTAAAACCAAAATTGTAAATTTTTTTAATAGGAATTATAGCATTAATTTTTTTCTTAAGTTTGCTTCAGCGGATGTTGCATTGCTATACTCTGCTTGAAATTTTGGATATGAATCACGGTGGGACAGATTACTCTCCCTTCAAGTCTTTAACACTTTATCGAGCACCTTCCCCCAAAGTATTTGTAGGTAGGTACATAAGACATGGATACCATGCCTGGGTTATGCTTGCTTTCAGTCCCTTCCCACATAGATGTCTGAGCTTGTGGAGGTCAAGGGAACAGATCAGGCTTGATGGTACTTGTTGAAAACTATGTATATGGTGTTTAGATTTATTGTATAACCTAACCAGATCAAATAATGTAATTATGGTAGTTTTGATTTTTGTTATTTTTGTATTTATTACAATAACTCTATAATTCAGCCTTTATTGTGTGATTGAGACGCATGGTTTCATCATATGTTACTCTTTTCTCTCTTCACTCTCAATATAGTATCAAGAGCCTAAAGAGAGACAATCTTAAAACTGTGTGTCAGGGCGTGTCCGGTGGATCCACTGCCACCGGTGAAATTTTTTTTTCTGGCCAATCATGTTTCACCTCCAGTTTGCTGGTCTCCCTCTGCCGTGTCCTCTTTCCGGTAGAAACCCTCTTGTCCGCCCGTCCACTGCTGTCTCAAGAATTAGTTGTCATATTTTAAAGTATGGTTCTTGTTTAAGCCTTTGGGGACATGGACTATCTTCCTCATTTGTAATACCATCAGCTATGGATATTCTTATTCCTCGGATGTTCTTTATGTTTATTATTATTTAACGCATAGGGACTTTTGGGGTAAGAATCAATACTTGGCACTGGAAACTTAATGCAAGATATATATTGTGGGGTTGCTACTGCAAGTTGCTTCTTTTTCGGACTTGTTCAGTCTTCTGAGATTTGTAACTACCCAGGTTTGCTATCATTGAAAACTTGCTAGCCAGTTGTGGGACTTAAATATTTATAGATATTTAAATCTAACCATAATGTATTTATAAATATTGGAATTCAGATAACATGATCAACAAATTCCATAAATTATTTGCAATTGCTTTTCTTGTTTGGGAGTGAAATGTGTCTGAACACTCGGAATATTTACTTTGGTGATCACTCATTTAGTTAATCGCATATGCCAAGAGAAAAAAAAGGAAAGGAAGGGAAAGTAAAGTGCCAAAATGGTTACAATAAGGCTTTTGATTTTAAATTAGTGAGCATTGGTACCGTCTCTTAGACACCGTCCACACAGACAGGACTGCTGGCTCAGTGTCAACCTTCCCATTTGCGCACGTTAGCAGCCTTGTTTGTTTGATTGAAGCATGAAGCTTGTGAAATCTGAGTGAACTTTCACAAGTTGACCTATTTCCCCTTGTGTTGTTTTATTTGAAGTCAATTCAAAACGGTTTTGGAATTACCGAATGCGGAAAAATGTGAATTATTCTGTTGACTGGTCAAACTAAATAAAAATGTCTTGAACGAACTATAAGAATTGATTAATTCTGTAATGTCAGGCATTTTTTTAGATCATTCTGTCAGGTTTGAGACATAGAAATAAGTAGCTTTTGGAATAATTATTCCCAACCCACACTTAAGTAGCTTTTGAAATTGAAAGGTAAGCCATTCAATTGTTTGATAGATGAAAAACAAACATAGAAATGTGGAATGAAATCCACACTTCGGTAACCAAAAAAATTGTTTGGCACATGAAAAACAATGCGGGTGAAATCAATTTTGTTCTAAATAACAAAAATATCCTCATAAAAAAACAAAGACTATTAACTTTTCTCATATATTATATTTAAATTTTCATAACTTAATAACAAAATGTTATGGCTAAAAAAGAACAAATACTGCTT
The DNA here is from genome assembly GCA_029884605.1 of Ormosia emarginata. NCBI lineage: Eukaryota > Viridiplantae > Streptophyta > Magnoliopsida > Fabales > Fabaceae > Ormosia > Ormosia emarginata. Next base: position 33,744,471 of record JAQQTP010000076.1, on the reverse strand, counting down.
TATTTATGGGAGAAAAAGATTAACATGTGTACAATGTTTTGGATGAAATACTCCTTATTTAAGGGGTAATGCTATTCACACATCAAAAACTCCACATCAATCATACATCATATTTGTTTGGGAAAATAAAGGTAGAGAGAATATGTATTAGAATATATGTTTTTTTTTTTGTTTTATTATCTAAAAAGGAAGGATGCAAGAATGATATAGAGTTTTTGATGTGTAAATATTATTATTTTTTATTTATCATTTCGTCATTTTGGACTAGTATTGGGCTTAGCTATGGGCCTCAAGGAAGCTTATTTGTCCTGAGCTGGCATTGCTAAAGCCCATGCTGGCCCAAAGTTGCAGGTTGAGGTCCAAATTCTTATGACAAAAAAAAGTCCAAACTCTTAAGTATTCCAAATTTCTTAAGTATTCTAGCTGCATTACCAACGGTTATGATTTATCTAAATTTTATTACATGATTATTTAACATGTATAATTATACAGTCAATGACTCAATGTATTATAATTTTAATAAATTCGGTATAATATCTAAATAGTTTATATTAGAGGGTAGCAAACAAGTTGAGATTAGAGAATAGAAAGAAAAAAAAAGTTCTTTTATATCAATTAAAGCAGTTGAGATTAGACAGTAGCAAAAAAAAAAAAAAAAAGAGTTGAGATTATGTAAAATATTTTACATTTTTACTAGATTAACTATAGGATTAAAAGTTCACATTCGTATGTATCATATTTATTGTATAAAAAAATAAGTATCATATTTATAAATTTTAACGTTACCGTAAAATTATTTTGTACTAAATCTATTTTAAAATTAACATAAAATATCGTTTGAAATAGAAATATTGTCTATTTAATTATTTATAGTAATTTAAAATTTAACAGACAAGATTTTCATATAATTTTGATATAAATCAATTTAGATCCTTTTCCATAAAAGATAAAATGTACGTTCACCAAAAAAAAAAATGTAACTACATCTTTTTGTTTATATTTTGTACGAAATTTTTCTTTCCCACTCTTTTAAGTAAGAAACTAGTATTCATCTCCCAAATCTGTAATCTCTAATATTGTATAAATCTCTCAACCAATAAACTCAAGCTTAGTTACCACTAAGCCACCCTTATATGATTTTAAACATTACACTCGTACATGTAGTTTATCATACGAAAATTGATTTATTAATCACAATAAATTTTTTATAGTTTAGGACCTTAAACTTCGCAAAATCCCACGCAAATATAACACAAACCTCTTGCGCTAAAATTTGCTGTTGGAATACTTGGAAAATGGCCAACACTTTTCCAGAACTACCTGTTTACATAGTAGACTGATGTTCAAGCTTCAAACTGGACGACAATTAATGTTACATAAATGAATTGAGGTCCATCGACAATAAATTTTAACATTTTTCACCACAGATTTCAAAAATGACCTTCTCTTTTCTTTTCCCTATTCTTTATAATATAGCATCAGTATGAAAAATCATGTCCGGGACTGTCTGCATGCATATCCATGGGTTTGAAGAATTTGTATCTCTGTTCTACCCACTAACTCTCTGTTCCGGGTTCCATGATATTACTTGAAGGACAGCTCCCCTGCGCCAAATGATACAGCTGAAGGCTGCGACGAATGGGGCTAGAGAGTGCATTTGAGAATACAGAGTTCTTTGCTTGCTGATTAGGTTGCCCAGTACGTATTCCCTGCCCTACAACAGTTGTTGCAAATGCATTAGAGAGTTCAGACAGAGGGAGGCTGTGGGCCCCATTTTCAGATATTTTTAATGCATTTACATAAGTAATGTTATCATTTTTTTTTTATAATTATGATAAGTTTTTGCTACGAGTAATATTTGGTGTACATTTTTACGATTCACATCTCATTTGCATTTGTTAATATGACATAATTATAATATAAGTGTATAAAAATTAAATGATGATAATCGTGGAGATATATATATAAATGTGTCAAGTTATGATGCACGAATACTTTAAAATCAATAACGTATTTGTAACATATTTGTATCTCCTATTGATATTTAAATAATATTTATACATTCTAAATTTTAGTATATCCCATTTTTTTTTTATAAAGGCCCATTACCTTCAAAATATTGTTATTAAAAATTTTAAACTATGGATTTAAGTAAGTCCCTTTCTCATTAATTACATCTCCTAAAATATATTTTTACTATTGTAATTTTACTTTATTCAAAATCACCGTAAAGATTTTTATCATCAAATAAGTTAGACAACACATGAACTTTAGAATGAGATGATTATAAATAGATAAATTTAATTTTTATTTTTTTATCACAAAATCTCGTATCTATATTATACTTATATCTCGTATCAATATTTGAATAATACTTATACATCCTTATTTTTAGTATATCCCATTTTTTTTATAAAGACTGACCTTCAAAATATTGCTATTAAAAAATTTAAGCTATGGATTTAAGTAAGTCCATTTCTCATTAATTACATCTCCTAAAACATATTTTTACCCTTGTAATCTTACTTTCTTCAAAATCATCGTAAAGAATAACATATTTTTTTATTATCAAATAAGTTAGACAACACATAAAATTTAGGATGGGATGATCATAAATAAATAAATTTAATTTTTATCTCTTTTATATATATAAATATATATTTTTTCATATATATTATCATACCCTATCATATACTCATTTTGGTACGGGTGCAACATAGGTCACTTGCGTTACTTTTTTGTCAGAAATAATTTAATTAATCTTAATTTTTTCACATTATTTTTTTAAATTTCTTTTAATATTAGTTAATAAAATATAAATTTAAAGTTAATTATATATATAAATTAATTAATTAATATACATAATTTTTATTAATTAATTAATAAATATAATTAACTATAAATTTATATTTTGTTAATCAATATAAAAAATTAATGTAAAAAAAAAGTGATTAGGATAATTTTTTTGTACTTCAATAGACCTTTTCCACTAAAGTTGCGTTGACAAACCCTTCCCTCATCGCACCACCATGTTGAAGCCACCCTCCTCCTCCTCCTCCTCCTCTTCTTCTTCTTCTTCTTCTTCTTCAATCTAACAGACTAACACAAATGACTTTCGTTTTTCAAAGGTTTTCTCATCAATAATCTGTTTTGAATACAAAGTATTCTTTTTTCAAAGGTTTTCTCATCAATAATCTGTTTTGAATACAAAATAAACCAACTCAAATGGACACTAGGATTGCTCCGCTGCATGAAGGGTTGGAAATGGGAATTGACGATGCTTCCATTGTCAAGGAACTTGCGAAAGGACTGAATTGCAGATTAAGAATCAAATATATGGTGATGCATTCATGTTTCCATGTTCTTGTTCTTGCATTTCCACATTATATCGAACCGAAAGCCTTGTATGTACCGTCTCTTTTTTTAATGGGAATTGTTTTGAAGAGTTAAAGCTTCAACTCAAGAGAATGTTATTTGTTGTTTGTTATTGGCAAGAACCTTGTCTCATTCTTTAACTGTTGGACCTATGCTGTCGAATGCAGCCAAGGATGTATCTTACGTTCTAAATAAATTCCAGGATGTAATGTTAACCTGTGAATACTGTTATCACCCAAAAAATAAATTCAAAAGAGTAAATTGATATAACGACTAGTTGAGGGTAATTAGTTGAAGGAGGATATAGCCGATGAGTAGAGGAGCACTCGGTTAAAGGTAAGCTGGGTCTTGCTGTTAGTAGACCAGTATTGAAATAATAAGCTGAAGCATAATGAGTTGCAGGTTGATGAAAGGCTAAGAACTGAAGCTGTTACTAATGGATGCCACAAAACATATCAAGAAAATAGGAGTTGAGCTGTTGAGGGGTAGCCGTTGTGGCCAAAACGGTTAAGAGACGTGGATAGGCTAGCCGTGGGATAGTCGTTTGTTGTTAGGAGCTCTAGCCAGCAAGGTTGGTTATGATGAAGGTTAGATTTTATCTATAAATATCATTTGTACCAATTGAATAAAGATGGATTACAATCAATACAACTTTTAAGATTTGCCTATTTTTGCTTAACTCACCCCTTTACTATATTGCTTTTACTTTGTACAATTTATTTCTCTGCAAGCTTATATATATTTTCTAGCTGATTACAGCTTTAACTTCAAATTCTTAGATTTCTTAAGTTCACCTTAAAACCAAATGCTTTCTTTAGTAAGTTTGGAAACCCTTGCTAAAGGTTGGATTTTGCCTTTAGTTCAAATCGCTTGTTTCTTATCAAAATCCATACGTGTTCATCGTCTGAGTTCTTATTCGGCTGATAAATTTATTTCACACATAAACAAATTTGGCACGCCCAGTGGGATACTATAAGGTGAGCAAATTGAAAAGTTTCCATCTCTCGATTCAGATCACTATTTACGTATGCACCTAAGGTCCGGTAAAAACCTTAGCAGTATAGATACAAGTCAACCTAGTAAGAAGAACAAGAGTAGAAAGACTTTAGAGGGAAGCACCCAGTCTACTCTGTGAATGCCTGCTTCACCCCAGCCGGTGGGTACTCCCACACCTTCCACCATAACTATTATCCCAGCGGTAGAGCTCTCTGATCAGCCCCAGCCAATAGTAATGACCACTTCATTTATTCGGGACTAAATTGATCAAGGGATGAATGACTTAATGTACCATATGTCAAGGCAACTTTCGGAAATCGTGAAACCCATTGTGCATAATGAGCTGCATTTTGTTAGAGAGGCTGAGAAAAAACAATCCAATGTAGGTGAGGCTTCGACCCACTCGGCTATTGTGGGACCTTCTGCTGGCGGACAGAGTCAGGCAGGACCACAATCTATGGTCCAGCCGAGTCTGGGCATGCCGCAGGTAGTCCCCATGTTCTAGCCTCCTCACCCTGATAGTAGTATCCAGTCGAGCTTCTAATATGGGCAAGTACAAGTACCTAGGAGACCCCCACAGATAACAGGAATAATTGGCTTGCCGTATCTGGCACCTAACACTTTTGTGACAGGTGCTAGTGCACAGGTAGCCGCAACTGGGGACACCATTTTCTCGGTTGCTCCGGGTCCTCCCAGGTATATTCCTAATTATGTGGGAGAGTTACCCTGGTCTAATATCTCTCATACTCCAATAGGTACCCCTGAGGGGTTTCCTTATGGGCAATTTGTTTTTGTTAGAATCGATCAGCTATGGGTTAATGTACCTCAGGTAGCCCCAATTCTGCTTATTACTCAGCCATAGGCGAATAATCCTCCACATTCAGGCTATAACCAGGGGACAATTCCTATCCAGGATCAGAAATATCAGGTGCCCCATCAACTAGGGGGTACTCCTATTAGGCCAGTGAGGCCTGTTCAGCCACCAGTGCCAAATTATCCGGGTGATAGAGCTCCTCAACTGATAGACCCAAAAATGATAGCCGAGACCATGAGGAGGCATTTTGGAATCCAGCTGAGATTGTTGGACAGACCTGTGTATAAAAAGTCCTATCCTGAGTGGGTAGATATGATGATGCCTTTGCCAAGAGGGTTAAGACTCCTGACTTTACCACTTTCTCTGGGTAGGATGGTAAATCCACTATGGAACACGTTGGTAGGTTCACGACCCAATGCGGGGAAGCGAACCAGAATGAGTTCTATAAGCTCCAGTTGTTCCCTTTGTCTTTGACTGGGGCAACTTTTACTCGGTATTCTTCCTTAGCCCTTAACTCTATACAAAATTAGACTGACATAGAGCGTTGCTTCCATGATAGATTCTATATGCCTCAGCCAGATGTGACTGTAGCTGACATGATGAATCTGAGGCAATTGGTGGATGAACTAGTAGCTAATTTTTTGGAGAGATTCAAGAAATTAAGAAGCAAGTGTGTTATGCAGTTGCCTGAGGTTAAATATTCTTCTATGACTGTTAGTAACATGCACCCTCAGCTCAGGGAGAAGTTAGTAGGATAAGATTGCACTGACCTGAGTCAGTTGGCTTCCAGGACTTCCAGAATTGAACAGTACATCTTAGAAAAAGAAAGAAGGAGGTCTAGCAAGAACAGGGGGTCTCATCTAATTAGTATAATTGATGTTGAAGATCCAGAACATCTGTCAGATGAGTCAGTTGAGCAATCGGCAGATATCATGGCTGCAGAGATAGTGAGAGGAAAACTATATTCATGCCTAGTTTTAAGACCCCCCAAAGGAAAAGAGGTCCAAACTCCAGAGAGTAGGGTCGATTATCCATTTGACATTTCCAAAGCAGACCAAATATTTGATTATCTCTTGCAGGATCAGCAGATTAGATTGAATGAAGGACACCAAATTCCCCCTGCCGAGGAATTAAAGGGAAAGAAATATTGTAAGTGGCATAATTCTTACACTCATGCTACCGTCAATTGTATAGTATTCAGAAAGGCTATACAAAAGGCCATGAAAGAAGGAAAGTTTAAATTAGTCGAAAAGGAGATGACTGTCATTACAGATCCATTTCCTTTAGCTGGGGTTAATATGGTTTCCTTCTCTGGGGAGACAGTATCTGGCTCACCATCTAAAAGATAGAAACAACTGATACGTCGCCAGTGGAGACAAAGAGGATTATATGATGATGAGCCAAATGGGGCTGGGAGAACTCTAGCTGTGTCTGATCAGTCCAAAATAATAGATCAAAAATCATCTGTGTTTGACAGATTAAAGAGATCCCAAGTAAATAATGAATGTGTTAAGAAAGATGCACTGGCTGAATACAAAAGGTCCACAGTGTTCAGCAGGTTGGAAAGGAATCAATCTAGAAGACAGGCTGAAGTCAAATAACATTCAGCAGACTGTCATATATACAAAGGTCCGAATGGGAAGACCATTCTAGTCCCTAGGGACAAAATATATAAGGTTAAGTTCGGGGTCTTTGGTAGATTAGATTTTTCAGGTGTGAGAAAGGATTTTGAAGGGATAAGGAAGCCTGCAATCAAGTCTCAGGAAGCAACAAAGAAGGTTCCAGGAAGAAACGTAGGAAGAAATGTAGCTGGTAAGTATAATAATACGTTAGCTGATGCAAGGCTACCCATGATCGACGAGACTCCTATACTAGACAAAGGTAAAAGAGTAGCTCGTTTCGATGTGGAAAAAGGCATGACTACATTAAAGATTACTATAAAGAATGAAAAAATTATTAGGCCCCAACGTATGGTTAAACCACCAGCCGAGGTGGAGAAAAGACACTGGTTCATTAACAAATATGCAAAAGGGAAAGATGTTGTGATAAAGAAATCAGGAATGATGACTAGAACTCAGAAAAGAAGGGCTCAGAGGAATAAATCAGTACAGCGAATGAAACAAACCTTGGCCATATTAGCCGAGGCAAAGAGAATTGACCGTGCTGAGATTAAATCTTCTAGTGTGGTTGAGATTCTAGAGGCTACTTTTGGGCAACCAAAGGAAGAAACAGCTATTGAAGAAAGAAAGCAGGAACCAGTGCAGTCAGGAAGCCAAGATTGTCTTAGAAATGAAGAGCGGGATTTCCAGGAGATGATTAATGAGTTGGAGATAGTTGAATTGGAAGAGGTACCAGTCATAATAGTAAAAGAACAAGTCCTTCTAACAATCGAATAAATGGAAGAAGAACTCGGGTCAGATCTTCTATTAGAAGATTCTGTGTTAAATTCCATACTAGGGGAAGACGGAGATTACCCATCGACTGAAACTAACATGGTGGGGTTGATTCCTAGTAAGTTTTCGGCTCGGCAGAAGCAACCTGAGAAATTGGAAGGTGATGTGGTTGCTAAGGAAGTTGAATGTGCTGTGTTAGCTCCCATTTCAGAAGAACCCAAAATGGAATTCCCTAAACCAGCAAGGGAGATGACAAAGCATCTGAAGCCTTTATACATCAGGGCTCAGGTTAATGGTAAGACTATTAGCCGAGTCTTAGTGGATGGAGGAGCAGTGTTAAACATAATGCCTCCAGCTACAATGAAGAAGCTGGCTAGATCTAAGCAGGATTTGATTCCCACGAATATGAAGATGACCAATTTTACAGGGGATACTACAGCTGCCTTAGGAATTTTGGTAATTGATATCACTGTGGGGAGCAAAACTTTGAGCTCTGCCTTCTTTGTGGTAGACTCTAAGTCCACTTACTCCATATTGCTGGAAAGGGATTGGATTCATTCCAATCAGTGTGTGCCTTCCACTTTGCATCAGATGCTAATGTTTTGGGATGGGGATAAGGTAGAGTCAGTGCTAGCCGATAAGAAACTATTTACGGTTGACATCAAGATGGCTGAGACTATATTTTATTCACCCCGGCTGGAGCCTATTACTTTCCTTGGAGGATATGAAGAAGGATCATGGGAGTCTTGTAACCTAACTGCTAATGGCTTTGTTGTCAATATCCAGGCTGATTTACGGCTTTTACAGTTGTGTTTAGATGAATAACAAGGCCCAAGTAATTGAAGACCTGAGACACAAGCTGACATCCTTGGAAGTTGAACATAGGATTGGTACGACCATGTCTATGGAGTTAGAGGAGATAGTGGAAGAAGAATGTTCGGCTGATACGCCTAGGGGGCATGAGCTTGAAGAGAGGTGGGAGTCCTCAATCAGCAGGAAAATTCCTACCTTTTCAGCTGAAGATCCTTTGTTGGATGTCAATCTAGAAACTAAATAGGAATCGAGAATGACAAGAATAAGTAGCTTGTTGAGCAAGGAAGAACGAAATCAAATGACTGATTTAATAAAGACGTACAAAGATTGCTTTGCATGGGACTACCATGAGATGCCAGGCCTTTCTAGAGAATTGGTGGAGCATCAGTTGCCGATCAAAGAAGGATTTAAGCCTCACAAGCATGCTGTTAGAAGATTCAATCCAGAGTTAATATCTAAGATTAAGGAAAAAATGGAACGGCTACTTAAAGTAGGTTTTATTCATACAGCCAGATATGTAGAATGGCTGTCGAACATAGTCCCTGTAATAAAGAAAAGTGGAAAGGTTAGGATTTGTACTGACTATAGAAATTTGAATCTTGTCACTCCCAAAGATGAGTATGTAATGTCTATAGCTGACATGCTTGTCGATTTTGTAGCCAAAAACGACATTTTAACATTAATGGATGGGTATTCTGGGTATAATCAAATTTTCATAGCCGAAAAAGATGTCCATAAAACAGCCTTCAGGTGTCCTGGCGCCATTGGGATATTCGAATGGCTAGTCATGCCATTTGGATTAAAAAATGCTGGTGCCACGTACCAAAGAGCCATGAATGATATTTTCCATGAGTTAATAGGGAAAAACATGGAAGTATATATTGATAATGTCATAGTAAAATCTCATGATTTTAACTAACATCTAGCCGATTTAGAGCAAGCTCTTAAGAGGATGAGACAACATAATTTAAAAATGAACCTTGCCAAGTGCTCTTTTGGAGTATCGGTTGGGAACATTTTGGGTTTTTTGGTTCATAAGCATGGGATTGTAGTTGATAAAAATAAAACCAAAGCCGTATTAGATGTGAGACCCCCTCAGAATAAAAAAGAATTACAGAGCTTGATCGGTAAAATTAACTTTCTGAGAAGGTTTATTTCAAATTCAGCCAGTAAGCTAAAAGCTTTCTACCTATTACTGAAATTAAAAGACGCTGATGAATTGGTATGGGGAGAAGAACAACAGCTTGCATTTGATCAAATAAAGCAATGTTTGGCTAGTCCCCCAGTGTTAGTTCCCTCAGTGTTAGAGAGGCCATTGAAATTATATATATCGGCTGCCCCAGAATTAATCGGCTGCTTGTTGGCACAGGATGATGAAGATAAAAATGAAAGATCTATCTATTATCTTAGCTGATTGCTTAATGACCCTGAAACTAGATATACTCCCATGGAAAAAACTATGCTTATCTCTTTTTCATGCCTGTATGAAGCTGGAATACTACCTCTTACCAAGGGAGGTTCAAGTAGTATGCAAAATTGACATAGTAAAATACTTGTTACATATGCCTGTTTTGCAAGGACGATTAATGAAGTGGGCTATTAAGCTAAGTGCATATGTATTGAAGTACGTGCCTCTAAAGGCGATGAAAGGCCAAGCTTTAGATGATTTCTTGATTTAGCATCCTTGTGCAGATGTCATAGATCCTTTAGCTGAGGTGAACCATTGTGTTAACTTGAGACCTTGGATATTAACTTTTGATGGATCCAGAACTAATAAGGGCGCTGGGGCTGGAATCATAATTACAAGTCCTGCTGAAGAAAGCTAGAAGTTCATGCATCAGTTGAGGATAAGATGTTTGAACAACTAAGCTGAATACGATGCTTTAATATTAGGGTTAAGAATCTTATTGTTTATGAAAGCCAAATACATCCAGGTTATGGGAGATTCCCAGTTAGTTATAAAACAGCTAGTTGGGGATTATAAATGCACTAACCCAAATTTGTTAGAATATCATGAAACGACTAGCAGTTTGTTAAAACAGTTTGCCGATGTAGTGATAATGTATATACCCAGAAGGTATAACGAAGAAGCAAATGATTTAGCACAACATGCCTCTGGTTATGAGGAAAACTTTGAAGATGTTTAGCTCGTAGATAATCGGCTCAAGGAGTTCCTTATTGGAAAAGTAGATACAATTGATGACTGGAGAGTTGAGCTAACAAAGTATTTGCAAAACCCTTCTTCTTCTTCTACTTTCCAAATGAGGCAAAAGGCCTTAAAATATACCTTGGTCGATGAAGAGCTACATAAGAGAGGATTGAAGGGAATTTTGTTAAAATGTCCTAATAAAGCAGAGACCATGAAACTCATGGGGGAAGCACATGAAGGGATATGTGGTTCACATAGGTCAGGATCTGTAATGCGCTGGATAATATATAGGTATGGATATTATTGGCCAACCATCAATGCAGATTATCATGCTTATGCCAAAGGGTGTGAAGAGTGTCAAAAGCATGAGCCAATCCAAAGGATACCAGCCGAGGAGATGCATTATGTTGTTAAGCCTTGGCTATTCCGAGGATGGTCAATGGATCTAATTGGAAAAATATACCCTTCATCCTCTAAAAGACACTCATTCATTATTGTTGCCACTGATTATTTTACCAAGTGGGTGGAGGCTCAGTCGATGGTTAATGTTACCCAAGATGATGTTATCAGGTTTATTAAAAATTAAATTATCTATCGGTATGGCATTCCAGAAACCATCACAACAGATCAGGGCACAATGTTCACAGGGGAAAAAATGGTTGCTTTTGCACAAGAATATGGGATCAAGTTGATCCAGTCTTCATCTTATTATGCATAGGCAAATGGTCAAGCCGATGCTACAAACAAAATATTGATCAGCTTGATTAAGAAGACTATAGAAGATAAACCTAAAAGATGACATGAAGCGTTAGTCGAAGTACTATGGGCTTACAGAAATTCTAAGTCTACCGTGATGGGGTTTACCCCTTATTGGCTGACTTATGGTTAGGATGTTGTGTTACCATTAGAAATTAATGTAAAATCATTAAGGGTAGCCAAACAGTATTGCATGACTATGGATGAGTACCTGCAAGCCATGTTCATGGAGCTGGAATCAGCTGATGAAGACAAGCTAGTGGCTTTGGAAAATATTCAAAAGAATAAAGAAAAAGTGACCAAGGCATATAATAAACATGTCAAAATTAAAAGATTTGTCGAAGGGGATTTAGTTTGGAAAGTCGTTTTGCCTTTAAGGGCTAAAGACCCAAAGTTAGGAAAATGGTCACCAAACTGGGAAGGACCTTATATAATTAGTCAAGTTATGATTAATGGAGCTTATTGATAATCACATATTTTATTCATTAAGAAACCCTTATGTTTAGTCATTTACACTCTCCATATTCTTAATTGATTGAGTTTGGTATGATTTTGTGAGTTTGAGCTCAAATTGGTCCTAATTGAATATTTCCAGCATTATTGAGATTTGACACTGTTTCTGTATTTTGGCCATAACTTGAGTTCCTAATATCTGAGGAACATGAATTTTACCTTGTAGGAAATCTAAGAGGAAGCTCTACAACTTTGATGAAGAGCTCGAAGTCTGATTCAGATGTCTAAGGGACCTAAGTTGACATGGAAGTCAGAATACGGGTTCTCACAAGAGAATCCGAACAGTGTGCACTCAAAAAATCATATCTCAAGATGTAATAATGGAGATGGGCTGAAATTTGGACAGTGGATAGTCAAGATCCAAATAAACAACTTTCATGAAGAACACATTTTGAGAAAAATAAGTCTAGTAGGTCATTTTGAGCTTGCAAGTCGGAACAGAGGTGCTGAAGTTGGGTTTGAGCAACCTACGGTATTTGGGACATATCTTGGGCTTAAGGAAGCCAAATTGGACGAACTAGCTATCCATTTTATAGCCAAGACAAGGATCTACAACTTTTATGAAGAACACTTTTCGTGGTTCTGAAGTATAGTGGGTCGTTTTTGGCTTCCAAGTCAAACACGAAATTTTCGTCCTCAACCATCCACTCATCCATCCACTAATCCACTCATCCATCCACTAATCCACTCATCCACTCATCCACTCATCCACTAACTCACCCACTCATCCACTCATACACTAATCCAACCACTTAACTACTCCACCCACTCATCCACTAATCCATCCACTCACCCATTCATGTCCATAATTTCCCACTCACCAAAAGTCCTTTGGCATTTTTCACTAATTCAACCACTCAACCATTCCACTCACTCATCCACTAAACCAATCCACTAAACTAACCCACTAATCCATCCACTCAAACACTCCACTCACTCACCCACTCATCCACCCACTTCCCTTTGTCATTTTGTTACCTTAGACTTCTATAAAAGGCACCATTTATCAAGAACAAGTTGTAAATTCTCCTTCATTTCTCTCTAAGTTTCTTCTTGTTTCTTCATAGTTTCTCATAGTTTTGTATATTTTGATGCTCCCCTTCATGGTAATGGAGGGCTAAGCTACTTTGGGTCAATTTAGAACTCTTGAAGAGATTGTGGTTTGGATTCTTGAGACCTTGGTTATGCATTGTATTTGATTTGTAATTGAATTCCTCTTTTCTTCTTCTTTCTTCTTCTTTCTTCTTCTTCTTGATCTTGAATGCATGAATGGTGATTCTATTTATGTTGATCTAATTTGATCTTAGTTTAAGATTGAGATTTGTGATGAAACTTAGAACTAATTGATCTAAACTAATCACATAAATGAAGATTGAGATTTGTGATGAAACTTAGAACTGATTGATCTAAATTAATCACGAATTAAAGAGGTTAGGTTACTTGATTTGTGCCTAAGTTAATTGAATTCGGTACTTGAAATTAACATAGATTTTCATGAATGGTGCGATTGCGGATTTGTGTTTATCACTTGTTAATTGAATTCTAGACGATCGTCTAGTATGAATTCTGGATTTGATGCGAGAGATCTCGGTTAGATCCAAATTAACAATTCAATCAAGGCTTCAAGTGTTCTATGAAGGGTCTATGATTGAATCCACCCAATCTTGGATAGGTTTCTAAATTGACTGCTCTTTAATTGTTATTTCTTCTTTTAATTTTGTTAAGTGCGATCTTAAACTGTCAAACCCCCATTTTTGCTAACTTTCACTTGATTTGATCAAATTGCATTTACGATCCTTGAGGAGACGATCTAGTGTTGTCACTGTGCTACAAGCTTAGGTAATAACTTCGGTTATAATTTTGACTGAGTTCGGCGCTCGTCACTTATCAGCTAGTTAACATGCATGGTGAAGAAATGGTGAGAAGCATAAATAGGAAGTATCTAAAAAACTATTATCCCTCGATTTGGGATAATTAAAAAAGAGTCGATTCAAAATATCAGCAACAAGCTGCTTGAAAGTTAAACATAATTGAAAAAGGTAACAACTTACGGATCGGCAGGAATGGTAGCCGATTGGTCAGAGTTAGGTGCTTGCGTTGGATCAAGGGTTGGAGCATCAACCGAAGCGGTTGGTTCAACAAGACTAACAGCAAGAGAAGTGACTTGATCAGTCACAGGTTCAGGGATAAGAATGGCTTCCACTTCTGGTTGATTAATTGTTGTGTCAGCCGAAGATGGTGCCAATGTCCTTTTTGCCTCGGCAGGAGCTCTTTCAAATTTGCCCAAGCCTCCTTGGTGAGGAAAAGTCTACGATCAATAACTTTTAAATCCTCTTTAAATGCATCCTTTTGCTGTAGTAAAGGGATCATCTCGGCATCTAGAGCGGTAGATTGATGATATAGTTGCATCTGAAAATTAGCATTAGAAGTTAGCTTCTGAGTAAGAATTGCCAGTTTAGGCTCCGTTTCAGCGATCTCCTTGTTGATTCTCTCCCTCTCAGCAATCAGCTCGGCTAGGCGTCTGGACATTTTGTCTTTTTCACTAAGATCAGCTTTCTTTTCAGCTTCAACTTGTTGGAAGAAGGATTGAAAATGAAGCTTATGGTCTTGGAGTTCACCCAGCCAAGCAAGATCCTTAGTAGCTTGGTCATGACGACCTTTGAAAATTTGGAAATTGTAGAACACTTCACCAACTTGAGCGGCTATACGATTGAAGATGGCTCTCTGGTTTTCATCAGTATTGGACGATTTAGCAAGCTTTGACAGTGCGATCTGAAGGTCAGTAATCGTGTACTGCTCCATCGGGATATCTTGATTGAGCAATGTTTCCATGAAAGACAGATGTTGGTCTGAAAGAGAACTCGGACCCACAATGGCTTTGTGTAACACCCCAAAATTTACTTTTCTACTATCAAAATTCATTCTAAAATATTTGTGATTTTCTGAAATTTTTCTGGAATTTTCTGAGAATACGGAATATTTTAATATATTTCTCGTTTTACGTATGTACTGAGCGGAACCGGAGAAATGAGATATTTTCTCCGAAAGCCTTGAACTATGGAAACATCGACGGGGGATCTTACTAAACCCGAGACCGGACACAGTTTGCAAGGTTTCACATTTTTCAAGAAATTTAACAGTAATAATAATGAAACGCTGTGTAGATTTCATCTGTAAGGTAAATTAATGCTGACTTCTATCAACTGTAATAATTGTCTACTAAATAACAACATGTATTAAAAACATTATCCTACTATCCAAAATCTACTTTGTATCACATCCATTAGCTTTAATTCCAAAAAGAATGATTAAATTAATTAAGCTTGTCAAGGGAAGCTTCTTAGAAATTTCCCAAATAATTCATTTTTCTCTCTCTTCACTCCCCACACTCATTCCCATGGCAAATGGCTATTTTGGGAGCCTAAAATACCCACTTTTCTCATTCTCACTTTTATCACTCCACTCTCACACTTCAAACACTCTTTTCTTCTTCTCCTTGCTTCACCACCGTACACACACTCATTGGAGATCATCTCCATTGTTTGCTACAACTTAACTCATTTCGTGTTTTCTTCCACCATTCCAAGACCATCTTTTGGTTCTTCTTCTTCCACTATCCACCATTGAAGCTAAAGCTTTGAGCTTGGAGGTAAAGTCTTCACCTTTCTTTCACTTTCTTCTCATTTTCATTTTTCTTGGTCACCTATATGATCAAGAACTCATTTTTCTATGGTTTGAGTGGACATTATGGAAATCACTCACATTGGTGTTCTTCTTGAAGGGGAAAACGAAAATCTAGGGCAAGAAGAGGTAACACCTTGTGTTGTCTTTCAAATAGGTAAGAGGGAGATGATCCTCTTCAACCAATCTTGGTAGTAAGGGAATGTCTTATATGTGTGTTGTTATTGATTTTTGAATCCATGTACAAAGTTCTCTCATTTTTATGTTGTTCTTCATGATAATGCATTTTGTTAGGTTTGTATGATTTATTGATGCCTCTTGCATGATTTGAAGATATATTTGAGTAACTTGTTGATTAAATATGATAATGATTGGTTTGGTTTGAGTTAAAGGACCTGGAGAACTCTGCTTTCTGCAAGTTTACGCGTGGTAATCGATTACACGGGGCTTGTAATCGATTACTAAGCCTTAAGGGTACGAAATCGTGATTCCTAATCGATTACGTCTTGTGTGTAATCGATTACGAGATTCTGTCTAGCTTGTAATCGATTACTAGAGTGGTGTAATCGATTACCAAGCCTCCGATGTCACGAAATGGTGCTTCGGAAATCGTAATCGACATAACTTGTGGGTAATCGATTACGAGAAACCGTGTAATCGATTACCAGGTCCTTGAAGTTACTTTGGTCGTGATTCTGGAATCACGTAATCGATTACAATGAGATTGTAATCGATTCAGATTCTGTTACGCTGGTAATCGATTACCAGGGTGATGTAATCGATTATCAAGACCCAAAAATGAGATTTTTGAGCTGGAAATGATTGAAATTATGGTTCTTTGCCCTTTGTAACTCAAACATAACCTAAAAACCATGGATTCAAGGATTTTACTTTACTTAAATGCGATAGGAATATGTATTCATACCGATAAAGAATAAATGATTTTGAAAATGGAATTCTTGGATCCATGACATGGAAATTGTTGTATGTGTGTAATAAGGAACATATATTGATACTGAGAATTATTGATGCAAGTGTGATTCTCTATGTGGGTTATGCATTTATTGATTTAGTACTCAATGAGATAAGAATGATGATATGCCATTGAGGCAATATTTTAATAAATGTATTGTTGATATGTCATGTTGGACATTGAATAATGCTTATGTGCCATTGAGGCAATGCTTATGTTGAATGCATCATTGATGAACATACATGATTGGACATTGTGTCATCATGCATGTGTGTTGTCCGTCAGACATTATTGAGAAGGCCATATTGCCTAGGAGTTTGAATAACATCTTTGTGCGGGTGCGAGTAGACTAAGCGTAGGTGTCATATGTTGTTGACCCTGGGGGCGTTGGGGTATGGGTGTCTCACAATAGACAGTGGTAGTTCCACTGGGGCCGTGG
The DNA here is from genome assembly GCA_029884605.1 of Ormosia emarginata. Lineage (NCBI taxonomy): Eukaryota > Viridiplantae > Streptophyta > Magnoliopsida > Fabales > Fabaceae > Ormosia > Ormosia emarginata. The sequence continues at coordinate 33,727,569 of JAQQTP010000076.1, read as the reverse complement.
GATAAACCAATGCGACACACCAACGATCCTGTCTGAGACGCTGTCCTATATCACGATCAACTGTTGAGGTATCATGTATGAGCCATTGCGCAAATAATTTTATGAAAGAAAGCACACTGTATTTTAAGGCTACTGATATACTGGTATTACTCCTTGATCATTCACTCCGAAAATGTTTACGTCTAGCTCCATGGAGTAGGAACTTTGGTACCCTTGTTGCATTGTGAGTTGTCAGTCACATGGTCCATTGAGCATTTATAATTGGATAATGTGGTTACTATCATGACTGCGATATTTATTTGACTCTTGGTAATGCTAATGTTGCTAGCTGGCTATGGATAATGTTAACTATTGTTCTTTGTTGCTTTACTCTCGTTAATTGCTTTCGGGTATTACTGCACTTGTATGTATTAACTGTGTCTTATGTGGGCGGTCGACGCCGTTTATTTTCTTGCTGCCATGTTGGTACTGAAAGCTGGGAATCTCACCTCTTTCGGTAATTTCTCTATTTTGTATTTTGGTTGGATCGTGTGTTTTCGAGAAGACACTCGTGAGGAAGACAAGGAAACCACTGAGTTTCAGGGTTTCTGGCCTTATCTCGACTGAGATCGAAGTTGTTGAGGATGTCATTTCGGCTTCGTGGACTTTTTGGCTACGTGCGGATCAACTTTCTTGGAGGTCCGAACTGCTGGCATATCAACGTGCAGACTGATTGATGTGTATACCACGGCGATATGATGGTGTCCTTAGCGTGGAGACATTATGATGCTCCTATTCTTGATTTTCATGCTTTTGTATGGCTAGAGTTCTATATGCCCGTGAGGGACATGTGAGGTGAAATATATTATACCCCTCGTGAGGATTCCTTTTTGTCTACTGCCCGAGCTCCTGCCCACTGTTCTGTCGTCCCAATAGATGTCTCGTCGGACGACGAGGACCCTGAGGAGGATCCATCTACAGTTCCTTCTCGTTCTAGGCAGTCTTAGGGTTAGTTTTAATTGATGGCTACTGATGGCTGTCCGTTTATTTTGAGGGAGCCTGACGTACTACTGGATTAGTGGGTATATATTTGTATCTCTTAGGGTAGGTACACATTTTTCCTTTTGTATATTTTTGGAAATGTAATTCAAACAGGCTTGTATTTCTGGTACAAAGTATGTAATTATCCATATTATGAATGGTCGTATGTTTCATTCCACGTTGATTTCTCTTTGGCCTTTTTGACATAAGTTTTATTGGAAAGAGGAACTTTTAATTTTAACTCAATCACGAGATATATTCATAAACATGTGTATATATACATTAAATGAAAGTTTTAACCGGATTCATGTTAAGCAAAAAAAAAAATGTTCAAATTTTTCGTAATCATTTGTATGTCGTTTCACTATAGTGCGACGTTCCTTCTTCTTACCCATTATGACTAAGGGAGAAAAAGGGGCGTTTCACTTTGGGAACTGGAGAGGAAAAATATTGAGCCAAGTCCTCCTCAGAAACAAGCACATCAGAGGCTTGAGTTGTTGGAGCATGCAGTACAGGAGCTGGAAGAGTTGTGAGAAGAGTTAGCTCATGTTCCTGATAAAATATAAAAATAAGCTTAGTCGATAATCAGAAAAAAAAGGTGAAAATGTATTGGCTAAGAAGTTAAGAGGATTACTGGTATCAGAAGGAATCTTGCAAGAGAAGGTCTTAGAGAAGCAACTTCTAGATGAGTATCGAGAGACTGTTGATAAGTCTATAAGAGCAAGGTAAAAATGTTAGAACTAGGAATTTATAAGAGTAAGGTTTAAAATCATATACCTTTCTCAGTTTCTTCTTCTTGGGAGCTAATTATTGAGCAGCAGGAGTTGATTGTTGAGCAACAGATGTGGATTCCCAAATGACAATCCCTGTTTGCCTAGCTGAATGCCTAGTAGGCCTAGGGCGAACAGCTTTGGAAGCGGGAGTATCTTCCAGTGTGTCAAGATTTATAGTAATTGGTAGAGAAGGTCCTGAAATAGAAAAGACATTAGAAAATGCTGAAGGTAGTCAATACTTAGAAAAATAGACTTGAAAGTACCTGCTACATCGGCTGTAGGTCTACCTCTTATGGGTTTGAGTTTCCTAGCTGATATGGGTTGAGCATTGATAGTGGGTTGACTCATGCCTCCGATGATCAGTTTTGAGAGGTAACTGGAAGTGGAAGCAGAGAAAATCTTGCTGGATACTGAAGGCCACCAGTTGGTAAAGGCTGATGATTCTTCAGGAAGTTGCCTAAAAGTTTTAAACTCAAAAGCATTTAGCTTTTACAGGTTATGCTGAGTCAAAGATACCACGTCTTTGTCAGATAATGTGGGTCTTCCAAAAGCAGTTGCCACTGATTGGTAAGCCAGAGGGATGTTCTGAAGAAGTCTAAATTGCCGAGCCAGGAGGTGTGGGCAGTAAAATTCGACCGATGTCTTATTGTAGCTGCTAGATGGCTTTACTCCACACATCAAGTCTCTGGCTGATAACACACTACCCCAGCATAGAGAAATATAGTTGTCCAGCTGGGGATTTGGAGAATCCACATGAGTACTCGTCCGGGGAAGACTGTAAGGTCTATCGGCTAAAGGGAAGAACTCTTTGGCATGCCGAGTAGAAGTGAAAAGTTCAGTTGCAAAGTTAAAAATTGAATGCTTGACAAGGTGAGTGGTTTGCAAGACTCGACTTAGAGAGATCAGAGTCGAGGAAGAAGAAGTAAAATTCTTATGAGATAGAGGTATGAATTCTGGAAAGTAAAGGGTTATCCAGAGCTGAAGAAACCAGATAGGCCCTACCACATTATCTAGTTTCTCATTGTTTTGGAGTCTGGTAACCATGGTGAAAAGACTTTTATACAAAGAGGAAAGGAAAAGAGTACCTAAGGCCAGAGGTTTACCAGAAGTAACTAAAGAAATAATGTGGGATATCTCAAGGACCACTACGACCGAGGTAGAACAAATAAAATATTTACAAAACCAGTAAAGAAGGAAGGCTTGATGTACCCCATCAGACACCTGGTGAGAGGTTTTGGCATTAGCAGCTAAGAAATTAGAGTAGGAAGAGGTGTTTTTAGAAAAAATTACTTTCAATGCTGGATAGGAAAGTGTAAAAAACGAATTCACATCTTCACCAATTATTGGAAGGCCAGTGATAGCTGGCACATCCAACAAGGTAGGGCTCACGATGCCTGAAGGAAGGATGAATCCATTCACAGAGGTAGACCAAAACCCTAGGAAGCTAAACAGAAGGTCAAGATTTAGGGGAATCTCATGTTGATAAAGCATAATGATGTCATAAATCCCCCATGTTTTCTAATCTTTTCCTCGGCTAGTCGAAACTCGTTTCAGCCAATCGGCATACTGAGGAGAAAGGCGAGGCCAGGTCCGGATGTCATTTAGGCATTTATTGATGAAGTACCAATTGGCAGTGATAGGAAGCTCAAAATGCTTGGGATATAGGTGATAATCAAGAAAGATTTTGCCCTTGTAGATGTTAGAGGAACATGGGGTAATGGTAAAGGAATTCAAAAGCGGAACAAGTACGGGGAAGCCAACATCTTGTTCCTAGTTCAATGGTTGCTGGGTTCTAAAAGTCGAATCGGATGAGAATGATGAGGAATCATCATCCCCATAAGAGTAGGTCTTGTTTTGGGAATTAGAAATGTCAGACATGATCGAAGAAATGGGAAAAGTAGTTTGCTAGGTGCTTTGAAGAAGAAATGGCAAGAGTAAGTCGATTAAAGTAAGTTTCGGCTGAATTTATAATTGTTCCATAGGGGAATGGTAATATGTTTTGACCGTTTGATTTTTTCGGCCGAGTATCTCTCATATTGAAGGATAAAGTGGATATTAAATTAGGCACGGTGCTCGAAGAAAAACTTAATTACATTTATTCAGCTTCTCTGAATCAACTAAAAAATATAAGGGGACAGTTGTTATCACCCAAAAAATAAATTCAAAAGAGTAAACTGATATAACGGCTAGGTGAGGGTAATTAGCCGAAGGAGGATATAACCGATGAGTAGAGGAGCACTCGGTTAAGGGTAAGCTGAGCCTTGTTGTTAATAGACCAGTATTGAAACAATAAGCTGAAGCATAATGGGTTGCAGGTTGATGAAAGGCTAAGAACTGAAGTTGTTACTAACGGATGCCATAAAACATGTTGAGAAAGTAGGAGTTGAGCTGTTTAGGGGTAGCCGTTGTGGCCAAAACGGTTAAGAGACGTGGGTAGGCTAGCCGTGGGATAATCGTTTGTTGTTAAGAGCTCTAGCTAGCAAGGTTGGCTATGATGGGGGTTAGATTTTATCTATAAATACCATTTGTACTAATTGAATAAAGACAGATCACAATCAATACAACTTTTATGCTTTGTCTATTTTTGCTTAACTTTTCACCCTTTTACTATATTGCTTTTACTTTGTGCAATTTATTTCTCTGCAAGCTTATATTTTCTAGCCGATTACAACTTTAACTTCAATTTCTTAGATTTCTTAAGTTCACCTTAAAACCAAACGCTTTCTTTAATAAGTTTGGGAACCCTTTCTAAAGGTTGGATTTTGCCTTTAGTTCAAATCGTTTGTTTCTTATCAAAATCCATACGTGTTCGTCAGCTGAGTTCTTATTCGGCTGATAAATTTATTTCACACGTAAACAAATACAAATACGATGGAGAGTGTGCCCAGGTGATACTTCTTGGTCAAATTTTCCATAAGAAATATACTTCTTATGATGCGTATTATGTGCTATAACATTAACTTTACTTTTATATATATATATATATATATATATATATAAATTTAAAATGAATAACTTTGGAACAACTCAGATAAGTAGTGAATGTTTCTAAGATAAGTGGTAATTCAAGTTGCTTATATGATGATCTTCTTCTATTACATATAGTGAGTTGAAATTAGAATTTACATCTTATACAAAGATTACCATGTTGTGATCAATGAGGCGATAAGTAATGATCTTTATTAATTATGTGGTCAATTCAGATTTCAATTCACTTGTGTAATAAAAGAAGATTATCACATAAGCAATTGGAATCACCACTTATTTTAGAGGCATTCACCACTAATTTGAGTTGTCCTAACTTATCTATTTGAGTTAAAAAAACTTTCTTCATATATATATATATATATATATTACTTCTCTTTACCGACGCACAACAACATCAAAATCAATATAATGTGTTTGATGTTTTGAGCGACATGGTGTATGTGTTAGTTCATTCAGAGTGATGTAGATGATATTAGGATAATTGTAATATTTAATATTATGAATTGTCTATTATTTTTTTTAGATTTTGTTTTATTAGTTAAGAATCTTATCTACTTTATAATTAGGATTTTAGTGAGATTCTATCAAATTTCAAATCTTATATTTAATTAGTTGTATTTGATTTAGATTTAGTTTGTTTTATTTGAGCATTATAAATATCCCTCCTACGTACTTTGAAAGCAGTTGTTGAATATTGATTATTGAATTTAGTGAATTATATTCCTTACTTTGAGACCGAGTTTCTTAGCACTGAGTGCCTGACATCGAGTACCTTTGGAACCCGAGAATTCATTATTCCATTCGTCCTTTAATTCTACATCAATTTGACACTTCTTTTTTTTGTGATATGTCCATATTATAAAGCATGAACAATTCATTGCCAAATCACAATAATGTCATAAAGTGCGTTCATAAATCTCCTATTTATGATATATGAAAAACTTACATTAAATGTAATGGTAAAACTTGTAGTCTAGTCATCAATAATGATAGCACATTAAATATGATTTCTAAAAAGGGTGTGATTAGATGTGGTCGAAACGTGGAACCTCACTCACAACCTTTTATGATACTTTGGGTAGATCATACTTATCTAGAAGTCAACCATAAGTGTAAGGTCCCACTTGTACTAGGGTTTTATGCGAAATATATTTATTATAATGTTTTACTTATGGGTGTTGCTTATATTTTGTTAGATCGTCCCTAGTTATATGATCATGATGTGATCCACCAAGATAGGGACAATACATATTCATTTATCTTTAATGGTAAAACGTTTATCTTGCGACCTATTGATCCTAGTAACGAATGTCCAAAGGTGAATGTTAGAGATTCTAAAGACATAACTATTGTCGAGAAAGAAAATATTGAGCCCATTGATCTTAAGCATATATCACCAAATCTTAAACATCTTGATTCAATTGAAATAATTATCAATCATATCTTTAAATTGTGTGTTGCCACTTTGCATTAAGTAGTGATAATTATAAATTGGATTCTAATGTGCATTTTAGGGATCATAATTTTAATGTTGATTATTTGCTTTCTTCTAAAGATACTTTTGAGTCTTCTATGTCCTCTCTAGCCATTGCTACAAATCATCCAACTGCTTACATGCCTAAAATGTTAGTCATGACAATCATCACTCAAGACGAGGGGTGAATTGGGTGATCACAAATTTTTAAAACAATATTAAAAATTAAGCATTTTGAATCACTTAATTAATAAATGCAACGGAACATCCATAAATTAAGTTAATATATAATATAAAGAATATAGGGAAGGGAGAATCAAATTCAAGAACTTATCATAGTTTAGCCACCAACCACTTGTAATCTACATCTAGTCTCCAAGTTTAACTTGAGATTTTCTTCATTATCTCCTAGATTTCATGGGTGCTAGGAAAACCTTTTGTACAAGCAAGAGCATTTCTCATACCTTGGGATATATCACCCTTGTGCTAGAGCATCCAATTTTTTAAGTTTCACAGGTGCTTAAAAACCTTTACATTCAAAAGTAGACACAACACATTTGAGATACCTCACCATTTGTGTTTGAGCCTCACTACAAGGAATACCTCATATTTTTCTCTCTTAAGGGATGTTTCATCCTCTTACAGTGATTTTAAGATAAAGAGAAATATTAGAAACTCTTACAAGAGTAGATATACAACTTGAAGAACAAATGAATATAAGGATTTTGCAATAAAGAGCTCAAAACATGATTTTGATGATTCAAGGATAAAATCAAGTGTTCAAGAGTTGTAAAAGCTTCAAACATCACTTATATATAGAGTTCAAATGATAAAATAGTCATTAGCAACAGTGTTTAGAAATGATTTCTTATGAAAACTAACCGTTTATAACCGTTGGGAGTGTATTCTAACGTGTTTTATTCGAATAATTATATGTCTTATTCGAATAAGCCAAGTAGATAAACAATTATTGCACTCTAGTTTTGAAAACTGACTTTAAATGGTCATAATTTCTTCATTTCTCATCCGTTTAAAGCAAATGACTACTCATTGAAAAAATCTTTGAGTCTATTTTCAAATGAAATAATTGCAAAACAAAAATCAAAGTATTTTGAAAGTTATGATTAAAAGAGTAACCAAAGGTCAATTTTTCAAAACTCAAACTTAACTATTTTTCATAGTTTTGAACTACCAACTTGACTAGCTTTTCAAAACATGTTTGCTGGATATTTTAACATGTAAAAACCATTTATAAAGATTTAAAAACATATTTGAGCTCTTTTCTTGTAAAAGTTCTATCTTTACATAGGAGAAAGCCTAAAAGGAAAATATATCAATTTTAGTCCTTTGGCTTCTTGATGTAATACAAGCTTCCAAAAATTTCTTCTCTTCAAGTCTTGTAAATGCTTGGAACATTTTATCATTTTCATTCTTCTTGAGTTTAGTATAATTGTGATATTTTGCTTTCTTGTTGCAGTGTTTACTTTTGGTACTTGGACTATCCTATAAAGTATTGCTCACTTAAAACAAATATAGTTAGTCCAAATTTATAATTCAATATCTTCATATGCATGATTCATAAATGTATAGCTCTAGTTAGTATAACATGCATATAAGATTTTCATAGACACATCTAAATAAGACATTTATCAATTACTAATAGATATGCTCTATATAGGATGCAACAAAGAACACTTTGCACATTTTCATTTAAATAGAGCCAAATTCAATATTAATTTAATACCACTCATATAACATATTGTTGGATATATTACATAAAAGATATTATAAAAAATATGCATTATTCTTATATGAAATATAACAAGATGGAGTAAATGATCATGCTTGATCCAATATAATCTATTAAGCACATCTATGTAGCATAAACATTATTCTTTTTATCTTGTATTTGTTATAATCAAAACTTAATATATTAAACTATTAAGAAAAATTTATTTCCACATAAAGTTCCACCAATTCGACTACAATATCTGGACAAGATTCCTTGCATGCCTAAAGTGTTGAATTTTTAATTCAAATGTATGTTACGTGGATTAACATTAATCAATAATTAAAATATTATTTAAATCATTAATATATATTAATTATGAAATTATTGTTTATAATATAGCACTTGGTCAATTTATTAATATTGTAATTGGGCTTTGTTGTGAGTGGCTCATGATGGGTTGAGTTGTTCATTTGGTAGCCTGTTGAGATCTCCCTACTCTCATCTGGTAAGTAAATAAACTAACTTCCCCATTAGGCAGTTTTAACACGTACAGAAAACTAACCAGGTAGAGGGCAGTTATTCTCTCACACGCAATTTCTTCTTTATCCATTCACTAAACAACAATGAATTATGGAATCATGTCAGGTACACATTCTTGATCTATTTCTTGAATACAATGTGTTTAATATGCTATAATCTTGTATCTATAATTGATTTAGGTTTATAGAATTGAAATAAATCCATCAATTGGTATCGAAGTTAAATAGATACAGATTATGACTATTATATTTTTTTTCTATAATTAAATCAGAAATTCGTATACCCTAATTTATGAATCCTAAATGTGAAAATTGAGATTTTAATTATGTTTTCGCTATCATGAAAATTATGATGTTTTACGCGATGTTTTCCATTGTATTGCATAATACTGTTGTATATTCAATTGAACTCAAGGGATAAAGATTTTGTTTCGATACTTGCGTCTTATTGAGAATTTTTATTCATGATACTCCGTTGCAACACGTTTCCATCGCGTATTAAAGAATCTGATTGTTTTTAACGAAACAATTGAATATGAAAAAGTTTTGTTGCTTAATTCCTTGAAAAGAATCAGTTTCTTGATTGAAAATGGTCAACATCACTTTGTCTTATATGAAAGTTAATGGATATGATTTGTCTTATATGGAGGTGATTGTTTTCGTAATATCCATCAAGTATTTGCAATATGTGAATTATGTGAATATTTAAAGTCAATTGATTGAATATATACTTATGAATATGGACAATTGATTTTGAAATTCGTTCTTTGACTAGAATGAATTTTATGTGCTTGATGGCTTGACACGTACTGGCAAAAACACATAATGGTGTTATTCATCATGCGATTTCTTTGGTATATGATACTCTCTCTGTTAATGTGTCATAGTCATGGAATTAATTTTTTTAATCTATATGTGAATTGAATTTTTATTATACATAATATCAGTTTATCATATTCTATTAAGCATAATTACTGATAATTTGTATGATTGTGAGCTCACCTATCGTGGGTACAATTGTGCAAATTTTTTGTGTTGAATGATTAATTTTTTTAATCATAATTTTTATTGCATTAATAGTAATTACACTCTATCGGTGTGTTGTTAGTAATGTAATTTGTTATTGTACAATGTGCTGTTAGATTTATGCTTATGTCAATTATTTTTCGAATACCCTATTGGTATTAAAAAATTTAGTGATATAAGATTTGTGCATTGTATTATTATATTTCTTATTTATTATGGTTTAGGACCCTTAGGCGGGACCATGATAAGTAAGAAATTTTTCTAAAGGGCTTGTTTGACTGTGCATACGGAATCATTTAATTATCTTGTTGCATGATAACATTATGCATATTAAATGTTTCCTTTTGTTGAAATCATACCAGCCTCTTTACCTATGCAATTGACTTCTGTCAAGACTTCGAATGGAACCAATTTTGAGGATTGGAAAGATTCTCTAGATCTCTATTTGGGTATCACTAATATGGACTTAGCTTTGAGAGAAAAAGAGCCTACTGCTCCTACTACTGAGTCCACTGCTGCTGAAAAGACTTCTAGTGAAAAAATGGGAGCACTCAAATAGGGTGTGTCTTATGGTGATAAAATTCACTATGGAGAAGTCAATTAGACAGAGCATTCCAGAAAGCAAGAAGGCTAAAGAATTTCTGAAATCTGTTGGTGAGAAATTCATGACTTTTGATAAAGCTTAGAAGGGCTAATATCTTTCTTTGATTGAGAAGACTAAATATGATGGTGTTAGTGGAGTTCGTGAGCACATCATGAAGTTAGTGCACTATTTTAATAAACTAAAGTCTGTCAAGGTTGATCTCGGTGAGAGTTAGCTAATCTGGCAAGTTCTGGAGTCACCCCCTTCTTAATTTGATGTTCTGAATACCTCTTATAACACTCAGAAAAATGAGTAGACAGTTGATGAAATAATTGTTATTGTCTCTCAAGAAGAGGATTCTATAAGGAAAGGAAAATCACACAGTGTTCAGTTTGTTACTTCTACTTCTAGTACTAAAAATGAGAAAAAGAAAGGTTACAAAGGCAAGATTCAACATGATAAGAAGAAAGGAGGGAAAGTATCTCAACACTTAGAGCTTAAAAATAATTTCTTCAAGGGAAACTGCAAGTATTGCAAGAAGTATGGCCATAAAGTGGATGATTATTACATTCTCAAGAAGAAACTTGAGAAACAAGGTACACTTCTACCTCTAGCTTGTTTTGAATCAAATGTAATTGATGTTGCTCCCAGTACTTAGTGGTTTGACTCAGGTGCAACTATTCACGTTGTGAATTCTTTACAGGGGTTCACAAGCCTGAAGAAGCTAAGTAATGCTGAATCCAAGATCATTGTGGAAGATGGAGCTAGAGTATCAGTGGAAGAAATAGGAGTAGTTACCTTGTATTTACCTTCTGGACATACTTTATTGTTGAAAGATGTTGTTTATGTACCTTCTATGAGAAGGAATTTGATTTCAGTTTCAGTTTTGGATAGATGTGGCTACACTTTTTGAATTTGGTAATGAAAAAGTTGTTGTTTGTTTTAATTCCGTTGTCGTTAGTTCAAGAGTTTTGTGTGATGGACTATATATACTGAATTTGAATGATATGTGTGTTAACTCCATTGTTGGAAGTAAGCATAGTAGGACTGATGAGAGTTCTTCTATGCTATGACATAGACGCTTGGGGCACATCTCTAGGCCCTGAATTGAAAGACTGATTAGGGAAGGTATTCTTCATGACCTTGACTTCTTTGATTTTGACACTTGCGTTGATTGTGTTAAAGGCAAGTTTACTGCCAAAACTAGGAATAAATAAGCGAACAAGTGTGATGATGTGCTATAGTTGATTCACACAGACATGTGTGGACCTATTACACCCATTGTCATGGGTGGATATAGGTATTTTATTACCTTCATAGATTACTTCTCTAAATTCGGTTGGATAGATCTTCTCCAGGAAAAATCTGGTTCTTTGGATGCCTTCAGATCCTTCAAGGCTACTGTTGAATTGAAGACAAACAAGAAGATCAAATGTGTGAGATCTGATAGAGGAGGTGAGTATTACAGTAGATATGATGAAACTGGAAGAAATTCAAAATCGTCACTAGATTTCTCAATGAATGTGGAATTAAAGCTCAATATACTATGCCTAGTACTCATGAGTAGAATGGAGTTGCAGAAAAAAATAACGACACGCTTATAGATATGGTGAGATGCATGTTGAGCCATTCGTCATTGCCAGATTTTCTTTGGGGAGATGCTTTGAAGACTGCTGTGTACATTCTTAATCAAGTATCCAGCAAGTCTGTGCCGAAAACTCCTTATAAGCTGATGATTGGAAGGAAGCTGAGTTTGCAACACTTTCATGTGTGGGGTTGTAAGGCAGAAGTTAGACTTTATAATCCTCAGTAGAAGAAGCTTGATCTTAAGACTGTTAGCGGCTTCTTCATTGGCTACTGCGTGGGCTCCAGAGGTTGTAGATTCTATTGTCCTTTTCACTTCATGCGAGTCATCGAGTCTGACCGAGCGATATTCTTTGAGGATGATTTTGATAGTGGGAGTCATACACCACGACCAGTCACTCTTAAGGAAGATTGGACCGTAGTTCATATACCGACTGTTTCACTTCCTGCAGATATCATGGTTCCAGTCAATCATAATGATGATCAGGCTCTTTGAGGAGAAGATGATGTAATGGCACCACCAACTGATGAATAGGAACCAGATGATATTGCAGAAGTAGTCTCATTAAGACGATCTTAGAGAGTACGTAGGTCTTCTATACTAGAAGACTATGTAGTGTATCTTTAGGAGCACGAGTTTGATCTCCATGATGACGAAGATCATATCACTTTTAAGGAGGCAATCTCTAGCTCTTGTGCTGCTGATTAGCTAAATGTTATGCATGATGAATTGTCTTCTATGTCTTATAGTACTGTTTGGGATCTCGTGAAGTTGCCAGTTAGTTGCAAACTCATTTGGTGCAAATGGATTTTCAAAACTAAGCATAGTCCAGATGGTAGAGTTGAGAGGTATAAAGCTAGACTAGTAGCAAAAGGTTATAGTAAAAAAGAAGACATTGATTATAAGGAGACTTTCTCACCGGTCTCTACAAAAGATGCATTTTAAGTTGTTATGGCTTTGGTAGCTCACTTTGATTTAGAACTTCACCAGATGAACGTGAATACGGCTTTTTTGAATGAAGATATAGTCGAGGACGTCTATATGGTTCAGCCTAATGGTTTTGCTGAAACAGGTAAGGAGCATTTGGTTTGCAGACCTAAAAAGTCCATTTATGGACTGAAACAGGCATCCAGGCAATTGTATTTGAAATTTGATCAAGTTGTCACTTCTTTGCGCTTCAAAGAAAATGCCTCAGATCAGTGCATTTACTTGAAGACTAGTGACAACAATTTTATAATTCTTGTTTTATATGTCGACGATATTTTTCTTGCTAGCCGTTGCGTTAAACTTTTGACTGAAACAAAACTGATGTTGAGTAGCCATTTTAATATGAAGGACCTTGGTGATGCTTCAGTTGTTTTAGGCATCCAGATTTACCGTGATAGGTCACATGGCATTCTTGAATTTTCTCAGAGAGGATATATTGAAAAGATGCTCAAGCGAATTAATATGCATTCTTGCTCCCCATGTGCTACACTTGTTTAAAAAGGTGATAAATTCTCTAAATCCTAATATCCTCAAAATGATATAGAGATAGTTGAAATGGAAAAAGTCTCATATGCTTTCACTGTTGGCAGTCTAATGTATGCTCAAATTTGTATTCGTTCCGATATTGCTTTTATTGCTAATGCTTTAGGGAGATACTTCAGCAACCCAGGTTTGGGTCATTGGAAAGCCTTGAAAAAGGTCATGAGATATTTGCAGGAAACCAAGGATTATTTGTTTACCTATAAGAAGTTTGATCACCATCAGGTCATTGGTTATTCTAATTCTAATTTTGCAGGTTGTCCTGACGACTGAAAGTCTACTTCCAGCTCTATTTTTATTATGGCAGGAGGAGATATTTCTTGGAAGAGTGTCAAACAGACTCTTACAGCTACTTCTACTATGAAGGCAGAGTATGTCGCTTGCTATGAGGCTACTTGTCAAGCCATGTGACTGAAAAACTTAATCTATGACTTTTATATTGTTGAAAGCATATCTAAGCCACTTGTGATATATTGTAACAATACTGTTGCTGTGCATTTCTCTCAAAACAACATAAGCTCTTCTCGATCAAAGTATTTTGATATTAAATATCTATTTTGTTAGAGAGAAAATTTTGGAGTTTCATACTCGAATTGAGCATCTTGTTATAGAGAACATGTTAGCAGATCTACTAATTAAAGGCTTAACTGTTGGAGCTTTTCATAATCACGTAGCTCATATGGATTTAGTTAAGTCTTTTGATGTTTTGGGTTAGTGAGAGTCTGAGATTTTATATTTACTAATTGTCATTCTTATGAGATACGTATGAGATGACGTCACTTTTATTATCATATCTCTTATAGCATTTTCATATGCTTGGATCATTCTTAGATTGCATATTTCTCTTAATTAATTATGTTTTTCCATATTCATTATTCTTTATGTGAAATATGAGCATTTAACATGTATGATCTACTTCCCTATCGGATACTATTTTTGTAGCGTTAAAGCTTATTTTTCTTAGACTGTTGGTTAACATGTGTTTTGACCATATATAGTTGATATTTTAGTCTTAATGATTCATGTATTTTAATGATTGACTAATGTTATCCAAGTGAGAGAATTGTTGAATTTTTAATTCAAATGTATATGTTACGTGGATTAGCATTAATCAATAATTAAAATATTATTTAAATCATTAATCTATATTAATTATGAAATTATGGTTTATAATATAGCACTTGGTCAATTTATGAATATTATAATTGGGCTTTTGTTGTGAGTGGCCTGTGATGGGTTGGACTGTTCATTTGGTAGCTTGTTGAGAGGTTCCTATTCTCATCTGGTAAGTAAATAAACTGACTTCCCCATTAGGCAGTTTTAACACGTACAGAAAACTAACTAGGTAGATTACAGTTTTTCTCTCACACGTAATTTCTTCTTGATCCATTCACTGAACAACAATAGATTGCGGAATCATGTTAAGTACACATTCCTTGATCTATTTCTTAAATACAATGTGTTAATATGTTATAATCTTGTATCTATAATTGATCTAAGTTTATAGAATTGAAATAAATCCATCATAAAGTTCTGTCAATTCCACCACAATATTTGGATCAAATTAATACAATGCTGCTTGTAGATGATACAATGCTGAATGTGGATGAGTTGATTGTGGATTCTTCTCCTAATCTTATTTGTCATCATCTTGAGAAGAAGGAGAGTAATCTTATTTTCATTACTATTTTGGTTTTTGAGAATCATTCTTACCATATTGATATTAGATAAAACCGAGATTTAACTCTCCAGATGTGAATTCTTCTAGAGGGGGAGAATGATGCAAATGATGTTAAGATAATTATGATATTTGTTATTATGGATTTTTTGTTATTTATTTTGTTAGTTAAGAATCTTATCTATTTTATAATTAGAATTTTAGTAGGATTCTATCAAATATCAAATCTTATATTTAATTGGAAAACGTTTTTCGTCCAACTAAAATACTCCAACTTTCCTCCACCGTATGCTTCCGTACGTATGTTTGTTGACTTTTTTGTATGTCAATATTTTAATTTCTCGCTTCTCATTTCCCGCTTTTTGGATTCACCAGAAACTGATACTGATTAACCATTTATTCCTAACGTATTAACCACTTACTCATTATTGGGAACTCTTTCTTGGATTCACCAGAAACTTATACTGATTAACCACTTATTCCTAACGTATTAACCACTTACTCATTATTGGGAACTCTTTCTTGGATTCACCAGAAACTTATACTGATTAACCACTTATTACTAACGTATTAACCACTTATTCATTATTGAGAACTCTTTCTCGATTCACACCTATATAGATTAACCAC
The DNA here is from genome assembly GCA_029884605.1 of Ormosia emarginata. Classification (NCBI taxonomy): domain Eukaryota; kingdom Viridiplantae; phylum Streptophyta; class Magnoliopsida; order Fabales; family Fabaceae; genus Ormosia; species Ormosia emarginata. The sequence goes on along the minus strand of JAQQTP010000076.1, from coordinate 33,712,014 downwards.
TTATTTCGAATGTATTAACCGAAACTTATACTTGATTAACCACTTATTCCTAACGTATTAACCACTTACCGATTATTGAGAACTCTTTCTTGGATTCACCGAAACTTATACTTGATTAACTACTTATTCTTAATGTATTAACCAGAAATTTGTGCATGCAAGCATTCACAAGTTTTGTGCCGCGTGATCAGCAATCTTAACCGTAAACTTATACTTGATTAACCACTTATTCTTAATGTATTAATCGAATCTTGTCTAGCGACATTCACAAGTTTTATCCGCATGAATTTCAGCTTCAAATTTCAAATTCTCTCGGGTGAATCAACAAAATACGTAGGTGATAGTTGGAGTTTTTCGTATATAAAGACGAGTATTTAATTAGTTGTATTTGATTTAAATTTAATTTATTTTATTTAAAAGTTATAAATACTCTTTCTACACATTTTAAAAATAATTGTTAAATATTAATTATTAAATTTAATAAATTATATTTCATACTTTAAAATTGAGTTTCTAGCACTCGATGCCTGTCACCAAATACCTCTGAAGGTTTATTGTTTCTTTCGTCCTTTAATGCTACATCTAGAAATGCGGGAGAAATGTCAAGGGTGATTCTATGAACATGTTCAGTAGTTGAATATTTCTAACCCTATATACAGGAAAGGTATGAAATAGTTTGACTTTCTTACGCACTTTTTATTTCCTTGTATCCTTTTTTAACGCATTAAATTAAGAGTAAATGCTAAACTAATGAATTGATTATGTTGGCTGGTCAGAGAAGCTTAAAACTTTAAATGCTATGTTTGGTGTGTTATATAAGAAAAATTTAATAGTATAAATTAATATTATCAAATTTTATTAGATGTTTGGTATATCCATATGATAGAATAGTCAAATTCGATCTAATCTTTTTATCCATTCTAATAATATAACATTATCTTCCTCATGACTCCTTGATATAACCTAATAGGATTTTCCTTCCACTACTATGTACCCTCCACTTTCATACTCAGAAATCGAACAACCTAAAACTAAAACTCATCAAGATCATAAAACCCTCTCCCACCACCACGTTCCTTACCACCACCACTCTGCCTCACCACTCCAGTCGTCGTTCCTCATCACTACTCTGCCTCACTCCTCCCTCACCTAAGCCATCGTCAATAGCCAACCTTGGCCTCCATCACCATCGTGCAAGGGTCATCATCTCTTAACCTGACCCTCACCTAAACCACGCCGCCACCTCAAGCCCAGTCGTCGGCAACTCAATTAGAATCGTCCTCATGGCTAACCACCCAGACTCACCTCATCCTCAACCACCCGGAACCCAGACCCGTAAAGCCACCTAACTCGAATAACCTCGGACCCCCTCGCCACCTCGCTTGCAACCCGCAAGCTCCATTGCACCAGATTTGCAACCAACCCTGAAACCGTCTTTCGTCGGCGATGGCCCTGACTGCAAATCACCATGGACCACCAAGAGCTACTTATGACAATGACCCAAACTCGTAAGCACTAGATCTCCCCCAGCACAAAGCCATGGCCCAACACAAAGAAGTCACAAATTTGCTGCTTGATAATGTTGGTGGTGACCCAAACTAGTTTGCACCAGATCTCCCCCACCCAGTTCCTACACTTAGTGATGCAAAGTTGTAGCAGATTTGTAGTTTTTTTTTTAAAAAAAAAATTGCATGGTGACTAAACCCACAAATCTAATTGAAAAAATGTAGTTTATTTTTTATTTTTTTTATATTAAAGAGTATTATAGAGATATTTAATAATCATTACTATCATGATTCTTATACTATTAGATATCAAATATATGATTACATATAAGAACTAATCAATCATTTATACTATCAATATTTATCTTATTATCTTATATTATCATATCTTGTGCACAAAACCCAACTTAAAGTAATAAGTCAACAGATCTTTTCAAAGATACAGTTCTTAACTTATTTTTTTATTAATGTGAAATTTCATGACTGATACTTAATTGAATTTTCAATCGATAAAACATCTAAACATGAGCTTGAATATATGGCTTGATTTTATGGTCCAACCAAGTTGACCTAAGTCATGATTATGGATCAAATCAAAGTAAAACTTCTTTTCTTTGTAGCAATATATTTTTTTGATATTTTTTTAATATTTACTTTATTATTAATCTATTTTATACATTTAAAATAATTATTAAAAAATTATAATACCACTTATTTTTAAATTAATAATAAAATAAATATTAAATGAAGTATATAAAAAAATATATTACAAACATTTCTCTTACTTACCTTATGCCGACTGCAACTGATAAAGACTAATGGATCGTAGGGTCCACCATTGGTTTTTAGATTGCAATCCAGCCGTCCGTTTCTTTCTTTTTTATTTCATTTTAATTTTTCTTGTTTTATCTGAGGGAGGGAAGGCCACCCTGGTCCTCATGGAAAGTGTCAAATTTGTTGAGAGAAACGTACTTCTTTTCACCAATAAGCTGCTTGAGAAATTTTTAGGTTTTTAGAGCAAGAAAATACTTCTTTCTTAATACCACTTCAATTATAAAATTAAAAATATTATTAAAATGTAAAATAGTAATAGCCACATAATTGTGTTGGTATATATACCGTGAAATGATACATAAAAACAATTTTTTAGTAATTAACAAATAGTGTGAGTTGGGATTAAGTTGAGCAAAAGCCTGCCTCTTACTTGCCTCGGTGACAAGCCCATATAACAGTGAGGAAAAATGTGAAGAGCCGAATTACATGCAATTTTGAGTGATCTGATCCAGGAATTATGTTATCCATATCTGCGAAAATGGAGCAAGGAGGCATTGCCTTTCTTTTTAACTGCTGTCCTTCCTTCTCCCTGTTTGCAGTTTACAAGATTTAAAGCCATTGATATCATATATAAATATAAACTCATTATTGCCATTGAAGATGAGCTAGTTTTGCCATTCTGCCCTTTGAACTTCCTAGAGTGCACATCAGCATACATAGATGAGTCAGAAATTGTGGCTAGTTAGACCTTCCTCATATGGTTTTCAACAGTTTTACCAGAATTTGCATAATAATAATGTAAAAAAAAAAAAAAAAAACTCTGCTTACCAGCTTAAAAATAAAATGGTTCAATGGCTAGCGGCAACCGCAGGCTGCTCCAGGTTAAGGGAGGAGAAAGAATGCCCCAGGGTGGTCAATGGTCAGCATTTCTTGTAAACAATACTAATTACTGATTTGTTGATGATATATTCTGATGATTGATTACGCTACTTAACTTTGAATATCTTATCTAGTACGTTTCCAATCTTTTTCCCTCATCTATTTTTATGAGTTTGTGTCGTCTTCAAAACTATCTGCTTTTTTTCTTCCTAGTTCTTATTAATTAATCATTCTTGTAGTTGTTAACTTTAAAAAAAATATTATCAGTAATGTTTATATATTTTTATATAATTACCATCCACACTGGCATACTGTTATAAGTCATAACTAAAATTGAGGAATAAAGTTTGAGTAAAATTAAGCTCAAAGATGATAAGCCGTGAAGCATGTCTGTTGTAAGAATTATATTCAGCATATAACTAGAAAGCTTATAGGAACTGTGAAATACTTGCTTAAGCCTTGAGCATTACAGTTGGGTGTATTAAATCAATCAAAATTTAATATTTTTATAAATCTTTATATCATATAATTAATTTTATAATGATGCATAAAAACACTAAATCTTAATTGGTCTGATACACCTAACTAAATAATTTAAGTTTAGACAAAAATTTCTCGAATGGAACAAAAGTAAGTTGTATCGATTTTGCATTAAACAATTCCCATATAAATGATTGAGTTGTATGCAGCTGCGAGACAATGGTGAAATATATTGTTGACGAATTGTGGGAAGTGGGAACTTATGCAGCCATCCAAAAACAGATCTTGAATCCGAATAATTTTGGGTTGTCCAATTCATTTTCGTTTAAATATATATTCTTATTGAACATTTTGGTTCTCTTTTTAGCATCTGCTTACTGAACAGTTTAGTTTTCTTTTTAGCATCTGCTGATAAATATACTAAAGTATTTTGTAGATGAAGCTACTAGGAATTTGAAGGAGGAAGTGGCAAGAGTGGCAAAGCTTAAAAGCAGCAAATGTTAGTCTAAAGGGAGCTGCTCTTGGCTGCTATATCAAATTCTGTGAAGAACTTGCATGCTCCTTGAGCAATGGAAATAACAACTTGCCGTTGGGATCACATAAACGTTAATTCTCTAATTTTTTTCTTTTATTTTTTTTTAGCTTTTTGTATATTATTTGGCTCAGAAAAATAAGATAAACCAGATTTAACACCAACAAAATTACTAGTTTACAAGATGCTAGGGTTCTCAAAAGCATGACCAAATGTCTTCGTCAACTTTCATTACTAGCCCAACTCTTAATTTCTGATAGCCAGACAGAAAAGACGGAGTGAAAAATTGTTTGCAAAAGCCAAACTTGTGAAGCTTTACATTTTGCACATTCAATCCTTAGCTTTTCCTGAAACAAACACCACAACACTCCTTTGCATGCGGAGACTTGAGAAAACTCGTTCCATCTTCAGCATATAATAGCATATACGATAGATCGAAGGAAACATATATATATATATATATATATATATATATATATATAAAGTGAACACTTTAAAGCTACAAAATTAATCTTCAAGCATTGATGACAACCAAAGCAATTCCCTTCGCCATAGATTGAAGTACTAATCAGAGAAATGAAAGGGGTCAATCAAACAACTAGAAGCTTCATGATGATTCCAAAAACTAACTGCGCAAATCAAGATGCGTACGTACTTTGTATCATCAACACACATTGATAATTATCAGTAACAAAATTTCTAACTGATTAACAAACGCAGTGTTGAGTTGACACAGATGTCTCTATAGATAGATAATTGAAGTTACCATAAACTTGTCTACACACAAAAATCTGGGACTGACCCAGTTATTAAGATTAGCTACCTTCCTAGTTTCTAGTTCCTAACTTGGTTTAGATAGGGTTCTTAATATCTTATTTTACCCCTTCTTTCTGATTCTTTATGCCCTCACCCTTGTCCCATATATTTCAAGCATTAACGGGCCTTGTGGCCATGTATATATTCACAAGTGACCGAAATCTTCTCTGCTTCTTTGGCCGAAAAACCTCAATATCCTTCCCGAAAATCTCTTGTATCTTCGCCATTATAATATCATCACTTGGCCTTTGCTCAACCTCTTCTTCATCATAGCTTCTGTTCCTCTTGCTGCTTCTGCTGCTGCCTGTAATGTTGTTGTCTTCGTCGCTGAGCTGCATAAGCTGTTGTGCCGCTTCCATGTCCGACTCAGTGATATCATCATCCACCATGCTCTTATTGCTTGAAGGTGCTGCTTCTGCCATTTATGATTCTTTCTCTTAGCTCTATCTGCGTGTGTCTTCTGCTTCTGCAACAACAAGTCTTTGTTGTTATTATTATTATTATATTATGTGCTTGGCGTAGAGCGCGTTTTAAGGGTTTGTGTGAGTTCGATTTTTGTGTGAGAGAGAGAGAGAGAGCAACGAGAAACTGCGAGGTTGGTTCTATGAAGATGGCCCCGAAGGTTGAATTCAATATTCATATTTTTATTTTTATTTTAACGCATGAATGAATCCCAATCATCCTGTGTTTCTGGTTTTATTCTGGTATTTTCACAAAACGAATTGGTGACCGTTGGATTGATCTTAAAATCTCATCGTGGACTTAAGGGATCATTTAAGTCGGCAATCTATCGGGTCATAACGTAGCAAATATTCTTTTTAAGGTTTTCATATGAATGCGCCAAAAAAGTTTAGGACTTTACTCTTTTTTTATCCCCCAATATATAATAGACATTGCTATATCAGCTTGACCCAAGTCATGGAATCAACCATATATGATTTGTTGCCTTGTGTAGAAATTGGAACGCACCTTTGACAGAGATAGGGGGTTGTACATATATAGATAGACACAAGACCGCTTCCCAGTCGTCTGATTTTTTTTTTTCCTTAAAAATTTATGTTTTAATTTTGTCTGGAAAGAGTCCACTTCTGACTGTTTTCACAAATAAGCTCCTGTATTTTTTAAAGTTGTCAATTCGCTCGCAGAAGATTATGGTTGCTTCTTAATATTGAAGCTAATTCACAAACTGACAAAAGAAAATAAAATTTTAATGTTAATGTTAATTATATTTAATTTGCAGTCAGATTGTAGCTATAATGACAACTCAGAATTCTTCTATCCTTCATTTCGTTTTTCTATCTTTCTCAAGTTTCTACGGAGCATTTTTTTTTAAAGTAAAAAAAAATAGAAAAGTGGAAGAGTTCAAGGATTAAAAATTGTCAGTTTTTTAGTGTCTTCACCTGTATTTGACTAATTAAGCTTATTTTCTTAATATAATTACGGATATAAAATCAATCTTTAATTTCTTAACTATTCTCTCCTCTCTTTTATACTTTCCCTCATCCTCTCACACAAGCTTTCCTTGAGATTAAGGTATAGTTAACTTATGCAAGTTAGACAAAACTTCGAAGCAAAGGGTAGACCAAAAAGAAAAAAAAGCAGAACTTCGAAGCAAAGCAATCTGCGTACATTAAAACAGCACGATTTCTCCTCTTTCCAGTTTGTCCTAAAGGGCTAACTAAAGGTGGTTACGTTTGGTTAACTTGTAATATAAAAACTAAAGTAATAAAAATTAAAAAAAATAAAAATTAAAAACTATTTGTAAAATAATTTATTTTAAAATTTTGAATCCATTTAAAAACTAAAGTATACTTACTGAAAAAGGCTTTCGTCTCACGTCAAAAGTTAATTTTGTCCACCGTAAAAGTTACTTAAATTACTTTCATTAAAATTCATTAAAAAAATTCTTTTAAAATGAATAACTAAGGATATATTTATTATTAATTTAATTTAAATTACATTATGATCTTAACGCACTAAAATTTAATGGTAAATACATTCTTACTTATTCACTTTCAAAATAAACTAATTTTAGAGTATAGTTGTATAACTAGGATCGGAGATTGATCCGGCCAAAAAATTAAGTCACTGAGTCAACGGTCTGATCGCAGGTCAAACGGTAAATCAAAAAATTGGAATAAAGAAAAAAATATCTTTTAAAAAAATATTATATAAAGAACTACTTGATATAAGAAATAAATTAAAAAATACTATACAAAAAATATTATATGAAAAGAAAAACTTCCAAACAAGTGATAATAATAACCTATTAGTTGGATAATAATATAAATTAAGAAATTGAGAATAATATTAAATAGGAGCATACGGTTTAATACTAAAATACACTTCAAGACAATAATTTTTAAGTAAAATGTTCAAATTCTAAAAATTACATTAAGTTTTAATTCTAAAAAAAAATTTAAAAATGGTCATTGAGTTGCCTAAGATTGACAAGATCAGTAGAAAAAATGATCTAATTGATTGACTGAATTGACTTGAAACTTGGGTCATGGATTTCCAAAATGAATTAATCGGTTCAGTTTGGTCAACACAACTATACTTTAGAAGAATCTTATCCTAGTTCAGTTTGGTCAGCACAACTATACTTTAGAAGAATCTTATCCTTTTTATTCTTATGTTAGGTTTGGTAATGATTCTATTTCATGCTTTATTTTATGGGATGAGTATTCCTATGTTTATATATATATATATATATATATATATATATATATACACACACACACATACATATATCATACATATATTTTTTTTTTTAACTTACACTTTCATTTTTAATCGTTAGTTCTATTTTTATCTAATAGTTACTTTAATGAAATAATCTTACCCATTAAATGAAAGTAGAATTAACGATTGAAAATGAGTGAAAAAAAAAACTTATATTTGTGTAAGTTGTTCAAGATATATATATATAAATATATATATATATATATATATATATATATATATATATATATATATATATATATATATATATATATATATATATATATATATATATATATATATATACATAGAGAGAGAGAGAGAGAGAGAGAGAGAGAGAGAGAATCACTATTCCATCTCAAAGATGTGAGATTTAATTTCTTTTTCATAACACACCTTTATTTATTTTCTAAAATGATAATTATTACTTTTCGTTAAATTTAATTCTAATTTTATTTTTAACCTACCCTTCATGTATCAAATTATTTTTAAAAAATTTATGCAAAATTTTAAAAAAACAATTATGTAAAAATGTCAAAATTTTTAAAGAAATATAATGTTGAGGAAGCAATTATTATTCGAAGTATCATAAAAAACACATGAAATATTTTATCCAAAATATTATACGCATGTTAATTTTTTCTCATAAATAAAACAATGTTTGCTCTTTTTAGTGACTACATTTTTTTTAGTTGATTTTTAGCTACAGCACTTTGTTATTACGTTATAAAAAAATAAATTTGAATATTATACATAAGAAAGGTTAATCATTTTTGTTTGGGGAGTGACAGATGTATAAAATATTCTTGAATGAATCGAAATTCATTAATCATATTATTAAATATGAAAAAATTAAAATTAGTAAATAAAGATGTTTTCTCTCTTAAATTATTTAGTGGGTTAATATCAAAATACACCATTTTAAATTAAGGGTAAATATGATTTTATGTGCTCACTTTAGAAAAATATTTTTCTTTCATTATATAAGAAGATTTATGAATAAAGTGAAAAAAGAAAAAAATATATATATATTTATATTATATATTAAATGCATCACAATAATAGTTATCATTTATATCATAATTCATAGGTAAAATAAAGTTTATATATATATATATATATATATATATATATATAAAAATATATAAAAAAAGGGAAGAAATTGAAGTTAAAAGTGAAAGGAGTTAATAGGTTTATTATATAAAAATTAAAAATTAATAGAAAGATGAGTTGAAATTGTAATATCAATGTATATAAAATAATCATAAATCACATGTCAAATACATATTAAATATAAATTTTTTTAACTTCACTATTTTTATCTTTAAGTATAATTATACTTGTCTACATTGAGGTTAATCTTTATAATATTGATCTTTTTTTTTGTTTGAGAAATTGCTCATCCCTCTATCGTTTTGTATTTATAATGGGATTTTGTATAATGTTTGTATATAAAGTAGAAGATATATATGTAATTTCACAAATAAAGAAGAGGATTGGAGTGTAATAACAATATATAAAATCATGGATATAGATATAATTTTTAAATAAGAGTGTTAATGTAACAAGTAATAATTTCATAAAAGATTAATGTAATTATTCCTTTATCTTTTAATAAATTAAATTTAATTATTGGTATTTAAAAAAAAAAATAAAAATGGAAGCCAAAGCCATGCTCGTCCCCCTAAATACGTCCCTTTGTTTTTCTTATAAGAGTATTTATATCATTTATATCAAATTTAACTCTATTCCGCATTGATTGATTTCATATATCAAACAATTGAGTGACTCCAACAATTAAGTGGCTTTGAAAGCTACCAAATTATGAATTGAGAGTGGACATTCCAATCCAATCCATTGTAATCCATTCCAATTCTATACTTATTATGTGAAATCATCATTCTGTGTACTAACCGAAACGTTATAGAATTAATTGATTCTTATAGTTCGTTCAAGAGAATTTTTATTTATTTTGACCAGTCAACAAAAGAATTCACATTTTTCCCCATTCGGTAATTCCAAAACCGTTTTGAATTGACTTCAAATAAAACAACAAAAGGGGAAATAGGTCAACTTGTGAAAGTTCACTCATAGATTTCACAAGCTCCATGCTTCAATCAAACAAACGAGGCTGTTAACGTGAGCAAATGGGAAGGTTGACTGCTGAGCCATCAGTTATCTACCTGTCTATATGTGTTGAAGGGGTCGAAGAAACGGTACAAATGCACACTAATTTTCAATCAAAAGCCTCATTGTAGCCATTTTGGCACTTTCTTTCCTTTCCTTTCTTTCTTTTTGTTTTTTTTTTTGGCATAACTGGTTCACTATGAGTGATCACCAAAGTAAATATTCCGAGAGTTCAGACATTTTTCTCCCAAACAAGAAAAGCAATTGCAAATAATTTATAGAATTTGTCATTATGTGTATTATGTTATCTGAATTCCAATATTTATAAATAGGAAAAAGAGAATAGAAATTCTTTCAACTTTAATTCTTTTACAAATCACTATCATGAATTTTAATTTTTTTTAATTAATCTCTAAATATTAATTAATATCTAAATAGATTTTTATGTTTAATTAGAATTTATTAATTCACTAACGATAATATTGTATGGTATCATTTTATTTATATTAAAGTTGCTTTCTCTGTATGAAGAATTTAGCTAATTTTCTACACGCGGTTTTCATACTTAGAATATGAACTAGTGTTTGAGTTGAATAACTTATTTCAGGGCTTACGTTCTTCTCTTTCTTTCTTTACGTTTTCTATTTGTTTCTTCTTGTTCCATTATAGTAGTGTTATGTAAGGACGTTGATCTTTCTTCTTGTTAGTTCCCTTTTTTTCTTTCCTCTTACTCGAAATAAGTAAGGGAAGTAGGGATGTTTTTTCGTTGTACTTTCGTGACAAAGAAGATAGATTTCATGGAGAGAACAACAAAAAGACAGTGTCGTTGCAGTATAGCACACCACCTGTGAAGGATGAACTGTTCAAGCCATGGATATGTTGGATTGCAACTCGTCAAAAGTCAGGATAAACCGGTTGCTTCCATACATTGTTAAATAATAAATAATTATTATATTTAATTAATAACTAATTATTATAAACTAATATAATTAATGATATGATTGACTTATTACATCTGACTTAAATACTCTAAATTTATAAAAAAAAAAGTTTGTCAAATTATCCCTATTGAATTCTTTTAGAATAATATATTACGTAAAAAATAATCAAAATTCTGAGTAAAAAGTGATCAGAATTTTGACATAATATAAAGATATTGTTAAATAAAATAAGATGGTAAAAATTATTTATCCATCAATGAATTTGTCACACTTTGATAAAAAAGAAACTGACAAATTCTGACTCGAGCATTTTTCATTCTTTTATTGCGATAGACTTATTTTACCAACAAAAACATTCGACTCTCTAACCTTATTTTAGATGGCCTAAATTAGCTATCCTGACTCTGCTTCTTGTGATGACATCGATTGTCATAAATGTGAAATATTGCAAAATCCATCAGCTTGCTATCAAGTTTCTAATGATACCAAACCTGGAAAGTTACAAATCTCAGAGGACTGAACAAATCTGAAATAGAAGCAACTTGCAGTAACATTCCCCACAATATATATCTGGCATCAAGTTTCTAGTGCCAAGTATTGAATCTTAACCAAAAGTTCCTGAGGGTTAAATAATAAACATAAAGAACATCTTAGGTACAAGAATATCCATAGCTGACGGTATTACAAATGAGGAAGACAGCCCATGTCCCCAAAGGCTTAAACAAGAACGATACCTTAAAATATGACAACTAATTCTTGACTGCAGATCCCTCATTTTGAAGAGGGAATAATTTATCATTCAATGCTCTTTCTTATAAGAATACATAAAACAGGAAAGAGAAAAACACTAGAACTCACAGAAATATAATGAAAGAATAAATGAAAAACCCCTATTACAGGTAACAATGTGTCAAACCCCCCCTTCCCCTTTATCTACACACCCGAAAAATACAACTTCCATCCAAAAATTCGTGCAACTTTGCGACATGTGTCGAATCCAAAGCATTGCTTCTTCAACATGCAGTGTAGCTGAAAAACACCTTCAGCTTTTTTATTCATGAGTCGTCACAATTCAATCCACAAATTTCTAAGACAGGGCCATCTCTATTCACAAAAGGGTTAATTCTAACCCACATGAGAGTCAAGATGGATGCCAGCAGGATTGACCAAACCAATACAATGGTGGGCATCCGATCTTGTTTACCAAGTAACCCCTTGAGGAACGGGTAGAGATGGATGATGACCCACAAGGCAAAGAATAACCTACCAAAGAGAGGCCCCCATGAGTCATAACCATTGTTGATGGCATCTGAGATCCCAACAACAACCCCAACAATGTTCATGATTAATAACGTAGTTGGAGGGATTAATAGTGTTGTCCACTTGAAGATATAGAGCTCTGAGAATTCTCCATCATCAGCTGCTTTTGAGGTAACAGTGAAATTTGTGTTGACACCAGCCAAAACCTTCAGTAAACCCTGAAAAAGGGCAAAAAGATGTGAAGAAACACCTCCAATCACCCAAAACTGTTCATTCCTCCACCAATCGTCTATACCAACACCACCCCACTGCATCTCAAGGATGCTAGTTGCTGCAATGGATATGAAGAGGGCCATGAACACAATACTGGCATAGTTGCTAATCTGCATATATAACATAGAAAATTGTATGTCAGTAGCCATGAGTAAAGGGACACACAAATGACACAATAACATGCAATGCCATTGACCTTGGAAAAATTTGTAAGAGTCAAAGGCACTGCAATGAGTATCTAATTTCTCCAAAACCATTTTCATTGCAGTTTCTCCACACAGGCAAGGAAAGTGAAAGCTAACCAAAAACTACTACTCTTTAAATAGTAATCAAACTTAAATTTACATTTTCTTGTTTCTTAATTCCTTGGTTGGGGAAGGGGAAATTTAAAAGGAATTTCTTTTCACTGACAGACATAATAGACACAAGCTTACCTCAGGTACAATAAATTTTCCAGTCAGAAGACATATGGCCGGTAGAGTACAGTAGACAAGCAATGGGAGGGAAGTCCAGGGATATACAACTGAATTTATGTAGGAAAATCGTTCCAACCACTTCAACCCGCCACCATAGCCATACCAGATTGGACAATGTCTGCTGAAAAAAATCTCAACAGATCCAAGGGCCCACCGAAGAACTTGGTGTAGACGATCTGAAAGGTTGATAGGTGCTGACCCCTTGAATGCAGGCCGCTTAGGGATGCAATACACAGACCGCCAACCATGGCAATGCATTTTAAATCCAGTCAAGATATCCTCCGTCACGGAACCATATATCCACCCAACCTAGTGATAAGCCAAAAATTATGGGCAGAAGGAAGAAATATAAGAAACTAGACAATTAATTTTTTACAGATAATTAAAAAATATATATATTTCTTCAGTACTTACTTCTTTTCCCCATTCAGTTTTGTCTTCATAACCACAGCTGATAACTTGGATGGCTTCTTTTAAAAGTGATGCAGGACTCACCCCCAGTGGAACTCCACCATTTTCCAGAAGTGTGGAGGCTACAAACACCGGAGACTGTCCAAACCTCTTCTCCAACTTTGTTTGAGTCAAATTTGATGACTTCTCATTGTTGGATCCTGAAACATAATCTATTTAGTATTATTATCCAGGAATTTCCTTACAAGTGTTTTGATTTGTTAGGACAGCCACATGAACCAAAATTCTAACCTTCATTCCCCGCCTCAATATTTTCAAGTGCGTGTATCTGCTTTGATGCTTCACTGTGCTTCACCTTCTTCTTTTTCTCCTTGGTGTTCGCATTCTTTTTCTTTCTAGAGGCACAACAGCAGCAGCACCATTTTGGCAAACAATTACAGGTTTTGCTTGGGGGCTTCTTCTTTTTAGGTGCATCATATCCATAAAGTGCATGCCTTCTGAAAACACATCCAGTTCCGACATAAATTGGACCTTGTATTCCATCCAATCCTTTCATGTTGATCTGTTTTCAATTGGGGAGTTAGTTCTTGTCTTAATAAAGGGCAGAAAGAAAAATATCCAGACAAGCTAAGAAACAGGAAGCAAAAACTTACATCAAAAAATACAACATTCCGATTTGAGTATCTATCATGGCGATCAATCCCATCAAATCTTTGAGGAAATTGTACATAGCAAATCTTCTTCCCAATTTGAGGGTCCATCATAAAACACATAGCTTCTCTAAGTGCCTTGCTATTGTTAATGTAGTGATCACAATCAACATTCAGAAGATAAGGAGCATTTGTGATAATTGCTGATGCCCGTACCTTCAAATATTTATTATTATTAGAAAAACACATTATTTAGGGCCACTGGATCATCAGTTGAACTTGAACCTAAAATAAAAGTAACTTGAGACTTACCAGAGCATTCATTGCCCCAGCCTTTTTGTGGTGTTCAAAGCCTGGCCTCTTTTCTCGAGAGACATAGACCAGGCGAGGTAACTCATTTCCTTCAACATCACGAACACCATCCTGACCAAGGAAGACCTGTAAAATACAAAAAGAATGTCATCATTTCCATCTTCAGAGGTCAGTAAAATATTACAACTAGAATCCAAATCCTCTAGTCAAAGCACGAAGCTGGCATAAGCAAGTCTACTTGCAAAGTATGAATGCTTTCATTATATACTGCTACTCAGATTGAACATCAGTATACAGGGGAACTAATAATCACCAGACACCTCTTCGAATGCTCATAAAATCGAATTGGTGTCTGTCAAACTGATATATCATCTTACCTGAATCATGCCAGGATGGTCCCTCACATTATTTCCAGGCCAAGGAGTGCCATCCTGCATGGTCCATCCATCCTCAGGAACCTTTTGTGCTGTTGCCACCAAACTGTTAATCCTCACCTTAAATTCTTCGTAATCCCTCTGTAAAATTCAAAAGTAAAAAGACCAATAATAGTGTCAAATGTTGGGATCCTTGGGTACAAGAAGCAAATAATATAAAAAGAAAAACATCCAAGCAGAGAAATTTGAAACCTTCATTGCTCTCCTTTCCCTGACAAATGCTGGATGTACTTTATTTTTCAGATAGTCAATCTTCTGACCAAAATACCATTCTGGGGCCCGGGGCTCAATATTGTATTTTTTACAAAATGGAACCCATCTCCTAGCAAATTCAGATGTCTCAGAAAGTGCTTCAAAAGTAAGCATGGCAGCACCATCATCTGAGACATAGCATGCAACTTTATCAACTGGATAATCAACAGCAAGGATAGATAGAACAGTGTTTGCTGTTATCAGTGGAGGTTCTTTCATGGGATCAACTGTACTGACAAAGATGTCTAAGCAGCATAACTCAGATGGCTTCCCTTCTTTTTCATACCTGCAGCCATGTAAGAAGCCAATCTTGAGCAACATACTAGGAATTTGAGCATGAAAAATAGAATGAGATATACTAGACATATAATTGGGCACAGAATAAAATCAACGAATGCAAATCACGAAATAAAAATCACCAGATGTGATAGGCTCAATTACCTCAGCGATAGACGATCAAGGTATGTTTCTCTCTGTATAGGGTACCATTTTGGAAACTGATCCATTATCCATGATACAGCAAACCATATTTCACAGATGACTGATGTCAACCACAAGCCATATGCATCATTTACTGGGTGGAGAATTCTATAATGAAAGAAAAGCCCAAGGATTACAAGGCGGAGAACTATAATCATTCTGTATGGATTTATCTTGCTTGAAGGGATAGGTAGCTTCCGAGAAAGTGGCTGCCTGCCTTCATCCATCCTGATATAATATATTGAGAAAAAAATGTTAATTAACAAATAAAAAATATATGGCAGAAAATAAGAGAAATATAATTTCATTATAGTTAAACATGTAACCCACCCCCAAGAACACACTCACTGCAATACCTAACAAATAGCAAAACAATAACAGACTCACCAAAAAACACAATAACAGATTGCTTGGCCAAGACATATCTATTTAAAATACAATGAAGTTTGAGTCTTAAATGTCTTCCTAATGCAAAAATAGTTTGGCCTTGATGTATTAGAGAGGCGCTCCAGTTTCCACTCCAATCATGTGGCACAATTTAGGAACATAAAGGGGAGCAAAATGAGAGACTTACATGGGCAAATCAGGGTCCTCAAACTCATCACCAAAATTTCCGTCATTGTTATTCCCTTCATGCTTCACCACCTGAAGTTTGTCACTCTGCCTTTTCTTCCAGTCCTCCATCCGGTCTTTCCAAGCCACACTTCCATATCCATATACCGCAATGTCTTTCTTTGGAACCATTGGTCTTGGTTGCACTATGATAAAAGAAGCACCAGGGTGACAATATATACAGAATCACAGATGATATGAAATGTTAAAATGCAGAATTAAACAATTGTACAAGACTTACATGGAATAGATGGATCAGGATAAGGTATGGGATGAACTCTGCTCCCATGATTCATATATGGGGGAACAATTAGAGCGTGTCTATCAGAAGATATGTCAGGATCCTATAAAGAACAAAAACAGTATTATGTAGGGATCATTGTTGCCAGAGTGAAGTAATGCACACATTGAAGGAAAATCAGACATGTCAAAAGGGCAACTTGAAGATATACCTCCTCCCCATAAGTCAAGAGTGGGATTTCAGAATTGAGAGGAGGCGAGCCATGTTCCAAATTTGTGGGGATGCCAGATATATTAGAATTAGAACCACGTCCAGTGTTAAGGCGCCCAGAAAACAATGATTCTGAAATTAGTTGCGGGCCCAAAGCATCAGGATTCCCATAATCAAACTCATGTTCCAAGTCGTCAATATCATCCTCATCGTCGTCACCTTCGACCCTGGGAGTACCTGCAATTCATTCAGTGCTAAGACTGTAAGAGAATGTATACATTCAAAAGTCAAAGAGAGGAATATAAAAACAATCTCACCTTTGATGCGTTTGTATCTGGTCTTGCACTGGGGGCATGCCTGATTCCCCTCTCGTCTCTCATACTCATAGCAAGGCCGACAAACGGGGAAAGCACACTCATTGCAGGCAACAAAGGGCTCCCCATCCACCGTAACCTCTATCTCATCCCCACAAATCTGACATATCTGTCCACTCAGTTCTTGGACAGACTTAATCTGACAAGAACCAAACCAAAAAAAGAAAAAAAGAGATTGTAAGCGTTATTGGCACCTGATCTACAATTCTATATAGATAAACTAAATGATATGAGTTCCCAAGAAGATTCCGCATTAATAAAATCCTGCTCGAAAATGAAGGCAGCGAAAGAGACAAATTTATCAACATAATACATACTACTTATTGATATTTTCAAAGCTAATCACAACACAAGCAAATCATACATCTACATCAAATCTTCCCATATGTGACAAAATAATTGGCAATTGTTCCACCCTCACCAGTCAACTAATCTTATGGGGAAAATACACATAATCTGCAGAAATGCTTATGCATTGTAGACCACTATACACTTGAGAAGGGTCAAACTGGACCACAACCAATTAAATCTGAAGTTTATCTCCAAAAGAAACCAAAAATTAGAACTCCAATTTCGAAGAGCAGAAGGCTCGCAATCTTTATAGCAAATACTACAGCAAAAGAGATACCATATAAACATGCAAAATTGAAATGACAAAGTGGCTGCTATGCTAGCTATCAAAACGGAGCACTCTTCCCCCAACTAAAAATTTAGCTATAAAAATAAAAAACAAAAACAAGGTGACCACAGAAGCTGCATCAAAATGCAAAATCGTTTTAAGAGACCACCGACGAAGAAGAAAATGAAAAAAAAAAAAAAAAACAAAAACAAAAAGATGGATACTTTTTTGTGCAAGTAGAGATCGGAAAAAAAAATACAGAAAAATCCCGAAAAACCCTAGTATGATATTTTTATTGAAAAAAAAAACCGGAGATGCAGAATGGGGTAAGAAAGGGAGAGAAGAAAAAAATGAGAGAGAGAATACTAACCCGTCCATTCTCATCAGCATTGATGAGCACGAACTCGTTCCTGTTGTGGGAACCAGCAATGAGTCTACCTCCGGTGTGCATCACTTTCTCACTCTCACTCACTACTCTTGTTCAAATCAAATCAAATCAAATCAAGCAACCCACCCCCACCAACTATTAGAGACCAACAAGGACTCTTGTTTCACAAGATCCACTTTTGCATTGCACACCCAGTACCACCACCACTCCAACCATCACAACATTACAAGCTAAAAAACGGATCCAACGATGACTCCCTTCTTTTTTTCAATATATATGTAATAATTGTAACAATTAAAAAAAAAAAAGGTGTGGTTGTGTTTTGGTTCCTTGAGAAGGCTGCCACCGACGGTCCTAATCTAAGGCAAAGTTCTTAGAGAGAGAAAGAGAGAGAGGTACAATAATAAAATACAAAGAGAAGAAGAAGAAGATAGAGAGAGAGTGTGTCTGAGTGGAAATGAGGACGCGTAAGAGAGAAGGAGATATCCAATACAAAGAGAGACAGAGAGATCCAGAGAAAAAGCACTGAAAGCAGAGATTGTTAAAAAGACACACCCAAATTATTATTAAAATAAAAAATACAGAAAATAAAATTAAGAATGAACGAGTTAGGAGTGTAGTAGGAGTGACTTAGTAATTAGTATTGAGGTGGGAGTGGGGCCCAGATTGGGGTGGTGGCGCTGAGCTATGCCCCCAACGGAGTTTGGTGAATAATCAAATTCAATCAATATTTTTCTTTTTTTTTTTGTTGTTGTTATATATTATTATTATTATTTTTTTTTTTAATTTGTATTGAAAAAATGAAAAAAATGGTTTTAAGTTTCGTCGGCAAACTGTAATGTTAGTGGGTTGTGTGCTGTTGATGTTGTGTTAAAATTGGAAAATGGAAAACCCTGCTTCGTTTTACCTCTTTATTGTTTTTAGGTTTTTCTTTGTTTCTTTTCTCGCTCGGGGTCCAGCAAGGTTTGGGAGTGGACATTCACTGGCATTCATTAGATTAGAATTAGTAGATAAAGAAACTACAAAGCTATAAGGAAAGAGAAAAAGGTCGTATCGTATGCAATGGAACTGGCAAATAGGATCTCCTCACGCGGCGTAGATTATGTCTTTAATGCACCCTCTCTCTCTCCTACATACACTCTACGCTCTACAGTGTATGTATGTGTCATTACTCATGTTAGTCGATATGTACGTATAGGGAGGGTTATTGTATGTACGCTCTACTTTAAAATCAAAAAACAAAAAACAAAAAAGCGAGAAATTAGAAAAAACCAAAGAAACAAAACACGCTGGCGTTAGGTGTACGGACTTTGCTAGACTGTTTTGTGTTTTGACTGTGCTGTTAAGTGTATTCCTTCCTTCCAACCTTTCTACTTTTACAGTTTCAAATCTATGGGTCTTGCCTGATTCCACTGATTTTTTTTTTTTTTTTTATTTCTTTCATTCATGATTTCATGTACAAGGAAATGGAAATTAGTGATAACCTCTAGGTATTTATGGTACATCATTATTATTCACTTTTTCTAGTAATTTTGCTTACTTTGACTTGATGCTTTAGTAATTACAGAAAATAGAAATAACAAAAGGCAGAAACCAATCACATTGATTGAATTCAAGTATTAAACCATTATTATGGTGCAAAGTTGAAACATTTTTAAGAAATGAAGAATTGGCACATGCAGGTATATCCTAGAAAAAAAAATCTGTAATTGTAAAATTTTACAAATAATATTGGCTTTACATGAACTCACCTTAAATTCAATGTCCCTTTGGAAATTTTAGGGAGGATGAACAGTGCGGATTACTGCATTGAATTAAATCTACAAGAATCACAACCGTCCAATAAAATAAAACTAATCTTATGGTTTACTTTCAACTATTCAACAGAAAACTATAGAAAATAATTTTTTTTATCAAGGTGCAGAAAATAATTTTCACACCAAACACCATGGAATAAAAAATATGTTTTAATATATAGTCTAAAACCATTACGAATCAATTTTAACCCCAATTATTGACTAATTCCACTTGAATATTACTATTTTTTTTCCTTGCATAAGCTATGGATCTTGCTTGATCTACTCATTCTTTATTGTACCAAATTGATAAACTTATATTTACTACTAATAGGTTTGAGATGATGAGCATGACAGACACATACAAAGTATAGATCATTGACCCAAAATAAATAAAATATGTTCCATTACAGCAAATCACAGAATGCTGGAAACTAATAAAATGAAGCATGGCAATAGTTTATTGACCCTAGCATACCATCACGACAAGAAGAACGTGTTGCCTTTTAAATTCTATTTAACATAGTGCATTAGAGAAATGAATTTCTGCGAGCGGGTGGGACGGGTGAGAAAAATCTAACTTATTGCCGCCCACTTGACAAAAAAAACAATTGCGTTATATGTTATTTTTTTTATACATTGCGTTATATGTTATTAACATAAACTAATTTGAGATAGGTGACGGTTTAAATTTGAGATGCACTACTTACTGTTGCATTCATTGGACTGTATACTCGCCAGGTATATTAAATTACGATAGTGAATCCGAAACAGTATTAAGGCATTTAATAAGCATATACAAACTCATGCAATAACATTAATATGATATATATATATATATATAAATGCTTAAATTTTACAATTATGAACTATCAAATTTAACTATATAGGTCAATAAATTTTATTTTCAAAATTTTCCCATTGTCGATAATATTTCATGGCACAAAAAATTAATATAAAGAAGAAAATAATTTATTAACCAAATTGAGTATTCCATAAGGTAATAAGCTATAAGTCATATTCATAATTTAATGTCAGGCACTTAAACAAGAATCTCTCTTAATGATGTTTTTTTTTAACACATGAATTCTGATATTAAATTTAAAATTACATGCTTAAAAGACTTGAGTCTCTTCTATTCGGATTAACACATGTTGATATAACTTATGATATTAACTATTAAATATTATTTATCAAATAAAAACAAACAATTAATGTCGACATAAATAATTAAATATTGGTTATATAATTAAAATTAAATTTGAAAATTATTAATGAAATTGTAAATTAAAAAAATATCTATATATATTTATTTATATTTATATTAGTAAAATTGCCTTGAAAGCAATTAATGATACAAATTATTAAATATTAATTGTTACTTATCAAATATAAAAATTAATTAATTAATTCCACTATATATTATTAAATATTGAATATATAATATATAATATAATTAAAACTGAGTTAGAAAATTATTAATAAATTTGTAAAAAAAAATGGGAGGAGTAAAAATTATATAAGTTTTTCATGTTATTAAAAAAGTAATTTCACATGTCAAAATAAATCAAAATATTTTGTTATTATATTTACATAACTTACATGTAAGTACTAAATTATGAATATAGATTTATATTAGAAGTTCATCAAAATATTGTCATAAATAAAAAAAATCGAGTTATATAATTATTAAATATTAAATACGAGTGTTTGTATTACACTTTTTAAGATTATAAATATTTTGTATTTTTATTTTGCACTTTAGAATAACATTTTAGTTAAAATATCTTTTTGAAATATGTTTATTATTTCTTTTTTAATAAAAAACGAGCTAATTTAAATACTTACTAAATATTTGTCTGTTATAATCATAAACTTATAATTATAAATTTGAAATTAAAAAAAAACAGTAAAACGCATGAAAAAAAGTAACTAATGCCAAGAACATATGAGTATCCCGCCAAAAAAGAACACGAATTACTTCAAGTTGGCTATGTTGATGAATTATTTGGTGTGTGTTTGGATTGTAGTTAGGATTTTTAAAAATGTGTTAGGATGTCTCGAACGTAGTGCAATGTTGTTTGGATTATTTTTTTTTTTCAAAGTTGGGGCCAAAAGCGATATTTTTCTTTTGTGTTGATTAATTTCAAAAGCAATCTTTCAAATTCACTTTTGAAATAAAAGTTAAACATAAATTAATTCTTTGATCGCACTTACTTTCAACCAAACTTAAGTTTACAAACACACTTTCAACTAAACTTAAGTTCACCAACTGCCAATCAAACGCTACTTACCATTATGAATGACGTCAAGTCCAAGTGATATTTTTATGTTGCTTTTCATATATTGTGTGTGTGTAGGAAGGGTTTGGCTAGTTAGATATGGCAGAATTTTGGATTATATTAGTATGTTTGGAATGTCAAAAAGTAATAAATGATTTGATTTGTAAATTAAATATAATTAAAATTTGTGTTTAAAATATTAAAAAATAGAAAATAATTTAATTTTTAAAATTTTATGGATTTTATTTTTTTTATTTTAATTTTTTTTTTTCAAATTTGATATAATTTATTAGAATTTGATTTGATTTGAAATAAATAGACTATTTTATCATTAATAATTATATTTAATTATCTCTCATAATGATTAAAATATAAAATAATAAAATAAATTAAATTATTTCTTATTTTAATGAATTTTAAATATAAAATTTAATTTTTAAATCAATTTAAATATTTATTTTTTAAAAAATTTAAATATAAAATTTAATTTTAAATTAAATTAAATTAAATTATTTTTTATTTTTATTTAATTCAAACAAAACATATAATTATTAGTTATGTTTAACCCAATGACTTGGTTTCGCCAACCCATCCATAAGTCTCACTCGCATTGTCTCCTCATTTGACTTAAAAATCACACCAGATTATTGAATAAATAATTTCCAGGGTGCTTGCATATCAAAACACCCCATTTCTTGATTTGGTTTATTGAAATGGAAAGCGTGCACTTTCCTACTTATTGTGATATTTTTATCATATTATTATTATTATTTTGGTAGGATATATTATCAGTCAATCAATATCATCAATATATATTAATATAATATGATAATATCAAACAATATAATAATATAGAAAATAAAAATATATGTCATGAAAAGTTGTTATATATTTTCTAATTCAATAAATTAATGTTTTAATTTATTGATATGTAATAAGTAAAATAGTTAAATTTTGTTATATATTATCTTATATGGTATTTTTTTTCCACGTACAAACTTATGTTGTCATTGTTACATATACAAAAAAATATATAATAAATTAAAAAATAATAATAAATCAAAAACCACCAAAAAAAACAAATTATCTTTGAAAAAGCAGGAAAAAATATGAAATAACATTTTTATAAATCTGTCATATAATAAATATATAATTTAATAATTATTATGTGATATTCTATGTTGTAATTTAAAAGAAATGTTATATGTGTTGTCGAGTTTAAATTAAATTTATTATCCATAGATACTGATATAAAAATTTATAATTACATATTAATTATATTGACATATATATCTTAACATATTAATTCATATTTAAAAAAATTGAAAAAAAATCACATATCCTTAATTGACCACAATATTAATTGTTTTAATTGGTGATTGATCTTGAAATTCTAAAATTTTTGTAGGTATATGATATCATATATGTTATATATGTCTTTATTACTCTAAATTAATTAATTATATTTTTAAATTACTATATTTATTCATATATATTTATTCTATATTATTTAGAAAACTTCAATACATACATCACACGAGAGTAAAAATTTTGCGTAAAAATACAATAACATTAATTAAATGTAATTTATTATGAGAAAATTAAGAAATTATTAAGTATTTGTTTTTTAATTGTTTACATTTATATATATAATATATAATATTTAAATATTTTATATTTATATTTTTCGACATTGAAAGTTTTAATTGAGTATATATAATTGACAAGTTATAATTTTGTGTCATATTAAAATAAATTAAATTTGTGAAATAGAATAAGATTAAAAAATCTAAGAAGTCATATGTCAATTGATTGGTTTAACTAATGTGTTATTTTATTTATTCTGCTTAAATTGTATAAAATAAATGTATATGTTATAAAATGATAGTATATTTGAATACATTAAGTATCATTTGATTTTGTTATTATTGACCATTTCAGTTTTTGGTAGGTTTTGTTTTTAGTTGTCATTATAATATCTATCCATTTAAGATTATTTTAGTAGTATAATTTGACATTAAGTACCGACTTAGTATATTCTTAATAATAAATTGGCAAAACATCTAAATGAATAAACACGTAAAAATTTCAATAAAAAAATAAACACATACAAATTAATATTAAAAAAAAATAGAATCAAAAATTAAAATTATATGGAACTATATAAATTATTTTTTTGGGAAGTCATATAAAAAAATATCAATTAACAAAAACAAAAAAAAAATGATTTTGAGTGGGTCTCACTATAAATTTTATTAATTATAACTTAATCAAATTCATCTAAACTATTCAAGATATCATATCTGTAGACTATGTATATTTTTTCTTATTTATTTTAACATTTTTTAATTTATCATGTGTATTACACGAGTACAAAACACTATAATAGTTAATTTTCTGTCACATGTCATTTGAATTGGCAACTTGAAACACGTGTGACAACACATGCTTTGATTTTCTGTCATGTGATAACTATAATAATTAATTTTCTATCACATGTCATTTGAATTGGCAACTTGAAACACATGTTAAAAAAAATTACCACATATATAATAACTAAACAATGAATTAAAAAAATGTTCAATGAGCAAAAAACAAAAATAAAAACAAAAAAAAAATCATGTGGTCAAATAATCTGTGGCAAAATGGTTAAAAGGAATAAAAATTACAAAAACAAATAAGAAAACTCATAGTTTCAACTCCATAACAAAGAAGACCACTCCCAATCATAATAAGAAAATGGCCAACCATAATATGAACCCACTTAATATTCTTGAATCATGTCGCTTCTTTTTGAATCTGTCATCTCCGGTGAATCCCCAATTAGCTTGGATCTGCGAGGATCCATATTAGTAAACAACCTTCTTCATCTTATGGAGTATCTATTTTGCACCGTCCAATCATGTGTCTTTGATTTATTCATATGTTGTCAACATGCAATGGAGCCATGGTTAGAGAGGTCTGCAAATTCACTTCCATTGGCTAGGTTTCTTTAATCAGCTACTATTTTTGTGATTTGAATTCAATTCCTTTTTTTATCACGATAGGCTATTGGTGGGTGATCTATAAGTTGGGGTTTGTAGTCATGGGTGACATTGTGTGGTGGTGTGCCAAATGTAGGGACGACAATTTTACCTGCGAGGGCCGGTACCCGTGTGTAATACCCATGACAGGAAGGGGTAATATCCGCCTAATTTTTTTTACAGATATAAATACTTGTTTATGTTATTCTTGTTTAATAAGAGGGGCGGGGGCGAGGTGGTTCCCCCTGTACCCACAAATAAAATTATCAAAATATTTCAATATAAAATTATTAAAAAAATCTTATTATTACTCAAGTATTATTCAGATATTACCAAAATATATATTTTTTATTTTTTCAAATTTATTGAGTACCTGCAGATATCTGTAGGTATCCATTTACTCACGAGGAAATGATAAATGGGTACCCGTGCGGATATGGAGACGGGGGGGATTTTATCCACGGGGTGAGGGGCTACTACCCGTCCCTGCACCATCCCATTACCATCCCTAGCCAAATGTTGTGTCTAGTGATGGTTTGGTTTCAGAGCGTAGATAGGGTAAGCAGATGATAAATGTAAGATTCTTTTAGTTGTATTTTTCTATTAAGATTCTAAAACATTTAATTGATTTAAAAAATTGAATTTAAAAGATTAATTTATTATTTTTAATCTTTGAGATGATATCTCGAATTGATTTAATTGACTATTAATATTTTGAATTTAAAATATTAATTTTTATTTGATTCATTACCATTCAGTAAGTATTTTTTAAATTTAGAATTTTTAAAAGATTAATTTTAATTTAGGATTGTTAAATTGATTCAATTACCATAATGAAGGCCAGAGTCAGCTTTTGGTTTGATCAATATTTTTTTCCTGCTTGATTGTAGACCATATTTCTTTTCTAATTTTTTTTATAAAATTTATGATTTATGTCTTTTTAAATTAAATTTATTTTCTACACCACAAAATAGAGCTTTATTAATCACCTATTAATTCCATAATCAATCAAGGTATAGAAATGGTTTATTTATATTTTCTTATGAATGTTTAGATTCAACCTTTTAAATTGTATATCTACTCTTTAGCCAAATAAATTCAAAAAATTATCATTCAATAGTTGACCAATTATATTCACTGTATTGATTGTCATGATGCACCTCTCATACCATCTTTAGTATATATGTTCTACCACACCTGAGTACAAAATCACAAGTAAGTATTATGTTAACTATACGTACTAAAATTTAGAAATATTAGACATTTATAAATACTTAATCAAGTAATTGATAATTCATTCTATTTTCATAAGTATGTTGTATGTTAATTTTTATAAGATAAGCTGATGAAAATTGGTTTTCAAATATATATATGAAGGAAAATACATGGTCTAGGACTCTTTTATGTGTTATCTCAGTTAATTAGTAACTTCATTAGTTTTTTGACATGCAACAATTATATTGGTTAATTTTTTTACATGTGTCATCTAATGTGACAACTTTAAAAAAATATTAACATGTGTTAAACAAAATTGTTACATGTACAAAAATGTCACAATGAGCTGGGTGCAATAATGGTTATTATTACTAATTGCTAGATAAATATTTTTTTAGTTCAACTATTTTATCCTTGAAGCTCATTAAAGGTGTGCTAGACAAATTACTAGAAGTTGAAGCACTAAGTGTAATTATTTTAGTAAATTAATGCAATAAATTCAAATTTTTAATATTTATTAGCATGGTTTTAAAAAAATAAATTTAATTTTCATTACTTTAGTATTCAAGAACCTAAATAAGACTTTTAATTGCTTGTTTCCATAATTAACGTATTAGACATTAATAAACGTATTATATGTAATTTACATATTACAAGTGTTATTTTAATTAATTATTGATTAATTTAAAATAAATTTATCAATTATTAATTTGATTTAATTTGATTTTGATTGGGATAAAATTTAAATGAATAATACATGTCAGTCAAATATTTTTTATAAATAACTCCTATAATAATAAAATTAAATAGAATTTAATTATTATTGATGTGTTCAATTATAATATATTTTCAAAACTAAATGAAAACCCCGAAAATAATATCCTAACCAAAAAGCTAAAAAAAGATTAAATAAAACAAACTTAATACATTAAGGAGTAATAATGGTTATTATTGTTGATTGTTAGATAAATATTTTCTTGGTGTCAATTTTTTCTGAAACTCATTAATGATGAGTTAGAGAAATTGTTAGAAGCTAAATTATCAAGTGTAATTATTGTAATAAATTAATACAATAAATTCAAAATTTAGATATTTATTAGCATATTTTTATAGAAATAACTTTAATTTTCCTTACTTTAATATTCATGAATTCAAATAAGACTTTTGATTGTCCGTCACCATAATTAATGTATTAGGAATTAATTAATGTTTCATGAGTCATTTAAACATTACAATTGTTATTTAAATTAATTATTGGTTTAATTCAAAATAAATTTAAAAGTTATTAATCAGAATCAATTTTATTTTGAATGAGATAAAACTTAAATGAATATACATGGTTAACAATGTTATTAAACTAATAATAAAGAATATTATGCAAAAATAAGGAATAATTTTTTTAATCTTAAATTGTTCAACCTTAAAAATTGTTCATAATCAATGCAAAAATATGAAATATTATTTATTTTAATCTGTAAATACTAATAACGTATCTGATCTAAAATATGAAACATTGAAAAATTAGGTTTTATCTTAAAAATGTCACAAATATTAGATGATGATGATGAACAAACATTAATAATCAATCAAAAAAATATATAAAAGGGAGACATATAATCTAAAATTCTGCCTTGTATCAATACAAATTGACAGCACATGCTTTGATTTTTATGGACTAAAATAGTAATTTCTAAGTTAGGGATTAATAATACTGTTACTTACAATTTTAGAAATTAAAATAGTGGTTTACTCTACATTAATTTAACAAATATGTGTATCACTTATTTAAGAGACCATTACATCACACATATTATTGGATTTATATTAGTGGGTTTCTCTACCAACAATTTGTTTTCTTACAAATATTATCGGTGTTTTGATAAATAAAGTCAAAGTATAATATTGCATCATTTTATTTAATGAAACATTCACATCTTGATGTATTTGCTAATGATAAGTTCAGGTAATGATCTTCTCTACCTTACTATTAAAAATTGCTTAATTGATATCACGTTATGTTTAAATAAAAATCATGTACGTCTAATTCAAGTATGATATATATATGTTTTTAGGTTAATATTATTATTTTTATATATTTATTTATTTATTTTCATTTGAAATTGAATTTATAAAATACTTGTGAATAATAAACTTACCTTTTATTTATAATTAAATGTAACATTTATGAAAAATATTTTAGTGAAATTATATTTTTTATTATGTTTATGTTATTTTATAATTTTTAATTTTTAATATTATCTCATACATTATATAGATACAAACTTTAATTATTATAAATAAAAAGTGCATTCACTTAATAGAGAATGACGATAAGTGATTTAGTAAAAGATGCACTGATTGTAGTATAACATATCTTCATTGTGGAGCAATATATTTACTTTCTATATTTTTAATTACAAAAAACAACATTAAATTAATAATTGATATACTACGTCCTGATACTGTTAGTTAGCCCTAAAAATTATTGTGCTACTACATTTCTTCTTATTTTGTTTTTTCTTTTCCGTCTTTTTTTATTATTAGAACAATGGTTGTGACTTTTGTGCCACATGAGCAGCATCCGCTGTCGGTGTGATATTTAATTAAATATTAAAATAAAAAAGTCATTTTCGTCTTTCTAAAATTTATTAAGGATGAGTTAGAGAAATTATTAAAAATCAAATTATTAAATATAATTATTGTAATAAATTAATAAAATAAATTTAAAATTTAAATATTTATTGAAATATTTTTATATAAATAAATTTAATTTTTTTACTTTAATATTCGTGAACTCAAATAAAATTTTTGATTATTAGTCATCATAATTAATGTATTAAGCATTAATTAATATTTTATAAATAATTTAAATATTAAATTTTTATTTAAATTAATTGTTAGTTTAATTTAAAATAAATTTAGAAGTTATTAATTAGAATCAATTAATGTTATTGAACTAATAATAGAGAATATTATACAAAAATATGAAAAAAATTAATCTTAAATTTCTCAACCTTAAAAATTGCTCATAATTAATATAAAAATATGAAATATTATTTATTTTAATCTATAAATATTAATGACATATCTTATCTAAAATATGAAATACTGAAAAAACTTGAATAAAAATTAACTCTCCCTAATTCTACATTAAATTAGATTTTATATTATAAATGTCACAAGTATTAAATGATGATAAGGATCAAACATTAATCATCAATCAATAAAATATATAAAAAGAAGACATATAACTTAAAATTTTGTCATGTATTAATCTTAACTGACAACACATACTTTAATTGTTAGGAACTAAAATGGTAATTTATTAAAGTTATGGATTAATATCATTATTGTTTACAATTTCAAGAATTAAAATAGTGATATATTTCATATTAATTTAACAAATATGTACATCACTTATTTAAGATACTATTTTATGACACGTGTTATTGGATTAACATTGATGGATTCATTTTTGCCAACAATTTACTTTTCTATTAATATTATTGGTGTCTTGATAAATAAAGTCAAAGCATGATATTTCATCCTCTTATTTGATGGAACATCTACCACTTATTGTATTTGTTAATGATAAGTACATGTAATGTTCTTCTCTACATTGTTATTAAAAATTACTAAATTAATGTCATGTTATATTTAAATTAAAATCATATACTTCTAATTTAAGTATGATTTATATATATTTGTATGTTAATATTATTTTTATACATATATATATTTATTTATTTATTTTTATTTAAAATTAAATTTATAAAATAATTTTGTGAAAAAAAAAACTTATTTTTTATTTATAATTTAATATATTATTATTAAAAAATATTTTAATAAAATTAAGTTTTTATTATATTTATATTATTTCATAATTTTTTATTTTTAATATTATTTCACATATTATGCGACTGCAAACTTTAATTATTATAAATGAAAAATGCATTTACTTGAATAAAAAATGAGGATAAGTGATTTAGTAAAGGATGCATTGGTTGTAGTATAAGACATATCTTCATTGTGGAGCAATATATTTACTTTCTATATTTTTAATTACAAAAACAACATTATATTAATAATTGATATACTACGTCCTGATACTGTTAGTTAGCCCTAAAAATTATTGTGCTACTACATTTCTTCTTATTTTGTTTTTTCTTTTCCGTCTTTTTTTATTATTAGAACAATGGTTATGACTTTTGTGCCACATGAGCAGCATCCGCTGTCGGTGGTGATATTTAATTAAATATATTAAAATAAAAAAGTCGTTTTCCTTAATTTATGAAAAGTTTGTCCACGTCACGTAAAAACAACTGTAATCGTGATTTGTGTATGATTTTCTTCTTACTTGCTTTTTTAGAATATTTTTATACGATATATGAAAGATTAAATTTTTAAAATATTATCAGATATTTAAATAAATTTTGTTAATAAAATATTTTTATATATATAAATTTTAAAATTAAATTTAAAATTACATATTTAAAAAATTCAAACTCTTTTTATTCACATCAACGTGTGATGCTAATTACTTCATAGTTGCACCATAAATAAATATTATCTACTTTTATTATATTAAAAACGGCAGAATATACACCGTATTGGGGCAGTTTATGTTTTATTTCCCTATTTGTCTTTTAGGTGGTTCCATTAACATTTTTAAATGTTTATTTACATTACTTATTAATTAATTAATTTTTTTTAAAAAATTATTAGCAATTAATGAAGAGTGTAGTTAAATAAGTGAAGTACCATTAGCAACACTCTTATCCTATATCTCCTAAATACCAATTTGACAATAATAAAGACATGAAGGTTATTTTTCTATTCTCATAAAGTCATACCCGTTTCAAAGTAAGCTAACAACTACACATATAACCTCCCTGCATCCATTTAATCTCCTCCCTCCCATAGAATATCAATAAATTTATTATTTATTTTATTGAAGATAAGAATAAAATAATCAATAGAAAATTTTTTAAAGAGAAAATTTGATATATAAGTAAATAAAATTGTAACAATTTTACTGAAATAATTATATATATTTATAAAATAGTTTAAATAAATATCAGAATTAATTATAAATATTAGTTTTAATTTTGAAAACACTTATTTATAAAAATATACAAAATATTACACGCACTAAAATTTTAACTTTGTGGCAGATGCATACAAGTAAAATCATATTGTTATTATTTTTATGTCAGTGACTACTATATTATATTCTTTTAGTATACACTATCAACTCTAATTAACAGAACATATACATTTTTTATTTGGTTATATAGTAACTAGTAAGGGGCATATGCGAATCAAATTTTCTGTTCATTTAGATTAAGTTTCATTTTATGTTTTATATTTATTTTTCACTATATAGTATTTTAATTTTACTATGAATAATAATTAAATATTATAAATTTCGATTATTTAAATTAATATTTTAAAATGCTATAGATTTATATAACGTGTAATAAATCCGGCTATAGCAGACACTACCCTAACTAATATAAAAAGAAAATTTATATCTTATGATGGAAGGATGCAGTATTATGATGCATCTGCATACGATTAGTTTATAACGTTTGAGTTTAAATTTGATTAGTTGTCACTGTAAAATTTACATTATCATCAATATATTCAATAATATATTAGTACATGAGTAAAAGAGTTATACTTTCTAAATATTAGTTGCAATAGTTAAACTTATTTAATAATTTAATAAAACATGATTAAACCATAGTTTAAGGAATTTTATACTGAAAACATATAAAAATTAAATCCATATTTTTTTTTACTTTATCTATAAAAATTTAAAAGAGCAAGTAAATATGAAAAAAAATAGAAAATAAAATGCTCTTTTCTAAAAGAAATAAATAAAAAGAAGGCACGGCAGCAGGAAGAACATAGATTTTGTCTCTTAAAACGGGCACGATTGATACATTCTTCCCACCGCTGTTAATTTGATATTCAATTGTCAATGCTTCATTTCCTTTAATGAAACGTTTATTTTAACTTCTGCCTTTCTCCCACGGAAAGGGCTTTCAAGTGCAGGTGCCATTTTCCTTCGGAAAGAAAAGAGAAAAAGCTTAAAAGTCATTCTAGCTTTCCTTTTTCCACAAAAGAATAAAAAGGAAGAGAGTTCCTAGCAAGGAGAAGTATAAAGTATTAACTAATAATTATTGAATCTAATTTGATTTTTTGTTAGTTTTCTTTTAAAGTATTACTAAATAAAAAACCATCATATAATTATGATAATAAAAAAAAATTACGACAGAATTTTTAATATTTTTTTAAACAATGGACATTATATAACTTAATGTTAATATTAAAATAAGTAAACTCTTTACGTTGAAGATGAAAAAAAAAAAGTAAACTTTATACCAAAAAAAAACTAAATAAGTTGTTATTAAATCATAATTATTTAGTGTTGCATCCTCAATCTGATATATTTGGCTAGAGGTGAAAATAAAAATTTACTTCGCTTCGTCATCGTCTCCGCATTCAACCAAAAAAATGTAGGGTGGGCAATTAGCTTTTTGAAAAATAGGTTGGAAGAAATAACCCATCCTGCTTTTAGTGCGGGTTAGCGGGTTGGCCAAAAGAAAAAAAAAAAAAAAAAAGTAAGTGAATTGATCTTAAAAAATAAAATAAAATGTATAAAAAATAAAAAAAATCATAAAAATTAAAAAATAGAAAAATTATAATTTATAGAGGTTAAAAAATAAAATAAATAAAATAAATTTAAGATCATACTCATAAAAATATCATAAACACAAATAATAAGACTAATTTATGTAACACTTTTTTAAAAAACTCAACTCCGTAGAAATAATCCAAGATGCACTGTCCCGCTTAACCCACGGGTTATGCGAGACGGGTTATGCGGGTTGAAAATAAAAAATAGGTTGAAATGTTGAATCTAACCCGCAAAAAAATTACGAATTGACGGACTAATTCAACGAGTTGAATCTATTTTGCCACCTTTATATTTGGCACTAGTTTTTTTTATTTTTTTTTATCCTCATCTGAAAAATAAGCTGCATTTGTGATTAGTGGGACACATGGGAGGTCCCATGTTAAGCGTTTACAAAGCTCATAATTGGGGTTTAGTCCATGGTACTTGTAATAGTAACGTAATAACCAACAACGTCAACATGCCACGTTAAAAAGCAAGTGACGAAGGTGGGGGCCCGGGACAACCAAGCAAGTTCGAATATCATAATTGCAGAGTGGGACCACAAAAAGAACAAGAGGCCACAGCTGGCTCTGCGTTCGCTTCTGTTAGGTGGATAGTGAACTGTGAACCACACGATGCTCTAACACTAAACACTAACCACACCAAATCTAAAAGACTAAAGAGAAAAAAAGAAAACTGGGGCATCATTGTCGGGGGCACAGATATTTGACATGTTGAATCAATTACTCCAGCCTAGCACCAGCACCATTTCAATTGCATTGCATTGCAATTTGCAACCTCTGTTTTTTCTCTTCTATTTGGTACAGATTTTGCATCAATGCCATGGGTTCAATCCTTTCTTTCCTGCAAACTGCCTGCTAGCTACTCAATCAACATAGAAACACAAATACTGGGGCTTGTCCATTTCATTAATAATATTTATTATTTTGATATATTGCATAAGAGACCGGTTAATTCAGATATCTAGTTCATTTGTTTCCTATTCAAAAGTGTCGGTGGCTTGGTGCTATTCTCTCACTCTTCTCTTTATTTTATAAAATATATTATCTTTCGAGTTGCTTTAAATAAGTATGCAAAGGTTCTACACCACAATAAGTAAAGGTTATTTGTTATTATAATAAAGGGACGACACTAGATGCAAGTCTTTCTTTCCACCTGGTTCATTGAAATGTATATAAATTTGACAGACCACCTACTCAATAAGTATATCAAAAAAAAAAAAGTATACCAATACCCAAATCAATACATAATATAGATTGGTAGAACATGTACATCAATCAATATTTTATCTATGTTGACTAGGAGGAATATAACATGCATTGACATCAAGATCCTCATACATTTCATGTATGTCTTTAATAATTTCTAAATTTTATAAACATCTTATTTTTATTTTAAAAAATACAAGAAAAAAGTATTGTACATTTTGATACTGAAATATCAGTCAGCTATCAAACATGTCTTTGTGAGGTACGCAAATTATACGTATCACACAATTCTTTTTTTGGGTACAGCGTATATCACATAATTCTAACACCAGCACTCTCAAATTGTATGGTGACTCAAGGCATCAGAATATAAATAGCCTAATTAGGTGCAGTTGTGGACAAATTGTGATCAAATCGTATTTTCTTGTTAGCTAATTGCGTTCATGAGATAAATAAACTTCACGAAAACGAATTGATGCTTAAACCGCATTCGTTTGACATGTTTATTCTGAAATATTTTATATATTCAATATAAAACTTGTAAATGTATATTTATTTATTTATATTTATA
This sequence comes from Ormosia emarginata, assembly GCA_029884605.1. Taxonomy (NCBI): domain Eukaryota; kingdom Viridiplantae; phylum Streptophyta; class Magnoliopsida; order Fabales; family Fabaceae; genus Ormosia; species Ormosia emarginata. The sequence goes on along the minus strand of JAQQTP010000076.1, from coordinate 33,677,443 downwards.
TATATATATATATATATATATATAAGATGCAATCATGACGATGATAATGACAATAACTACCGCTATTAGTATTATTGTTATAATTGCAAGCCACATGTACAGGAGAATCCATCTTGGCATCTTGCCGCGAAAATGTGACAGCGAGACCTGAAAGTAATCATGTCAATAGCAATACAACTTTATAACTTGTTTGGCTAGACGTTATTTAACTCCTCAAACTCACATTGCAAGAGCAATTGAGTTACTTTGCTTCCAAACATGAATATGAAGCACACGGGGTGGCTCAACGCGGACGTGTCGGTTGATGTATACAAAATTACCAACATGGTGAAAGTAATTGGCTCTATTGTACAGTATACTGATAGTGACTATAAGTATAAACTTCTACGGTGTATATAATTTAATATTTTTTTCTTAAATGTGTCAATATTACCATAAAAATTATTTATAAAGATAATGAAGTATTTTGACTAGGTACAGTTAATGAAAAAAGGCCGTCCGCTTTGAGTTGATTTGTGCATCTAATTAACCACTCGTGAAACTAATTTAATCAATAATTTTACTTACAATTAATAGTGAATTTAAATAAAGAAATGTTGACTGATTATAAATAAATTACTAATTAAATCAATTTGACAATTGATTAATCAATTAATTGAGCAAAACGTTAAAACGATTAGCCTAAAAATAAAATGTACTGGATGAAAGGCTTCGCAGTCTCCTTTTTATCAATTTTTCATTAGGTACGGCTATTACCAGACCCTGTTTTTGGCTACTTCCAGTCTCTTCCAGATCTACTGTCTCTATAGAAAATGTACTATTGAGTGTATTAAAGTGAATGCCATCTCTTCGATTCGTTACAACAAAATTATTATCCCCGTGAAAAAGCTTCCTCCATGTTAGGTAGTACTAATGGATAATTGGATCTTCTATTTACTAAAGTTTCATAAATGAATTTGATTTTTTTATGTTTAATTTGATGATAAATAATCAAGACCCCAACTTACTAAGATGTGTGGCTTAGTAAATGAACTTTATTTGCAATGCATAATTCGAATTTTGATAAAACCACGTGTCTAAGGCTATATTATTAGATGCATGAGTACGAATTAGTCAGTGTAGCAATAGATGATCATAATGGTTGAGTTTGGAAGAAATTAAAATAAGAAATAATTTGATTTAATTTAAAAATATAATTGTGTGTTTAAATATTTTAGAAAAATAAAATATAAATTAATTTAAAAATTAAATTTTATGTTTAAAATTTATTAAAATAAAAATTAATTTAATTTATTTTTATTATTTTATATTTTAATTTTTATGAGAAATAATAAAAAATAATTATTAAAAATAAATAATTTATTTATTTTAAATTAAATTAAATCATATTAAATTTAATAAATTTTTTAAAACAAAAAAATAAAATTCATAAAAATTTAAAAATTAAATTATTTCTTATATTTTAATATTCAAAATATAAAATTTAATTATATTTAATTTATAAATAAAATTATTTTTTATTTTTATATTCTAAACACGACTTAATTATATTTGATTTATAAATTAAATTATTTTTTATTTTTTTACATTCCAAACACACTCACGTGTAAATATATATATGAATGAATTTTTTTATGTATAATTATTACATGATAAAATAATGTAAATAATTAGATAAATACAAAGATTTAAAAGAGTGAGCCTCTAGCAAAATTTATGGATATTATTTTAAGATATTTGTATTTATTTATCTTTTCATATGATTTTATCAAATGAAAAACAAATATAAAAAGTTGGGGTTGGATCATTGAAACCCCCACCAGTCACGGATCAGATCACAGCATAGATTTGTAGCTACATAACAGTATCGCTGCCACTTGGTCGCCAACCATGCTAGTACTAATAAAGCCCACGATCCACAAACCCCACTATTACTTAACCAATGACAAGGAACACAGATGAAATCAAGGATAAGATGAACTGAACAAAATTGAACAAATTTCTAGAACACAAGTCATTTTCCCTTCATGGCCACAAGGGGATTACCCCATACCCTATTTCTTTTGGTGACAAAAACTGTTCTGTGATTTGACAGAATATCAGAGATGCAGCAACCAACAGACTCACACCTTGTATTTACTATCTTCCAAATCAAATGCACATGTAGGCCAAACCTCCCCAAGAATATATATACTGTATAAAAGCTGAAGTATCATCGTGTCTGTGGACTCCAAATACGATTAGACATGTAATCATCATTACACTAAAAAACTGGTATTGGTATGTCCCGCGTGGACACACCAGAGAAGCTTCGTGCTTGCATTTTGTCCTTATGTCTTCCATACTCGAATGGTGCCATCCACAGAAGCAGTTACCATGCAGTTTTCCTTTGGGTGATAACTGACACTTGTTACCTGACAAAGAAAATCCATATGCATTATATCATTGTAATAACCTTCCCAAAGGAGTTGATTAAAAGAAAACTATGCACAAAGCTTCGCATCTCTGAAACAAAAACAACTATTACATTACAAAATCCAAAATACCATCAGTCATAGCTGCAATAGGCAGACTATTTTTGTACAAACAAAATGAAGCATAAAACTCCATAGTTTAAGGTAATGATGACTTTGTCATTAGACTTGAAACTGACAATAATAAAATGCAGCATAAAGAATATTAATTAATGCAAAAACAAAGTTCCAGTAAATATTTCAAGATAATCAGCAGCAGACAAAGAGTTGCATCAACAATAACTGCCCGAAATGTTCTGTGACGGACAAAAAATTTGTTCCACAACTAAATTGTCATATTATTTCAACTATTAATTGTTTGTGATAACAATTTTCACACTGGGCTTCTACACAATGCAAAAAAAAGTGGCTCACTCAAACATCATCCACTTCATGAGAAATCATATAATTTAAATGGACAAGCATAATTTTATTAGACAGCATTTTTATAAAAGGATATCAAGTCAGTACTAAGACGAACTCAGTTTTCCTTTGTTGAAGCTTAAGAAGGAATTGAAAACTTGAGGAAGCCACAATCATGATTCATGTCAAATTATTAGTCCAGGAAAGGTCTATAATGTCCTCTTAGTATCATCCTAACACAGCTTTCTTCTAGAAAGAATGAAGTAGTAAAAAAATTTTACCACTGAGGTATGAGCTCTGAATCTTGACACAACAGATGCATCTACAAGATCCCAGAAATAGATGAATCCATCCTCAGAGCCACCGGTTACATGAGCATCCGTATTTGTAAGGCAGCAATCCAATTTGTAAGACTGAGGATAATTCAATAGAAATGATCAAATTCCATAAAAGGATTAAGCCAAAAAGCTTGCAGTGGACAAAGTTAAGTTACTTAAAACACACGAAAAATATGCTTTAAGAATGAATAATTGCCGGAATCAATAAATGGTACTCAGAAATGCAGATATACAAATGACAGTGAATCTCAACTTGTAGCCCACAATTATTTGGGAGCAGGTATCTGGTACCTTCCTGTATCATTAGATAATGCTACATGTGGAACATTAGAAAGTGCTAAAACCAGATTTAGGCATCTGCAGACTAACCTTATTAGTATGGCCTTTATATTCTTGTAATAGTTCACCTGTAGATCTGTCACAAGAAAGGACAATGAAACTAGCAGAGATAAAGACCCCATAGTAAATTTCCCAAAAATGTTACAAACATACCTGTCCAAAAGACGCAGAGTAGAATCTAAACAACCAGCTAGAATGCAGTTACCATCATTTGACATTGATATACAGTTGACAGGTTGCCCTAAGTCATCGGATATTTCTCTATTGAATAGAAAAGAGAACATTAGTAGAATTTCATAATGCAAATAAATTTTATTGCAACAGTAAAATAATCTAACGTAAGTGCATCTCTTTCATTTTAAAATATCACCTAACAAATATTACTTGAGAAGTTTTTTAAACATAAATTCACAAATTACAAAAAAAAAATGGTCTTGAAGTTTCTAAATATGGTGCTACAAACCTGCCAATACGAATGTCAAACGTTCGAACAGTTCCATCAACGCTTCCTCCAATAATTTCAGTTTTTGTTAAACAAACAGACATCACACTATCTGCAAATGTGTCAATAATCTGCACATCAATTGCAACTCTTGATTAATAAGGCAGTAGTAAGAAATTGAGTAAATTGCATGATAATAAATAATTGCGATAAGGAAAAAAAATTAGTTTTGGGGGTGGGGGCGGGAGGGGAGATGAGTTGATGAAATCCACCTGAATTGGCTCAGTGCTGTGGGATCTGCAGTCCCAAGCACGCAATGATTGATCATAGCCCGCAGAGACTACAACAGACGAATACTCATTGAATTTTACAGCATTTACCTGTAGATGAAATTATCAATCAGAAACTATAAAAGTGACATCTAAAGCTCTACAGTCAACTTTTAAGGTCAATATATATCCATATATTGCAAAAACAATCATTTGGAAGCTCAACAACACCACTTTAAATTATGAGGATCTTAAGTTTTTTTTTATCCATGTATAGGAATTAAAAATGGATTATAATATTTGGGAAAATAAAAATAATTACAGGGAAAATTTGTTGAAGGTGCGCATAGGTGTGGAACCAGTGCATACAACTACTGTCATTTGTCAAAGTAAAAGGAAATAACGACATTCAAACAAGAAAAGAGACATATACCATCCTTCCCATTCATTCATTCAAAGAGAAAAAGGACTGACATAAAAATGGTGAAATGAATATTGTGTTTTCCAAAGTGAGAATAAAAATACCTCACCATCATGGCCACGGAATTTTCGAATTACACGTCCAGTTGCAACATCCCAATAAAAGATCTGTCGATCTCCACCACATGAACATAACTTGGCATTGTCCCTAGAATAAACATGATAAATGTATTATGAAGTGAAGTGTTGTGGTGTTGGCCCCAGAGCCTGCACAGATGCACTCTCAGTCCCAAGAATCAGATTTTCTTCGAAATTAGATTATGAATATAGATATGATGAATGAAGTAAAGATACGAGAGAGAGAGAGTGTGTGTGTACGGGGTGACATGGACATCGCGGACTTCGCGGCCGTGTGATTTATAGGTCTTGATATGGATGCCACGGTGAGGATTCCAGAGGCGTATGGTACGGTCTTTGCCACAACTCAGGCAATAATTGCCGTCGCCGTTGAACCTAGCTGCCAATACGGCACCCTCGTGCCCCTTCAGCACGTTAACCTCCTTCCGTGGAAGATCTTCCGTGCTCATCTCTTCAGTAGCCTGAAAAGCCCTATCAACAATGACGATGCGTTTAGTGTGCTTCTGTCAAAATGGGCCAACCCGTCCTGATTAAGTGGGTTAAATGGCCCAATCAAAAACAATCCAATTTTTTTAGCTGAATTTTCACTATCGTAACCCGTTTCACCTACCATTTCCTTGTCCAAGATATCTAGCCTTCAAGCATTTCTCACTGATATTTAGCTCATTATCCTTCTTAAATTTCTCACTATCAACCACAAGAAATAGCTCATGAGATTCTCAATCAAGCCTAAAACAAGGTTACAAAGATGATTCATCCTTCAAAAGGAAAAATACGCCCCATCCTAACATTCAAGTATCTTGCTAATCTTCCAAAAAACAAGATACAACAAAGAAGCATGAGTACAGAGTACTTCTAAAATCTTTCACCTTCATAGAAAGATAATTTCTTGGTACTAGATTGGTGAAAGCAGAATTCATATTTCATAATTCATACTGACACCAAACTTCAAACACACACACATACACAAATATTATACACACACACACACAAATATTATACGCACACACTGCACAGAACTGTGCGAACATTCAATTCAAAACAGCATTGAGATCCTAATGTAAAATCATGTATTGCAAAAACAGTAACAACTAATTCAAATTGATATCCATGGCCATTTGTAAAATAGGTTGACAAGGCTATGACTAACCAACTACAATGCAGGGTTCAACATAATGAGACATTGAAACTGATATAGCTATGAGCCCTTTTCAGTGTAAATCTGCTATCTGTAATTAATCATATCAGAATATTGCAAATTTGCAATCCATGGCCATTTGAAATAATTAAATAAATTGACTAAGCTAGACAACTAAAAACAGGTTAGAACACCAATATAGCACTGAAAACTAACATGGCTATAACACTTTTTAAGCAAAGCTTCTCTCTGTAATCAAATACAAATTTAAACAGGGCAAAGGCTACAGAACCATCACTGCAGAAACATCCTTTGAAAACCATTATCATCAAAACATGAGGAAGAGAAAAACTCTCAGTGCCATATATCACAATTCCCCTCTTGATTTGAAAGTTTTGCTGTATGAGTGCAAATGAAGCATCTTCTTTTTTTTGTTCCATATCTCAAATAACTTTTCAAAACTCTGCTGACATAATCTGATAACTTTTTATCCTCTCTATAAGAGAATTTTGGACATTGAATTTACACATCTGATGAGATCCCCAATGGGGGAAATCTTTAACACAGATGTTGCTAGGTTTTTAAGTGCCCGTTGCTAACATTATATTGGTTTTTTTACATGATAAACATCACTAGTATCAAGAGGCAGCAAGGAAATTATCTTTCTCACAGGCAGCTATGCCCTCCATGTCTACCATCATTCAAAAACCATGTTTCATTGACCACTGCACTAGTATCTACAGCTTGAAAAGCATCTTTAGAAGTGCAATTAAAACAATATGACCGAACATTATATTGATACAGAAAGATGGAATACAGTGTCCCAGAAAGAAAAATTGGTGGCTGAAATTTCTTATGCTAAAGAACGATAACACAACACAAACATCCTAATGCGTTATCATCAACACATTCCTATCATTGCAAATTACATAAGAAACAAAACCTCAACATTCTTAAACTTAAACTTCAAATATACAACTAAGATTGAAAAACATGACCCTTACTCCTCCCAAACTTCAAAACCTCATCGCTTAAACTTAAATTCAAATCCACACAGACCCCTTTAGATCAATCTTAAATTACTTACTCGTAGACGTCTCGTCGTGGGGCTGTGTGAGCAGAGGTGGTGGCTGGGACGAAATGAGAACAGCAACGGTGGTGGTTGGGCTTGGGACGAAACGAGAGGACAGGTGGTCTGGTCACGAACTTGTCGCCGGTGGTGGCTGGGCCGAGAGGAGAGGAGGAATTCGGGTGAGAGAGGGCTGAGATTGAGAGCAACAATGGCTGCGATGCAGGAGGGCGCTTAGGGAGGAAAGGCAAGGGTTCCCAATTTGGGGATGAAATGAAATGAGGAGAGGATCGCTGACGCTGGATGGATTGGCTCAAAGAAAGAAACGAAGGAAATGGCAACACTAAGGCAAAACGACGTTGAATTACTCGGGTCTTCGGGTGATTGGGTCGGCTTTTTGGATTAGTTTGTTGAACCCAAAACTAGAGCCGTCAAAAAGGTCCAGCCCAGCAAGCCCTAGCCCACGTGGGCTAGGGCCAAAAAGCCCACAAGATAAAAAAAGCCCATAGGGCCAAGTGGGTTAGGGCTGGCCCATGGACTGACCCACTAATAATTTTTTTACCCTCCTATTTAATGGACTGGCCCTAGCCCACCCCATGGGCCAGCCCATTAAAAAAACAAAACTGTAAACCATATATATTAGTAACTCACTATCAGGTAGTTATTCAAAACTAAAGTGTTCCCTTACTGATTTCATAAATTGGAACAAAACAGTTCAACACCTTTCTTTTCTTTAACCATACACTTTCCATTCAACATTACTTGCATCATAACTATAGTATCAATAAATTTCAATAAACAAAGTAACACGACCAACACGCTCAACTAAGAATTTTATCAATGTGATTAGAGGAGAATGCATGCAAGTCATAATTAACCCACTCAATTCCTCGTTAATCTTCAATTTCATCTTCTTGATGCATATTCGACTCGGTTGCTAATATCTCGTAACCAAAAGCTTTACAATCATCTTTCATCCTCATAGACATGTCCCTTATTTACCTGATCATCATTAGACAAGTTTTCTTCCAACATGCACTCAATCTTCCAAACTTGCATAAAATACAAGTTCGAGGTCGGGTAAGATGAACCAGAGATCATGTTAGTAGTCTCATGAAATGGTTCTAGGAATTCACACATTTTCTCTCCCCTCCGCCATTCTTCATCTAATGGAGAATGCATTAGATGAATTATATATATATATATATATTAAAAGTCTCATGAAAAATATAAATTCCATTCAATAAGCATGTGCTTAATACAAGGTTAGAGCTTCCTCCATATTGTTCAATAATTGTCATGTGTAAAAATGTCTTCATCCTTTCTATCATCTTGGCCAACAAATTCAGGATTTAAATCCATATTTACATACTTCATACATTTATTCCTCACCACTGGATTCATTAACTACAAATGTTTGATTTTCATTTTTTCCCATCTCCTACATCTCAACACATCAAGAACAAAAACAGAAGTCTCGGAGGAAAGAATCTATTTATAATCTATTTATCTATCTATCTATCTATAATCTACAATCTAATATAAAAGTTCTTTCACTAATTTTATCACATGGCTTTTTTTTAAATTTAAAATTTTTTAATACTCTTCAATTATAATAACTTGATTTTGATTAATTTTTGACTTTTCATTCCTCTCCTTTATATCTTTCATGAGACTTTTCATATATATATATATATATATTGCATATCCCGATCTCGGCAGGTGGCCATTCATTAAGGATTTTAATTATTCTTGGTGTGTATTGAATAAAAATGTACTAAATTATTTAACTGTATAGCATTACTTAACCAAAATAATGTCATTTATGGGATAAGAAAGAATGCATGACATATTTATTTTAAACCTTTTTCTTTTTATATACAGAGATTATTGCATTATGAATTTATGATAATGATACATATTCATTGTTCTTTTTGTATTATAACATCTCATATTCATTCTATAAAGTAAAATTTTCTCCTAATTTAATGCAAGTAACCATATTCTTTTTGCACCAAAGGAGTAACGCAAACTACCTTAAAATCAATTACAATCAATTAGTTCAAACTAAATAAGCAACCTTTTGTCAACCTAGGCAAAACACATCACCATACCATTACAATTTACAAACAACAAACCAGGCCAAAATTTGTGCTCATGCAACTGATCTCAGAAAGGTGAAGGAACTATTTGGAAAAATCGATCATGTTATGTCTGCCATCTTCTCCTTCCCAGTTAGGAAGTTACACATATAATATCAATCAAAAACAATAATCAAGATTCCAAAAGGATTCTTTTAACTCTTCTTTTCTTCTCAATTTCCTTTGAACATATCTCTGTAACGTAGAATGGAGTCATAAGTTATTTATGACTTAACCAAAATAACAAAGTCTCAAGGCAAGAGAGGCAGCTTTGGCTTATGCAAAACAGCAGAAGGAAGGACTTCTTTTGCTGTCCATAAGGCCAATGGAGTAGAATCATAGTTCAAACATATTGCTGCCACAGTTGCTTGGTTATCATAAAAGGCTGCATCAAAGCTGCGGCCCTTTAAGCTCAAACACAAATCTGAACTTGGTTATCCTTCTTGAGCTTTAGAAGTGACTAATATAAGCCAAGATTTATTCTCCCCATTATTTTTCCAGAAAATTGACAGGAAAGGTAGTCCAGTGATAATGGTTCTTTTCAGTCACCATTGAAAAAAAAAATACAAAGAAATGACTTGTATTCTTTTCCATCATTATCTGGTTTGCCTCGTTAAGGGGGCAAGGAGTCTTTTCATATATTTTAATATCTCTGAGAACATAATTAGTTTTGCAACATAAAAAGCTTTTTCTGTTTACACCATTAATCATCAGAGAACAAACAAAAAGGGAACAAAGTAATCCATGTTCTTTAATCTTTATATGGTTTTCAGGTTCTCCGTTTTATTAAATTGAGCTTAATCCCAGCCCAAACAAAAAAGTTGTCAGTGAAAAATTTGAATGCCTGCTATTTCTAAGGTACATACGCTCAGTTACTTCTAAGAAACAAAAAAAAAACTAAAATAAAAAATCTGAAGGAACACTGAATATAACCAAACATCAATGTAAATTTGTCCAGATACAAATATAACCAACGAAATTTCTGATATAAAATGTGCATTTCATCTGATAACCAATAACTGGGCATGGGCAACATCTTTAGTCCAGACAAGATCTTTAGAATATAAATAATCTAAAAGGAAAGAGAAAGAGCTTTCCAGCTCCGGGCAAACTACTGACTCCATCCAGAATGCCATAATTCAATAGATTTAGACCTTTAATGGTATCTTCTGAGCTGCAAGAGCTTCAGCCTCTAGAGTTGGTTCCCAGTTCCCACAATATTGTAGAGTTAAAAGAAACACCCGTTCTACCGAAATCCCTAATAGCAACAAATCTAATAAGAAAATAGAGGAAAGAAGGGGAAAAATGCTTACTTTCCGATGCAATCCCTGAGAACCTCTTCGGTTTCTTCGCACTTCCTGATGAACTTTCCGGGCTCCACTTCCTCTGTTATGTATTGCGATTTCACAATCTTTTGTGGATTCTACTGATGGGATCTGAGCAAAACTCATTGAAATTAAAAGAATTGGAGTTGGATTCTAGAAACAAACCTCGTATCCCTGTTGAGTGACACAGAGAGAGAAAGAGAATAGGACCAAGTGGTAGGAGACTGAAAAGGGTGTGCGAGCCTGCGAGTGCGACCAAGTGGGAACTCCGGTAGCGGTGCAGACGGCGGCTCCGGTGAGATGCTTCAGGCACTGCCGTTCAGTGTGGTAATTGGAGTGAATTAGGGTTTTTTAAGGATGAAAAGAATTTCGGAATTAAAATTATAACAAAATTAACCTAAACACTTGACCCAATAATTATGCAGGTTGATTAGATTTATTTGAATTAATTTGATGACACGAATCGATTTAAAAATTTTATATTGAATGGAGTCACGTTAGTGGAGTTATCGAGTCAACTCGAACCCACGTGTAACCTGTGATCAATCTCCGATCGTTAGTCTAAAAAAAAAAGTCCCTGTTCGTTATAGTAAGAAACCTTCAATGAAGTTGAAATAAATAAATAAGTAAAATTGTCAACAGTTGGTGGAAGTGATTACCAAAGGTGTTTTTATACTACTTTTTTTATATCACTTACGCAGTTGGTTTTAAGGTAATGGTTGGCCCCTTCAATTATTGTATCTTTAATATTTGACATGTTATGTTTTTTCTTATATTTTTTATTTGCATAAAGCTGACCCCTTTACACTGGTCATTTAAATCTGTTCTAATTTTGCTATTAAATACGTGTATTAATTAGTTAATAAAATAATAATTTATTAATATATATAATTAATCCTAAATTTGTATATTATTACTTACTGTAAAGTGGTGTAAGGACCTAAATTTGTATATTATTAACTACTATAAAGTGGTGTGAGGAAAAGTAGAGGGAGTAGAAATTTTTGTTATGAAAGGTCGCATATTGGTGCAAAATGAAGGCAATTACATGCTTTCAAACGGGTTTTTATTTTCTATATTCCCATGAACATTCACAATGCTAAGCCCGGGCAGTTAAGAGAACCATTGCTTTCTTTCATTCACCCCCTCCACTCTTCGTTGATTAAAAACAATTAAATTACGCAAAATGGGAACAATGATAACTAGTATAACTAGTTTGACAACCCAACAATTTTTCATCATCAAACTTTGCTTTTGCCTATATCATCTGGGAAGTCACAAAAGCATAATTTTCATGGCTCTCAACATGGATTGTTCTTATTGACCCTTGCTAGCTTTGTTGTATATGAAACAGCAACAAGAGACTTGTTGATGAAGAAGCCAAAACACGACCTCGCTGTCAGGCTTCAAATGAATGGAGGAAACCTCATGGAGTGCTGGATCTCCCTCATAATGGAGTTAAGATCGTGTTCCAATGAGATTGTGCTTTTCTTCATCAATGGTCAGGCTTATCCTTCTTGTTGCGTGTAATTGATAGAATTACATACATATCCCAAGCAAGTATAACCAGAACCACAGGCGGAACATCATTGGCCTGAGGGGGCAGCTGCTCCCCCCCAAAAATTCTGCACCCTTTTTTTATAATATATACTTATCTTCAAGTTTTGCGGAAGTTATTTTTTTTTCTTTAACCAATTTACATGAGTACTCCTCTTGCATTGTTCAATTATTTATTATAGTCATTGATGAACAATATTTTACTGTTAGAATACATTATATAATGAATCTCCTTGATATATCTATTATTTAGAACGGTGTCCCAACTCTTAGAATAACATATCTAATCTATTATTCTTTATTATGTACTCTTTTATTTTTTTTCAGTTTTAATATTTTTTTTATTGTGTCTCCAACCATTTTGTAGTACTTCACTGAACTGAAATTTATCTTATTTTCAAGTCCAAAAGTAAGTTTTTGTGTGAGCTAATAATTTCGACTCCTCAAAATTTAAGCTGAAGTTACGCCAATGACGAGAACAAGTAATTACTTGTATTTTATTTATCAAAGAGCACCATTATTTAGTAGTTAGTACTACAATAATAACAATTAAGTCTTTTTTTATTAATCCTGTGTTTAGATATTTTTTCATTAATAGAACAGAATAGAATAGGTGGAGATGGATCGGAAAGGAAAGGAATAGAATAAAAAATAGTTCCCCCCTCTTTGTTTGGAAGATTCATTAATGGAACGGAACATATGTTTCCTCCATTCTACTTCAATTTTGAGGAAAACAAAAATTAGACATTTGAGGGGAAGATGAGAGAAATGATTCCCCATGTGTTCCGTTCCGTTCTTATGCATTTTAAAACTTTCAAATACAAAAACTTATTTCTGTTCCCCTCATTTCCTTTCCATTCCCCCCATTACCTGTCATCCAAACATAGTTTAAGTGAAATTGACTATATGGATCAAACGACGATCATCATGCTCTATCATATATCAATCCATTATTTGGTAATTAGTACTAATTAAACAATTTTATTTTGTTTGACCAAATATTGTAAAACAGAGATACAAACACATTGGCAGAGACGAATCTATGTGTTAAGTTATGGGGACATATGTCCTCATTCTACTTTAAAACTTTTTTTTTACCCTATATCGATATATATCTTTCTTATTTTTTTTATATGTGTAATTTTTGCCTCCATACCCCTACTCATGAATATATTATTTTTGTTGAATGATTGTTTGGTTACATATATATAGAGAGAATTGATAGTATTAATAATGAAAAGATCATTCAATATTTTCAAAATATGAAAATATGAAGGAAACAATTGTAAATTGATCTTTTATAATTTTGTATTAATATATTTTTTGATATATAAATATAATTATTAAAAAAAATTTATACTTCTATATTGATAGTATTACATTTATCCTCATTATTTAAAATTTTTACATCCGTCACTGCACATGAGCATGGAAAAATATCGATCCATGGCACAATCATGAACATTTTCTGAGAATTCTAATTCGCTTCCACCTTGACTCCATGTAGTAAGAAGGATGACCTTGAGTTTGTTTATAAACACCAAATTTGAAATAGTGAGAGCTACCACCATGGCCTGGTGCTTCATAAACCTGAACTCCATCGACATAGACCTTTACATCGGAGGCCTCCACATCATGGATCACATTTAACTGGAACCATCTATTCCATATGTTTGGAACCAGGACTGGACTACTATAATAAAAAAGTGAATCGTTGTAAGTTCTAACCATAAGAGTTGTGGCACGAGGAGGACGCGCCCCAAACACTTGCATAATGCACACGCCAGTTGTACCATTAGGGACAAACCCTTGCCCTTCGAATTGCCATACCCCAGTTGAATAATCATAGCCCTGCAAGGTACAGATAATAAATATATTAGGAGCCAGTGAGCCACATAAATAGTACAGACTGTAGAGTGTATATTTGAGCAAACGAGATTGTTCAGTTTACTCTAATGCGGATTTCTGATCGAGACCCTTTGCGGTTTGGCATCATAGGTTTGTCTGTGGAGTATACCCATAACTTGTGTACTCCATCTATAAAACTATAGCGTGCGCTTACTGGTAAATCGTAAGGCGCTTGATTAACAAAGTTGGAGGTGTTTAATGGGAGTTCAGTGAAACCAAGTGTTAAGTCCACTGGTGAGCTGGTTGAAGTGTGCATGACTGATGAAAAATAAACAGCCATGGTCAGAAGAGCAATCTGATACAGAGTGCCCATATCTTTCTGCTCAAGCCGAGGAATTGAGAATTTGGTTTGGTGATTAAGGTGGAAGCTGTTTGAATGATGCTGCTGACATATATACCGGGTTTAGCCTGCAGCATAATTATAATTAAATTGGAGAATATTCTAAGCACACCTAAAATAGTTTTACTTGTTCTAAGCCATATTCCATTGTCATTACACATTTGTATTTGCCTGTGAGACTGCTGTGGCTTCGGCCACGTCAGCGAGGGATCCAGGTGAGGCAAGCGAGAGCCCAAATTTATTTAGTCGAATATAAAGTTTTTGTTTAACTCATATTTTGTTTCTTTAAATTTTTATTTTTGTCCATATAATTTATATATAAATAAAAAATTAGATAAACAATTTTTTGGTATACAAAAAAAAAAAATAATGTGCATAGTCATTAAATTGCATGCAAATCTATATAGAAAAATAATAATATGATCATATATAAATTAAGCTTTAGCTCATTATACTTTTATATTATTAAGTCTTTCTGACCGTATCCGGATATCGCTTCTTAAGGATCAAACCCGACATATACGTTACTGGGATCCGGATTACGCCTCTCAGCAGTATAATTGTACACGGATACTAGTCGTACTCCCCAACCAACACTCCCTAGGTCTGCGCATGACCTGGTACAGTTTGTGGTGACCTTTACAGTATGGGGACCATGACTACCTGTTACAGTGGTTGGCCACTAATGCGACAGGCCCGAGATTTCAGGGATCTGCCTGAATGATCGTGGGAGGGAGGCACCCTCCGTCAGGGCTCTGCTAGAATGATCGTGGGAGGAGGCACACCATCCCCCGTCAGGCCACGATCTCCACATGCCTACACTCGGTAACGAATGCTCAAAGACTCTACGCATGTACTATAAGTATAAGGAAAATACCATTTTAATAAGGTAACCATAACTCTCACGGTGTATATCCACTTAGTGTCTGGTCTAACTTGAGCGTTGGAGTCTCTTTGCAGGTACCCAACCTCCCTGTTCGAGACTCTCAGAGGCAGCAACCACACAAGAAGGAGGAAACCACCGTTCACATGTCCTTCCGGGCACCCTCTGGTTCTACATCAGAACATTGGCGACGTCTGTGGGTACCATAAATTTATAATCCCACCCAGACATGGTAAACACGAGACAAAACTCAAGGAGAGACGTTGCGCAAACTTTTGCTCACCATAGGCAGGGTTTTGTTATGCAACACCCTCCCCACTTTGTCCCGCCACCTACCGTTGGAACCTCTGCCGCGAGAAACCAGGCACCCAACGCAGAGTACCAGCGCGAGGGGCATTTCACCTCGGTTTCAGACGAAAGTCCCAACCCCTCATGCAAGATCTCAACAAGGGATAGATTTGGAATCCAAGGCCAAGGGGGAACCCCAACACCCAAAAACACAGAGTCCCAGTGCATCAGCGCTTAGGAATGCCAAATGGGGATGTCGGTGACCGAGCATCTCACTCTGAGCGTGGGAGCCAATCTTATATGTCCCAACGTCAGTTCCAGGACATGCTACAACAACACATGACCATGCTGAATGAGCAATATCAGAGACTGGAAGACATGCAGAGAGCCATGCATGACAACCAACCCAGGTCGAACCATACTGACGGAGGACATAAGGCAGAGAATAATCAAAAGAGGGGTCATGCCGAAACTACGGTATCTAACGTCGAAAACAACAACTCCAACTGAGGCATTCAGGAATACCCTTTCTCTGACCAACTTATGGAGTACCGGGTCCCCAAGGAACTTTAAGTTCCCTGCCAACCTGGAGATTTACGATAGAACCACGGACCCCCAAGAGCACGTAAATGCCTTTGAACAATCCATGTGCTTTCATGGCAGATCCATGGAATTATTATGCCATGCTTTCCCTCTCTCTCTCAAGAACGGAGCCCTCAAATGGTTCTCCGGTCTACTACGAGATGAGCCCCTCCGTGATTATGTAAGACGGTTCATGGCGGCATGTACCAACGTGGAAAGCTTTGATGACAAGATCGCCTTGCACTACGCCAGGAGCGGTCTTTGTGTGGGGTCCGAATTCTTTGTGTCCCTCGTAAAGAAGAAGCTCGAGAACTTGGGCGAGTTCCAGAGATGGTCCCAAAAGTACGTCAACCTGGAGGAAGCAACAGAGGACCAAAGGAGATGAGATAAAGATGAGCGCACTCATCAAAAACCCAATCACGATTCCTCACGGTCTCGGCATCCTAAAGGTAGTCCACCTCGGAGAAGGTTTTCCGAGTACACCCCCTAAACGTCTCACGAGAAACAATCTTGAGGGAAGTGATGCAGACCGAGTTTCAGAATATAAGGAGGCCACCCCCCATTAAAAAACACAAGCAAAAAGACCACTCCAAACATTGCGCGTGGCATAAAGGTTACGACTACGACACTGAAGACTGCTACCAACTGCGCGACGCCATTGAGTTCCTAATCAAGGCGAGACGATTGTAGCAATATGTCCTCTGAGCCCAAAGTGAGGAGCATCATGGTAGGCGCAGAGAGGATAAGGGACAGAGTTCGTCTCCTTCCTAAACTAGGAGAAATTGAAGTCCGAGGAGAAGATCCCGGACACCACCCCGCCGAAATGATAATGACCGGCAGAGAAGGAACATGGACCCTTCACCCAATGACAATGACGATTGTCGCCTAGAACCAAACATGACGATCAACACTATTGCGGGAGGATTCGATGGAGGAGGGCTGTCAAATGGAGCACGAAAGAAAGCATTAAGAATGGCGGTATTCAGCGTCTCCCATTCTGAATCTAAACCCAACACCACGGAAAAAAAAGACGTCATACATTACCTTTTTGGACGAGGACTATGGTAGAATCATCCCGGACCATGACGATCCCCTCGTCATTTCCGGGGTCATTTCCAATGCTGAAGTCCGCTGAATTTTCGTGGATTAAGGAAGCTCGTCAGATATTATGTTCCTGAACCTCTACCAGAAGCTAGAACTCTCGCGGTCGGATTTGACCCCTCATAAAGGGGAACTCATGGGGTTCACGGGTGAGAAGATCACCCCGGTTGGGTACTATGAAACCCATCTGACTCTAGGTTCCTCCAAGCTTTTTAGAACAGTCAAGGTGAAGTTCTTGGTCGTAGATTGCCATTCAGCTTACAACATCATCCTTGGCTATCCTTCCCTAAATGTCCTTGGCGCCGTGGTATCCACCACCCACCTTGTCATGAAATTCCCCAATAAGCACAACGAGGTGGTCACTGTCAAGGGCGACTAAGTTGTCGCCAGGAAATGCTACAACGAAAGTCTGAAAATCTGCAGGGCCTCGAAAATAGGAAAATCTATCAATCCCGGCCCAGTCTTGGATCAGGTCAACATACTGATGACCGAGTTGGATGCTAGAAACGAACTTTGCGGCATCAGACCCCAGCTAGAGGGTGAACTATAGCCTCTCCAACTTGGAGACAGGCCAAGCCAGATTACCAAGATCGGAGCTCAGTTGGGAGATGACGAAAAACAACAATTGATTAAACTATTGTTGAAAAATAAGGACCTCTTTGCCTGGATGTCGTCTAACATGCCCGGACTCGACCCTTCCTTCATCTGCCACCGTTTGTCCATTAGCAAAGATATGAAGCCAGTCGCTCAGAAAAAGAGGAAGGTCAACCCTGAAAGGCAACAGGTTATCGAGGAGCAAGTAAAAGAATTGCTAAGTTGCGGGTTCATTAGGGAGATTGCTTATACCACGTGGCTATCCAACGTGGTCCTGGTGAAAAAACCTAACGGGAAGTGGAGAATGTGTGTGGATTACATAGATTTGAACAAAATCTGCCCAAAAGATCCATATCCATTTCTCAATGTGGACTAATTGGTTGACAACTCTTCGGGCTTCAAGTGGCTATCGTTCATGGATGCCTACTCCGGGTACAACCAGATTCTGATGTATCCTGGAGATGAAGATAAAATTACCTTCATCACTAGAAGGGCGAGCTACTGCTATAGGGTTATGCCCTTCGGACTAAAAAATACATGAGCCACCTATCAAAGAATGATGAATAAAGTTTTCAAGAACCAAGTGGGGAAGATGCTAGAAGTCTACATTGATGATATAATAGTAAAGACCCCACTGGGCGGATCACATACAGCGGATCTTGATGAAGTCTTTGCCTAAGTCCGAAAGCACAATATGAGACCGAACCCAGAAAAGTGCGCCTTTGGGGTCCATGCCGGAAAAATTTTGGGGTTCATGCTAACCCACCGCGGAATTGAAGCCAATCTTGACAAGTGTTAGGCTGTGCTCGACATGAGAAGTCCCCGATGTGTCAAGAAGGTACAACAGCTGATAGGAAGGGTAGCAACCCTCACACGGTTCCTCTCCAAAGCAGCCCATAAGTCTCTTCCTCTATTCAAACTACTCAAAAAGGGAAGAAGTTTTGAATGAACCCCAGAGTGCGAGGACGCCTTTCAATCCTTGAAAAAGCTTATGTCCTTTCCTCCAATCTTGTTAAGACCAAACAATGGAGAGACACTCTTCCTGTACCTCTCAGTCCACGAAGAGGCTATAAGCTCAATGCTAATCGGGAGACGGATGAGGGTCAAAAACTAGTATACTTCGTGAGCAAAGTGCTCCAAGGACCAGAACTCTGGCATCAGAAGATCGAGAAGCTTGTATTTGCCCTGATCACCATGGCAAGAAGACTACGACAGTACTTCTAGTGCTACCCCATGATAGTAAGGACGGACCAAACCATCCGCTAAGTGTTGCACAAACTAGATCTGGCAGGAAGAATGATTGCTTAGTCAATCGAACTCTCTGAGTTCGGAATCACCTACGAAACACGGCTCGCAATAAAAAGCCAGACGTTGTCCGATTTCTTGGTAGAACTTACTTATGTCCCAAGGAACCCAGAAAGAATCTCTTAGACCATCTTTGTTGATGGATCCTCGAACCCCAAGGGAAGTGGAGCCGGAGTAATTCAGGAGAATTCAGAAGGATTGACGCTGAATCATTCCTTGAAGTTCGAGTTCCCTACCTTGAATAACCAAGCTGAGTACGAAGCATGCATTGCCGGAATAACCATGGCAAAAGCCATTGGAGCAACTAGGATCATACTTTGTAGCGATTCACAGTTAGCAACCTCCCAAATCCGAGGCGAATATCAAGCCAATGAGCCTCTCTTGCAAAGATACTTGGTCAACGTCCAAGAACTCCTTAAAGGCTTCGAAGAAACAAAGATTGTGCACATTCCAAGGGAGCAAAACTCCAGAGCTGACCTCTTATCTAAACTTGCCAACACCAAAAGCCTTGGCAACAACCGATCAGTGATCCAGCAAACCCTTCCTCAGCTTTCTATCACGGATAACGTCATTTTTCAGGTAGAAGAAGAAGGGACATCTTGGATCACCCCTATCAAGGAATACTTACAGTCTGGAGTCGTGCCTTCAGACCACAAAGAAGCCTCAAAGCTAATCAAGTCAGCAGTAAGGTACACCATCTACGACGGTCGTTTGTACCGATATGACTTCTCTTCTCCCCTTCTCAAATGCCTCATCCAAAGGAAGTAGAATACGTTCTAGCTGAGGTTCATGAAGGAAGTTGCGGACACCACTTAGGAGGCAAAACACTGGCCTTGAAAGCACTAAGGGCAGGGTACTATTGGCCAATAATGGAAGCTGATTCCCATGCACATATCCGGATTTATGTCAAGTGTCAGTGCCATTCAGACCACTATAATACCCTCTCAGAGGAGCTATTCACAATGTCTGTATCCTGGTCATTCTATAAATGAGGTATGGACATCTTGGGCCCATTCCCCCAAGCCCCAGGCCAGCTGAAATATCTGGTGGTAACGGTAAATTTTTTCACGAAGTGGATTGAGGCAGAACCCTTAGCCACAATCATTGCATCCCGAATTCAGAAATTCACTTAGCGCCACATTATCACCAGGTTTGGGATTTCGGAGTCCATAGTAACAGACAACGGAACTTAGTTCAAAGATAAAGGATTCGAAGAACTACTGGCCAGACTAAAGATAAAACATCACTGCAGCGCTGTAGAAAATTCTAGCACAAACAGACAGGCAGAGACCGCCAACCAGGTTATTGTCTGGGGAATCAAAAGAAGACTGGATGAAGCTAAGGGAAATTGGGCTGAACAACTTGACCACGTCCTCTGGGCCTACAGGACTACTCCCCACTCTACCATAGGTGAAACCCCTTTCAAACTCACATATGGAAGCGAAGCAATGATCCCGGTGGAGATAGGAGAACAAAGTTGGCGTGATCAATAATTTTTGCCTGGCAGTAACCCCGGATTGATCAGAGAAGACCTGGACCTGTTGGAAAAAAGGAGACGCATGACCCACATACGTGATACCGCCATCAAACAAAGGAAGGCGGCCAGATACAATAAAAATGTGGTACCAAGGCATTTCCAACCAGGAGATTTGGTCCTCCGGAGAGCGGACATAGGAGGGAAAAATGCCTCCCAAGGGAAATTAGCCCCTAACTAGGAAGATCCCTACCGTATAGTCGTCAGCACTTGCAAAGGAGCCTACACGCTGGAAACTCTAACAGGGGACACAACCAAGAACTATTAGAATGCAGATAAACTTTGGAAATATTATAGCTAGACACCTATAACGACCTAGTCTTTTAGTAAAAACTAATATTTAATCTGTCCTCATTTGACTTTGCATGGACTTTCGTCCCCCAACACCTATCAATGAAAAGGAGTTACTTAGATGCTACTTTTTCGATAAGAAATAAAAAGGTCCAAGTCAAGAGGCGTAGCACACCAAAGTTGGGGTAGCAAGATACAGGGTCAACACCCGACCTTGATACCCGACATTGACTACTTTAAAGTCAGTGGTACAACGGATCTTATGACCTATGGTCCACCCTTATACCTAAGCCAAGTGGGATTCCGTTTAACCAATATGGTTAATAAGAGGACCCCAGATAAGGTCTAAATAACAACGCATGCCTAAGGTAAAAGGATTCAAAAGCACCAAGCCTTCGGACGATAAATCCTAAGCTAAGGCGTTGTTTCTTACACCTAAGTCCAAAAATTCCATAAGTTTAAACACTATAAACGATGAAGCATGAACTAAGGTGTTTATCCTTGCCTAAGTCCATATTTCCAAAATACTCGTCATCACGAGTAACTGGATAATAGACTAAGGTGTTTTTTATACCTAAGTCCAGAGGGATATTATATACCCAAATATCGCAGTTATGGGACTGTGGACCATGGTTCCCACATTTTATCAAGAAATCTCCTAAGTCCACAGCATGGGTGCGATAGATACCATAAGAGGCATTGGACCCAAAATGGACCACGAAAAAGCAAATATGCAGACAGGCAAATGAGAAGCAAAGGTACATAAATTTAAAACCCCAACCAAACGGGACGATTGTCTTCACAAAATAACAAAAGGCAAAAAGAAAAAAGAATTAGGTTTCAACCCCGCCAGTTGCCGGAGTCTGAGCAGTTCTTGAAGTATCCCCGGAATCGGCTTGAGGAAGGTCCTGCACAAACATGAGCTCCCTGTCATGGAAGACTTTCTCAACACTGAGACTTTCCAAGACAAGGGTGACATCAGGGTTAAACTCCCGAATATGGGCCACGACATTTTAGAACTGCTCTCCTCTGATTTTTTCAGAAATCGCGTCCAGCTCATCCACATCATTCTTCAGTTGAACCACTTGATCACGAAGGGCAGCACTGGCCTCTTCAGCCTCAGCTTTACCTGATTCAAGCTTCTTCTTATCCGCCTCAGCTTCGACCAATGCCCTCTCCAAACTAGTGATCCGCACATGCGCATCTTCATTAAGTTTGAGGGTGGTATTAAGCCTCCGTGCGAACTCCTCAATCTCCTTGTCCTTCCTCTTCAAATCAGCCGACGCTTTCCTGTCGAGTTCCTCGACGGTCATATCGATATATTGGACATCGGCAGTAATGCGGAGAGCCAAAGTTTGTAGTTCGGTCAAAGTTTGAACTAATCTCTGCCGGGATATGTGCCCCATCAGCTCACCTCTCATAAAGTGCTTATCAATGAAAGGTCTGAGGTCAGAATTTCCCGCAATAATAGGCAAGAGAACGACGCCCTCTTCTGCATCGCCATCCGGAGTAATCCTTTTACCCCGGTCTGAAGAATCCTCAGCAACTTTCCTCTTCCTTGATTGAAGATCTTGAGCAGACCCCGGATCCTTAGAGACCTCTTCAACAACGACCTCACGAGGTGTCGGGGCCGAAGCAGAAGGGCCCCCCGAAGACCCCGCCCCCTTCCTCCTCGCCCTAGAAGCATGCAATGCTGCAACAGAAAGCCCAGACGCCATACTGCTCACTGAAACAAAACAAGACAAGCAATTCAGAAGGCAAAAAACTAAGAGTACAGACAAAAATAATCCCACACACGCAAGGTAATCCATCATACTCTACTTCTCACCTAACAAAGCAAAGAGAGGTATGAACTCAACTGTCTTAAGCTCCTCCCGGTTAAGCCCATCATTTTCTTTCTCCAAAGGAACGGTCGAAGTGCTCCAAGCATTCGGCGTCCAATACAAAAGAAACTTCGGTTCCCCATCAGCATTTAGGAAAAAGGGATGGAATCCCTCGGCAGCCATAATATTAAAAAATCTGGTCTTGAATCCTTTGAAGCTATCCTGAAAGATATCAAAGGACTTACGACTACTTCTGGACCGAATGGTAAGTCAATTCTTCTGCCTTGATGAACCTTGGGGACTTAACCGGGTGTAGAAGTAGAAAAAAGTGTTGATCGAACACCTTAGCCCATTCACTCAATAGAACCTCTCGAAAGTTATTATATAACCCCAGCCATTGGGATGAATCTGGGTCGGAGCTGCTCAGAGAGTACGGAGGAAGGCCATCTGAAAATCCGAGAACGGAAGACAGAGCACTAGCTTCACAAAAAGGGGTTCATACAGGAACATGAAATGCGAGCCTGCTTCACGACTGGAGTACACCCTCTTGTTCTATTCAGGGCATATAACCACGAACTCCTTATCTTTCTTCTTCTCCTCCGTCAGGTGAATAAAATCCATAGACCGCCTCAGGATGACCTCAGAAGAAAAGTTGGACTGATATTTCCAGACATCCTCCCCTACCAATGGGTATACTAACCCCAGACCACGACGGATCCGAATTTGCTCAATCTTAGCCAGAGTGAGATCCTCAGAAGAAGACACTCTGGTCTTAGCCCCTCATTTGGCCTTCGCCATAAAAATCCTGAGAACATCAAAAGGTGCTGGTAAGTAGTTGTCAGAATCATTCAAACAAAAGATTCAGACACAGACACAAAGAACCAGTGTACCGGCTTCCTTTCCCTCCAAAATTTTAAATTTCATAAGGATACCTCCGCCGTACATGGCGCGGCGAAGATAAAGTTCCTTGGGGAAAAAAGGAGAAATTCAAAGGCATACAAGGAATACAGTCCATTAAGGAATGCACGACGTCCCTACTACTCAGTACTAGTATAAGGCAACCAGAGAAAGGAAAAACACCAAGGGGACTGAGAGAAGAAGCTACCTCAAATAAACGCTAACAACTGTTCTGAAGATGGGTAGAAAATGCCCTGAAACCTTCGCGAATTGCCTCTCTTCAACACGAAGCTCTCAGAAAGACTACTCAGAAATGGAAAAAAGTGAATAATGAACCCCTAACCCCCCTTATAAAGGCCAAAACGGTTAGGGGGCATTTTCGTCCTCAATGTCCAAATTTTGAAAACGTGCTCATCATGGCGCACAAGGCTTTAGGCACGTCCATCTATTAAAAACGCGTCACGTGGCCTTTGCAGTTACAAAAGCAGTTGAAAAAATGTTTGCGCAGATGCAAGAGCAGTTGCGCAGCAATTCAAATGTCGCGCGGTTTTCAAAGGCTAAGTCTGGATCTTACTCGGGACCACGACATAAAACCGTGGTAAACCTTCGGTTTCAGAGTCACCATCCGGAATACGACAACCAAACCAAAATCAACCCTCCCCGGCGCAAATATCCCGGGCTAAGCATTTTTGTCATTTTGCCTTTTTAAGACAAAGCACCAAGTTGGAGGCACGATGACGCTAAGCTGGGGTAAGCGTTGGACTCACCCTGGTCGAACATAAAACGTAAGATAGCAAAAAGAGAAGAAGGAAAAGAAGAATAGAAGATACAAAGATAAGAGCTTTTTATAAATCTTATTCTTATTCCACACATCATCTTACATTAGTAAGAGAGGGAAAAAAGTATAGAGACATAAAAACTTTAAAGAAAAGAAAGACATCAGAAGCATCCCGGACCATGTCGCATCCACATTTCCTCCGTGGTATGGAGAGTCGCTGCCACCACCATGGCTCCCTCTTGTAAAAGTAGATTGACTTTGAAGAACCTCGGCAAAACCGGTATTAGGAGCCAGGATGCCAAATCTTCTGCCTTGCCTCCACCAATAAAGGCCGAGATGCATCCTCCTTCGATGGACAGGGCGCAACCTTTCATGAAGGAGATCGTTCCACCGAAGTTTTAGCTGGTTTCGCGATTCTCCCAAAGGCGCTTCAAAGCACGGAGCAGCTTCAGTAGCTCCTCCTGCTTACCTGGGCAAGGAGAGTGAACACCCCAACTCCAAAGAACCCCGTCCAACAGAGACGACGACTCAAGCCTCCCCAGCGATGACAAATATCAAACAAGCAACCATGGTACGCTGGGAAAGTAAGTCATCCTCTGTAGTAACGTTGAGAAAGTAAGCCACCCTTTAAAAGGGACATCCACAGAATGGCCAAAATAACTTCAAGCATTTTGGAAAAAACAGGAATATGGCCCTCGCAGTGGACAGAACCCTCTCAGGACATAAATGAAAGGCCAAGAGAGCCACGAAAGAAGAAGTCGCTCAAAGTGAGGTTGCAGAGGAATGCAACAGAAGAAATGGTCAAACTCCAGACGAAAACGTCCCCTTTTTATAGGAGAAGCGAGGCACTTTGATTGGATCCAAAAATAACGTATTGATCGCGTAAGGTAAGCTACCCTTAAATGCTCCTCGATTCTGATTGGGCGAAAGAGAAGCGTGCTATTAGGAAACATCAGAAAATTAATGTGTCTTTTAAATGCCCAATAAAGTCAGAATAAGCTGTTTCTCAAGGAAACTCAGCGTTTCTGTAAAGCACAAAAAAAGACAAAAGACCATGCGTAACCAGGCATAGGGGCGAGACGAACCCCGAACGACGGGATGGCGATATATGCCAACCCCGGGGGTACCCCTCAGGCAACGAACTTCGGCCTCTAAGGATTCTCACAATGCAACAGATCCCCGTCCTTAGTCTAAATATTTTGACACTTAATTGTTCCACTTAAGCGCCAAGCTAAGGGCAACTGTTTTGGACCGTGGTCCAGGATACTGCTCTTAAAGGTCAAACCCGGTATATACGCCACCAAGATCCGGATTACGCCCCTCAGTAGTACAACTGTACACGGGTACTAGTCGTACTCCCCAACCAACACTCCCTAGGTCTGCGCATGACCTGGTACAGCCTGTGGTGACCTTTACAGTGTAGGGACCATGACTACCTACTACAATGGTTGGCCACTAATGCGACAGACCCGAGATTTTATGGATCTACCTGAACGATCGTGGAAGGGAGGCACCCTCCGCTAGAGCTCTGCCCGAATGATCGTGGGAGGAGGCTTACCCTCCCCCGTCAGGCCGCGATCTCCACATGCCTGCACTCGATAACGAATGCTCAAAGACTCTATACATGCACTATAAGTATTAGGAAAACACCACTCTAATAAGGTAACCATAACTCTCACGGTGTATATCCACTTAGTGCTTAGTCTAACTTGAGCATTGGAGTCTCTTTGCAGGTACCCAACCTCTCTATTCGAGACTCTTGGAGGCAGCAACCACACAAGAAGGAGGAAACCACTGTCCACGTGTCCTTCCGGGCACCCTCTGGTTCTACATCAGAACATTAAGAAAAATAATTTTAATTATTATTAATTTAATAATTTTAGTCCCCGCAATACTTGTTTCCTGATTCATCATGTTTTTACTAGCTTCTTTGTCTTTTACTTCTTATTCTCGTAACACCTTTTCAAATTATAAAGTTTGTGAGATTTATTAATCTCAAAATTTATCACAATAAAATATATAATGAGTTATAAGGTTATTTAGAAAAGGCATTGAGGATGCCATTGTTGAAACCTTTAAAAACAATTTCGATTAGGAAGAGATATTTTTATCTCATAATAGTCGCTCACGCATCAGTACGAATAAGGCAATTGTACGCATTAGAGTTATTAGAAATATAAGTCTCTCAATGTATATATATAATAATTAAAATGGAATAAAATAAAACTTATATATGAGCAGTGTTTTAATAACAATAAACTCAATAATAATACCGATCACAATTTGAGCTAAATGAAATGTTCTAATAATTTTGACATCTAATTAATCCGGATTTTATAAAATTATAATACAATTTATGTTAGTCTATAAAAAATTTTAACATTCTCTCACTTAGACAACATAAGTCATATTACATTATTTCAATAAGAAAACAATTCTTCAAATTAATCAAACAATATGTGGTCACAACCTGAAATTAAAATTGAACCAATACTCTCAACAATTGGTCCAAAATGAGACTGCAAGCATCTCAACAATGCATAAAATTACATTTAAAAGACTACTAATATCATATATACAAGATACTTATATCCCTATTACCTAACAAAATGTGATATATAAGCAATAAAAAAACACCTCAAAACTGCAACTCTTGATTAATAAGACAGTAGTAAGAAATTGAGTAAATTACATGATTATAAATAATTGTGATAAGGAAAAAAAAATAGTTTTAGGGGTGGGGGCGGGGGAGATGAGTTGATGAAATCCACCTAAATTGGCTTAGTGCTGTGGGATCTGCAGTCCTAAGCACGCAATGATTAATCATAGTCCGCATAAATTACAACAAAAGAATACTCATTAAATTTTACAGCATTTACCTGTAGAAGAAATTATCAATCAGAAATTATAAAAGTGACATCTAAAGCTCTACAGTCAACTTTTAAGGTCAATATATATCCATATATTGCAAAAACAATCATTTGGGAGCTCAAAACCACTTTAACTTATGAGGATCTTAAGTGTTTTTTTATCCATGTATTGGAATTAAAAATGGATAATAATATTTGGGAAAATTTTGTTGAAGGTGCACATAGGTGTGGAACCAGTGCATACAACTATTGTCACTTGTCAAAGTAAAAGAAAGAAAAAAGATACTCCTACACCTCTTTTAGGGGTGTAGGTACTGTACACACTCTTTTTAAGAGTGTGTGATTATGTGAGAGAAAGTAATATAAAAAAGTAAGTATAATGAATAATATTAGATAAGGTATCAAAAGAAGTGTATACACTTGTCGCGACCGGGATCGCGGCGGAATAACGACCTAAATTACAAAAATTAAAGGAGTCGCCACCAATTTTATTTTTATTAGGAAAAATTAGAAAACCTAAAAAAAGAATGGTCTACGTTCAAAAACTTAGGTTCAGGAGTCTAATTATGCATAGGGAAGGGTAGAGACTTAACCCCACAGCACTCCTAATACATCCGTCCTAAGGCAGTTACCTTAAATTAATTGTGTAATTTTTATAACTATTAAAAATATTTATTTTACCCCTTTTATTAAAAGATAAACTAAATAAATTAATTATGAAAATTTTAATTTTAGCTTGACAGAATTTGTGATTCTGCTCCTACGTATCCTCGGATCAATGATATAATTCAAAGCCACGTCATTCTTTAGAAAACGATTGTGGGTTATTTATTTTTAATTTTGAAAATATTTTTGTTTTGAAAATTCATTTTTTTTTATTTTAGAAAAGAAAGAATCGTCAAGCTGTCGCAACTCAGACAATTCTAAAAGTTACAGGATTAACAAACTGTCGCAGCTCAGCTAATCCAATTTTATTTTTCTTAATTAGACTCAAACATCTTATTTCATTTTATTTTATTTTTTAAAAGAGATGAATCATCAAGTTGTCGCAATTCAGACGATTCTAAAGTTACAAGATTAACAAGCTATCACGGCTCAGCTAATCTCATTTTGTTCTTCTTAGCAAAGTTCGAACTTTTTATTATTCCTTTTTTTTAATTCAAACCCAAATATAAATACTTAAGCAATCACAAGTAAAACCAAGACCAAACTTATTTCTTTATCAAGTCTTAAACTATTTAGCCATTATCAGGCCCAAACAAACTCATACTTTGCAAAATGAGCCCAAATCCCAAATATTGACCCATAGAGGCATTAGTTTTATTTTAAAAAAAAAGAAATTTAACAATTAAATTCAGATCAAATAAGTATAAATAAATAAATAAATAAACTCAGCCCACTAACTCTCTTCCAAAACCAACCCCCTTTTTTTGTCTTTAATTTTTCTTGTTTAGTTTTTTATGGTTTTCTTATATTGCTGAATGACCCAAGTGAAGCCCATTAAGCCCAAAATGCATATTACTCAACCCCCTTTCCCATTTCTTTTTCGTTTGCACTTCATTATCAGCAATCAACAAAAATGACAATCAACTAATAAACCAAAAAAACAACAACAACACCAGAACAAAAAGGTAAAGCCTCCTGGTTTTATAGGAACGATGCTCACAAAGAAGGGGGAGCTGTTGGTTGGTGGCGGCTTCACGGTCAGGCGAAGCTGGGTTCTGGTTCGACGGGGATCTGACGCGGCGCGCAGAGGACAGTGGTGGCTGGTGGTTGCACAGATCTGGCGGTTGGTAATGGTTGGGTAAGGATGGAGGGAGAAGCTTCGTCTGTGGAAGGAAGGATCTGGTACGAGCAGGTGGACTGCGGGTTCCGGGTCGTGCACGGTGGCAGAGCTTGGGGACGAAGACGGTGAGGGGTGTCGCGGAAGTGTTAGATGATGCGGAGGAAAGCAGAAGTTGATGGAGGCTACACGTGGTGGGTCTGTTTGGGTGGCTCTACGGTGCACGTGAAGGAAAGGTTGGTTCACGGTGTTGTGGGGGATGATGGAGCTGAGTTGGGCTCTTGGTGATGGTGGCACGATAGTGTTGGGTTGAGGTTGACACAGAGGTTATGGAGGTTCGTGGATATGGTGGCTTCACGGTGGTGACAGTTTTAGAGGATGATGGGTGTTTGAGGTTGGATGGAAAGCTGGGCAGATCTGGGAGTTTTCAGTGGGGGTACAGTGTTGTTCTGGTTGGGGAGATAAGGTGGTGGAGCTTGGTGTTTGAAGGTGAAGGGTGATGTGGAGGGTGGAGTGCTGATGGTGGGTTGGTTTGTGGTTGGCCCGCAGGTGGAGGAGAAGATGGCTATGGGAGGAAGCTTGGGGAAGATGGTGATGAAGAATGGATGAAGATGAAAGTTGGAGTGGTATGCTAGAAAAATGCTATCTGGAGGGTGCTGAATATGGAGGCTAAAAAGAAGGTGAGGGTGTTTTTGTGAGGATCAAAAAAATGGGTGAAGAGGAAAAAATGAAAAATGAAGAATCTCTCCCTCCTGCAAAATGCAGTTTTTATATGTAAAGAAAAAAAAAAAAAGAAAGAACCTACCAGAGTTAATGGTCCGGTGTAATGCAGTTAGAGAAAAAATAAATGAAAGTGTAGTGTGTGTGCTGGTGAGGACGTGAGAGAGAAAAAAAATGAAAGTGAGTGTTATGTAGTGCATCAGTGCAGTGAAGGACGTGAAGGTAAATGTGTGTATTGTGTGTCTGCCATTGCAGGTGAGGGATGAGTGGGAGCAAAATAGTGTTGTCCCCTTGGTGGTATGTGCTGCAGCAGTGGTTGTAGTACAATGGTGCATGAAGTGGAGGTTGCACAGTGCGGAGAGGGGTGGTCGGAGTTGACGGTGCGACGAGGCACAGTGCGCTATTGCACTATTGCCCGGACAGAGAGGGATGCGCCGATACGGGATATGGACTGTCGCGGAAATGCGGGTTCGGGCCAGATTTGGGCGTGGAGGTTGCGGTTCGAGCGAGACGGCAGAATGGTTGGTGGACGAGGGTGTCCGCGTACGGGTCGAGCGGCTGCGACGACGGATCTCTAGTCATGGTTGTGTGACATGACTTGACGGTAATTACGCAGATCTGGAGCCACCGTGAACCAGGAAACACAACGCCTCTCCGTGAATCCACCAACTATCGCGCGTCACGCCAGCCACCACGCGGAAAATCGTGATCTACCACTAGCCGCGATGACTCACCACCAACCAGATCTATGAGTCTCGTCGCCGTCAACCGTGTTCATCAGCCCATATCCGTGAGTAGAGACCAGCTGCGATGAAGTGACTCTAGTGGGTGGTTATTAAGAGTGGAGATGGAGGTCCATGGTGGTTGGGCTCAAGCGATTTGGGCATAACAACGGTGGTGGAGTGATGGCTCAATGCGGTGGCAAGCAACGACAGTGACGTGTTGCTTAAGGGATTTTGGGGAAGAAAAAGAAGGATTAAAAGACAATAAATCAAAATAAAATTTAGAGGAATAAAATATAATAAAATTTACATTAGGACTAAAATATAAAATGCATAAAAATTGAAGAAATTGGCTATTACCTGTATTTTTTTAGGTGCATTGATGTTTTCCATCTGTTTAGGTGTATTGAAAATGTCACTGAAATGAATATTGAGTTTTCCAAAGTGAGAATAAAAATACCTCACCATCATGGCCATGAAATTTTCGAATTACACATCCGGTTGCAACATCCCAATAAAAGATCTGTCGATCTCCACCACGCGAACATAACTTGGAGTTGTCCCTAGAATAACTTGGAGTTGTGGTGATGGCCCCAGAGCCTACACAGATGCACTAACATTCCATGACAACAAGTGACAACTATGCTCACACACAACCAAAGTACAAAACCTCATAGCTAGTTAAAACGGTTTACCCTACAAACTAAAGCACGATTTGTTTACTTCTAAGTTACTATAAAGTAATACATGCTTGCATTGCAGTACTAAATTTCATAATTCACTTTGAGTGTGTTTGGAATATAAAAAAATGAAAAATACTTTGATTTGTAAATCAAATTTAATTAAATTTTATGATTAGAATGTTTAAAAATGAGAAATGATTTGATTTCTAAAATTTCATGGATTTCATTTCTTTTGTTTTAGAAATTTCATCAACTTTGATAGGATTTGTTAGGATTTGATTTGATTTGAAATAAATAGACTATTTTGTTCTTAATAATTACATCTAATAATCTCTCATAAGGGTTAAAATGTAAAATAATAAAATTAAATCAAATTAATTCTCATTTTAATGAATTTCAAAAACAAAATTTGATTTCTAAATCAATTCAAATCCTTTTTTTTTTTTAAGTTCCAAACACAAATTTGATTATTAAATCAAATCAAATCAAATCAAATCTCATTTTTATTCATTCCAAACACAACCTCTCAATCCCAAGAATCAGATTTTCTTCTAAATTAGATTATGAATATAGATATGATGAATGAAGTAAAGATAAAAGAGAGGGGGAGAGAGAGAGAGAGATAGAGAGAGAGAGAGAGAGAGAGAGAGAGAGAGAGAGAGTGACGTGGACATCATGGACTTTGCAGAGAGAGTGTATGTACGGAGTGACGTGGACATCGCGGACTTCACAACCGTGGGATTTATAGGTCTTCATATGGATGCCATGGTGAGGATTCCAGAGGTGTATGGTACAGTCTTTGCCGTAGCTCAAGTAGCAATTGTTGTCGCCGTTGAACCTAACAGCCAATATGGCACCCTCATGCCTCTTCAGCACATTAACCTCCTTCCGCGAAAGATCTTGCATGTGGTACAGTCTTTGCTGTAGCTCAAGTAGCAATTGTTGTCATCGTTGAACCTAACAACCAATATAGCACCCTTGTGCCCCTTCAGCACATTAACCTTCTTCCGCAGAAGATCTTACATGCTCATTTCTTCTTCTTCAGTAGCCTGAAAAGCCCAATCAACAACGATGATGCATTTAATGTGTTTATGTCAAAATGAATCAACCCGTCCTGATTAAGTGGGTTAAATGGCCCGATAAAAAAACGTAACCCATCATTTTGATAGGTTAAGCCACCTACTCCATTCCATGTCTGGGCCATAGCCCAATCCACAAGCCCACTTTAGCATCTTCTTCAATAGCCTGAAAAGCTCTATCAACAACGATGATGCATTTAGTGTGTTTATGTCAAAATGAGCCAACCCGTCCTGATTAAGTGGGTTAAATGGCCCGATCAAAAACGTAACCCACCGTTTTGATAGGTTAAGCCACCTACTCCATTCCACGTCTGGGCCATAGCCCAATCCACAAGCCCACTTTAGCATCTTCAGTAGCCTGAAAAGCCCTATCAACAACAATGATGCATTTAGTGTGTTTATGTTAAAATGAGTCAACCCGTCTTGATTAAGTGAGTTAAATGGCCCGGTCAAAAACGTAACCCACCGTTTTGATAGGTTAAGCCACCTACTCCATTCCACATCTGGGCCATAGCCCAATCCATAAGCCCACTTTAGCATCTGAA
This sequence comes from Ormosia emarginata, assembly GCA_029884605.1. Taxonomy (NCBI): domain Eukaryota; kingdom Viridiplantae; phylum Streptophyta; class Magnoliopsida; order Fabales; family Fabaceae; genus Ormosia; species Ormosia emarginata. The sequence continues at coordinate 33,644,665 of JAQQTP010000076.1, read as the reverse complement.
TATGATCAATCCCACTTAAGGTTAAGCCTCCAAACGGGTTTTTACTTTCTATATTCCCATGAACTTTCACAATGCTAAGCCCGGGCAGTTATGAGACCCCACCACTCTTCGTTGATTAAAAATAATTAAATTACACAAAATGGGAACAATGATAACTAGTATAACTAGTTTGACAACCCTACAATTTTTCATCATCAAACTTTGCTTTTGCCTATATCATCTGGGAAATCACAAAAAGCATAATTTTCATGGCTCTCAAACATGGATTGTTCTTATTGACCCTTGCTTGCTTTGTTGTATATGGAACAGCAACAAGAGACTTGTTGATGAAGAAGCCAAAACACGACCTCGCTGTCAGGCTTCAAATGAATGGAGGAAACCTCATGGAGTGCTGGAGCTCCCTCATAATGGAGTTAGGATCGTGTTCCAATGAGATTGTGCTTTTCTTCATCAATGGTCAGGCTTATATTGGTCCCAACTGCTGCTGTGCTATTACAATGATAACCCATCATTGCTGGCCTGCAATGCTCACTTCCTTGGGTTTCACTGCACAGGAAGGTCATTATTTACGTGGCTACTGTGATGCTGCTGCTTCAACTCCAGCTTTGGCCCCTGCTGGTGATGATGGAGCTCCACTGCCAAGCCAATCTTGAAGGATTAAGTTTATATTCAAAGTCTTGTTGGAGAAGGTTTTGATTCAGGGTTATGTTTGTGCTCTGACATTTAGTTGCTTTGCCTTAGAAGTGAATCATGGTTTTCTCATGTAAGAGGAACTATCTTAATTTATCTATGAAAAGCTTGGTTAGATAAATTCAGTTTCTTCTATTTTGACAGCAATCAGTATGTTACAATAAATTTTTGAGAGGAGAATGAGCATAATGATTTATCCTTGATGTAAGAAAAATACAAACTCCGGGTTATAATTTGTGATTGCTAGCAATAGACAACTTAATGATAACAGTAGGTTTGCTAATTTCAAATGTGGATAGAAATTGGAGAAATTGTTACTGCTGCTTGAGATTTCCGCCTTCACTTTTACGTTTCATTATGTGAATACAGTAGAAACCATAACAGCTATTTAAGAATGATTCTCCTTAGGTTGATAACTTCCACTTAAGTATGTGTAAGTGGAATAGCAAAACTATTCCGCTAATTAAGGAAGTGTTTAGGGCGAATCATACATTTTCTTGTAATAATAGTAAAATAATAACTGATATTTGGTGTGATTATAAAAAATTTAATAGTCTGAAAATATGTGTAATGCCCATATTTAATCCAACTTTGAATTGATCTGGCTTAGAATTTGAGTTGTATTTATCCTTGTTGGGTGCTTGTAATTGATAGAATTACATACATATGCCTAGTCAGTATAACCAGAACCACAGGCGGAACATCATTGGCCAAAAAATTCTGCACCCTTTTTTGATAATGTATACTTATCTTCAAGTTTTCCGGAAGTTATTTTTTTCTTTAACCAATTTACATAAGCTTCTTAATTGTCCTTACTTAGAGGGTGCATGAGTACTCCTCTTGCGTTGTTCAATTATTTATTATAGTCATTGATCAACAATATTTTACTGTTAGAATACATTATATAATGAATATCCTTTTCATTATTAACTTTGCAATGATATATCTATTATTTAGAGCGGTTTCTCAACTCTTAGAATGACATATCTAATATATTATTCTTTATTATGTACCCTTTTTTTCTTTTCAGTTTTAGTATTATTTTTTATTGTGTCCCCAACTATTTTGCAGTAAAAAACCTTTATTGAACTGAAATTTATCCTACTTTTAGGTTTAAAAATAAGTTTTTGTGTGAACTAATAATTTTGTCCCCTTAAAATTTAAACTGAAGTTTCGCCACTGACCAGAACAAGTAATTACATGTATTTTATCTGTCAAAGAGCACCATTATTTGGTAGTTAGTACTAATTAAATAATTTTATTTCATTTGACCAAATATTGTAAAACAGAGATACAAACAGATGGGCATGGGGAAAATATCGATCCATAGCACAATCATGAACATTTTCTGAGAACTCTAATTCCCTTCCACCTTGACTCCATGTAGTAAGAAGGATGACCTTGTGTTTGAGTATAAACACCAAATTTGAAATAATGGGAGCTACCACCATGGCCCGGTGCTTCATAAACCTGAACCCTATCAAAATAGACTTTCACATTGGAAGCCTCCACATCATGGATCACATTTAACTGGAACCATCTGTCCCATATGTTTGGAACTAGGACTGAACTACTATAATAAAAAAGTGAATCGTTATAGGTTATAACCATAAGAGTGGTGGCACGAGGAGGACGTGCCCCAAACACTTGCATAATGCACACGCCAGTTGTACCCTTAGGGACAAACCCTTGCCCTTCAAATTGCCATACCCCAGATGAATAATCATAGCCCTGCAGGGTACAGATAATAAATATATAAGGAGCCAGTGAGCCACATAAATAGTATAGACTATAGAGTGTATATTTGAGCAAATGAGATTGTTCAGTTTACTCTAATGCGGATTTCTGATCGAGACCCTGTGCGATTTGGCATCATAGGTTTGTCTGTGGAGTATACCCAGAACTTGTGTACTCCATCTATAAAACTATAGCGAGCGCTTGCTGGTAAATCGTAAGGCTTGTGATTAACAAAATTGGAGGTGTTCAATGGGAGTTCAGTGAAACCAAGGGTTAAGTCCACTGGTGAGCTGGTTGAAGTGTGCATGACTGATGAAAAATAAACAGCAATGTTCAGAAGAACAATCTGATACAGAGTGCCCATATTTTTCTGCTCAAGCCGAGGAATTGAAAATTTGGTTTGGTGATTAAAGTGGAAGCTGTTTCAATGATGCTGCTGACATATATACCGGGTTTAGCCTGCAGCATAATTATAAGTTGGAGAATATTCTAAGCACACCTAAAATAGTTTACTTGATCTAAGCCATATTCCATTGTCATTACACATTTGTATTTGTCTGGGAGACTGCTGTGGCTTCCGGCACGTCAGCTAGGGATCCAGGTGGGGCAGGAGAGAGCCCAAATTTATTTAGTAGTATATAAAAGTTTTTGTTTAACTCATATTTTGTTTTTTTTTTTAATTTTTATTTTGGTACGTGCATTTTTTACATGAATAAAAAATTAGATAAACAGTTTTTTGGTATACAAAATAAAATAATGTGTATAGTCATTAAATTGTATGTAAATCTATATAGAAAAATAATAATGTGATCATATATAAATTAAGCTTTAGCTCTTTATCCTTTTATATTATTAAGAAAGAAAATATTTTTAATTGTTATTGATTTAATAATTTTAGTCCCCGCAATACTTGTTTCCTGATTCGTCCTGTTTTCACGATCATTTCTAATATACACCCTTTAAAAGAGGGTGTATGGACACAGACCAAGAATGTGTCATTAATTTATTCATAAAATAAATCAATAAATTAGATTAATTATCGAAACTTGTTGAAACTTCAAGTTTTTGGCCGAACTGGGTGACAGGCGATGGTCCGGCTGTGGTAGGCGGTGGTCCTGAGGTGGCTGGCGGTAGTCCAGCGGCGGCCGCGGTGGTCCGGCTGAAACCGTAAGCAGCGATCTCAGAGGCCGGCTCCGGCGGTGGTTGGGAGGCGACTGTTGGTGGCGGCGCGGCGGTGGTCGGCGGCAACCGACGGCGACCGACGGCTGCCGACGGTGGTTTCCAACGGCCTAAAAAAAAACACTTTAAAAAAATAATCTAAAAAAAAACTTGTAAAAGAAAAAAAAACCTGCTATTACAAGTAAAAATTTAGGTGCATAGTGCACCCAAACTTCGCAGGGTGCATAATAGCACCCGCCTTGTTTTCACTAGCTTCTTTGTCTTTCACTTATTGTTCTCATAACACGGTTTCAAACCCTCGTGTGCTGTCAGCATGTATTTTATGTTATTACTTGTTATTCATCAAAGTTTCTCTTTCTTTGGATTTACTTGTGTTTTATACCCCGTCTAATTCATGGAATAAATTAAAAAATATGAAAATAATAAAAATATATACTTAGCTCAAATATATAATATTTCAGATTATTTAAATAAATTTAATTAAATTATAATTAATAAAATTTATAATAAGACACATTCAAAATTATTTTTTTATTTTCGTTAATCAATTTTTTTGTGCTATGATAATTAAGTGATGTAGCTCATCTTAACAATTTTTTTTATACGGCCTCCTAATAAATAATTAATTTATATAGTTTCAAATAATTTTTAATTTTTTATTATATAATTTTTTTAATATTAATTTTTATATATTTATTCATTTAGATGTTTTATCAACTTATTATTAAGAGTATATCAAAAAATTTACTATATTTTCTTAGTTTAAAAAAATACTTAATAAATTCTTAGTTTTCTCATAATTAATTATATTTAATTAATTTTACTATATTTTTATTCAAATTTTTCACTTTTGTATGATGTATGTATTGAAATTTTTTAAATAATATAGAATAATTATATATGAATAAATATAGTAATTTGAAAATATAATTAATTAATTTAGGATGATAGTAAAATTTTGAGATTTTAAGATCAATTACCAATGAAACCAATTAATAACGTAATCAAATAAAGATAAGTGAATTTTTTTTCAATTTTTTTGAATATGAATTAATATGTAAAAGTATATATATCAAGATAATTAATATGTGATTATAAATTTATATATTTATATGTGTAAGTAACAAATTTAATTTAAACATGATGACACATGTATAATAAATTTTGTTTTTTTAAACAAATATAGATTTGTATCTCTTCAGCAGGATGGTCTACAAACGTATTTAGAAAGACACGATTCTTCAACAATAGATGTTTAATTTAGAATTGGCGATACATGTACGCTTGTAAGGTGCTTGCTAAGAGGAACATTGTCAACACATGACATTGTCAACACATTATTATCAATAATCCGTGTATAATTTCTTTGTTTTTTAGTTATTTTTTCAAAATTTTAATAATTTATAATGTTATTAAATAAATTCTAAATTTTATTTATTTTTTAATCTTTAAATTTTTTTAGCATGGTATAATTTTTTTAATGTGGTGATATATTTATACTTTATATTTAAATTATAGTATAATATGTTATATAATAATTATTTAGAACATATATTTATCACATAATAATAATTTATATATATATATATTAAAATTATATATATCATAATTTAAATACATGTATTTTCTATTTATATATTATTATATAATGATTGATATCTTAACTCCTTTGTCTTTCACGCCAAACAGCTTTTGTGATCATGAGCAGTTCTTCCCTAAAAATTTTACATGCAGTGATTCATATTTTGGCTTTATTTATAAGAAAGAAAAATAAGGAGAGTAAACAATGCAGCAATTATCTCAAAAAATATTATAATTTAAGAGGAAGTAAGACAATTACTCTTTTGAAATTATCCATTACTTTCTGTTTTAGTTCTAATTCTAATGGCTGCCCGCTGCCGTCTTCTCTTACTTTTTTTTTTTTTTCCTTTTCGGTTCATACCCATCTTCTCTTTTTTAACTTGACGATTGAACCTTACTTAGTCAATGAAGTCTTGGGCTTCAACTCTGAAGTTATATATTAGGAAATCAAAATTGAATACATTTCAAGTATTTTAAACACTTTATGAATATGAACAGAAACGTACACAGATTCATGAAGAATAACGAATAAAATTGTAAAATACGTGAATGATATTTTTATAGTGAGACCTACTTGTCAATACTATTTATATCAGAAAAATAAATCAAGAATTACACACTAAATTTAACGTGAAAAATCCCCTTGTACACTAAAGGAAAAATTACGGAACGAACTCTGAAAAATATTCCACTATATAAAAAGGTAATTACAATATCATATTTATACTCTCTCACACAAGAGGTACAAAATATAATATTTCCTAGTGAGACCCTCTCTTACTACAATTTGTAGTATTACAGAGATTAGAAAACCTCAAAAAATTCCTAGTATATGCTAACACACTACACTCTTAGAATTTTTTCACACTCTCTATATTTCTCATTCTTAGAAGACTTTGCTTCTTCTTGGTTGTTGTTCTGTGTGTCTATGGATAATGCAAATTGTCTCTTATTTATAGAAACCTTTCCAAGCATTACTTCCATGATTACCAACTAATCACCACCTAATTAACAAGAAAGTCTTCCTATCCATTTTGAAAACAATTGCAAGCTACCGAAAGTAGTTTCTCCAATTTGTCTCTAATTTGTAAGACTTCTACCAGTCTTTGTTGAAAGTTAAGGCCTCCACTTAAAAGCAATCTTGCTTTCCACCGTTTATTAACTTTTGTGATACAAGCCAAATAACAATTCTCCACCTTGGCTTGTATCTCAAGAGTCTTCAACCTCTACAGATATTGACCAAGTCCAAGCAATGCTTAAACTTATTAATCGGTAACGATTTCGTCATCATGTTTGCAGGATTCTCAGCTGTGACTATCTTCTGAACTGCAACTGTACCATTATTAATATTTTCTCTAACAAATTGAAGTCTAACATTAATGTGCTTTATCCTTTCATGGTAGACTGGATTCTTTGCCAGATGAATGACGCTTTGACTATCATAATGTATGATTGGTTCTTTTTCATTTAATCCAAAACTACCCAAAAGATATTGCACTCATATGCTCTCTTTTATAGCCACAGTCAATGTCATATACTCAGCTTCAGTAGTTGACAATGTAACTGTGGATTGCAATGTCACCTTCCAACTAATAGTACATCTAAAGACTGTAAAGATATAGCCTGTTAATGACCTCCTTTTGTCCAAATCTCCTGCATAATCAGAATCTACATAGCCTACAACCCCATGTGTCAGTTGACCATCAAACACCAAACAGACATCGGTGGAACCTCTCAAGTACCGCATGATCCATTTCACAGCTTCCCAATGCACCTTTCCAGGTTTGCTCATAAATCAACTCACCACACTTACTGCATGTGAAAGATCGGGTCTTGTGGACATCATGACATACATGAGACTGCCAACTGCACTAGAATAAGGTATATGAGTCATATGCTCCACCTCCTCCTCAGTTTCTGGACAATCCTTTGAAGATAGCTTAAAATGTACAACTAAAGGAGTACTAACTGGTTTGGATTGATCCTTATTGAAGCGTTGTAGTACTTTCATAATATAATTTTGCTGTGACAAGCACAATCTGCCACGATGTCTCTCCCTATGAATCTTCATACCAAGAATCTTCTTTGTTACACCTAAGTCTTTTATCTTAAATTCTTTTCCCAACTGAGTTTTCAATACACTAATTTCAGCCTTATTGCAAGCTGCAATTAGCATGTCATCTACATACAACAACAGATAAATGTGAGAATCATCTAGAAGCTCTTTAGAGTGGATGCAATTATCATATTGATTTCTGTTGTATCCATTATCAATCATAAATGCATCAAACCTCTTGTACCATTGCCTTGGGAACTACTTCAAGTTGTACAATGACTTTTTTAACAGACAAACATGATCCTTGTTCTTATGAACTATGAACCCCTCCGGTTGACTCATGTAGATTTGCTCCTCTAGCTCACCATGTAAGAACGCCATCTTCACATCAAGTTGTTCCAGCTCCAAGTCAAATATACTTACAATAGCTAATAGGATCCAGATAGAACTATGCTTCACCACAAGAGAGAATACTTCATGGAAGTCAATGCCCTCCTTCTGAGTATAACCCTTTGCTACCAGTCTTGCCTTATACCTTGGATGTTCAATGCTAGGGATTCCCTCTTTCCTTTTGAAGACCTATTTGCATCCAACTTTTCTTTTCCCCTTTGGAAGTTGTACCAGCTCCCACATTTGATTTTTCTGGAGAGACTCAATCTCCTCATTCATTACTATTAGTTATTTCTTTGACTCATCGCTATCTACTGCATCACGGTAGGTAGATGGTTCATCTCCTACAGCACCATCCGTCATAGCCAATCCAAAGGCTATAGGATCTGCATCTGACGAGTCAAGTGCACAAGCAACATAATTCAAATATCTCCGAGGTTTCTAAATTTGTCGCCTTTCTCTGCCAGTAGTAATACTGTATGGCTCTGCTCCTCTAGTTTCTTTAACAGCACCCCTGTCTCCAGATTCATCTTGTTGTTCTTCTTCAGGTTGAGCAACACCTGAAGTACTTGGCTGACTTGTGTCCTCTTCCTACTTCATCTTTCCAGTGTAAATCTCCAGCTCCACCTGTTTCTTAGCACCATGATCTGTCTCTGCCTGATCTCTTTTAGATTCTCACTTCTGATTTACCATTGTTGTCTCGTCAAATGTGACATCTCTACTAACAATGATCTTGGATGAAGTTATTTTTTCTGTACACCACAATTTGTAGCCCTTTACCCCTCGTGCATACCCTAGAAATATACACTTTATTGCCATCGCCTCAAGTTTACCATCACTCACATGGGCATATGCAGGACAACCAAATATCTTCAAATCAGAATAGTTTATAGGTTTACTGGACCATACCTCTTGTGGAATCTTCAGATCAATTGCAGTTGATGGAGATCTGTTTACCAAGTATATAACTATATTGATCGCCTCAGCCCAAAATGATTTGGGAAGTTTAGCATTCATCCACGTGCATCGTGCACGCTCCAGAAGTGTTCTATTCATTCATCCTGCAACTCCATTTTGCTATGGTGTTCCAGGTACAGTATGGTGCCTCACTATACCTGCATTCCTGCAGAACTCCTCAAATTCTTTACTGTAGAATTCCCTGCCATTGTCAGTTCTCAGTCGCTTGACTGACCGCCCAGTTTGCTTTTAGACCATGGCCTTCTACTGCTTGAATTTTCTGAATATCTCATCCTTTTGCTTCAAGAAATAAACCCAGACCTTCCTGGAATAGTCATTTATCAGAGTAAGAAAATAATGAGCACCACCTAATGAGTTAACAGGGGCTGGACCCCAAACATCCGAGTGGACATACTCCAGAATGCCTTTGTTAGTGTATTTTGTAAAACTGAACTTCACTCATTTCTACTTTCCAAATACACAATTTTCACAAAAATTGAGTTTACAATTCTTTATGCCCTTTAGCAGTCCTCTGCCAACAAGTATTGTCATTCCCTTCTCACTTATATGACCAAGCCGCATGTGCCACAATCGTGTGACATCATTATCAGATCTTTTAGAGGATAAAACAGCAGTAGCCTTACTAATTGTGCTCCCCAGCAATAGATAGATCTCGCTTTGCAGCTTTCCTTTCCTTTCATCACCACTATCGAGCCTTTGGTCACATTCAAAAAACCACCTTCTCCAGAGAACTTGTTCCCCTAGTTGTCTAGGACACTCAAAGAGATCAGGTTCCTGCCCAGCTCTGGTACATGCCACACTTGAAATGTCCTTTCAGTACCATCATCCAATCTGATTCGTACCTCGCCTCCAACTACAACAGCAATTATCTTGTTATCTCCCAATCGGACCTTTCCCTCCCGTTTTTGATATGAAGAGAAAAAGTTCCTATTAGGTGTCATGTGAAAAGATGCATCAGAATCCATGATCCACTCGTTGTCCAAGTCACTAGTGGAAACTGTTAAGACAGATTCAACATCACTATCATTAGAACTTCTAATTGTTATGTTAGCAGAATTTCCTGGTTTCTCATTTCTCTCAGGGCAATTTTTCCGGATATGCCCTAACTGGTGATAATGAAAACACTTTAAGGACTTGTAATTTTTGGACTTTGATATTCCCTTGCTTTTGCTTCTCGATCCTTTTTCTTGACTACGCCCTCTCGTCACGAACAACCCATCTACAAGATTATCAGAACTGGATCCTGATGCCAATTTATAATGCTCCTTTGTCATCAACGCCTCCTTGACGGTTTTGACGGAAATAGTGGACCTACCATACATCACGGTATCACAGAAATTAACATAGAACAGAGGTAGTGAAGTCAATAAGATCATAACTTGATCAATATCTTCGACTATAATTCCAGCCGCTTGTACATCAGAGATCATCCGATTGAAGTCGTCAATATGATCTCGAATTAGTTTTTCTCCTGAAAGTTTGAATGTGTACAATCTTTTCCTCTAGTAAAGTTAGTTTGACAAAGTCTTTCCAGAGTACTTTTCTTTCAAAACTTTTTAGAGTCCATCTGCAGTCTTCTTGTTCATAACTTCTCACAGGACATTGTCTGTCAAGCTCAACTGTATTATGCTACATGCTTTGGCCATTATCTCCTCCTTTTTATCAGAAGACAATGTTTCTGACAAATTGCTCTCACCTTCCAATGCCTTTAACAGGCCTTGCTAGTCTAGCAATGCCTGCAACTTTCAGCTTCCATAGACTGAAGTCATTGGATCCATCGAACTTCTCCACATCAAATTTTGGCACCAACATCTTTGATCTGAAATTTGATCAAGTGACACTGATACCACTTGTTAGGAAATCAGAGTTGGATACATTTCAAGTGTCTTGAACACTTTAGGGATGTAAAAAGAAGCGTACTCAGATTCGTGAAGAGTAACGAATAAAATTATAAAATACGTGAATAATACTTTTATGATGTGACCCACTTGTCAGTACTATTTGCACTAGAAAAATAGATCAAGAAATGCACACCAAATTTAACGTGGAAAACTCCCTCACACACTGAGGGAAAAAACACGAGACGAACTCCGAAAAATATTCCACTATATAAAAGGATAATTACAATATCCTATCTAAACTCTCTCATACAAGAGGTACAAAATATAGTATTTTCCAGTGAGACCATCTCCTACTACAATTTGTAGTATTACAAAGACTAAAGAACCCAAAAAAAAATCTTAGTGTATGCTGCCGCGACCGTGATCGCGGCGGGAGTGGCGAACAAAATATATTGTTAGGAGTTATCACCAATTTTATTTAAATTAATAAAAATTGAAAAACTTTTTTTAGAAAATGGTCTTTGGAACCTAATTGAATTCAGGAGTCGGTTATGTATAGGGAAGGGTGAAGACTTAACCCCACAGCACCTCTAATACATCCGTTTTAAAACGGTTACCCTAAATTAGTTATGCAAAACTTAATAATTTCAAAATATATTTATTTTACCCTTTATATAAAAATAACTAAAAATAAATAATTTGCGAAAATTTAAACTTTAGCTTGACGAAATAAAAATTCCGCTCCTATGCATCCGCAGGTGTAATGAAGAACTCAAAGTCATGTAGTTCTATAGAAAACAAGTGTGGGTTGGTTGATTTTATTTAAAGAAAAGATTTAATTTTTTTATTTTTATAAAAATTTGAATTAATAGGTCGTCGCGACTCTGTTAATCAAATCAAGGTTTCAATCGGTAAAACTCGCATCATGCTAGAGACGTCACTCATTGACTATTGAATTTATTACTATTAAATAAGATTTTTTTTTATAAAATTATCTAACAAAAAAGAAAATACAAATATGAAATTAGAGTCTTTATTAAATAGTAATTTATTTTATTTTTAAAAAATAATTCGAATCATTAGGTTGTCACAACTCAGATGATCCAAAATAGTTACAAAATTAACAAGCTGTCACAACTCGGTTAATCCTGTTTCATTATTCTAAAAAAATGTTATATATTTTATCACTTTTTTTGTTCGTTTCCTTTTTCTGCTTATTTTTTTTTAGGCCTAATAACCTTACATTTTTAAACTCACTTATTCTATAGAAAAAAAAAACTAACAGGAATAGGGAAAAACAAGAACAAAAAAAAATCCAAATAGGGGGGCTTACAAAAATGAAAACTAAGGGTCTGTTTCTTTTTTGAAAAGTTGCAGGAAAGCAACTAAGGAAGAAGACGAATGCCGAAGGCTACCGGCAGATCGGTGTGAGTTCGGCAGTCACGGGTCGTGGTGCATTCGGTAGCGTCTGGTGAAGGCCCAGTCTAGGTGGCGGCTCGTCGAAGGCTGCGTGGAGCGGCAGTTCCGGATCTGGTGGGCTGCGTCGACGGCGACTTCGTGGAGAGCGATTGGAACGAGTCATGCGGTGCGGAGGGCAATGTGCGGCTCTCGCGGCTTGCCGGTCCTAGATCGGGTTCGACGCGTTGAGCGGTTTCGGGTTCGGATGGATCTGCTACGGTGCGGCTCAGATCTACACAGATGACTGGTATGATGCGTAGTTCTAGGGTCGTCGGTTGGCGGGATGCGAGGCGATTTGGGCGGCGCTACTGGATTCGGTTTGGGCTTGTCGCGGGTCGACGGATCTGAGTCTGTTTCGTCTGAAAGCAGTTCGAGCGGGTCACAGGTTGGGTGTCACACGACGGCGCGGATAGCTCACGAGCGACGGGCTGTGCTTCGATGGCCGACGTGGATTGCTCGCGGGGTGCGATTCGCGGTTGTGGTGTTGGGTGGAGAGGCGTTTGGACGACTTGGGCTGGTGTATTGAAGATGGAGGGGCTGTTTTGATGGAAGTTGAAAGTGGTGGTGTGGGTGCTTGGTTGAAGATAAAGATGAAGATGGTGGTGGTTCCGGGTTGTGGTTATGGTGGTCATTTTTAAAGAAGATGGTGGAGTTTGGAAGTTGAAGATGGGTTGAAGAGAAAAGCTACGTGATAAACATAAAATATGACTTGGGTATTATGCGTTAAAGCTTAAAGTGATATAGGATGGTGGGGTGAAGGCTGAATGGGCGAATGATAAAAACGTGAACAGTGGTGTTTAGGCAAAAATGGGTGTAAGCGGGAGTAAGCTGCCGAGAGTTAAAAGTTTAAAATCTGTAGGTGGGTTATGAGTTAATATAGGAAGGGTTTAGGTTGAAGTGTTTGAGTTAAAGTGTGATTGAGATTTATTTAAAATGATAAGTTGGGGTTAGTTTATGATGAGTGATAGAGTTTGTTTAAGATGAGTATTAAAGTCTGTTTAGAATTAGTTTGAGGTTTAGTATAATTACTAAGGTTGGTTCAAGATAAGTGCTGGTATGTGGACTGTGAGATGGATAATGGGTAAATAAGTCAAGTTATGGACTAATGGGTCATGGGTGGTTAAATGGGTTCTTTTTTTTTTTTTCTCTTTTTTATTATTTTTTTTATTTTACAAAAATACTCAGATAAAATTGGGTATTCACATATACTCGCACACTACACTCTTAGAATTTCTTCACACTCTTTATTTTTCTCACTCTTAGAAGACTTTGCTTCTTCTTGATTATTATTCTGTGTGTCTCTGGATGATGCAAATGGTCTCTTATTTTTAGAGACCTCTCCAAGCATTACTGCCGTGATTGCCAGCTAATCACCATCTAATTAGCAAGAAAGTCTTCCTACCCCTTTTGAAAACAATTGCAATTAGCCACCGAAAGTATCTTCTCCAATTTGTCTCCAATTTGCAAGATTTCTACTAATCTTTATTGAAAGTTAAGGCCTCCACCGAAAAACAATCTTATTTTTCACCATTTATTGACTTTTGTGATACAAGCCAAATAACAATATAACTAGGAATCACTAGATGATGAAACTTCACAACATCACATGCTGATAAACATACCAAGACAACAAGAGCATTACCATCCCAAGTTAGCAACTAGTCACAAGTTAGACCTCAGTTATGATTATAAAATTGTTCTTCAAATTATTTTCAAAAAACAAATATTATTAACAAAAATATTATTTCTACGTCCTAAACCCATACACCTACTAATTTTTGGGGAAAAGAGAGAGAGAATATGCTGAAAATTGAGAGATTTGAAATTTTTTCAAAACTAGCTAGTAAGTGTAAAAAATAGGTATATGAGTTTGGATGTAGAAATAACATTATTATATTATTAAACTTAGAAAAAAGGCATATCTAAACAAGTTTTCTGTACAGCATCTGTCTTATCCAATGAAACCAATCCAAGTATTACGTTCGATTTAACTATTTTCTATTAAATATGATATCCTTCCAACGAGATTCCAAGTAGAACAAGTAGTTACATGTATTTTATCTTTCAAAGAGCAGCATTATTTGGAAGTTAGTACCAAACAATTTTTTTTTTCTTTTTTGTTGGTACATAGCAAACAATTTAATTAATTTAACCAAAGATTGTAACAGAGATACAAACACATGGGCATGGGGAAATATAGATCCAAAGCACAATCATGACCATTTTCTGAGAACTCTGATTCCCTTCCACCTTGACTCCATGTAATAAGAAGGATTATCTTGTGTATAAACACCAAATTTGAAATAATGGGAGCTACCGCCATGGCCCGGTGCTTCATAAACCTGAACTCCATCAACATAAACCGTCACAATAGAGGCCTCCACATCATGGATCACATTTAACTGGAACCATCTGTCCCATATGTTTGAAGCCAGGAGTGAACTCCTATAATAAAAAAGTGAATCGTTGTAAGTTCTAACCATAAGAGTAGTGGCATGAGGAGGGCGTGATCCGAACACTTGCATAATACACACGCCAGAAGTACCATGGGACACAAATCCTTGCCCTTCAAATTGCCATACCCCAGATGAGTAATCATAGCCCTGCAAGGAAAAAATAGGTCATATATTAGGTGCCACATAAATAGTATAGACTATAGAATGTACATTTTGAGCAAATGAATATTGTTCAGTTTACCTTAATGCGGATTTCGGATCTTGGCCTGGTTGGGCTATTTGGAGACAGAGGTTTGTCTGTGGAGTATACCCAGAACTTGTGTACTCCATCTATGAAACTATAGCGTTCACTTACAGGTAAATTGTAAGGCTTGTCATGATGTTGAAAATTGGAGGTTTTCAGTGGGAGTTCAATGAAACCGAGTGTTAAGTGACTTAAGTCCACTGGCGAGTTGCTTGAGGTGTGCATGATTAATGAAAAATAAACAGCCATGTTCAGCATAGCAATCTGATAGAAACTCCCCATGTCTTTCTGCTCTAGATGAGGAATTGAGAATTTGGTAATTCATGTGGAAGCTGTTTCAATGATGATGACATATATACCGGGCTTAGCCTGCAGCATAATTATAAGTTGAAGAATATTCTAAGCACACCTGACGTAGTTTTCTGGTTCCAAACCAAATTCCATTGTCATTACACATTTGTATCTATCTGTGAGACTTTGACTTCCTGAGAGTTTGGGCTCTCGTCACTGGCTTCTTTGTTTTTCACTTCTAGGAAAAATTGTTACGTAAATATAGCAGTACATTCACAATATTAATTAAAAAATAATTATTTTAATTTATTAATAAATAATTTTATTTAATCATTTTAATCAATTTTATAATTAATTTAATATATTTAACTATGAGAAATTATTGTCTACTTTGAGAATAATATTTTACTCTAGTAAAAAAGTGACACGTAATATTGTATAACCATATAAGTAGTTTAATTGAAATTTAAATATTTTTAAATTAAATTTATACAATTATAAACTTATTTAGAGTAATATTATATAGGAATATTTTAAATTTTCCCTCAAATTAGACACATTAAAAATTATATAAGAATTTCTCTACATGTTCTAGAGTTGTTATTTTAGAAAAAACTTTACCTAACTATCTCCTCTCGCCCAAAATTGCAAAAGCAAAAATAAGGAGAGTAAACAGTGCAGCAATTATCTCAGATAAATTATAATTAAGAGGAAGTAAGACAATTACCCTTTTGCAGAAAGCATTTTTTGTTATAGTTCTAATTGCTGCCGTCTTTATTCTTTTAAAACTTAATGATTGGAGCTTAGTCAATGGAATCACGGGCTTCAGCTCTTAGGTTATATAATTAGAGGTGACGTTTACATGCTCCTAAATTCTTTGGAGCATGAATGTTTCATACAATCTTTGTCATTGATGAGAAAGACTATTATATCAATGGCTGAAATTTATCACTTGTAAACTGCTAAATAGATTATTGTAATTTACAAAATTGGTCCTTCAAATTTTTTTTTAAAAAAATTGTGTGGGTGTTTTGCAGAAAAATTGTTTTGGGCGTAGTTTCTTCCTTTATTCTATCAAGTTCTAAACTATGAAACAACTTATGGATGATTGCATCCTCGATACACCATAACCCAGCAAGTTCTATTGCCAACTATTCCTTCTACTCTAATGCATCTCTCACTGTTATTGTTGGTATCTTTGGATTGAGTGTAACTGATTCCAAATTTTTGCACAAAATGAGTCATTCCCGGAATCCAATGGATTTTGCGGAGGTATTTAACATGTTCTATTAAAGTTTTAAGCATCAATATTTTAACTAAAATTATTTATAGTAATAAATAATCAGCAGTTTCTTTTTTTTTTTTTAAAAAAAAGACATTATTATTTATTATTTAAACCTTATATTTCTCTTTTTGGCTTGTTAGTCCTTGTTATATTTGTTAGCCTACAACATTCTGAGGCTGCCCCATTTTTGTTATTATATTTGTTGGCCTGCAACATTCTGAGGCTGCCCCATTTTTGGCTTGTTAGTCCTTATTATATTTGTTGGCCTGCAACATTCTGAGGCTGCCCCATTCCTCCAATCACACAGCCATAGCAGCAGATTAAAAGACCACAAATGATTCATCAACTCTCACCACTACAACCATCATCGCACCCAATCCTAGTGTCCAGCTCCATGCTTCGTGCACCATCAGACCACCTGCATCATATTCCAGCAACCAAGCTCCAGTGGCATCAATATCAAACTCCCCTGACTTCTAGCCTTGCCATCAAATGACCCTTACAAATCCACGTTCAATATTAGGGTGCGGAATAATTGTAGAGATTTCAAATCCATGTTCAATACTGGTTTAGGGCCTTGAGAAATTAGAAATTGTTTAGAATTACTTGCCAAAAATGCCTCTGTAATGGTAGAGATTTCATTACCATTAAAGGAATAAATATAGAGATTTCAGACCCTTATTTTACGCTTAATGAAGAGTCACAATAGTGTGAGATGTAACACTCAAAAGCTTAAGCATCTCCACCATAGAGAAACATTTTGAAATTTGAGTTTGTGAAAAAATAAACCACTTAAAACAATTTTCTGACTATGAAACAATTTTCTTGGCGAATTGCAAGCTTGCAATAAATCACTAGATGATGAACCTTCACAACGTCACATGCTGATAAACATGTCAAGACAAGAAGAAAATTACCTTCCCAAGGTCGCAACTAGTCACAGGCTAGACTCAGTTAAGATTAGAAAACTGTTTCCAAACCTATGATACAGGAATATGGATACGAGTATCGAATACGATATATATATATACGAGGATATAATTTTTATTAAAAAATTAATTTAATATTTATTAAATATCTAAATATTTGATACAAATATAAATACATATTCAACATAAATATAAGAGACATTATAAAGTATCCGTCTTTGTAGTTCGAAACAATTCAGGTTCTACAAATTATTAATACTAAGAAAGAGGATATTATTGAACTCTGAAAAAAGGCATATCTAAACGTGTTTTCAGCGTCTGTCTTATTCAATGAAATTCCAAAGCATGTACTATGCTTTACTATTTTCTGAACACTTCAATATCCTTCCACCGAGATTCCATGCAGTTGGAAGGGTCATTCTGGGTGTAAACCCCAAACTTGAAGTAGTGAGTGGCGGCTCCACGGTCAGCACCATCGTACTTTAGAACCCCATCAATATAAACCTTCACATTGGAGGCACCCACATCATGAATCACATTCACCCTGAACCACCTATCATAGATGTTCTGGACTAGAACAGGGGACTTATAAACAGTGAGTGAACCATCATAGACCCTAAGCTGCAATGTTGTGGCAGAGGAGCTCCCACCAAACACTTGCATAATGCACACCCCACTTGTGCCACTGGGCACGTAACCATACCCTTCAAATTGCCATACACCTGATGTATAATCATATCCCTGAAAAAATTAAAACTCAATAAGCCACTATTTTACTTGTTAATGAGTTATGAAAATAAATGCATAATTGATTAAACTGCAACTTATGGCTTACATTGATTCGAATCTCAGTTCGTGGCTCTGTTTTGCTGCTAGGCATGTGAGGCTTGTCAGTGGAATATACCCAAAATTTATGAACTCCGTTTGTAAAGCTGTAACGCTGGTTTACTGGAACATTGTATGGCTTTTGGACCTCAAAATTTGAGTTATCTAATGGAACACGGGTGAACCCTTGTGTGGGATCGACGGCTGCTGAGGCAAGTGTGGACTGATGGATGATTAATTGCAAGAGGGTAAGATGCAAAATTGGGAACAGCACCATTGCTGGAGGATGGAGAGTACTGGGTTTTATTTCCTAAAATTAAATGGTATGGAATGAATACTTGGTTGAAAGGGCTATACGGTTGCATGAATATATATAGATGAAGACAGTCAAACTGGTTGTCATTGTGATATTCATATTGCATATCCAATTTTTTTTTAAATTTTATATTCTTACATTAAATATCATATAATTTCATATTTTATCTAATATTTTATTATATATATATTTTTTATTATTTTTTACTAAATTATATTTTTTAAAAAAATAAATAATATATATATGTAACAACAATAACCAAGTCTTTTTCCATATTTTTTTATGGATCGACGACGCTTTTCTATCATACCATCATAAACCAAGTCTTGAGAAAAGCGATTCAAATCTAGATCTTTTTTAACCGTTTCACCTATAAATTTTTTTATATCCTCTACCTCAGTTATAAATATTCTCCATCCGATCTACTCTTCACACGGCTTTCTAGGCCTTCTCTCCTTAAAAACCACCTAATATATAAGATCTATTTCATTCATAATCCTATCTTGTTGACCACACATCCAACGTGCTCATCTTCGCGACACCGATCTTGTCTATTGAGCTTTTTACCGCCCAACATTCAAGTTTTATATTTCCTATCATTAACTCCTGAAAGACTCCTCCATTTCATCCATCCAGTTGAATCCTATGGTTATCATTTTGTAGATGGATTGATCCGGATACTTAAATCGTATAACTTGTGATATGGTATGATCTCCAATTTTTACCGCTAAACTAAGCATTAACATGTTTACTAAACTTACATTCCATATACTTTCCGTCTTACTCCTACTTTGGTAGAAAGCCATGTTCTTCCAAAGTTCGTCTCCATAACTCTAAATTTCCCGTTTATTTCCTCTCTCGACTCTCCAACTAAGACTATATCATCTGTGTTTGACGGAGCTTGATATATCTTGATGCTGAAGACATCCAAGACCAAGGTAAAAAGATAAGGACTCAAAGACCAACCGAGTATAGAGAACTTTCTCACTAAATTTCATCATACATATCCTGGGATTGTCCGAATATAGGTAATACGAACTATTTTCTTTTCCAAAGCCTTCCACAAGACTTCTCTTTTGCACCTTATCGTAGCTTTTTCCATATCAATGAAAATCATGTGTAGGTCTTTTTTTCTTCGATCTCCATTCCGATATCAGCTTCATAAGATAGATTAACATTTGACCTCCTGCGCATAAAACTAAATTGATTCTCGAAATATAAGTCTCTTGTCTTGGTCTCCTTTCAACGACTCTTTCCCATAACTTCACAGATGACTCACGTGAAAATCCTCTGTAATTTATTTTGTAGACATCTCCTTTATTTTTATAAATAGGAATTAAAGTTGTTTTACTCCTCTATTCATTCGCATTTTCTTAAACCTCAATATCTCGTTAAACTAGATTTTTTTTTTCATATCTCAATAATATTATCTTCTTTTTCCATTATCCATCCTCTTCAACGCTTCTTTACCTCAAACTCGAATTCTACATGATAAAAAGTTTTTATTTTATTAATTAAATGTCTGATTTATTAAATAACTTGTGAAAATAATTTTTCTATCGATCTTTAGTGTATATAAATAATATATATCACTAAAAATAATATATGACTATTTTTTTTTCTTTGTGCCACGTATCAAACTTTTATATTTATTATATATGAAGTTTATCTACAAGAGTTAGGTACGTATGGCCCAAAATTGAATAGAAATCGCATTACGGCTATGGGTGTCGGAGCTTGTCTCTTTGCTGAAAGTGATGACCATTGACCCACCGAGTGTTTTCTAGTAGGGGCTAAGAACCTAATCAAGTAAAGCAATTGAAACTTAGATTTGATTTTTGTTTTTTGTTTTTTGTTTCTTTTTTTTAAAAAGTCGGTTTAAATTTAATTTATTTATTTAAATGAGTTATATTTAAAATTTAAATTTATTTTGTTTAAAAAATATAAAATTTGGGTTTAGATTGTTTTACTCATTTATATGTTGATTATTTTTTTCTTTTATCAAATATTTCTTTAAAATATTTAAATTTATTAATTAAATATTTAATAAACATTTTTATGTTAAAAAATAGAGTAAAAAATTTTAAAAAAATTATTCATAATCCATTACACTAAAAAATTCATAACTTTCTTATAAAAGTTTATAGTTAATAATAATAATAAATAAATTATTATTATCTATAATTTTTATTTAAAATTAAAAAAATATTATACTTTTACCATTTATATGGAATGAATAAATAATATATATACACATATATACAAACTATTTACAAATTTTTAATGTTAATCTTATGAAGATTAACCTTAGTTCATTTATATAATCAAATTTAAATTTAAATTTGTTTATTTAGTTAACGAGTAAAATAGCTCACAAATAAGTTATTTCATTTACATTCCAATTCTCAACTACTAGTTATAATAACTCTTTATTAATTATGTATAGTTATTAATTAACTTGCCCTTGCCAACAGTTACACGACTTACATGCGTCAACAATAAAAGGATTTTATTGTTAAGTAAAATTGTTACGCCATTAATTTTATTTTAATTCTTTAACCAATTAATAAGTGTTTCATACTTGCATTTGGACTTAAATGAGCCAAGCTCAAATATAATGAGACAACAATCATGTACAAGTATGATAGATAAAAGAAATATCATCTATCAAAGGATGCATAGAAAGTCAACTCTAAATAAGGATTGTATCAAGAAATTTTCTCTTGTCATTGAAATGATCAATTTATCTCTGTCACAATTTGATATTTGCCACACTCATTTTTTTATAAATAAGATACTGTAATTTTGTGATATGAGTCTTTTTTCTCATCTTATACTCTTAGAACTTTAACTTACTTAAACATTGATCTTTGTATGTATCCAAGTTTCTTACATCACCATTCAAAGAAGCTATTGAAACAAAGAACATTTTGTGTAAGAAACTTGTACCACCGCTAAGGTCCATGACAGAACAATAAGTATTTCTCAGTTTCTAACATTAAAAAATATTAATTAATACCATAACATACGTGCTTATCGGACACCCACCAAAAAACGCATTATTTTGCTTGCATATAGCCTGTTTATTTTAGTTTTATACCAATGCAAATTAACATATAATGAAAGAATAATGTTAATAAAGATTTTGGTTTACTGTGAAATTTTATTCGAGTTCCGTTTGATGAAACCGTTTCCATTCACTATTTGTGGCGATAAATTTTTTATCCTAACACGTTCATGCTCTGAGCCAAATTCTAATTAAAAATAAGAAAGTAGTAAAAATGAAAATGTATGAATTGAAAGATATTCTTATATAAATTTAATGTACTTAATTAATTTAGAAGTACTAAGTCAATAAAGTATTAATATCATTAATGTACTATTATCGTGTGTATTGGTTAAATAAAAAAAATTTGAATCTTTTAAATATGTAATTTTAAATTTAATTTTAAAATTTATACATATAAAAAAAATTCTGTTCAAAAAAAATTTTGTTTAGATACTTGACAGTCCCTTAAAATTAATCTTTCATTTAAAGAAAACTTTAAGAAACAAGAAAAAAAATCATTGATGTACTAGTTAACATAATACTTTTATTTAATAAAAATTAGTTATATGTTTATATTTTATCAACTTAATACATCTACGATTTATAAAAAACTTAATACATCTACAAAAATCCTTTTTTATTGTTTTTTTTTCTTGAATTAATAGTATGTGGATTAGTCTCTCCAAAAAGTCAAGAATGGCTGTGATCTCCAGATAAAATGGCCGCACACTGCGCTACATCGAAGATTATGTGTGAACCTGTTTCTTTTTTTTTTCTTTTTTTTTTTCTGTCAAGACTAATATTTTAATAATTTTCTCTGCCTTAAACAAATAGGAGAAGTTTAGTATATTTTGAATGGTACATCTTACTTAGACAAAATTTAATAATAATAATAATAAGATAAAATATGAAACTATTATATTAATTTTTTTAAAAAATCTCAACTATAGTATAAATGTATAACACCTAACCTATGTAAAAGTAATTTCCAAAACAATAGTATCTCCATGAAAATAAAACTATCATTTAAGGGTGAAAACAAGTGAAATTAAGCTAAACTTTACTTTAAATATGTCAGATTTATTTTTCAAATACAGAGGCTGAATCTGACCTATTTACTTAACATATTTCATTTTTTAAAACATAACTTAACTTTTTAATAGTTTAGTCTTACCTAAAAGTTTATTTAAAGACTTATTTTGTAATAAGACCTTTAAATAGGTCAATAAATTTATCTCTAAATAAGTTAAAAAATAAACTAATGGGTTTAAGTCTTTATATAGATTAACAAATTTAGACTTTAAAATAAAATTATATTATTTATTAAATTAATTATTTTATATAAATATTAAAATTTTATAATATACATAAAATAAAATATATATATATATATAATTAAATAAATTGACCTACTTAACTTGAAAGATTTTTTAAAAAATATAAAATTTAACTTGTTTAACTAAATAAATATTTTAAAAAAATTTAATTTAACTTTTTTATTAAATAAGTCAAATTAAATCAGAACTTAAATAAATGATCATAAGCCTCTAACGAGTTACTTAACTTATTTCCACCCTGCTACCATTAGAATCGAATCTCTTTCTTCTCATTGAACCAAATCGAGGGATACGTATAAGTAGGGGTGTAAGTTGGTTTGGGTAATCCAACCAACCCGACCAAACCGAACCAAACCAATTAGTTTTGTTCGGTTTAGTTTGGGTATACTTAATGATTCGAGCAAAATCTGAACTAATTGATGCTCAATTGGTTCGGTTCACGGGTTTTGGATTTCAAACTCGTGAACTGAATCGAACCAAACTAATTTTTTTTTTATATTCGTTAAGATATCAATCCCTTTCAATTTTTTCTTCCCAAATCTAACCCTAACCCCGTTCCATTCGACGCGCCCTCTCCGCGTCGCTCGTCGCTCGCCTTCACCTCGTCGCCCCTCGCCGCCTCACCCCATCACTCGTCGGTAAGTCTTCAACTCTTTCTTCACCACAAACTATGTAATATCATGAAATTGGTTGCTTCACTGCAGACCTTGAATCGCATGTTCATCATCAATGCAGGTTCTGGATTCAGAATTATGTGGAACACCGTAAAATCTTTCCTTGATCCTAAGACCACATCAAAAATCCATGTGAGTATATAAACCTTATCCTAAATCTATTTGTTTTGTCAGGAAAATAGAACTATGTAAAAACTTATGATTTTTTCAGGTTCTTGGCAACAAGTATGAGAGTAAATTGCTTGAAATAATTGATGCAAGGTGAGTTCGTAAGTAAGTGATTGAATATTGCAGTATCTGGTTTTCCTTATTTCACAAGTACTTTAGGTCCTTTTTTTTCACTCCTCAGTTTTCTTTCTCTATCATGAAGTAAAGTCTTCCTATAACATTGACTAAAGGTTATTGAGAAGCTTCACACATCCATTGGTTTTCAGATTTGAAGTGCACAAGCACAAGTTGTTTGTTTAATTGGGATATGGATGTGGGTTTCTATATATTGGATCAATGGGGTTAATATTCTGATTCTGGATTTGGGGGGAAGGAATTAGTATTAGTATTATTAACAATGTAAACCCGAGAATGAGTGATTTTGTGTTGAATCTACTATACTAAGGAATGCCACCAGGCAGAGGCATTGTGTTTCATGCTTTGTCCTTGTATATATCTTGATTTCTCTGAATGTTATTTGATTTTCCCTCATGATGTTGCAATCATGGCTATTGCACTAGGTCTAGGATAAAGAAAAATGATGAAATAACAGGGAAATAATGTTGGCATTTGTTATAGATAATGAGATTTAAGACCTTGATGCAACCTGATGCCATTCTACTAGCCATATTTAATGAGCTGAGGAATCAGGAGTACCAAAAGTCAATATCTTGACTCTTGATTATATGCTATTGTTGCAATTGACAATCATGGGAGTTCTAAGCTAGTGGCATCTTCTTGATATTTTATAATCCTCTCTTTTGAATCCTTGTTTCCATAGTTGGTTGTATCAACTTATTCTAGTGGTTGATATGATTGACAGGTTGGGATTACAACAATAGAATTGAAATAGGAAAACTGGTGATAAATTTTGTGCTACTTCCATGACATATTTGTCCATAAGGATTCTTATATAATATTTTGAACATTCTTTAAAGAAAAAATTGGCATACGTTTGATTCATACAAACGAAACCCACGCTGAACTTATATATCGTGAAATTGCAAATGGTTCAGAGTGGTGATCACAAATGTTCAAGAAAATCTGAGTCTCATGTTGTGGAAAAAAGAATAATTTTTGAGGTGAGATAACTTTTTCTAAGCTCTTTGTTAATCTTTGGTAATACATTGGGCATTTGGACCTCCATTTGGTTGTTCTGTAAATAATATACTTGTTCAAAATCATTTTGATTTTCTACTAACTCTTAGTGCTTTATGTCATTAATGAACTTTTGAACTAATTAATGAGCATGTTTAGGGACACAATACTTCCAAGTTGGAGGCAAATCTATAAGTATTTTTTATATTAACACTCACTAAACTCAATTATTCAAATGATAAATATTAAAATTAAAAGAATATATCATGTAAACTGACTGCGCATATGTTTTTCTCTTTTGCTTTTTTCATAAACATTATATATGTTCTATTTTATGTGTGACTGGATTTTAGATGTGGCCTTCTTCCTTTGGAACTCTATGCATCATTATGCCAATGTTGTGTAGTATTTTTTGGTAGTTTCATTTGGCCACAGGTTTATACAGACAACATTATGTGGAGATCTTAGAGCACGTAGGTCCTTCTGACTTCTGAGCTTTGTCATCCTGAATCACTTTTTGTTTAATCATTGTTATTACTATGTGTCTTAGTTCTGAATATCATGGTTGAAGCTAATCTCCGATTCTTATATTTGTAGAATTTTTCACGACAACAATCTTATTGGAACAATAGATAAAGAGTTGTAGAATTTTGCATGTCAAGCTTTCAAGGGAACTGTCTCCAGAATAAAGACTTAAAGCAGCGGGCTTCTATGCAATGTAGTATGTATGACATGACATTTTCAGCATTCAAAATTGAAGGTATGAATTAGGATGTCTCTTTATAAACATCTCATAAAATTTGAATCATACAGAATAAAGATGTATTAAAAAAATTAATAGTCAACTCGATCACCAAAACAAAATCAATCTATAGATAATCGATTCAATTTGATTCGGATTAAATTATTAAAAAATAAAAAAATTAGACTAGATCAAATCAATTAATTTTAATTAATTTAAATTTATTTTTTTAAAATTAAATCAAACCACTCCCTTACGCTTCATGCGTTTGTCATCAATCAAATACCAAAGTAAACGTCAAGCTTGTCAACCAATTCCGCAACAATTCTAGACTTTGACAACCAGCTTTATATGCTTGACCAAACAATAAAGAAATGCTTACGGAATAACTCGTACTATATCTTATCACAGTTTCACATATTTTTAATAGGATACATTAATATAATATA
Organism: Ormosia emarginata; assembly: GCA_029884605.1. Taxonomy (NCBI): domain Eukaryota; kingdom Viridiplantae; phylum Streptophyta; class Magnoliopsida; order Fabales; family Fabaceae; genus Ormosia; species Ormosia emarginata. Next base: position 33,618,853 of record JAQQTP010000076.1, on the reverse strand, counting down.
TTATAATATTATTAATTATTTGATATAAATTTTATATTATATAAACTTATTTATTAAACTTTTTATATATTAAAATAATAAATAATTTAATTAAATCTTAAAAAATTAAGTTTAATAATTTATAAATTCTTATAATTTTTTTATTATAATTCGAAATACTTAAATATTTTTAATTCTTATATATTAAATCTTATATTATCAAATTTAATATTATTCAATTTTCTTATCTTTCCGGTGGTCAAGTGTCAACAACAAAATAGATAGTAGTTTTTGTCGTTAAGGTTTTCAACAATGCATATCATATTCGTGTAATGTTACAGACATTAAGACTTACAACATAACTTTATTGCAGTGTGGCGACAAGGAGGATGCTATTATGCATTCCAGTAGGTTATGATACATCTATGCACTCTTGAAAATACCTACAATTAGAGGTAATTTTTCTTGTGTAGCCTGTTTTATGTTATTTTAGAAGTAAACTACTCCTTTTGAATAATTAGTTCAGTTCTATCCTCAATCTCTCATCTCTCTTCTCTGAATAATTTTACAGTGTCTCTTGTTTTTTACATTTTAGTCTTCTTGACAAAAAATCCAAGATGATATTTTGCAATGCTTGCATCTTTCGTTCATCCTCATCGACGACAACAACACCCACCGGAGGAAATCCAAGCTGAAATTTTTTGCAATGCTCTGCTTCTTCATCTCATCCTTGCCAATGATGACAACACCCACCAGAGGAAGCAGCGTCAATCTCAACTCCGTGAAGCCTGCACCGCATCAACGTCTTGGGGGGAAAAAGGGGACGACAGTGAAAGACATGGGGTCTAGGTCCACAACCCATTTCACACACACCATGTCCATGACTCATACGTTAAGATGATAAACTTAACTAGCATGGTGGGGTTGAGAAACTGTACGGGGTTATGGAAATTTGAGAGGATTGTGTTAATAACTTGATATGATGCTTCCAAGAACTTGGGATCATTTTAAATGGGGTTTTGGAAATTGCGTACTCATAAGGTTCTCTGTTTCTCTGTCTCTCATTAATTAAGTCCTACCAGAAAAAAAATTGAATTTGTGATAAATAATCTTGGGTATTTGCCAGTGAATTTGAAGTTCTTTGATTTATGTGAAATCCATAGTCCAGAATTCAGTGGACTCCTTCTTCGATCACCATATCCCTCACCTCTTCTCAGTTCTCATTGATGAGGAATTTCTAGAGTTTAATCTAGGTGCAAAAGACGAGGATGTTTGATGAGTGAGTTCTCGTGTGCTCCCATTCATTTTTTTAATGTAACTTGTTCTACAGGTTGTAGGTTATCAAATTTGATCTTTGATGTATTTTTAAGAGCGGTGCTATTTGTCACAACGGTTTTTCACAAAGGCATAATATAATTGTATGATTGAAATGTAATAAATTAAAAAAAAAAACTATTTCACAAAACGTAGTATATATAGCCTATTTTTTGTTGTTTCGTGTACCGTTTTGCAAAAAAGGGTTCGTGACATCAAGCGTTACTCGTATTTTAAACATAAATTAACTCTCATGTAAGGTGTATTTATACACTTTTCATATCGAGGTACATATTAGACCGAGCCATGGTGACAAGTGATCAAACATTTAATGATCAAAGTCACACTTCACAAAAGTACTTCATAACAATTGGATTTATTTAAGAGCTTTGTTAATGTGTCTTTTGGTATATGTTAAAGAATTAAAATAATATTTATTACTTATCCAAAGTTATTTAAAAAAATATTAAATATCTGTTAAATTTTTAAAGTATTAAATACTTTTATTTTTTAATTAATATTTTTTATTTTTTTTTATTTTTTTTTTTTAATATGAGCACAACTTTACAAAATCTTTTAGGTAATCCGTGTTTTGACAAGTAGAAAACTACATGGTTATGATATTTAATCCACTGAATTGAAAGAACTATAGGCCAGAGACTTCATCTAATGCGAACCCATCGGCCAGTACTGGATCAGGGAATGATCTAGCCCCATGAAGAGGTGGGAAGTCACTAGCAGAGGGCCACTAGTAGCACCAAAAGACTCTCAGGTTGGAAGACTAGGATTTCTTGCATTAAATAGGTGCATGTAGGGGTCCCTCAGTGCATGCATGCGAGGTAAGAGATAAGATTGTTCGAGCAGACAGTTTGTTACACATCCGGATATTTAGGAGAGGATAAGTCTGGAATGCATGACTCATCACCATAAATTGTAACACATGGAATAATACATCAGATAAGAATATTCAGGCCTCCTTGCAAGCCCACCCTCGCCTGATTGACTGCAATCTTGCGCTAAATCCTAAGTTAATGATTAACTCTGATCTTAAATAAGCAGCACTTGTTCTTACCCTAAACTTTGTTATTAAAAAAAAGAGAAAGATTTCTAGAAGATATTATCTCAAAATCTGAAAAAAAAAATTGACTAATAAACTTGAGAATTATGAGTTGAATCACAAATTAAGTCATTCTCTTTAAGACGATTTGTGATTCTGTCTCTTTCTGTGTAAGCAGTGTATCAACAATGTCGTCTCTATGATAAAACAATTCAAAAACTCTCTTTGTATTAGTATTCTTTACACACAAGAATATTGTTCAAATTTGTAGTATATTCTCTGTCATTTGCTAAAAAAAAATAATCTCTCAAAGAGAGCTTCCATGATTTTATAATAAAAAAAATAAAAAGAACATTGAGTTTATTTTGAAAAAGAAAGATGTTACCTTTATTGGTAGAGAATAATGAGAAAGTTGTGAACTTACTTTCTGTTATAAACAAAAAAATAATGACCAAATTCAAAGAACAAATTTTGTTATTGACCAAGTCCAACATAAACATTCTGTTATTGACCAAATCCAATGTAAATAATAAATAAATATAATCAAGTTAATCTTCTTTTAAATATATAATAAAACATCAACAATCCCTGACTTATATTTAATAGAACGAAAACAAAACTTTGAGAAAGATAGTCAAGACTTGTGCATCAGCAAAGGTATTCTTCAAACTTGAATCTTTACCTAGTGATAGTTATATCAGTGTATAAGAATAGATAGTGAATTAACCTTGAACTATCATTCTAGGATATACAAAGAACAAATATCACTCATAATCCTGTTAACACGCAATTCTAAAGCCAGCACTTTTCGGCCATGTGCTTCTATCCCAATTCTAGCATATACTTTAAAGAATTTGTTAAATTCTTATAGAATGCGGCATCACATTTACATATACATAGGTGAGGATATCAAGAGTGCTTCTGCAGCAAAACACCCCATTTTTGCTATAGTCCTCATTAAGAGTTTTAATAAACTCAACATTTTCCATCGCTACAGAATATCTTGCTATAGGAATGGACTTGGAGAATAAAATCCCATGTAAACATGCATGATTCCATGTATATCACTAATAATTTGTTTTCCCATTGAACCTTTTCATGGGATCTTCACTCAATAGGTTGGGTTACAATTATTAGTGACTCATTTATCCATTGACTTTAGTCTTATTCCTTTCGAAGTGTTCCACATTTTTTCACATGTTAATTCTTTCGTTAAAGGATCGACAAGATTCTCACAAGATTAAATATAATTCACTCTTACAGCATTTGTAAAAAGATATTATCTTAGAGTATTGTGTTTTCGACGTATATGTCGACTCTTACCGTTGTAATAACAGTTCTGAACAATTGAGATAGTTGTGGTGCTATCACAGTGAATTAAAACAGTCGACGTGGGTCTTTCTCATAAGGGAGTATGTGAACACCCAATTTTGTCCGGACCAAAAATAACAAAAAAATAGTAAATAAATATTTGTGTACATCTTTTGATTATTTTCTTTATCTCATATATTTTATATGTTTGTTTTATTTCATTTATTTTATTTTATTTTCACCAAAAATTTAAAAAAAAATGTGTTGATTTTCGTTTTTATTATTTTGAAAAAAAAAGAAAAGAAAAAGGAAGTCTGATTTCGTTTAAAAAAAAAAAAGAGAAATGGAGGTAGCTTGTTACGTTCTTCCTGCTGCAACCAAATTGCAAGGATCAAGGCAGCCAAAAATGGCAAATTTACGAAAAAAGTTAAGCGAAAGAAGGTGACAAGTCCGGAGAGGAGACATGAAAGTGGAAAGACTTGCACTGCGGTGAGCCGATCCTATTCTGCTACACTGGAACTTATCTCATTGGGGTGACAAATTGGATTGGTGCTTTACAAAAGGAAGGAGGGAATCAAAAGGAAAGGCAGGATTTTTACCAAGAGGAGAGCAACAGAGAAAAGGAGGGAGAGACCATTTTTACAGAAAGGGGCTTTGGGGGAGATCACCAACAGAAAACCTTCTATCACCATCTCCAATACCCACATTAACAACACCACCCACTACCTTCCATAATCCATCACCACCACTCAAAATCACTATTGATCACCTTCTTCATCATCCCCACCTTCTCCTTTGAACCACCATTCACCACCAAGCTTCATCAACTTTCACAAACCATCACAAGCACCATTAACAATAAAAAAAAAACATCCAAAGAACCAAAAAAGAAGAACCGAACCGGACCAACAGGTTCCAGTTGGAACTAGCCAGTCGCCGGAGATCGCAAGTCCAGACCACCCATCTGAACCGTCCGCACCGCGCCATCTCAGCCCCGCACCGGCGAAGCTCCACCTGTTCCGTCCACCACCAACCGCGAGCCAGGCCGTTTCGCACGCCGCACACCGCGCCAGACCACCCGTCGCCTCGCACCAGGACACCGACGCCGTCGCGCCCCAGTCCGCACTAGAACCTCGACTTCGTCCCCTCCAGCTCTCCGACCAGTCAACGCCGCACCGCCCAGCTCCGTCTATCTGTCTGATCCGCCGCTCCCCAGCCTCGAACCACATTGCCACCTGCACCAGAGCGGGCTCCGTACACCAGCGCCGTGAGCTGCTCACCGCGCTTGCATCCCTGTCCGGACATCCAGATCCCAACGGCACCACCGCACAGATCCGTCGACCACCACGCCGCCACTAGCCACAGTGTCATCCTCATCTCACGGGTTTTCCCCGTTACCCCTCCTTTCTTTGTTATTTGATTTGAACATTTTTCCAGAATTCTCTTTGTTTTTTTCTATTCTTTATTTGTTTGTTTTCTTTCTTTTTTTTCTTTTTGGGGTTAAGACCGAACCACTATTATTTGGGCCAGTAGCCCATTCACTAAAACAAAAGTTTGCATTTGACTTCTTAATAAAAGATAAAATAAAAATAAATAATAAAAAATAAAAAATGAAAAAAACACATATATATATATATATATGTGTACAAAATCTTTAAATCAATGCAATGACCAATGATGATGATTGAATAGCGGATGCTATCTTCAATGTCGTTTGGATCATATGGGTTTATTGAGTAGCCTGGTGCTAACTTAAACCTTGTGCGAATTTTTTTGTTTTTTTTTTTAAAAAAGGATTCCTTTTCAAAAATATTTTTAATTAAAATCAACCAACTTCGCAACTATTTTCTACAGAACTACGTAACTTTGAGTTCCTCATTGCACCTGAGGGTACGTAGGAGCAGAATTTTCATTCTGTCAAGTCAAAATTTAATTTTTCACAATTTGGTTATTTCTTTTCTTTTTCCTAAATAAAAATAAAAATAAAATAATAATAATAAAATAATTACAAAAGTCTTTTTAATATGGGTAAAATAAATAAATTTGAGATTATCAAGTTTTTGCACAATTAACTCAAGGTCAGTCTCAAGACGCAGGTGTGATAGGGGTGCAATGGGATTAAGTTTCCACCCTTCTCTATCCATAACCGACTCCCGAATCCGATCTGATTCCAAAGATCATTTTCTAAAAAGGTTTTCCAATTTTTCCTAGATTTAAATAAAATTGGTGGCGACTCCATATTTTTATATTTAAAAAAAAATCAAATCACGTGAGCTGCTATTTCGCCGCGATCCCGTCATGACAGGATGGCGACTCCAATCGGGAAACCTGGAGAGTCGTGCCTATTATGGTTAATTGTGCAAAATTTTAATAATCTTTATGTATCTATTTTACCCTTTTTCTTATTTTTTCTGTTTTCTTATTTGTTTGTAAGTTTTTTAATTAATACTTTTTGTAAATACTTGATAGCATTATTTTGTGTATATTTTTTTTTAACTTGTATATATTTTTGTACTTATTTGTTTAAACCATAGGGTAGGTGATTCTTGGTGGTTTGTTGTATATATGTTTTGCGGTTGGGGGTAATTTTTGGTTTTTTTTTAATTTTTGGTACAGGTTTGTATGCTCCCTCACACACGTCCAACGCTTACTTACCTCACACAATTTTTGGGCTCTATACCCGAGTCTGTGCGAACCCGAGGAATAGGAGGGGTCTCGATCTTTGTTATTGAGGGGCTTCATGCTCACTTGACATTGGTTGAGACACCACTCAGATTGTTACCAATATCATGGACTAATCATATTGAGAGGGTTTATCCCTACTTGTGATTAATTCATGAATTGGATCCTTGTCTTTTAAGATAAGGGCAATCTGGGGACCATAACTTTTAGAGGTCTAGATCTGTCCTAAAAACCTTGCACTGGTAGATGGAACTTAGTGGTCACAAAATTAGAGTTATGACTTTATCCAACCTTTAAGTTTCACCTAATTAAGACACAAGGGGAGCATGCTTTTTCTTTATCTCGTTCTTTTTTCTCATATCATTCATCCTTTGTAAAAAAAAAAAAATCAAAAAAGGGAATGTTTCATCTTGCATTTTCATATCATCTGCATGACATTCATAGCATTTCTCAAACAAAAGAAAAATAAAAAAAGGACATTCATTACCATGCATTTGCATGACATTCCCAAAAAAAAAATAAAAATAAATGCATCATCTTACAGTTCCATGTCATTTTCTTGCATAAAGAAAAAATAAGGTGGGCATGCATCAGCAAATCATACATAATCCTTTGGGTTTACGACCCTATAAGGATGTCTCCATGTAGAATGTTAGGATACATTTTAGAGTTATCTCGATAAGGGGTACCCTTAGGATGCATTCTTCATTTTTGATTAGTTTGCTCACTTTCTTCTTTTGCTCTTTTGCAGGGTGAGTTTAGTTGGTAAAGTGGAAAGATTAGTGCTCATTCAATAGCAAGGAATGGAAGAGATAGGCCAAAGGAAAAACACCAGCAATGCCGTTGACCTCAAGAGGAATATGAAGATTACAGTAAATGGCAGTGATCTGAGGCGTGTGAAGGACATTACTCAACACATGACCCCTAAGGCTCGATCAGAGTTTTCAAGCAGTTATGGACAGATCCTAGATTTGTTGCGCATCCCTGTTGAAGAACCTGTTCTGAGTGGCCTGACCCAGTTTTGGAATTGTTCTCTGAAATGTTTTGAGCTGCCCGACTTGGATATTGCACCGACCATAGAAGAATATGCCATCATGTTGAGACTCCCAATGAGCAAATACCCTAATGTTTATCTCTATGGAGGACATTATGTGTCAGAAGGAAAAATAGCAGAACTCATAGGGGTTCAGGTAGGTCAGTTAGGCGTGGAAAAGAGAGGAGGAACACGAGGATTGAAGAAGAGTTACCTGGAAGCACATCTTGAGCTATTAGCGCATCAAGGAAGGTGGGATCTCTTTAACAAAACATTGGCACTAACCATCTTTGGATTGGTGTTATTCCCATTCACCTCAGATGTGGTGGACCAAGCGGCAATGGATGTTTTCTTCAAGTTTGAGAATCATAGGTCAAATCCAATCCCTGCTATTCTTGCTGATACTTTCTTAACCATGGAGATTTGCCACAAAAAAGGAGGGGGTATGACCCGATGTTGCACACACATGTTGTATGTTTGGATCATGACGCACATGGATGTACACAATCGCCTGGGTCTCTTACCTGATCCGCTAAGAAATTTTAGCCGTATTCCAGTGAAGCAGCAGAAAGCCCATGAATGGAAAGATGAGTTCATGAAGATGGGAACAGACTCTTTCAAATGGGTTTGCTCATGGTATCATGGGGAAGAGATATTGCTCAGTTGTGGTGACTTCTCTAACATTCCTTTAATGGGTGTAAGAGGTTGTGTATCATTCTCACCGGTCCTTGTGCTTAGACAGCTCCAATGGACTCAGCACGTGCCTGACGAGACACAACTCAGAGGATTTAGCTTTTTATATGGGAAAGATGGAAGCACTACCAAGCAGGAAAAGGAGGTCAGGGACGCTTGGAAGAATACCCATAGGGTAGGAAGGAAAGAACTGGGAAAACGTGTGGTAATTCCTACTCCTGAGTACCTACAATGGAGAGCAACAAGGAGGGCTCAAAATAGTACCCCTCAGGCGGTGTCAAATGATGAAAATCACTCTCAGATTATATCTCAAATGACCACACAGATAGAGAGGATGAAAGCACAGATGCAGTTTTTGGAACAAGGGAAGGAAGCCGCTGAGTTAAAAGTCGTCATTCACTCAAGTCGGTGCCAGAAGTTAGCCGACAAGATTGAAGACTTAAAGGATGCACAAGCTGACGCTGTTGAAGCCCCGAGCCAGGTAAAAAGGGCAAGAAGAGGAAAAGAGGTGGAATCAAATAAGACCACTTTAGAAATCCAAGAGCTACGAATGAAAGTAAGCGCTCAAGAAGAATTGATAAAAAAGATTCTGCAAGAGAAAGAAGAATTGGAAGCGAATACTAGAGCACAAGACCAAAGGATGCGATCTTTACAAGAAGCTCTGATTGAGGTGAAACGACGCTCCGATCAAAAACAGGTTTTGGTTGCAGAATATTATAGTTCACTCAAGGAAGCAAACAAGAAAGCAAGGCGTTTGGAGTTAAAAGCTCAAGAACTAGAGCAAGAAAAGGAGCAATGGAGACTCGAAGCGCAGAAGCAACGACTGCAAAAAGAAGAAAGTGAAAGCGCGTGGCAATGGGCAGCTCAAAATAAAAGGGCTCAAAGGGAAAATTGGATGAATAAATATGAAGACATGTCTAACAGCTTGCAGTATCACACTACGCAACTGGTTAATCGTTTTGATGAGGCAGACCTTCAGATTCGCATGAATCCCTTGCTACGACTACCACAGAAGATAGCCGAGTTTATGAAGTATTGTCGAGGTCTTGCTAAAGGTCTTAGGAAGAAACAAACAAAGTTGTTGATGTAATGTAGTTTACGTTACACTTCGAGGAGACTGAGACTTTGTATGGATTTTGGAATGAAATGAATGACCAGTTGCAATTTTTTTTTGCTTTGAATGTTGATGTTATTGCTTTTCATTTAGGCACTATTCATTGAGGGGTGAATTCCCCCTTGAATAGGTTATCAACCGTATTTTCGCCCTGAGACGATTTGTCCTTTAGCGAAAATACGGGAATCTCGGTATTTGGTGAAAGAATGATTGCATTGTTTAAAGATGGCACCATTGGTGAACCTGCTAATGCCCAAATCTTGGATCCTACCTTGCTATTGAATGACCATGTGAATCTCTCCACAATCGCCAAGCATCCTCACAATAGTGTTGATTTTTTTTTATCTAATGTGCTTTTTGCTTTAATAAATCAATTTGGTTCAGGAATCATTGCGCGACCAAGGAAAGAAGAGACCAATCTAACCCGAGTTCACAATACCAGATCTCGGACCAGGATGGCTGCTGATAATTCTGAGACAGGAAGAAACTTGAGTAGGGAGGTCGATGAAGTAACAGGAAGAATAAATGAGGTGTCAGAGAACCAAGCGAGGTTGGAAGCGATATTGCAAGATATAAGGGAGTCTCTCCACTTAATCAGTGGAAATAGAAATGCAAGTGGGGTTGGAGTGTATGCAAACGTATCATCAATAACTACTCTGATCTTTCCGGCCATAACCTCAGGCATTGCTGCAGGAATCCACGAGCAACCACCTCAAACAGCATCAATAGTCATGCCCATTGGGGAGGGGTATCGCGCTCTGGAAGGCGCCCACAATGAAATCCCTGGTTATGCGGGGCTTACTTGGGAACCACCTCATGTGTCTATTCCAGTACATATGACCATGCCTTGTTCTGGGAATAGCCACGTCACGACTGAGAAGGATAAAATGAAAGAAGATTGGATGGAGAAAATGGAGGAACAAATCAAGGCAATAAAGGGCCCAAATGCTTATGGACCCCTGAGGATAGAGGAGTTGTGTCCTACCATGGATGTAGTGATCCCCAACAACTTCAAGATTCCTGATTTTGTGAAGTATGACGGGAGCGGCAACCCTCGTTTCCATTTGATCAGTTATGGAACCAAGATGGCTATTTGGTCTAGGGATGATAAGTTCCTCATCAGTTTCTTCCATGAGAGTCTTACAGGTCCAGCTAGAATGGTATCTTCAATTAGATCGCTCAAAGGTCTTGCGTTGGACGGAATTGGCTGATTTGTTTATGGACCAGTACAAATTCAATCTTGACGCAGCCCCAACCCGAGAGCAGTTGAGTTCAATGCAGAAAGGCAACGAAGAACCGTTCAAGCAATACGCACAAAGGTGGAGAGCCTTGGCGGCTCAAGTCCAACCCCCATTAACATTGCCTGAGATGTGCTCGTATTTCTTGGGGACCCTAGGAAACCCTTTTATTGGGGCGATGGTGGGGCAGCCTATAAGGATTTTGCAGATTTGATAACTTCTGGAGAAAGAATTGAAATATTGGCCAAAACTGGGAAGTTGCCAATGAGTAGCACAGAGAATACTACTTTCAAGAAAGGATTCCAGCCGAAGAAAAAAGAACCTGAGGTGAATTATATCCGACCTCAACAGAATTTCAGACCGCGATATAGCCCAAGTCATCAGCCATCATACAACCCCAACCCTCACTTTTCATACCAAACACTGCCACTGCCTCATTATCCACCCCACCAAATTATACCGGCCACAAACTTCACCCCAACATCACAATTCCAAGTTAACAACGTTCCTCGCCACAACCATATACACCAACTCGCCCAACCTATGCCCGATACCCACCTGCACCTCCGCAAAATTACCCAAACCACTCACAACCTCGCCCGAACCCCCAGAACCAAAGCCGCTTTCATCCTCAAAACCTTCCCCCTTTTCCAAGGTTATCCATTCCGAATGCAGACCTATTCCAAAGGTTATTTGATGCTCATCTTATTTCAGGAATCCCTGTGCGTCCATTAGAGCCACCATTTCCATCGTGGTACAACCCGAACTCAACCTGCAAGTATCACATGGATATCCCGGGGCATTCAATTGAAGACTGTGAGGCTTTTAAGACTACAGTAAGGAGGTTAATTGCCTACGGGAAGCTTGATATCCAAGAAGAAGCTGGACCCAGTATCGTTAACAATCCAATTCCTAATCATGGTGGAAGGAATGTGGTGAATGCTTTAGAGGTGGAAGGACCATCCATAAGAAAGGTCATGAGCTTGCGTACGCCAATGGCAAGGATATTTGAAGGGTTGAAGAAAGCTGGTTACAGTGTCACTGCACCAGCCGCCACGATGAAAGAAAAGGGAAGATATGATAAAGGGTCAAATTGTGCTTATCATTGTGGGGGAATGGGACATGATATTGAGAATTGTTGGGACTTCAAGGTTCGAGTCCAAGGGTTGCTTACTTTGGGAGTGATACATGCAAGACAAGGGTTAGCGTCCTCCGAAGAGGTTAATGTGGTCGAACACTTTGTGCTTAAGGTGCCACCTCTCAATCAAGTCTCAACACCGGAGAAAGTAGTGGTAACAATCAAGAAACCAACGCCTTTTGTTTATAATGACACTCATTCGGTGCCATGGAATTACGACACCAAGGTAGAAACAAAAGGAGTAAGGGAAGAGACGTCGAAGGCCCGAATTACTGAAGTGCACAAAGATAAGGAGTTGGTGACTAATATAGTCGTGGTAGGGGGAATTACCGAGAGTGGGCGATGCTATGGCCCGAGGAGTTAGAAAAAAGGGAAGATTGTTAAAGAAGGAAGTAGGGAGAAAATGTCAAAAGAAGATGAGAGAGAGATGGAAGGTGAAGAGGAGTTCTTGAAGATAATGAAACAAAGCGAGTATGATGTGATGGAGCAATTAAAAAAGACTCCGGCCAGGATATCTCTTTTGTCACTCATCTTGACATCTGAGATGCATCGGAAGGCGTTATTGAAAATTCTAGATGAAGCCTATGTGAAGCCCGATGTTACTCCTGAAAGTGTGGTTAACATGGTGGACCCCGTGAAACGCGTTAACATGATCACATTCATTGATGAAGAGATCATTTCTCAATCTGAGAAGAACCCGCGGGCCTTGCACATAACCCTCAAATGCAAAGGGTACATAGTTGCAAAAGTTTTGATTGACGGGGGGTCTGCATTAAATATCATTCCCAGGTCAACTCTAACCTCATTATCAATAAGTGAGGATGATCTATAGCCTCGAGAAATGGTGGTACGAGCTTTTGATGGAAATAGGAAAGGCATCATGGGAGAGATAATGTTGCCGCTAGAAATTGGTCCAAGCAATTTTCAAGTGTTGTTTCAGGTCATGGATATGGAGCCTGGTTACACCATGCTACTGGGGAGACCATGGATCCATGTTGCCGGTGCCGTTCCTTCCACCCTGCATCAAAGTGTTAAATATATTGAGAATGGGTGGTCATCACCATACATGGAGAGGAAGAGGTTATGCTGTCAAAACCAGTTTCGGTACCATATGTGGAGAGTGCAGAAAAAGAAGAGGAGAACCTGTGGCACAGTTTCGAGGTAGTTGAGACTGAACTTGGTAAAGATGAATCTCTCGCACCAAGTGTGAATCAGGTGGTGGCTTGGATCATGGCTAATAGTGGATACCAGGAGGGAAAGAGTTTGGGCTCCAAGCTACAAGGTGCTCGGTCGCCAGTGTCACTCCCAGGAAAGTCAGACAAGTTTGGGATAGGATACGAAGCATCTCTAGAGGAGCATATGAGGTGCATGACGCTTGGAGGAAAGGGTGACAAGGGCAAGATGAAGCATATTCCCCACTTAAAGGAAACATTCCCAGCACCAGCCGAGGTAATCATGCCGGACGAGGTCATTCACCCTCAATACCGCCTCACTATCAATGCATTGCATGAAGAGAGCCAAGAAAAGCACAAGGCAATTCGTCCCTTTGCTGATGAGGAGCCGCTGAAGAACTGGAAATCTGAACCAATTATTGATGTGACTGTTTCAAAGTAATTGTCTAGTCATATTGTGTTGAGCAAATGTCGAAGTTATTTTGAGCTTATGGTTTATGTTATTTGAGACATTGATTAAATGAACTTGCATGAATATTCAGCATTCCTCTTCGTTGCACTCTCTGACTTATCTTTTTGCACTTACCATTTTTTTTTGTTTTACATTTTTGTACCATATCTTGTTCTTCCTTTGTCATTCCTCCTTTATTCTGCTCTTCTAACTCCACGCAAAATTGCTTTCCAAGAATCTGAGTTTCACAGAAAATTCGCCTCCTGAGAGGGACCTCGGAAACTCATCAATTGATTCTCTTGCAATGTTTGATGAAGAAGACCCTGGATCTGGGGAAAAGGAAGAAGTTATTGAAAATTTTGCAAAATTACTAGAGCACTCAGAGAAGGGATTTAACTTGAATGATGAGGAAGCAGAGGTGGTCAACATGGGGACAGAGGAAGAGAAAAAGGAATTGAAAGTAGTGGCAAACCCGGAGTTTGAAGAGATGATCACACTATTCAAAGAATATATGGATGTTTTTGCTTGGTCTTATCGGGATATGCCTGGGTTAGACCCAGAGATAGCATCGCATAAAATTCCACTATACCCGAATGTTGAGGCAAAGAAACAAAAGTTGAGGAGGATGCATCCTGATATGTCTCTGAAGATCAAAGAAGAAGTGACTAAGCAGTTGGAAACGGGATTTGTGGAAGTATCCAGACACCCAGAGTGGGTAGCTAACATCGTGCCAGTGCCTAAGAAGGATGGAAAAGTCAGAATGTGTGTGGACTATAGAGATTTGAATAAGGCCAGCCCGAAGGATGATTTCCCACTCCCTCACATTGATGTTCTGGTTGATAACACTGCTAAGAATCATAGGTTCTCATTCATGGATGGATACTCAGGATACAATCAAATTCTCATGGATGTCAATGACAAAGAAAAGACCACTTTCATTACTCCTTGGGGAACATTTTGTTACACGGTGATGCCGTTTGGATTAAGGAATGCTGGGGCTACTTACCAACGTGCCATGGTGGCACTGTTTCATGACATGATGCACAAGGAAATTGAAGTATATGTGGATGATATAGTAGTCAAGTCTAAAGAAGGAGAAAGTCATGTGGCGGTTTTGCGTAAGCTGTTTGAAAGACTCCGGCAGTACAAACTGAGGTTGAATCCTGCTAAATGTGTTTTTGGAGCATCTACTGGGAAATTACTCGGATTCATTGTTAGCAGAGAAGGAATAAAGGTGGATCCAGATAAAACGAAAGCAATACAAGAGATGTCTGCCCCTAAGACGGAGCGTGAAGTGCGAAATTTTCTCGGGAGACTCAATTACATTGCTAGATTCATTGCTAACTTAACCAAAGACCTGTGAGCCTATATTCAAGTTGTTGAAGAAGCATCAACCAGGGAAATGGGATGAAGAATGTCGGGAAGCTTTCACAAGATAAAGGCTTATTTAATGAATCCTCCTGTTTTGGTACCCCCTACGCCGGGTCGCCCTTTAATTTTGTACCTAACTGTGTTGCCAACCTCGATGGGGGCAATGTTGGGACAACATGACGAATCGAAAAAAAAAGGAGCAAGCAATTTACTATCTGAGTAAGAAGTTCAATGACTGTGAAGCTCGTTACATGGCTATTGAGAAGACTTGTTGTGCACTGGTATGGACCTCAAAGCGGCTACGACAGTACATGCTCTATTACACCACGTGGTTGATCTCCCGAATAGACCCTCTGAAGTACATATTTGAAAGTCCTCATGTTTCATTAAGGGTCTCAAAGTGGCAAGTGATGCTTTTAGAGTTCGATATCAAGTACATGACTCGTAAAATCCATCAAAGGAAGTGCGATTGCTGATCATTTAGCTGAAAACCCTCTTGAGGGTGGACAACAAGTGACATCTGAATTCCCTGATGGAGAAATACTGATGGCAGAGGAAGAAGAAGAAGAAGAAGAAGAACTTGGCTGGAAGATGTATTTTGATGGAGCGGTTAACATGCATGGTAGTGGCATAGGGGCCGTGGTTGTTTCACCAACTGGAAAACAATACCCGGTCCGGCATTTAAGTTTGGAATTTGAGTGCACCAATAATGTTGCGGAGTATGAGGCCTGTGCTAATGGTTTACAAGTTGCAATTGACTTGGGGATTAAGCAGTTAAAAGTATTTGGAGACTCAAAGACTCATCATTTATCAGGTGAATGGTGAATGGCAAACCAGGGATCCGAAGTTGGTACCTTATCAAAAGTATCTGATCCAGTTAGTTAAGAAGTTTGAGGAGGTGACCTTCTCCCATTTGACCCGAGACCGAATCAGTTTCGCTAGATGCCTTGGCCACTTTGGCTGTAATGACCAAGTTGGACATTCATAATAATGTCCAACCCATCCAAGTGAAGACACACAGTGAGCCTGCGTATTGTGCTAATGTGGAAGGCGAGCCAGATGGTAAACCTTGGTATCATGATATCAAGCGGTATATTCGGCATAGAGAATACCCAACGGGGGCAAGTGAGGTGAATAAGAAGACTGTCCGCCGGTTGGCGATGACCTTTTTCTTGAATGGAGAGATTTTGTACAAAAGGAGTCATGATGGAACTTTACTTAGATGCGTGGATGCTTGTGAAGCTCGTATAATCATGACTGAGGTCCATGAAGGAATCTGTGGAAACCATGCTAATGGTCATATGATGGCTCGAAAAATTCTAAGGAGTGGTTATTATTGGTCCACAATGGAAACAGACTGCATAGATTATGTGCGGAAGTGTCAAAAATGCCAGATGTATGCAGATCGAGTCAACACACCTCCTTTCCCTTTGTATAATTTGGTATCTCCTTGGCCTTTCTCAATGTGGGGGATAGATGTCATCGGGCCCATTAATCCCAAAGCTTCCAATGGTCATCGCTTCATCTTAGTGGCGATTGACTATTTCACCAAGTGGGTAGAAGCTTCTTCTTATGCCAGCATCACTCAAAAAGTGTTTTTGAGATTCCTCAAAAGGATATTGTCTGTCCAGATATGGAATTCCATAAAGAATAATCACAGATAATGGTACCAATCTCAATGGTGCTTTGAGATTAAAAGTTTTGTGAAAATTTTAAAATCAAGCATCATAATTCAGCTCCCTACAGGCCTCGGATGAACGGTGCGGTTGAAGCAAAGAAATAAGAATGTCAAGAAAATTGTTGCTAAGATGGTGGTGAACTACAAAGACGGCATGAATTGTTACCCTATGCTTTGCATGCATATCGTACCAATATACGATCAAGCAAATCCAACGCCTTTTTCTCTGGTGTATGGGATGGAGGTTTGTCTCTCCAATAGAAATTGAGATCCCTTCCTAAGGGTTTTGATGGAAGCAGAGTTAGAGGAATCTGAATGGGTGAAGACTCGGTATGAGCAATTGAATATGATAGAAGAAAAGAGGTTAACAACTATTTGTCATGGGCAATTGTATCAAAGCGAGTGGCGAGCCTTCAACAAGAAAGTTCGTCCCGTGGGAATTCGTTCAGGGGATTTGGTTTTGAAAAAGATTATCCCTAACCAAGAGGATGCCAGAGGAAAATGGGCTCCGAATTATGAAGGCCCGTACATAGTCAAGCAGACATTTTCAGGAGGAGCGTTAGTTTTGCAGAATATGGATAGAGAAGAATTGCCGAGACCCGTGAATACTGATGCTGTCAAGAGATTCTATGCCTAAAAAAAAAGAAGGGGGGGCTCGTTAGGTTGAAAACCCGAAAGGGCGGCCTAAGCAAAAGTTAGAGCAATTGAAAAAAAAAAGAGTCCGTTAGGCTGAAAACCTAAAAAGGCAGTCTAAGCAAAAGTTAGGATAAATAAATAGGCAAAATCTCAAAGAAAGTGGGCTCGAAACTCTTCAAGGAACTCACCAAACTGGGGCAATTTTTGATGTGCGTCCAATCAGTTATACAAAGAGGGCAAGTCGTTTGCATTAAATGGATCATACTGGGGCAAAATTTTTGAGGAATTAAAAAGGGTCGTGTTGAAAGAGGTATCAGCAGAGACAACAGTTAAGTTGTCAAGCACTTGCAATGAATCAATTGAGTGAGGAACAAGGAACCAATACTGGAGCAATTTTTTATTTTTCTTGCAATCTTTCTTTTGTCTTTCAAGTATGTGTCTTGTCAAAAGTTCATGTACGATTACATTATCAAAATAATAAAAGGAAGTTTGTTCATTCAACAAATTTCTCTCTATTCATGAATGCATGTTTACTAATTTATGTCTCAAATAAAATAAACTTAGGGTCGACAATTTGACTTGACAATTGTGCAAAGAATCCTTCAATGATTAATTTAGATTAAAGGATCTCAGTAACTCGAGATATGGGTTGCAATATGTTGCCAAGGAGATTAAGGAGGTCGAATTAAAAAAAAAAAAAAGAGAAATGAGAAAATCCCGGGTTTCCAATCCAACGAAAGGGTCTGATGAAGAAAAGCGCGTGGATAAAGGGTTTGATTGGTCAAAGCTTTCCAGGATCGCCGTTGGTTAAGATCACTTTGAATAAGTAAATATAAAAATGACAAAAAAGGGGGAGAAAAGAAAAGGAGAGAAAAGAAATGGAGAGAAAAGAAAAGAGAGAAAAGAATTTTTTTTTCCATGCACTTTATTTTACTGTTGAGCGCATCGATTCCATGCATTTTCATTTTAATTTTCGGGACTCAGTTGCCCATTGCATTTTAAATTCGGGACTCAGTTGCCCATCGCATTTTAAATTCGGGATTCAGTTGCCCATTGCATTTTAAATTCGGGACTCAGTTGCCCATTGCATTTTAAATTCGGGACTCAGTTGCCCGTCGCATTTTAAATTCGGGATTCAGTTGCCCATTGCATTTTAAATTCGGGACTCAGTTGCCCATCGCATTTTAAATTCGGGACGCAGTTGCCTATTGTCATTTACATTTCGGGACTCAGTTGCCCATTGCATTTTAAATTCGGGACTCAGTTGCCTATTGCATTTTAAATTCAGGACGCAGTTGCCCATTGCATTTTAATTTCGGGACTCAGTTGCCCATTGCTTTTTAATTTTTGGGACGCAGTTGCCCATTGTCATTTAATTCTCGGGACACAGTTGCCCATTGCCTTTTTTTATTTTCGGGACGCAGTCGCCCATTGCCTTTTATCTTTGAATGCATCGACTCCATGCATTTTAGTTTCTTGCTTTGTTTTGCATTGTCGGACAAAATTGAAGTTCATATCTTTACCCATTTCTTACGATGATAATATGAAAAACCACGACTTTTCTTATTATCTAGTAAGAAACAAGTAAAGAGGGGCAACTGTGAACACCCAATTTTGTCCGGACCAAAAATAACAAAAAAATAGTAAATAAATATTTGTGTACATCTTTTGATTATTTTCTTTATCTCATATATTTTATGTGTTTGTTTTATTTCATTTATTTTATTTTATTTTCACCAAAAATTTAAAAAAAAATGTGTTGATTTTCGTTTTTATTATTTTGAAAAAAAAAAAGAAAAGAAAAAGGAAGTCTGATTTCGTTTAAAAAAAAAAAGAGAGAAATGGAGGTAGCTTGTTACGTGCTTCTGCTGCAACCAAATTGCAAGGATCAAGGCAGCCAAAAATGGCAAATTTACAGAAAAAAGTTAAGCAGAAGAAGGTGACAAGTCTGGAGAGGAGACATGAAAGTGGAAAGACTTGCACCTGCGGTGAGCCAGTCTATTCTGCTACCTGGAACTTATCTCATTGGGGGTGACAAATTGGATTGGCTGTTTACAAAAGGAAGAAGGGAATCAAAAGGAAGGGGAGGTTTTTTTTTACGGAAGAGGAGAGCAACAGAGAAAAAGGAGGGAGAGACCATTTTTACAGAAAAGGGGCTTTGGGGGAGATCACCAACAGAAAACCTTCTATCACCATCTCCAATACCCACATTAACAACACCACCCACTACCTTCCATAATCCATCACCACCACTCAAAATCACTATTGATCACCTTCTTCATCATCCCCACCTTCTCCTTTGAACCACCATTCACCACCAAGCTTCATCAACTTTCACAGACCACCACAAGCACCATTAACAATAAAAAAAACCATCCAACAACCAAAAAAGAAGAACCGAACTGGACCAACAAATTCCAAAGTCGGAATCCGGCCGGTCGCCGGAGATCGCAAGTCCAGACCACCCATCTGAACCGTCCGCACCGCGCCATCTCAGCCCCGCACCGGCGAAGCTCCACCTGTTCCGTCCACCACCAACCGCGAGCCAGGCCGTTCCGCACGCCGCACGCCGCGCCAGACCACCCGTCGCCTCGCACCAGGACACCGACGCCGTCGCGCCCCAGTCCGCACTAGAACCTCGACTTCGTCCCCTCCAGCTCTCCGACCAGTCAACGCCGCACCGCCCAGCTCCGTCTATCCGTCTGATCCGTCGCTCCCCAGCCTCGAACCACATTGCCACCGCACCGAGCGGCTCTCGTACACCGCGGCCGTGTGAGCCGCTCACCGCGCTTGCATCCCTGTCCGGACCTCCAGATCCCGACGGCACCACCGCACAGATCCGTCGACCACCATGCCGCCACTAGCCACGGTGTCATCCTCATCTCACAGTTTTCCCCTCAATACCCCCTCATTTGCTTTGTTATTTGATTTGAACATTTTTCCGAAATTCTCTTTGTTTTTTTCTTTTCTTTATTTGTTTGTTTTCTTTCTTTTTTTTCTTTTTTGGGGTTAAGACTGAACCACTATTATTTGGGCCAAGAGCCCATTCACTAAAACAAAAGTTTGCATTTGACTTCTTAATAAAAGATAAAATAAAAATAAATAATAAAAAATAAAAATGAAAAAAACACATATATATATATATATATATATATATATATATATATATATATATATATATATATATATATATATATGTGTGTGTGTGTACAAAATCTTTAAATCAATGCAATGACTAATGATGATGATTGAATAGCGGATGCTATCTTCAATGTCGTTTGGATCATATGGGTTTATTGAGTAGAAATTTCTGGTGCTAACTTAAACTTGTGCGAGTTTTTTTGTTTTTTTTTTTAAAAAAAGGATTCCTTTTCAAAAATATTTTTAATTAAAATCAACCAACTTCGTAACTATTTTCTACAGAACTACGTAACTTTGAGTTCCTCATTGCACCTGAGGGTACGTAGGAGCAGAATTTTTATTCTGTCAAGTCAAAATTTAATTTTTCACAATTTGGTTATTTCTTTTCTTTTTCCTAAAAAAAATAAAAATAAAATAATAATAATAAAATAATTACAAAAGTCTTTTTAATATGGGTAAAATAAATAAATTTGAGATTATCAAGTTTTTGCACAATTAACTCAAGGTACCGTCTCAAGACGGGTGTGATAGGGGTGCAGTGGGATTAAGTTTCCACCCTTCCCTATCCATAACCGACTCCCGAATCCGATCTGATTCCAAAGATCATTTTCTAAAAAGGTTTTCTAATTTTTCCTAGATTTAAATAAAATTGGTGGCGACTCCATATTTTTATATTTTAAAAAAAAAATCAAATCACGTGAGCTGCTATTTCGCCGCGATCCCGGTCGCGACAGAGTATCTGCTAGCAAATTCCTCAACCAACTAACTTCCACACTAGTGATAGCCAGAGCAATAAGTTCTGACTCCATAGTGGATTGAGTTAGAATAGTTTAACACTAGGATCATAAGGAGAACAAACATGTTTGCAATCAAAATAGTTATATCTACATAACATATTTTCAGTGTAATGAGATTGATCTAACGAAATGTCATTACTGGTCCTCGTAATTTTAATTCCAAGAATAACATTAGCCTCTCAAAGATCTTTCATATCAAAATTGTTGCTAAGCATATTTTTCACTTCATTATCAACACTAATATTTGTACCAAATATTAATAGATCATCCACATACAAGTATATCATACTGCACACATTAGCAACAAGTTTGTAATAAATACACTTAACACTTTCATTTATTCTAAAACCATGACTAATAACAAGAAAGTCAAATTTATCATGTCATTGCTTAGGTGCTTGCTTAAGACCATATAAGGATTTTTCAAATTTATATACCTTATGTTCTTCTCCAGGAATAATAAATCATTTAGGCTAGTCCATGTAGATTTCCTCATCCAAGTCACCATTAAAAAATGTTGCTTAACATCCATCTAATGTACAATCAAGTTATGCACAACTACAATCGCAAATAGAACACAAATTAAATTTTCTTTTTGCTAAAAACCTCTAGCTATAAGTCTAACTTTATATTTTTCTATAGAACCATCAGCCTTTAACTTTCTTTTTAGTACCCATTTACAACCAATTGGCTTACAGCCCAGAAGACAAATCAACAAGTTTCCACGTTTTATTAGATTGCAAAGAATTTATTTCATCGTTCACAGCTTCTCGCCAAAACACAGAATCAATAGATTTATATGCCTCTTCTAAAGAAATAGGATCTCCTTCTAAAGTAAATGCATAAAAATCATGTCCAAAATCTTTTGATATTTTAGGTCTTACACTTCTTCTTAACTCAATTTCAGTATTAGACGGTTCTTTACGCTTAGACAACATTGACTCATGAACAACAACATTTTATGTTGAACCCTCACTAGTTGAACCCCCACTAATTTTAGATTTAAATAGAGATTTGTCCTCAAAGAAATCTGCATCAAGTGATTCAATAATCACTTTATTTTTAATATCAAATAACCTATATGCCTTGCTATTTAATGTATATCCAATAAAAATACATTCATATGCCCTACTTGCTAGTTTAGATCTTTTAGGATCTAGTATTTGCACATAAGCCAAACAACCTCATATTCTAAAATATGAAATATTTGGTTTTCTATTTAGCCATAATTCAATAAGTGAAATACTAGTTTTTGAATTAAGAATTTTATTCAAAACATAGCAAACCATTAGGATAATTTCTCCCCACCAAAGAGAAGATGCACCTGAATTTAATAAAATAGCTACAATAAGCTCAGATAGTGTTCTATTTTTTCATTCAGCTTTTCCATTCATTTCAGGCGAATAAGGTGCAATTACTTCATGAATAATTCTAAGTGTTTCATACAACTTATTAAATTCAATAGAGTTATATTTTGTGTCTCTATCACTACGAAATTTCTTAACTCTTTTCCCAAACTGATTTTCTATTTCATTCATAAACACTCTAAATATATCAAGAGGTTCATTTTTATGGCGCATCAAATAAACATATGTATAATTTGAACAATCATCTATAAAAGTAATAAAATACATTTTTCCCATTTCTGGTTAAAACACCATCATATTCACAAATATCATAATGAACCAAATCAAGAGGTTTAAATTCTCGTTCTACAGATTTGTGTGAAGTCTTGGTTATTTTGGCTTGACTGCATGATTCACATTTGTCATAGTCTTCCAATTGTACTTTAGGAATAATACCTAAATTACTCATTTTTAATTAGCCTTTTATTAACATGACAAAGTCTAGCATGCTAAACATTAAAAGTACTAACAATATAAGAAAGAGATGCAATTTTATTCATCTTAATATTCAACTTGAACATACCATCACAAGTATAACCCTTACTAACAAATTATTCATTTTTTGTGATGACATACTGATCAAAACCAATGTTTTGAACAAACTAAGCCTTGTTAAGTGGAAAACCAAAAACAAGATTCTTCCTCATTTCTAGAGTATGCAAGACATCTTTTAGAAGAAGTGTATTTCCATAAGTAAACTTTAATTCCACAATTCTAGTTCCAGCTACTTTAGTGGTGTGGGAATCACCCAACAACACTTTCACATCATTGACACACATGGCGGTGGCAAGCTGTGCCTGAATCTGCCTACCACTCTTCAAAACCAGAAATCATATTGATTTCAATAATCTTAGCCATAAGTGACTCATCCTTAATCACATTAGCCTGAACTGGAGGACAATGATTCATGCAATTTTGAGTCATGTGACCAGATCTATTGCAAGCACAACACATAAACTGATTGTTATTGTGTGTTTGTTGCCTTAAAGGGGGTCCATTGTTATTTCTGATCTAGTTCTGGTTGTTTCTATTCTTATTTCGATTATACCTTTGGTTCTGGTTCTAGTTCTGGTTGTGATTCGACTTCATATTTTTCCTCTTTTGCTTCAAGTGTGTTAGAGTTTTATTGTTGTTGTTTGAAACAACAAAAACATCATTTTTCGAAACTTGTTTCCGATCCTCCTCCTCAACCCTGAGTTTGAAGATCAGGCTTCCATAAAAAAACTTCTTCGATTTGTGGCACAGATCATTCTTGAAATTATTCCAACTTGGTGGTAGTTTGTCAATCATCAAAACAACCTGAAATTGTTCATCAATCTGCATACCTTCAGAAAAAATTTCATGAGTAATTTTGTGGAGTTCATAGGATTGGGAAACAATAGATTTTTCTTCAACCATTTGATACTTCACATAACGACTAACAACATATTTCTTTGACCCAGCCTCTTCATTATCATATTCCTTTTGCAAAGCATCCCAAACATCCTTAGTAGTCTTATACGAAGAATAATAATCATACAGTTCATCACCTAGAACATTCAAAATATAATTTTTACACATAAAGTCATCATATTCCCAATTTTTAATTTCTTTTGTGTTTTCAACAGTAAGTGGATCAAATTGTCCATGCTTGGTTATAGTGAGAGAAGAAGCAACCTTTTTCGTAGTAATATAAAAGAACAACTTACTTTTTTATCTCTTAAAAAACAGACCATCAAACTTGAAAAGTTTGTTGTTGTTGTTATCAGTATTAGCAGCAGACTTATTTTCAATCTCCATGGTAGAACAAAAAATTCGTCTTAAAATTGTAGAAGATATTACCTCGAAATTTGAAAAGAAAAAAAAAATCAATAAACTTGAGAATTGTGGGTTGAGTCATGAACTAGGTCGTTATCTTTAAGACGATTCATGACTCTGCCTCTTTATGTGCAAGCAGTATATCAACAACATCGCCTCCAAGATAAAACAACCTAGAAACTCTCTCTGTATTAGTGTTCTTTACACACTAGAACATTGTTCGAATTTGCAATGTATTTTCTATTTGTCTCTCCAAAAATAGATGATCTCTCAAATAGAACTTCTATGATTTTATAATAAAAATAAAATAAAAGGAATGTTGAATTTGTTTTGAAAAAAGGAAGACGTTACTTTTATTGGTGGAAAAAAATGGAAAAGTGGTAGACTTACTTTCTGTTATGAACAAAAAAACAATAACCAAATTCAAAGAACAAATTTTGTTATTGACCAAGTATAATGTAAACATGCATACACATTTTGTTAATTGACCAAATTCAACATAAACATTTTGATATTGACTAAATCCAACGTAAACAATAAATAAATATAATCAAGTTAATATTATTTTAAATATATAATAAAACACCAAAAATGAAAAGGTTACTGTTAAATTGTTTCTTAAAAATATCTATAAAAAATGTTTCTTCAAACAAAATATATTATCTTTATTTATTTTTTAAAACTTATGACTTATCTTAAGAGTCTGATAGAAAGAACCTCTAATGGGACTCAAAAAAAGAGATATAAAAGAAAGTGAAATGCAAAATATTTGTAAAGATTAAATTCCGCTATTCTTCTTACATATCCGTAATTTTTACCAATTAAACTACCAATACACAGACTTAACTATGCTCATTTCATTTTTGTCTAAGAATGTATAAACAACCAATGTTCTTTATGAAATATCATGTCATAGGGCAGTATACTTTAACGTGCACAAAATCGCAAAACGCAAAATGCATTAGCCAACAAATTCTTGCATTTGGAAGCACTGAAACCAATAAAGGGGATAAAATCCAACGATAGCCGGTTGGATTGAGATGTATGCCAGTATGCCACAAAGCACAATGCAGCAAAGATAAAAAAGAAAGGGGGCGGGGGGTGAAATAGCCGACAAAATAAAACGCTTAGTCTAGGACTTTATGAAGTTGAAGCAACATAATACATATCCAAGAGTCCAAACTATTATATCGAAGAAAAAGAGAGATCGTCAATAAAAAAAAAAAAAAAGAGGGGATGTTCTCCTCTTTAAAGTTTGGCATCTTATAGTTATAGCAATCTAAAATAATGAGACATCTAAGGCCTCACATGCAAAGAGTCCAAGAATCAAGGTGACCTCTACAAACTCGAGAAGGAGTTTGCCACATCAATCACAAAGCGATATTTCACATCAGATTTGCCAAGCCTTTCCATGGCTATATTGATTTGGTCCATCTTGATCAGCTCAATATCACAAGTTATGTTGTGCTTTCCACAGAAATCAAGCATCTCTTGAGTCTCCTTCATCCCTCCAATGTTGCTCCCTCCTATAAGCTTCCGTCCTGCAGGTGTGACATAGGACAATTTAGACATTTCACTGAGCAAATTCATACAATACTAGGATATGCAGACCTGCTTAAAGTTTCAAGTATAGATAAACTACTAGAAATGTTCGTTTCAGATGTGCAGGATTGGAGATTCATTCTTTGGTTTTAAACATCACCAAGAAAATTACACGTTATGGCATTAAATAATAAAGTGAAAAAAGAAAAAGGCAACTACTAAATTTGAATCTAATTGAACCAGGATCCAATGTATTTAAATCTGACAATATTTTGGAAAATCTTGAACCTATAACAATTCAATAATTGTCTTTCATTCAGCTTATTAGGAACATATTACACTCCAGGTGATGGGCTATTGTCAGGGACAACTTGTGCTAATATAAAATCAGGTTCTTTTCACCTTGTGTTGTTAGTAACATACAGAACCACATTGTACCATATTGGAGATTATTGATGGCTTACCCATAACCAACGGAAAGACAGGCAGCTCGAGTGGCTTGTTAGGCAACCCCACAGTGACCAGCTTCCCGTTCAGCTTCAGTAGGCCAAGCAGTGGAATCAGAGGATGAACAACAGAAATTGTGTCGATGATATAGTCCATTGTTCCCATAGCTGCCTGCATAAAATATGTGCAAAAATACAAAGGCATTATGAGCAATTCAGCAACCATTCAATCCATTCTTGTACTATTGATTATCATGGAGAAGCAGAACATGGTTGGTTTCTTATATTCCACAGTGCTCGGATGGTTCAGCTCATCCCATTTATCCAGCTGAGGGAAGAAGTGAGGTTTTCTAGTGTTGAGACACATTTTAAGGCTAATATTAAGTACAGCCGCAAAGTCAATCAGAACATTTTGTTCTACACAGCCAAATTACTTTTTCTAGCTTTCTAATAGGATAATGATACTTTCAAATCAATTTCTATTAGACTACTTTCTCACTTCTCTTCGGTAGCTAGCTCTTGCTAGTAATCACCATTATTTGTTAACTTTTGAAATGTGTCAATATAACCTAACTTTTAAACAGTGATAAAAGATTATCATTGCAAAATAGTAAATTATAACAAACAAAGAATAAATTATTTGCTACCACAGAGAAGCTCAAGAATAGTATGAGAATATCATTATCATTATCCTTACTAATTCGTATGCAACTATATGACCAGAACCTAGATGCAACAAGTTCCTTTAAACGTTTTCTAGATTCGTATCTCACTTACTTTCATTTTTCCAGGGTCTGTGGAAACAAGGAAAAAATCAGCTCCAAGTTTGTCAATGGCCTCAGATTCCTTGTTTGGAGAGCCACTAATGACAGTAACTTTCAGCCCAAATGCTTTACCAAATTTGATTGCAACATGGCCTAACCCACCAAGCCCTGCCACTCCCAAATGTTTACCTGGCTCTGTCATCCCATAATATTTCATTGGGCTATAGACAGTAATCCCAGCACACAGTAGTGGAGCACCAGCATCAAGGGGTAAGTTCTCAGGAAATTTGATTACAAACCGCTGGTGAACAACCACGAAATCAGAATAGCCACCATGGGTTCGTGTCCCATTATAAGGAGAGTTATAGGTAAATACAGGCCTAACACAGTAATTCTCCAGATCCTGCTGGCAACTCTCACAAGCCTTACAAGAGTCCACTATTACACCAACTCCAACTTTATCACCCACTTTGAATTTTTTCACATTATCTCCAGTTTTTGTCACAACACCAACAATTTCATGCCTGCAAAACACAATTATAAAAGTCAAGAGGCTAAACACAAACATGTCGTCATTTAGCAAGTATTACCATGTCCAGTGTTGACTATTGCACAAAGACATGTAAGCCTCAAACTATTATTTGTTACTCGAGGTTGAGAAACTTTAAAAATTCAAGTCAATTAATTCATTTAAATTCCACTAGCAAATATTGCATCAGTTACACCAAAAAAAAAAAATTGCACTATTGGTTTGAAGTTTTTTGCTCGTGTCGTTGTTTCTTTCCTCACTTAGTACACTAAAGTCCAAAGATAAATTATGTCTATCAACAATTGAGATCCAAAATACAACCATCTTTGGTTCAACCATTATGAAGTGAAATGGATGTGTCCCACCACATTAAATGGTGTCATATTAATATTATATTATGGGATATACTAACGAGTTTAACAAAAATTAAAATAAAAATA
Organism: Ormosia emarginata; assembly: GCA_029884605.1. Taxonomy (NCBI): domain Eukaryota; kingdom Viridiplantae; phylum Streptophyta; class Magnoliopsida; order Fabales; family Fabaceae; genus Ormosia; species Ormosia emarginata. The sequence continues at coordinate 33,591,124 of JAQQTP010000076.1, read as the reverse complement.
TTAAACAAAAGTATTTAATAAAAAGTATTAAATGATTCTTAACAGATACCTTAATGCACTCGTTAGCGAGATCCTTTATTTTATGTTATAACCTTAATTTTTTTTTAAATAGATAAATTATAAATCAAAGACAAACAGGAACTAAACCCAAGAAGTTTGAATTGATGTTGTTCGATTGATAACATCCACTTTCTAAGCTATTAAACAGTGAAGAAATTAACGTGAATAAACAAATTGTGGGAAAAAAAAAAAAAAAGATGATACCCAGGAACAACAGGGTAAGTTGTGAAACCCCATTCGTTCTTGATGGTATGCAGATCCGAATGGCAAACCCCACAATAAAGGATTTTGAGAGTGACATCATCAAGGCCATTTTCCCTGCAAAATTACAAACAAGGTGGGCAATAGGCATGTGAAAATTTACTGGAGCAAGTAATAAAAAGTACGTAAAAATTAACGAGAGTGAGTTCTGTTCATCTCAACGAGAAAATGCCAATTTTTTTTAATGCTGAAAAAAAAAAAGCAGCAATCGTTACAATGAGTTAGAGGGAAAAACAAAAGAGAAGAGAAGAAAGGGTCAAACCTTCTGGAGAAATGGAAGGGAGCAAGGAGGCCAGATGTGTCTCTAGCAGCCCAGCCAAAAGCCTTGAGTGGGAATTCATTTTCAGGCGATTTGGCCATATCTATCTTCTTGTTCTCTCTCTCTCTCTCTCTCTGTCTGTAATGCTCTGCTCTGCTCTGCTTTCTATCTCAGGTTAAACTCCTTTGGTTCTGATATGATATCTCAGCGATGGCAGTATATATAAGGAAATGGAGCACCAGCCAAAGGACGGCGTAATAAATAGTTGCCACTACGAAGTATCCATTCTTTTTATCTTTGGTTTTATTAATTTATTTTATGTTTAAAATAATTTATATTTAATTTTTTAAAAAAAATAATTTTGAATATATAAGTAATTAATTTTTTAAAAATAATTTTTCTCAAACATGTATTTTAAAATTAAGTAACTTAAGAAAATAGTAATATTAAATAAATAAAAAATAAATCATTTATTATATTAAGATTATGGAAAATATATAATATTTTTTAAATATTAAATTTTTTTCCTTATAATATCCAAGATGATTTGTCAAATTTTTTATTTATTTCGAATTGTGTTTAATTTTAATAGGTATTATCTTTTAGAATTTTGTTAATAAATACTTTTAAAATATTTATTAATTAATTAAAAATCAGAAATAATAAATAAAAATAAAGTGTTAAGTTTCTAATATTAGATTATTTATTTTTATTTAATATTTTTTATTTTTTATTAATATTTTTATGCCACTCATTAATAAAATCTTTTTTCTTTAAGCACACCAATCAAATTAAGTACATGTTTAGATTTAATTATTTTTGAAAAACTAACCATTTTCCTTTCAAAAGCCCTCTCTAAAATATTTTAATTATAAATTATTTTAAATATAAAATAAATTATTCCAAGCATACTATATCAAGTGTAGTTTTAATGCTCTCTTGAAAAAAGAAAATCTATATCAATATTTTGATATCAATATATAATATTAGTATATATATTAATCAAAGTATAAGAAAAGTTTGAACTTGTACAGTCTTGTCTCATGTCCAGTTTGTGACACATGTACTTCAAAAAATATTGACAAATAAAATCTTCATCATTGACTTATTTGTAAAAAAAGAATTTAACTTTTATTCATAAGGTTTTTTTTTTTTTGGTAAAACCCTTATTCATAATTGTAGACATCTAATTTGAAATGTTGAGTCATTATTTATTTGACATTTATAAAAAAATTATTATCAGATAAAAAAATTAATTATTATCATTAATATATTATAAATTTAAAAACTATTAAGAAGATAATAGTTTTTGGTAATATAAGAAGATAATAATTGTTACTTAAGGTATTTGACTTTCTTTTTTGTCATTTATGATTGCATAATTATTTGGTAATTAATGCGATATTTTTCACCAAATATATCAAATCTTAAAATTTCGTAGCGTAAGGTTATTGAAATTCCTTTTTATCTATTCATATTATCTTTCACTTACTTATAATCTTAATTTTTTGATATTTCTGATCGTGTGTCATATCATCTCCAATCTTTCAAAATTTCTAACCATTAATAAGTTTTAACACAATGTAACAAATTGTTGTAATGGTACGATATAAATGACAAACACAAAATTATCTCCACGTAATGATATTTTTTTTTTTGCAAGTGTAAAGAAAATTCAAATAATACTTTTTGACATTTGTATTCAATACTCTATCCGCATAATCATACTAACGTGTTAATTTGAGGAGAATGGATTCAAGTTTTTTAAATATATAATTTTAAATTTGATTTTAAAATTTATATATATATATATATAAATAATATCATTAAAAAAATTTATTTAAATATTTAATTATATTTTTAAATATTAATATCTCACTTGTCAAATGAGGATAATATTTTAAAAAAACACTACATAATCATGAACGAATATTTCAATACTTACTCTGTAAAGTGGACTTCTCATTTAGAAAACACAATTCCTCTTGAAAAGAGTTTAAAGTGTTTTTCTAATTTTTCTCATTTGTATTTTTAATATGGAAATGCGATTTTACGTTGTGGTGCACTGTTGTGTATAAAAAGAGATCTCTAACCTCACTTTAGGGGTGTGGAGAATTATTTCAAACAAGCTATTCTTTAGAATTGCTAGTTATCACAAAGCTATGGAGTGAGCCAACCATTACTCCCGTTTTGCCTTCTCCATCTTGCTGTATTAGACTATTAGGTATAATATCCCTTACTTCCTTTACTTTGCAGTCATTACTCTTTAGATAAAATTATTATTTCAATAAATTTCAAATCTTTATTTACAAAAAGTTTAATTTTATTCTTTTGAATATCAACAATTTAATAGCACCAAGCCACCAAATACATAATCGTTTTTGGTACATCACCAAATACTAATTTATATACTTTTAACTAATGTACTTTAGGGATAAATTTAATGTTTCCTTTTCAAAATGGAATTTTCCATAATGAATTCATGTAATGTTAAAAATAAAATGATGAAATAATTATTGTAATTTATATTTGTTTTCATTTACGAAGATACTTATAATTACACATATCAATTAAATAGGGTAAAATTATTTTTTATTAAAATATTTATTTTTAGAATTTGATTAATAAAATTTTAGAAGTTAATGTATTTCCTGCTGACTAATATTCTTAGCAGATATTCTAATTAATATCACTGAAAATTTTTAATGCAATTGGAGATCTTTTTATAGTAAGAAGTTTTAACACATTTTAAAGTATGTTTGTCTTTATTTTTTTTCTAATTCTTTTATATCTCTCTTAATTGTTTTTTTATCAATACTATACTTTACTAAAAATAAAAGATATAACATGATAAAAAAATTTAAGAGGAATTTATTAGGTGACAATGACGTTTTTCTTTTAATAAAATTTAATATTCATATTTTTTTCCCTTTACTTCATCATGATATACTGAACATTTTTGTTAGAACTCTTATGGGTCGCCGCTTATTATCGGACTATATTACATTTTTTTTAATGCATAATTTCTTATTATTTATATATTTTTACTTACTATATGATCTTTTATATTATTCTACCGTACAAGTGCAATGTTAATTATTTTTCCCCTCTTTTTTTGGGTACAAGGTGTTTCTCTAATCTTCTGGTGTGGAATAAATTTTTATCAAACGTTTGGCTGCCTGGGCCTAACAATAAGGTGTTTCAAGTGAAAATTGACCCTTTACATTATAAGTAAAGTATGCTCACACACATAATATCTTAACATGTCAACTAAGTCATACATTCTAATTGCTTTTCAGTTCTATATGAGAAGGGTTTTGCTCTTTTAAAGTAAGGATTGTATTTAGATGGTAAAGTGTTGGATCATAACTGTTAATGAAAAAATTAAGAAAATGGATTATCATATATATATGATCTAATATATAACTGTATGTAAATTGTAAAATCATAAACTTTTAATTTTCTTATTAACTGTTGTGATTATGTAATTTACCCGCCAATGTGTATTCTCACTTTAGAGTTTAGAGGAGCCAAAACCATATAAGAAAGTCTACCACACATAGTATGTTACTAAGGTTTTGTCTATAATGCACCATCAACTTTGTGGTGCATCAATGCACTACAATATTTTAGTCATATTGATTTATTGATATAAAAATAAAGAACAAAGATTAAAGACTTGAAACCTCCTAAATCGGTTAACATCTCAGCCATGACTACCACTGTCGAACCAACAGATCGAGTTCTTGCTGCTCTCAAGCTCTTGACTATCGTGAGCCTAAATCGTCGTCATATCAGTCGTCGATGATCTGCGAGCCTCAACTCCTTGCTTGAAATCCATCATCAAGACCCAACCTCAAAATCACCACCACGCACAAGACCCTCAAACTGAGACCTACTGACTTAGAGCCAACTTTTGCTTATGTTGTGGCCGCTAGTCGCCATCCATGGTCGCCGTGCCCAGCAGCCGCGGCGCAGTGGCTTTGGGACTTCCACCATCCGTGTTCAATTTTGTTCATCACTGTCTAGATCTAGTTGTGGGACCTCAACAACTTCTTGTTTATCTCTGTATGTGTTCGATTTTATACCTAATTCTTGATTTCTTCATTATTGTGCAAGCCAAACTCAAATCTCGTTTCTTCATCTTTCTCTAAGTTGAGTCTTCATTGTAACCATGGTGGTTCTAGTGTCTTCGTCAAGGTTGGAAATGGTGGTTTTGGTGGTGGGGGAGGTGGTGGACGGCAGCACAATGAGGAGTAAAGGGACGACGATGGTGGCAGGTGCTCGCGACGTCCGTTGGGCTTATCCGTGATGGTGTGGCCTAGGAAAGAGATTTGGCAATGGTGTGGGATTGGAGTTGGGGTGGTGGTTTAGACTGTTAGAATCAATTAGGATTTTGTTAGATATAGATAGAATTAGCGTTAATTAATATATGTTAGAATATCTGAAAAATATCTCAAAATATATTTATTATATCTTGAAATATTTTAGAATATTATAATAGATAATCTCTTAGAACAATTTTTTTTTTTTTCATATTTTGGTTATTAGGATAAATTTATTCTTGTATTAGGACAAATGTATTTATTATAGTTTAGCTCTATTCTAGGTAAATAGTTATTGACATAAGCCTATATAATGTAAATCATATATGTACAATTATTCTTTCCATATTTTTTCCTTGTAATTATGGAAATAATTAAGCTTAGGCTTACAAATCCTTGTATATAAATATACGTCCTTGAGTGACGAATAAATCATATCAGAATTATTATTATTCTCTGAAATGTTTTAATATGGTATCAAAGCAAACTCTGATTACCCTTTTATCATAGGAATTAGAGCATTTGGTTTCTCTGATTTGAGAATTCTGATCTCTAATGGTTACTTCAACCAGTAGCAATACAGATCCCAGTGGAGAAGGGAAAGTTGATCCTGCTGCTATACCTTCCCTCCATCTACAGGAGTTGTCTTATACTCTCATCCCTAAACGACTTGATGGTACGAATTACATTGAGTGGTCCCTCATTACTAAAAATAAGATTCGAGGCAAAAAACATTGGGGCTTTATTTATGGTAAGAAAGTTGCTCCTAAGGATAAACAGTTTGACAAATAGAAAAATTGGGAATATATCAAATGCTTGGTCAAGTCTTAGTTTTTGGATTCTATTATAAAAGACATAAGATCTTTCTTCATATGTCTACCTACTGCCAAGGAGATTTAGGATGCGACCAAGCAAACATACTTCGTTAGCCAGGATGCATCAAAGGCATATCAGTTGTACTGTAAGGTAATTTCTACTCGTTAAAATAGGAATTATGTTATCCCATATTTTGCAAAATTGCAGAAACTCTGGCAAGAATTTGATGCTATTAGAGAATGTATAATGGAATGCACCAATGATATTAAGAAGTATACTGGCAAGGTGAACTCCCAACAAGTATATGTTTTCTTGGCTGGCCTTGATTCCTATTTGGATAGGGTTTGTAGCATATCTAGCCACTGTACTTCTTCATAATATACAAGTTGCCTATGCAAATGTTTGTGTAGAGGCAAATCATCAAGAAGCTATGCTAAGAGGAACATCGATTGAAGCAGCTACCATGACTACCAAAAAACATTCTAACCCCAAGAAAAGAGTTTGTAAATGTACTCACTACAATGGTGACAACCATTTGATTGATACATGCTTCAAACTCCATGGTCATCCTGACTGGCATCCAAAGGATAAGGCTGCATCAAAGATTGAGAACTCCAAGAATAATTTTGTTGCTACTACTGGATTTGTTGCTAAGTCAAGTGTATCTAACTCTGCCTGTAGCTTTCTAATTTTTGCTAGTAGTAGTGATTCGATAATTGATATGGGTGCTATTGATTATATGACTAATGATCGTTACAAGTTTACTCATTTATCTCCCTGTGGCTCTAAGCCAGACATTTTTAATGCCAATGGTGTTTCATCTTCTGTCTTAGGTGTTGGTACTATATCTTTGTCCCCTTCATTATCCATTTCTGATGTCCTATTTGTTCCTCCACTAAACTGTAATATTCATTATGTTACTCAACTTACAAAGTCTCATGATTGTGTTGCCTTATTTTTTCCATTCAGTATGTTTTTCATAATACCCATATCAAGGAGAATATTGGCAGTGGTAAGAAGAGTGAAGGATTATACTATCTAGACAGTGACTCTCAACACACAAATGGAAGAACATTAGTTCACTTGCTAAGTTGTACTCAACTAGATCAAAATAAGAAGGAGATTTGGCTATGGCATAAACGTTTAGGACATCTCTCCTTTAGTTATCTTAGAAAACTGTTTCCATCACTATTTCATCATTGTGATCTTTCTGATTTCAATTGTGAAACTTGTGTTATAGCCAAGAATCATTGTGTTACCTTTCCTTCAAATAACACTAAGGTTGATACTCATTTTTCACTTGTTCATTCTTATGTCTGGAGCCTTGCTCCCATGTCCACACACAATGACATGACCTGGTTTGTCACTTTTGTTGATGATTGCACACGAATGACATGACTACACTTGTTAAAACATAAAAGTGATGTGTGTACGATGTTTCAACTTTTTCATAATATGATTGTCACTCAATTCAACACTTATTTAAAAGTTGTTAGAACAAATAATGGGAGAGAATATTTCAAGAAAGAATTGAAAGATTTTATGAACTCAAATTGTATCTTTCATCAAACATCATGTCCTAATTCCTCCCAACAAAATGGAGTTGCTTAGAGAAAGAACAAACACCTTTTAGAAGTCACACGATCTTTACTTATTAGTGGCAATGTTCCATCCCACCTTTGGGGAGAGGCATTAAGTTCTGCTGTATACCTAATCAATCGTGTCTCATCTGGTACCTTGAACTTTATGAGGCTTTTAGATGTTCTCTCATATTATTATACTTTTCCTTTAATTGTTCACCTACCTCCTCGTACCTTTGGATGTGTGGTATATGTTCATCTAGATTAACACCAACGTACAAAATTTGAACCCGAGGCTATGAGGTGTATATTTGTTGGATATGACACAACACATAAAGGTTATCGTGCATATCATCTTTCCACTAATTTTTTGTTTTTGTTTCCATGAATGTCATCTTTCAGGAGAGAGGTTTTTTTACACCACAAAGCCCACTAATTATCCACTTCATGGGGGATGAATTTGAAGTGGAAGTTCATAATCATGATCTCTATGATTTTTATGACATAAAATTGTTTGATATGTAAAAGCCACAACTGCAAACTGAAAATTCAGATTTTATTATTGGGTGTGAAATTACAAATCAATATTTGACATGTTTGATAGAGGAACTACCCAATAGTACAATATTTTTCGACTTCAAGTCCACTAATCAAATTTGCAACTCCAAAAAACTCTCTAGAAGTAATGCATAACCTTAACTCTGATCATATTATTGATTCTAATATTCATGAAGTTATTGGCCCACATGATTCTAATCTTATAAAAAGTTCATATCATCTCTCTCCTAAATCTAACCCAGGTCAACCCCCAGTAAGCCCAACATTAAATCGAAAGTGAAGCACCCTATAAACAACCATGTGTCAGCTAACAAGTTTTCCAAATCACATGCATCTTATGTATCTCAATTATCTATTGTATTTATTCCTAGTAATTTACAAGAAGCAATGAATCTACATTGTGATAATACCTCAGCTATAGAGATTGTCCAAAATCATGTTCAACACGATCGGACAAAATATGTAGAAATCGACAGACACTTTGTTAAGAAAAAGCTTGAAGTTAGAATCTTATGTTAGGTCTAAGCACCAATTAGCAGTTATTCTTACAAAGACAATGGCAAGTAGTGTGTTTTCTGATTCTCTTATCAAGTTAAAAATGTCTGATATTCATGCATTAACTTGAGAAGGGGTGTTAGAATCAATTAGGATTTTGTTAGATATAGATAGAATTAACGTCAATCAATATATGTTAGAATATCTGAAAAATATCTCAAAATAATTTTATTGTATCTTGAAATATCTTAAAGTATCATAGATGATCTCTTAGGATAAATTTAATTTATTTTCTTATTTATGTTATTATGACATATTTATTCTTGTATTAGAATATATTTATTTCTTATAATTTAACTATATTAAGTAATTATTGACATAAACCTATATAATATAAATTATAGTGTACAATTATTCTTTTTTTTTGTAATTATAAAAAAATTTAACATAGATTTATAAATTTTTGTATATAAATATACGACATTGAGTGATGAATAAATTATATTAAAATTATTATTATTTTTTGAAATGTTTTAATACAGGCGATAGTGAGTGAGGTGGTGGGGATGAAAAAACGATGAAGTGTGTTAAAAAAAGAAAAAGCTAAGTAATCGTTGATAATGGGCTAAAATGTTGGTGCATGTTATATATCTATATGTCTGTTATCTGACATTTTAAATCCTTGGTATGGTTTTAATCTTTATGGGTTTATATATTGCTTTTAATTTCATCGTTGAATACCCCGCGGTCTTTGTTTTGAGGTTCCATGTGTCTAATGTCCAGCTAATTGTGCGATACAATCTTTGCACTCAGTGGTAAGGGTGCACACGAGTCGGATTGGGTCGGGTTTAAGGGGAAAAATGTCCAAACTAATTAGTTGGAGTTGGGTCAATTCGGGTCGTTTTTTATTAATTTTTTTGTGTAACCCGACCGAACTAACCCGATTACCATCGAATTGGTTCGGGTCGGGTCGGGTGGTCGAGTTGGTCGAGTTAGACCGACTCATAAATATTTTTTAATAAGAATTATTCAAAACGACGTCGTTATTTGGATAATCGGGTAATCGGGTTAGTTCACTAAACCCGTCACCTGAACTAATAGTTAGACAAATTTATCGAATTTGACCTGAACTAACTCGTTTATCCGAACCAAGCCAAATATATATGGTCGAGTCAGGTCAATTCATTCGAGTTCATAGATCTACGAGTCAGGTTGTGCAGCCCTACTCAATGGGTTGTTTATACACAATCCAAATGGAGACCAACCGATTAAAACACATGTTGAAACTATTGAATATTTTCACACATGCATTGCAAGGTTAAAGCACTAGTATCAAACAAAAGAAAAAAAATAAAGAATTCAATTTTAATTTATTATCAGTGTAAAAACTTTATTCACTATTTCTATTTTTTTGTATAAATTGTTCACTATCTTTTAATCATGGGTTTTGACCCGTTCGATGTGATTTTCCAAAATTAAAATGCTGATTTGACGTGGTTTTTAAACAATATTCTAATATAATGTTGCGTTTAACATCATGAAAATAATTTATTTTAAATTTTTAATACCATATAGGATTTGTTAGTTCAAGTAACATACTGTTTTGCCACCTGGACTTGTTTAAAATGCGCATGACTATCACGTGACAGCGAGTGAGGGATGGGATTAATGAGTGTATGTCAAACGTGACGTGAATACACTACTTAATAATAGATTAAACTAATAATTTAATCTTCAAAAATTTACTTGATATTAATTTAATCCTTTAAAAATTTTAATATTACATTAGCCATCTAAAAATTTAAGATAACATTAAAATGTTTTTTTTTTCAAAGTATTCATTCACTTAATAAATAAAAAAATAAAAAAAATAATCTTTTAAAATATGATCAAACATTTAAATAATAAATTTTTGTTACATAAAATTTAACAAAAATATTATTTTAATGTCATTTTAAATTTTTAAATGACTTAATTGATGTCTTAATTTTTTTGAAATGCCAAATTAATGTAAAATAAATCTTTAGAGGATCAAATTAATAATTTAATCTTAATAACAATAAAAGTTCAGTACATATCACTCGAAATTTTCTAAACACATTGGGAGGAATCCGAATGATAATTTCGACACCCCATCAGATCTCACATTTGAGAGAAGCATTTGACAATGACTATCATGGATAATGAAAGTTGGTTTAAGCGATAAGATCTATCATCATCGATTAAAAAAAAAATTGGTTAAATTTGTATTGGTGGATATTTATTAATAAATTATTTGTAAGTATCATTATAGGTTGTGGATTCAAGGGGCAAAAACTACTTGTATGAGCGGGAGCACTCCCTAACAATTTTTTTCTTAATTACTATGTATAATTTTTAAAATAAGCCCCATCAAATAAATAAGATCAGTCTCTCTCTAAAAAAATTGTAGTGTATAAATGTTTTTTTGGTCTTTGTAGTATATATATGATTAAGTATGTACTTAACACCTAATCTAAAATCTTCTAGTTATACCCCTGAATATTATGTCTTGACTTTGGAATAGGTACCTTTCCCTTCTAAAACTTTTTATGCCAATCACAGCATTTCACCATCTCTACAACTCCTGCTTGTTATATTTGCCATAAGGATTTCATTTACATAGTGATGAAATTAAAGGTGCTTTCAGTTTGTTGTAATAAAGGGCATGTTTGGTGCAACATATAAAGTTTGATATGATGAACTTATATAATACTTTATGACTTTATCAGTTATTTAGTGCGATCATAATATTGCATAAGTTTATCTAGTATATTTATCTTATACGTTAAAATAACATATAACTTAATCAAGTCTTGGGGGTAAGATTAGACTTGATTCAGTTTTGAAACATAAACGTTGACCCTTTCCTCTTCGACCCCACACACAACTTCAGGTGCCCCTTCCCTCCCCCACCCATGCAACCCTAACGTGTATGGCCTCTGCAACTTCGTCGCCATCCCCCATCGACCCCTACCTTTACCTCATCGGCGGCTCCCTCTTTGACACCCACTCCTTCCTCATTGACCGCCCCTCCCCCACTTCCTCCATCTTCCGCTTCAACCTCCACAATTTCTCGTGGGAATCCTTCGCCTCCATGCTCTCCCCATGTGGCAGCTTTGCCTACGTTGCAATCCCATCCTTTGGTGGCTTTAGTTAGATCGTTGTCGTTGCCGGCTCCTGCCATATTATGTTTGCCGCTGTTGGAACTCGGATTCATTCCGTGGAGTACTATGACGTTCTAGGTGATGGGTTGGTACAGTGGTTTGAGGACCATCTTAGGAGTTTTTTCGGTGTATGAGTATTGAGGGATGTTGTGGTGATTCAACATAGTATCTTATATAATGTTGCGTCAAACATTGGATATTATTAAAATTTTATCAAATTTTATACTATCATGCTTTATATTATCAGGCCTAATACAATCATACATTATCTTATCATGCGTACCAAACGGGCCCTAAGTTTACTATAGCTAGTGAGTTTGACTCGCACACAATTCTGCTATAACCATGGTTCTAAGTCATAAAGAAGACCTTGCTTAATACTGATAGCCACCATTTTTTTTAAAAAAAAAAACGATTTTGTTAACATGTCCCTTAAGGACAAAGGTTAAAAAAGTAAAATTAAAAATTATTAAATAAACATTTAAAACATTTAATATTTTTATTTTCAAGTAATTAGTATATGATAATAAATACTTTTTTTATTCCTTAACATGTAGAGTGTTGGCTAGGTGGGTAGGTTAGTTGCGTGGGTTTTATAGCATATTTTAGCTTGTCCCACTTTGACTATATTGGGTTGGGTTGAACTCGCGTGTCCGATATATGTTTAAATTTTTTTTAAAAAAAATTAAATATAAAATAAAAAATTCAAATATAACATGCTTTATATAAACAAAACAAGTTGCATATTAATTCACATAACTGATCTTATTATACTAATATAATAAGTCTCAAATAAATTAAATATACATAAGTGCATAATAAATTAACAAGTTTTATTAATTTAGGTTTGAAATAAATTAAACTAAGCTAATAGATCTCAATATTCATAAACAACAAATTATTCTAACAAATTAAAGTTAATGTTATCACATATATCATGTGAAATGATATAATTATTGACTATATTCTCTATTTTTTAAAGAAGCTGTATTTCTTGAAATAGGAAATTCAGGATTTAAATTTTTTATTTGAGAGATTGAGAATTTGGACGTGAGTAGTTGAAATGGTGATTAGTGAGAATGAATATATTGTTTATGTGTTAGTGCTTTTGCTTTTTATTTAGCTTGAAAGTGGAACGACAACATTTTACTATATGAGTTTTTTTGTATTTCAGTGGTCATTTACCAACAGTTTAAATATGCAACTAAATGACTTTTTAATCGTGATTAAATGATATTTTTAAATTTTAAACAAAAATGTAAGTGAATTGAGTACCTGTGGGTTAAACATTCCTAAACTCACTACTTGACTTACATACTTCGAATTGAGGTATTTTTTGGCTTTTTTATCATACTGTCATTTGTGGCAAAACTAATTATCAAAATGTCATTTTTTTAAATAATTTATCAAAATGTCATCTTTTCAAAACTATTTCCCAAACTGCCATCCTTTTGTCCTACATGGCAGTTTTTATTTTTTCTTGGACCAAGTAGGATGCGCCAAGGCACCTGACGCATCCACGTAGATTGCGCCAACACGTTTGGCGCAATCTACATGGATGCGCCAACACGTTTGGCGCAATCTACATGGATGCGCCAACCTCTTTGGCACATCTTACGTGGATACGTCATCCTACATAGCGCATCTATGTAAAAAACGCCATGTAGGATGACGTATCTACGCCACGTGGACAACAAAAAATAAAAAAAATGTCACGTTGGATGTGCTTCTAGGGCACTTAACCCATTCTACGTGGATCTCGCACTCCTCCCAAGGACACATATATTTCACATGCCTATTAAAGAGTACATCATAACCTTGGAAGACATCAATATTTATAGGCCAAGTGTTTGCTTCTGATCCAAAAGTAGTCAATGTAGGACTTCAGTATTAGTAAGGCAAAACAACTAAGTAAGGTAATAATGTATTTTTATTCGATGTGAGACTTCGGTAAATAAAATAAGCATCTTATTTACACACCTAAAATCATTTTACTTTCTTAACTACTCATAATATAATTTGACCTTTTTTTTTTAAACGAGTTATGTAGATATTTATGTGACGAATATGAATTATTATCATATTCATTTTTTTTAGTACCTAGTATCTTCTACTAGTTTATGTAAGGCACTATGATAAATAACAAATTATTCTTATGTTTATAGTAGGCTTGCCTCAAGCAGGTAAAACATCATTGACTAGGTTTTTGGAGAAGAGAAAAGAAACTTAATTGTTGCAGCTGGACAATTTTAATTTTTCTCTATCACTTGTTGTTTTAGCTTAATCTTCATCATTAAAACTCACAATAGAAAGAAAGGGATCGAACAACAGGAATAGTAAAAATATAAGACTCACGGAAATTGGTGGCGATGACGAGTATCAATTTGAAAAATTGAACAAAGGAGTTGGTATCAAGCAAAAGAGAGCTAGGTACCAAATTGAAGAATCGAACAACAGAATCAAATAAACCTGTCCAGGCATATTATGGCATATTCCTAGCCAGAATCAACAGAATTAAAAGAGAGCTTATTAGTTTTCAGGCATATTCCTGGAAAGCCTTTTGGATGTACATATTTTAATGTAGTCTCCCACCAACTAAATATTTGCCATAGAAAGCCAGGTCTGACCACAATCAATTAGAAAGATAGCCTACATGGTCGTTACAAAGTTTTAAGACACATGAGCCTTCTGTTTTGCATATATTACATGGAAAGACACTCATTTGTGACAGCATAATTTGATGTTAGTGTCAAATAAATATAATCAACACAATAAATAAACTAGCCACCAATATAATTTGATGTTTGTTTTAAACACGTGATGGCCTATTTGTTAATTGCAGGCCGTGAGTAGCTAAGAAAGTAAAAAAATGGTATTTTTAAACATAAATATCTACATAGTTTATTAAAAAAAAATCAAATTATATTATGAGTAGTTAAGAAAGTTAAAAAATAGTTTTATATGTGTAAATAAGATACTTGTTTCATTTATTAAAGTTTCACATCGAATAAAAGTACATTGTTGTCTTATTTAGTTATTTTGCCTTACGAATATTAAAATCTCACATCTACTACTTTCGGATCAGAAGCAAACACTTGACCTATAAATATTGATATCTTTTAAGGTTATGGTGCACTCTCTAATATGCATGTGAAATGTATGTGCCCTTGGGAGGAGTGTAAGATTCACGTGGAATGGGTTAAGTGTCATAGAAGCACACCCAACGTGGTATTTTTTTTGTTGTCCATGTGGCGTTTTTTTACATGGATGTACCATGTAAGATGACGTATCCATGTAAGATGCGCCAAAGAGGCTAGCGTATCCACATAAATTGCGCCAATATTGTGTAAGGATGCACCAAAGAGGTTGACGCATCCACGTAGATTGTGCCAAACATGTTGGCGCAATCTACGTGGATGCGCCAAACGTGTTGACGTAATCTACATAAATGCGTCAGGCGCTTTGGCATCTTACATGGCCCAAGAAAAAATAAAAAATATCACGTAAGACAAAAGGATAATAATTTTTTAATAAAAAAAAGATAACAATTTAAAAAATAATTTTAAAATAATGACATTTTGATAAATTATTTAAAAAAATAATATTTTAATAATTAATTTTAGCACAAATGATAATATGATAAAAAATTGATATTTTTTCAATTCCACCCAACTTATGAATCAAACTCAGAATCAAATTTGAGTTAAATTAAGTCAAAATACGCATATACACATATTTATCTCACTCACTTAACATCCCTATTAACATGTATTCGGCACATATTAATAAAAACTTTTTTTTTAATCACGTGATTGATTAGCCACCAATTTAGCACGGAGGCTACGTAGCTTGGACTCTGTTAAGTATTAATTAATGATACTCATATTATATATATATATATATATATATATATATATATATATATATTTGGTCTGTAAATAGATTTTATTCTTAAATTATATATATATTTCATTTTTTAAATAATTCATATGACTGAAATTTGAGTAATGATATATTTTTTTATTTAATTATTTTAATAATTATTTTAATAATAAATAAAAAAATTAAATAAAAAAATAAATATATTTAATATTTTAAAATATAAAAAATATTTAATATTTTTTTATTTAATAATTAAAAAAATTAATAAAAAAATTAAATAAAATGATAAATCATTTCTCCCCGAATTTAGATCAAATATCTCAGATAATTTTTTCTTCTTAAGTAGAAAATCCAAATCCCATATGGCTCACATCTCACACTAATTGCAAGACAACGCTCTGTTAACTTATTCAGGCGTTAGACTGTAGGCACTAATTACGCACTACTTAATGCATTGACATATCCGATGAATCTTAAAAGTAAAAAGAGGTGGTTGCAATTATAAATGTTGTCATGAATGGGTTGCTAGTTGGTCAGGGCTCCCATCGAATCCCATTAATTCATCGTGGCCTAGCTTGCAAAGGCAGGTTCGCCATTAATGGAATCAAACAAGGCTTATATGAACAACGAAATTTGCATATTTCCACATTAAATTTATTACATCATTTTTTAAAATAAACATTCTTTTTAATACACATTTTTTCTCTTTATTTTTTTAACAAAAAACTAAAAATATAAGAAAGGTGTGTAAAATAAATGGTGTGCAAAAAACTTTTTCCATATCATATTATCTCCACTTATTTTATCTAGCAATATTACAGAACCTCCACTCAAAAAACACAATCTTTAGAAAAAAATAAAAGGTAAAAACATGTACAAGCATGGACTTTCTGAATTTGTTTCACACTAATGCACTTTGTTTTTTTTTTTTTTGTTGAATGTGTAATGCACATTTAAAAAACAAAAGCACACATGTATCCTAAATCTTAGGAGTAATTAAAATTATAATATTATAAATAATTATAAAAAAATAATAATTAATTATAATATAATTATAAAAAAATACATTAATTATTTCAATTATAACAATTATTACAATCATAATTATGATCATAGTTACAATTACCAATCACAATTTAAAATCATAAAAATGTCTATTATGCTTCCATCAAGTTTTGTGGTGCATGATGCACCGGTAACAATTAGTGGTAGATTTATTAAATTAAAAAACCAACGGTAGAGATGAGAAATTTGAAAATAGGTAAACAGATAATCCCAATTTCCAAATGGTTTCTTCTTCCACAACCTCCTCCGCCACCGGAACCATCATTTCTAACCGTGACGTCACCTCCTCCATGAATTCATTGATCAACCCCTTCACACTAACAACCACCATATTTCAGTCACTACCTCAACTCCGACTACCCCAACTCCAAACCCAGAAAGCCCGCAACAGAAAACGCGAATCTAAACCATATCTCAATTGCATGTGGCTCATCACCCCCTCCAAATGACACCTTCTCTTTATTCCTCTCTTCCCATTCATCTTCCTCATTTTGGGGTTTTGACATTGTTTTGGTTTTGGATTTTAAAGCTCAAGTGTTAAAGTTGTTTTGGGTTTAGTGCTAGTAATCTTCATAGGATTTGACTTATGTTGGAAAGCTGGGATTTGTTTTAGACTTGGATTTCCTGGATGTAGATGGCCGTCGATCTCTGCTCCAGCATCTTCGTCATGGGAAGGCTCTATTCAGCCAGACAGCCACCAAACGCAGTCGCCATGCTTTGCTGCGCCACCACCTGCAGTCGCAGGATCCTCCAGACATCGTTGCCAGTACCGCCATGTTGTTGTCCTCCTCCTCACCGAACCCATTGCCATCTTTATCATCATTCTCAAAATCAATGACGATTGGGGCTTTAAAAAAAAAAAAAAAAACGTAAAACAGGTGACCTACAATAGCATATCATTTTGAGTGGTGCATCATGCACCAAAATTCCTGATGGTGCACCTTAACATCTTCCTATTTTTAATGTGACATTTCAATAATTTAATATTAGCTGGGTATTGTAATACTTATTACTTGGGTGACGGTGGAGTACAAGCATGTTGTGTATTTAAGGGATGGGCATGTGTTCCATATTTGGATAAGTCTTTATGGGAAGGTCATATCCATATCTAAGCCCAAAAAGGGATTAGAATCTCGGTTTGAAGTTTGCTCACCCATAGCATAGGTTCGATGCCACCCTAACCCCTTTTTTATTTTTTCTGTTTAAGAAAAAGTATTAGGTATTGTAATTTAAATGTCTAACCATCAAATTTTATTGATACTATACTTTAAAAAAATAATTGTGGAATCCTACATGCTACATAAGTAAATCTCAATTGCAATTAAGCTGGCATGTGTGCGCATATATATATATATATAAATTGGTTTTATGAGATTTTTTCACATTTTTCCCTATTTAAAATATTAAAGTTGTTCCTTTCCCCAAATGTTTTTTCACATGCTTAAACCCCTAATGTAACATAGTTTACTCAATTGAATTTGAGTCAATTTATATATTACTTTCTCTAATCTATTTTAAGTGTCACTTTAGTAAAAAAAAAAAATTGATCTATTATAAGTGTCGTTATTAATAAAGTATTAATTATTTTTTTTATCCTTATATTTTAATAGTCTCAATTACTTATAGAAATTGAATGAATATGATAAAATGAAGTAATTGATTGAAATAAATAAAAGTAGCTTAGTAAAAAATTCTCACAATTAAGACTTATTTTAATATTTTTAATTTTTGTGCATTACATCAAAATAACACTTAAAATGAAGCGGATGAAGTAATTAAATTCATTAAGAAAGAAGATAGGACACCAGTACTTTAATAATATCATAATGTTGTTTCAGTAAAAAAAAAAAAAGATTGTCATAATGCTATTATCTAGTGTAATAGATTGGTGCTCCATTGGAAGCATCCATAATGTGATCTTCCAAGTTCAATTAATGAATATGAAAAACAAAACTTCCATTAATTTCGATTAATTTTTAAAGTTTAAAGGAGAAAGTGAAAGAAAATCAAAGCATAGCTTCACTGAAAATCATGCGTGCTTGTAGTTGCAGAATTTGCCTCTGAAAGCAGCTAGCTACACAAAAGAAATATACCAAAATGAGAAAGTAAATTGTACAAAAAAAAAAGGTAAATTATACATAGTATAGGTCTTATATAAATTTTGTATTCTTAGTGTAAGCAATACTAACCTTCCTTTCCAATTCGGTGCTTTTTTTTTTTTTCTCTCCAAGCATTTTTAATATCTTGTTTTATCCTCTTGGAAGCTCCCTTTTTGTTTTTGACACTTGGGAATCTAGTATTGGGAATCAATTCATGCTGTTACATTTTTTGAAGACTTCTTCAAGTACACTGTGATGGCCAATTCTCAACTTATAATGACTCTTACTGTAGAATGTAACCTCGCAAATTAATTTGGTTGCTTCCAAACATAAATTATTTAACTTTTGCTTCTTTAACAAAATATTTTCAACAGCTCAACATTTTTAGATTAATGTTTTGCATCATTTATCTATCGCCTCAATATGTAATTAGTGAATGTTAAGCTTTCCTATAAATTGAAGCACAAATATTTCATGCTTACAAACGTAGCCAACGGGCCATGATACTCAAAACTCAAAAGACCGACATAAATAAGAAATTTCTTCTTTTCTATGATCATATAACTATGATATAACTCGAAAGTTATTCGATACTCGCTTTCTTATTTAGAATAACAACTACCTGCAACTAATTAAGCCTCCACTTAAAACTTTTTTAATAGCTCAAGGGTTATCAATGATAATACTAGTTCCTAATTATGCCATGCGTTGAATTCAGCTCGTGCTTCATTTTCTTGCGTATCTTGTAAAGCTACTTTGTAAATTTTTCCCCACAAATTCTTTCAAATTAGCCTTCTTAGTGGTTGACACGCCTCTAAACTTTTTATCTCAATTCATACGTAAAGGTTGGCACCCAAGGCTTCCAATTTTCATACGAAGACTGAAACCATATCAATCCTCTTCAAAAATTTCAATTATTTCTAGCCATTGCATCTCAATTAATTGTTCCTCGGCCCAGAACTTATAAATAGAGTTGCTGAGCTTTCCTGAAATTAGAAAATTTCTTGATCATATGTGGCTAAGCATTTCCGAAAATTTTCCCAATATGTGCCCGTAGGCAATAAAATGCCTTAATTGCATTTGGAAAAAACAACATTTGCAACAACCGCGTTAATGGCATTCTCCAGATGATTCGGTCAATATCATTCGACTTGGTGCTTTCCTACGGACTGCCATCATCTGTCTTCATCAACTAAATAAATATTGAGGCATTTTCATCAAGAAGTAATGTACATCCAGTCCGTTATTTTTATATGTTTAATTTTTTTTAATTTACTCATAAAATTATTATGTATCTCATATAAATATTATAATTACATAAAATATAATTTATTATCTCTTTTACATATATAAATGTTAGACATACGATAAAAGTATAAAAGTTGATCAAAAATCATTTCCCATATACATTCAAGTAAAATGGATAAAATGATTGTTGACAATTATAAATGGAGCAAATGAATGGAATCTGACATTGGTTTGTAATATAATTAAATGGAAAAAAATATTTTAAAGTGAATATATATTTTTTAAAGTATGTAAATAACAGTGTATTTATTATTGTTTTATTAAAGTCTATTATAATTTTAACTCATTTAAAATTTAATAGTATATATATTCTTACTTATTAATTTTAGAGATAAATTTATTTTATAGGAGTCTTTTCTTAATTAAATTACTATATTGGTCCTTGAAAGATTGACTTTGACATGAAGTTGGTCTCTGAAATATATATGACATTAGTTTAGCACATGAAAGATACATAATAATATTAATTTAGTCTCTCAATAATACAAAAATAATATTAATTTAGTTCATTAATTATAGATAATTGACATCAATTTAGATTCTAAATAATAATAAATTACATCAATTTAGTTTCTCAATCTCACAGTTTATGCACAAAAAATAAGATTTTCATGTCATTATTCATGATTGAGAAACTAAATTAATATCACCTATCTTTTAAAAACCAAATTGATGTCAACCTAATATTTTAAAGACCAAACTAGTGGTTTAGTCAATATAATTAGTACTAGCAAGTATCTTATACATTGCATGATTTTTTTAAAAAAATTGGATAGAATATAAATAAATATAGATTAAAAGAAAGAAATATTTAAAATTATAAAGAAGATATGTATAATTAATTTATTTTTCAAATAGAATCTATAAAAATATAAATCAAAAGATAAAAAGTATTTAAAATAATTAAAATTATAAAAGAGATATACATAATAATTAAAAAAGGTAATTTAAATTTAAAATAAAAAGATCATGTGTCATTCTTCATGATTGGTGGACTAAATTAATATCACTTATCCTTTAGAGACCAAATTGATGACAACTCAATACTTCAAAGACCAAACTAGTGGTTTAGGCAATATAATTAATACTAGCAAGAATCTTGTGCATTGCATGAATTTTTTAAATTTTGGATAGAATATAAATCAATATAGATTAAAAGAAAGAAATATTTAAAATTATAAAGAAGATATGCATAATTAATTTATTATTCAAATGGAATCTATAAAAATATAAATGAAGAGAGAAATATTAATTAAAATTACTAAAATTATAAAAGAGATATGCATGATAATTAAAAAAGATAATTTGAATTTAAAAAAAAAAAAAAAAAATCATGTGTCATTCTTCATGATTGAGGGACTAAATTGATATCACATCTTTTAGAGACCAAATTGATATTGATCAATATTTCAAAGATCAAACTAGTGGTTTAGTCAATATAATTAGTACAAGCAAGTATCTCATGCATTGCATGAATTTTTTAAAATTTGAATAAAATATAAATAAATATAGATTAAAAGAAATAAATATTTAAAATTATAAAGAAGATATGCATCATTAATTTATTATTCAAATAGAATATATAAAAATATAAATTAAAAGAGAAAAATTATTTAAAATTATTAAAATTTTAAAAGAGATATGTATAATAATTTAAAAATATAATTTGAATTTAAAATTTAAAATAAAAAAAATCATGTGTTATTCTTCATGATTGAGGGACTAAATTAATATCACATATCTTTTAGAGATCAAATTGATGTCAACCTAATATTTCAAAGACCAAACTAGTGATTTAGTCAATATAATTAGTACTAGCAAGTATATCGTGCATTGCATGATTTTTTAAAAAAATTTGGATAAAATATAAATAAATATAGATTAAAAGAAATAAATATTTAAAATTATAAAGAAGATATGCATAATTAATTTTTTTTCAAATATAATCTATAAAAATATAAATCAAAATAGAAAAAGTATTTAAAATTAATAAAATTATAAAAGAAATATGCATGATAATTAAAAAATAAAATTTGAATTTAAAATAAAAAATCATGTGTCATTCTTCATGATTATGTGAATAAATTGATATCACTTATATTTTAAAACTAAATTAATGTCAATATAATATTTCAAAGACCAAACTATTGATTTAGTCAATATAATTAGTACTAGTAAATATATCGTGCATTACATTAATTTTTAAAAATTTGGTTAAAAGATAAATAAATATTGATTAAAAAATATTTAAAATTATTAAAAAAATATGCATAATTAATTTATTATTCAGATAGAAATTATAAAAATATAAATTTAAAGAGAAAATGTATTTAAAATTAGTAAAATTATAAAAAGAGATATGCATAGTAATTAAAAAAGATGATTTGAATTTAAATTTAAAATAAAAAAAATCAAGTATCATTCTTTATAATTGAAAGACTAAATTAATATCACCTATTTTTTAAAGATCAAATTAATGTCAACTCAAAACTAGTAGTTTAGTCAATATAATTAGTACTAACAAGAATTTCATGTATTGCAAAAATTTTTTAAAATTTGGATATAATATAAATAAATATAGATGAAAAAAATTTAAAATTATTAAAAAAATATATAAATTATTAATTTGTTATTTATATAAAATTTATAAAAATATAAATTAAAATAAAAATATTTAAAATTATTAAAATTATAAAAAAATATGCATCATAATTAAAAAAATAATTTAAATTTCAAATTTAAAATAAAAACATCAGGTGAAAGAATGACGTAAGAGATTAAGGATGTGTTTAGTTTTCGAAAACATTTTTCATTTTCAATCTCTATTTTTATTTCTTAAAAATAATTTTCATTTTTAGAATCACATGTGCTTTCCTTTGTTATTTTCATTTTCGAATAGCTTGTTTTCACTATCAGAATGGGGTCAATACTCAATAGTGTGCATTCCAACTTGTGCATGTTGCCAATCACCCCGACGGCGGGGACAAGGGCGTTGAAGTGGTCATCGAAGAGGACGTTGGCGGAGGCAAGAGCCTGGAGGGCGCCCTGGCAGACGTTGAAGTTGTTGTCCTTTAAGAGATCCCAACCGGAATCGACAAGCGATGTGACATCGGAGGAGGGAGGCTCTTTTTGGAAGCTTCTAGAAGTTGGTGAAGGCGCTCAACTCCGGCCATCCTCTACTTAGTGTCCGTGGTGCATGCGAGTTCCGGTGCTTCCCCCATATGGCAAGTTCGGATCTGGTGCGGCAGAATCTAGATCCAGTCTGATTGGGTGTTGCTGCACTGAGAAAAATTGCAAAAGCGAAAAAGTGAGTGTGTGTGTGAGAGAGAGGGGATTGATTGCAGAGAGAGCTGATTCAGAAGCATGTTAGAGAAAATGGAGAAAGAGATAGAGAGAGACGACAGAGACAACAGAGAGAGGAGAGAGGAGATGTGAAAGAAGATAAAGAGTGAAATGAGAAAGTAACTGTCATTAGAATTTCAAAATGCCACCGCTTGAAAAGTGAAAATGATGCGAACATCTTTTTCTTGTTTTCAAAATTTTCGAAAACATAAGTTCCATATACCGTCTTAGCTTAAGACATAATAAATTTGTTATGATAAAAGTAGATTTGACAGATTCACTATAAAAGGCCAATATTTGTGTATTTGTATTGGGTAGGTCTATTTTAGAATGTCAAGTTTGTGAAAGTTTAGGTTAATCTGATCGAAGTTCTGTCTATAAGATTTGATTGATTTATATTTGAACGGATAATGATTTGATAAATATGTGTTTAATACGATTCATCAATGGTCATTAATCGTTTTACGTCTTTATGATTAACGGTCGTTGACGGTTTCATGTCATAATGAGCAGACATAACGTAATCCTAACGTTTAGAATCTTAAATGGTCTAAACGGAGGATATCCGGAGAGTCAGTCCTCTAGAGCCCTATATAATCTACCCTGACAACTAATACTAGACATGTTTCATCTTTTTCTCAGACACTCTAGCCTATCTACTTTGCGTAGGATCTTATCAATTTCTTGACCTACCTAGGTTACCTGACCTCGTTGTTGCCTTCCATGTAGGTCTCCAACGAATCCCTTTTGCCTACCGACCTAGGTCTTGGTCAGTACCAAGAACATCTGACGACCACCGTGGGGGGAGGTAAAACTTTCCCAACGCACATTGTCTTCAATGGTTCATTCAAAACCATCAACCTCACCTATGACATCATCGAAATTAGCCTTTCTGATGAACAACAATATGGTGTATGCTTGTGTCCTTAATTTATAATATCCTTGAAACCCATAGACCTACACTGACATGTGGAGGGTCCAAGATCCTAAGTCAAGTTGTCGGTTTACAAGTTCACGGTCTGATAAGGTCTCTTCTAGCAAAAAAACGCAAGGAATCAGAGGAAATTATCGAGCTCTAGACGACGAAAACCAATCTCAATATCCGATTAACGCCGAGCTTTCTATAGAATGAGCTCTAGAAGACAAAGATCGATCTTAATCTTCGATTGACGCCGAGCTTTCTACGAAATGCGTCCAGATGATGAAGACTTATCTCAATCTTTGATTGACACCGAGCTTTCTACAGAACTCGTCGACCTACGACAATGAACGTGAAATTCTCCAATCGGCCACGCCGTCGATGAATTTGGAGGAATCCGTCACAATGACGAGGTGCTTGGAAAGTGGGCTTGGAGCTTGCTACGCTCGTAACAGAGATCGAAAAGTCCTCAACCTTTTTCATTTGAGGATGACATCATTGGAATTAGCATTTTTTTATGAACACCACATGTCCTTCAACATCACTGAATGACCACAAGAATCATAAGGGATAGTCCTAGACCCATAAATACTCTCATGCTTAGACAATCCTCTAAATTTGCCACGAACGTCTATGGCAGAACTTCCAGCTTGAATCATATCACAACAAAATTGGCATGTAATTAGATGAAAGGGGCAAACTGAAGCTTGGTGCTCCACCATCAACTCAGATCCCTCCAAATGGCATGACGAAGAAGCAATGGAAGTAAATCAAATACTAACTAGCACATTTCAATTTCTATTTTGTTTGGTAAGATTTAAATTAATTGCGCTTAATGAAACCCTTTTGTTTGTTTGTATAATTAGTTGTTGTAGCTTGCTTAATTTGATGATAAATCGAGATTGCTTGCTAATGCCATTGGTATATAAAGTAGAACAACATAGTATAATTAGCAACAAGAAGAATGTTATTGCTTGTTTGTGTAACCAAGCCAATTCATTAAGGAGGACACCACATTTTGGTAGTAATTAAAAAACATAACACACTCGAGCAAGGTGATGGGAGAAAATGGCATATTTTTGTTAGTTCACTGTAGGGATATGTCTCAGTCAAACAAATATAAGTAACCCCTTCGCCAAATAGAGCCCACAAAAATGACTTTAACAATCATATTGAGCATGGAATCAGGCAATAACCTCGACAGAAGGCACATCCTTCAAGTTCCATGAAAAACCAAAGATCTCAAAGAAGTCAATGACTCAAAAGAAGTTTTAATCTGATAATCTCATCATACCTCAACACAATCAACCTTATCGAGGTATGAAAATTTAGTTATGTTTATCTTAATTGCATATTATTATCAGAATTACTCATGTGACAAGATCAAGACAAGTTAAATTAAACCCCAACATTACAATATCAGGCACACAAAACCCTGGAAAATCTAGGCGAAGGCACCGAAAACTTGGGATGATAAAAGGCTCAGCTCAGGAAAGTCTGAAGTCATGGTCAATTCAAGATGCCCCTCCTAGAATGGCCCAGCTTGGGAAAGTCTCAGGTCATGGTCAATCCACGATGTCTATCTTAGAACGGCCCAACTCGAGAAAGTTCCAAGTCATGGTCAATCCATGATGCCCCTTCAAGAACGGTCCAGCTCGGGAAAGTCTTAAGTCATGGTCATTCCATGATGCCCCTCAAAGAAAGGTCAGTTCAGGAAAGTTTGAGGTCATGGTCAATCCATGATGCCCCTGCAAGAATAACCTAGCTTGGGAAAGTTCAAGGTCATGGTGATGCCCCTTTAAGAAAGGCCCAACTTGGAAAAGTCCAATGTCATGGTCACTCCATGATGTCCCACTCGAGATCGAACAAGCTCAAAAAATCCAAAACCATGTTTAGTCCTATCATCGAAAATAAGACTTTGAAGTACACAAATTCGAAGTACACATGCCAAAATGATACTTTGCCATTTCAAAATTTTGAAGTTCACGAGTCATTACAAATGAAAAGACCAAGATACACTTGGTCATTACAAGAAAAAGTTTAAGTACAAGAAGTATTCAAGCTTCTTCATCGGCAGCTCAAGCAGCTTCTTCCTCTTCTTTGGTCGGATTCACTATCTGACCATCAACTATTTCTTTAAAAGCCCCGAGCTCTCCCAGATGATCATCAAACACTCCTATAGGATTAAGCAGTTTAGCATACTTCAGACTATTCTCATAGTAGGGGATCCTCTGCTCGGTTGCTTCTTCTTTTACGCTCTCTAGCTCGGCCTCCAAATTATATTTACTCTCTAACGCCTCTTTGAGTGCTTGGTCGGTTCCAGCTTCTGTTGCTGATAACTTCACATATTGTAGTTATTTGGGCCCCATATCTGTACTTTATTATCTGTTTAGTCCTTGTTTTAATGCATGAATGGAAATGTTTAACTGTATATTTGTATAATTTGATTTCAATGTCTTCCATCATGATTCTTGGATATATTGAGTACATTTGCACTGATTATTGAATTGGAAATTTCTCTATGGCAAGTAAGGTTCCAACCAAGTGAATCATTTCAGATTTGGACCAACATTGCAAGAGAAATCAAAGTGCAAGTATCAGCTTGTCACGCTGCGACGTGAGCCTCCCTGCACCCAAAGTCAGAGAGTAACGCATGTAATGCGTCGCGGCGTGGAGGTTGAATGCCACAGTGTTACCTTGATTTCTGAGTCTTATAAATACTGTTTCATCGATTTTTATAGAGAGTTAGGTTTTATTTTAGAAAGTTGCGGCCAAGTTTGGCATTTTTAGACCAGAAGGAAGCAGAAGTGACCAAGTTTGGAATCTCTCTTCACCTTAGTGGAGGATTGAAGCTTGGAGGATCATTCCCCTTAGCTTTGTTCTTCTCATCTCTTCTCCTTTCTCTTTTCCATATCCATGACTATGAGCTTTTGTGATCTATTTTCATTGGTCATGGCTGGCTAGGCTGTTTATAGGGTTTACTTTGGATCCTCCTATGGATATTGATTAATCTTGTAATCCTTTGAGTTATATACATGCCTTGGTTTTTGTTCAATCATATAGTGTTTAATGCTTTGAATGTTTGATCAGCTTTCAATTGATTTATTCAAATCTAATGAACCTAGACATAGGAATTTGGATTTGAGATCGTATGTATGATTGATGCATGTTCTATTTCATTCAATTGGCTAGGATGCAATGATTCGTTAATATGATAGAAATATACCTATTGGTCATGCATAGTAATTAATTGGGAATAAATCGTTCATTAGTAGAGCTTACACTAGTCCTCATGGAAACATAGTGGATTAGGTAAGTAATACCAGGGTTGATTGACCTAGACATAGGCTTTCGGCTAAAGCAGATTCCCAAGCTAACCTAACCATTGCATTTATATTACTCATAAGGATTGCTTGTTAACAATTGAAATAGGAGGTGAAAAAGGATACCCTATTCTCTAATCATTATCTCACTCAATTTAATAGTTTTTAAGTTTTTCTTAATAGCTTAATACGAACCTTTCCAATTTATAATTCCTTGAATAGAAATACTTAAGTTATTAGTTTATAATTAGTACTGAATTTAATGATTGACCTCATGGGAACATATCATACTCCTAGCTATACTACAGGTGCGATCTGTGCACTTGCGGTAAGCAAAAGAGCGAACAAGTTTTTGGCGTCGTTGCCGGGGACAACTGTTTAAATTTAGTTTAACTAATATAAATAATGAGTTTAAGTATCTCTAGTTCAAGTTTCTTTTATTCCATATAGATTTAATTTCTTATTCTTTAATTGTTTCAGGTAGTAGTAAGATGGTAGAAGAAGTCACTTTGCATGAGGTGGAGGTGGAGGACGAGAGCTGCACAAGGCCACTGAGGAAGTTTGCTACTCCTCAGATGTATAATTTACATTCCAGTATTAGATGTCCTGCCATTCGGGCAAACAACTTTGAGATTAAGCCGGCCATCATCCAAATGATCCAAGCTTCAGTACAGTATGACGGCTTATCCAATGAAGATCCCAACGCACATCTCTCAAACTTTTTAGAGATTTGCGACACGTTTAAGCATAATGGAGTATTAGATGATGCTATTCATTTGAGACTCTTCCCTTTCTCTTTAAGGGATAGAGCTAAAAGCTGGTTGCATTCTCTTCCAGCGGGATCAATCACAACTTGGGCAGAGGTATGTACCAAGTTTTTGAATAAATATTTCCCTCCGTCCAAGACTGCTGAAATGGTGAATGATATAACCTCATTCACCCAATCTGATTCAGAATCCTTACACGAAGCCTGAGAAAGGTATAAGGATCTATTAAGAAAGTACCCACATCATGAGATACCACCATGGCACCAAATTTATTCATTTCACAAGGGTTTGCTTAACCACCACCGCCCAATTGTAGATGCTGCAGTCGTAGGCTCCTTGTTAAGCAAATCCTTCAATGATGCCTTCCAGCTCTTAGAGGAATTAGTTCTTAACAACTATCAATGGCCTTCAACAAGAAATACTCTATGGAGAGTGGCTGGTATGCATGAAGTGGATCCCATAACCTCATTAACAGCATAGGTTGTGGCTTTGGCGAGCAAGATGGACAGTATGGGTCAGCAAAGATCTCAACAAAGCCCATTTGTCCTTTGTGACAATTGTGGAGATAATCACACGAGTGATAGGTGCCCTGGTATGTTTGAAAGTGCACATTATGTTGGTAACTATCGCTCCCAACCGAATAACCTATACTCCAACCAATATAATCCTGGATGGAGGAATCATCCAAATTTCTCATGGAGGGACAACCAAGGACTCTCTTCCTCCTCCAATGCTCTTGGACCTGAACATCAGTATAACCCTCCTAGGTTTCTAGCCCAACAAAGACAACCAATGCAAGAAATGAAACCTACTTTGGAAGATATGTTCATGCAGATGATGGCCAAGAATGATGCTTTATTTCTAAGACAGACTCTTATATGCAAAGAATAGATGCTCATTTGACAAACCATGATGCAATGTTACAAAGCCAAACGGCTTCGATGAGAGGTTTGGAAACACAAGTAGGTCAGCTAGCCAATGCTATCAACAACAGGCCCCCTGGCACCTTACCTAGTGATACTGTCACTAATCCAAGGGGTGCCTCCAATGAGCACTGCAATGCCATCTCACTAAGGAGTGGCAAGGACATTGAGAGAAATCCAAGGACCAGGATGCTGGAGGAAGACAAGGAAGTAAACCATGAGAAGGAGGCTGTGAGCGAGGATGTCGAGCAGAAACATGAAGTTTCTAAGGAAAAGGTTGAGGATAAGAAGTTTGTGAACAATCATTATGTACACCCTCTTCCTTTTCCAAGCAGGCAGATCAAGCAAAAGATGGATGTTCAGTTCAAGAATTTTTTGGAAGTTTTTAAGAAACTTCACATTCACATCCCTTTTGCTGAAGCCTTGGAGCAGATGCCCAGCTACGTTAAATTCATGAAGGATATTTTGTCCAAGAAATGTGGGCTGGGTGAGTATGAAACGGTGGTATTGTCTAAGGAATGCAGCGTCGTTTTGCAACAGAAACTTCCCCCAAAGTTAAAGGATCTGGGAAGCTTTAAAATCCCTTGCGCTATAAGGAAGGATTTCTTAGGGCATGCCTTATGTGATATGGGGACAAGCATTAATCTTATGCCCCTATCCATTTTCCAGAGGTTAGGGTTGGGGGAATGTAAGCCCACATCTATAACTCTCCAACTAGCCGATCGCTCTTATACGTATCCAAGAGGAATTGTGGAAGATGTCCTGGTGAAAGTGAATAAGTTCATGTTCTCTGCGGACTTCGTGATACTGGATATGGAAGAAGATCACAGGGTCCCTTTGATTTTAGGTCGCCCATTCCTTGCAACAGGAAGAACCCTCATAGATGTGGAGAAAGGAGAGCTCACTATGAGGGTCCAAGATCAGGAGGTCACCTTCAACTTTTTTAAAGCTATACAGAGTCCTAACAATCAAGAACAAAGTTGTTTAGTAAATGAGGTTGATAAGTTGACATATGAGGCACTTGGTGGAAGTGTAGTAAGAGCTCTCAGTGAAGCTCAATTGATCTCAATACGAGGAAGTGGAGATGGTGAACTGGAGCGGCTGAATTCGAAGAGTGTGATTAAGTCATGCAATCCACCTATTGAGAAAGTTCTAAATGAGAAGCTTAAACCCATGTTATTTCAAGTGTTTCAAGCTAATTCTGATGCAAAGGAGGAAGATCCTCCCTATTGGAGCAAATGCAAGTGGAACAGTACATAAAGTCCTGCCAGGACTATAAATTAGGCCATTCTTGGGAGGGAACCCAAGCTAATTATCTTATGTTTTAAATATGTTTATAGTTGTGTTATTATGTCCTTAATATGTTAATATGTTCATTTTTTAGTTTGATTAAGTTTTTGTTGTACAAACTGTGTTTTTACTTTTTGAGTAAATTTTGCAAGTATTAGAGGTTAGAAATGTGCAAAAACAGCAGCAGAATGCAAAATTCTGCAAAATTCAGCAGGCTGGCCTCTCACGTCGCGGCGTGGTGTATGTCACGCCGCAGCGCCCGTGGTGCATCAGCCAAATTCCAGAGGCTAAAGCACCGCGGCGCAACAATGTATACCGCCATGGCGTATTGTTCAAAATAAAATAAAAAATAAAAAAATTAAATTAAATTTATAATATTAATTGTATTTATTTTAAATATTAATTTTAGAGGGAATTGTGCACACCGCGACGTAGTTAGTGTCACGCTGCGGGGTGATATGTCTGTTTGTGTTAAACGCCGTGATGGTTCATTTGTCCCTCATTTTGTAACCCTCTATTCCTCGTTTCTCTGTGTTATCTCTCAAATTCCCCCCCCCCCCCCCACGTTTTTCATTCTTCTTCATTTCCAGCTTCCTTTCCTCGCTCACAACCAGGTAAGAGGCTTTTTCCTTCTATTTATTTTTCATTTTCTTTTGTTTTTATTTCATTTTTTTAATGCTGTGTTAAATGTATATTATTTACTGTTTAGACTGGTCAAATGGGTGTAAATAGTAGGTCTGTTTTAGTTTTTAGGTAGTGGCTATGATATACTGCTTGGGGGAGAAGTTTTGCCTGATTTAGTGGGTATTTCTGGGTTAGGGCTGTTTGCGCGTCGTGGTGTTGTGTTTGAATGCCGCGACGTTATGATGAAGTTGTTTGCATGTCGCGACGTGAAATTTGAATGCCGCGGCATATGTATGGATATGGTTGAATACCGCGGCGTAAGCTTTGAATACCGCGGCGTGGGCATGAACAGAATGCATGCCGCGGCGTTGGTGTTAGTACCACGGCGTGAGGCATCAATTTTTTCAGAATTTATCAGAAATTACAAATTTTTCATATATTTTCACTGCCGTTATTTTGATATTGACTGTTTGCAATTTTCTTTCAGGTACAATGGCTCCTAAAAGATCAAGAGGATCCTCCAGCCAAAGACACAGGGAACCAACTCCCCCTCCGCCCTTTGATGAGGCGAGATTTGTGTCAGCTGAAGCGACACAGAGATACAACAGACTAGTTTCGAAATCAGTCACACCTGAGCGAGGATTCTCCTTCAGGGACGGCATCCCGGAGCATATAGATCGGATGATCTGCCACCATCGCTGGAGTAGATTTGCACAGCACCCCAAGGAGGCCGTTCTTCCTGTGGTTCGCGAATTTTACGCGAACATAGACATCGCTGATGCCAACACCATGACTGTCATTGTACAGGGGTGCCAGGTCTCTTACGCTGCAGCAGTCATCAGGACCGTATTAGACTTGTCGGCTCCGCCATTATTCTGCGAGTACACTGATTTTCTTAAAGTCGACCCTGACGGCATCGACTTCGCCACGATTACACTCAGGATCTACACGCCTGAGTCGCAACCAGTAGAGTGGGTCTTGAGCGTCTAGGATGCACGACCTAAATATTTCCATCGAGCCTGTTTGACGCCAGAGGCTCGAGTCTGGTACCACTTTATCTGCACACGGATTCTGCTGTCCGCTAACCTATCAGAGGTGACTCGAGAGCGTGCGATCATGATTTATGCTATTCTTGAGCATCGGGCTATAGATGTCGGCCATATCATCTACCAGTAAATTCGGAGAGCTGTTAGGGAGTGCCGGAGTCTGTTCTTTCCTTCCCTCATTCAGAGGTTGTGTAGAGGGCAGATGGTCCAATCTGAGGACCATGAGGAGCGATCCATTGAGAAACATCCTCTCAATGATTATTTCATTGAAAGGGTCAGAGCAGCTCCAGCAGCACTACCAGCAGTAGCTAGGGGACTATAGAGGCAGGTGCCATCAGAGCCTTGAGCGGGGCCATCACATTCTAGGGCTGCTACAGCAGATGATGCTGCATGGAGGACCCAGATGGAGGCCCGGGTGACCGGTCTAGAGGCCTAGGCATCACAGATGACAGCCATGCTGGCGTATATCATCTATACTCAGAGATGGACTGCAGAACGGTTGCACTTATCTATGGATGACTATCCAGTCCCAGACTTCTCGCCTGTAGCAGTAGCTGACCCACCACCACCACCCCAAGAGTCAGGGCCCTCTCACTAGGCAGGCCATTGTCGCGACCGAGATCGCGGCGAAATAGCAGCTCGCGTGATTTTAAAATGATTAAAATATGGAAATGGAGTCGCCACCAATTTTATTTGAATTTAGAAAAAATTGGAAAACCTTTTTTAAAAAAATGGTCTTTGGAACCAAATCGGATTCGGGAGTCGGTTATGGATAGGGAAGGGTGGAAACTTAATCCCACTGCACCCCTATCACACCCGTCTTGAGACGGTACCTTAAGTCAGTTGTGCAAAAACTTGATAATCTCAAATTTATTTATTTTACCCTTTTTAAAAGACTTTGTAATTATTTTATTTTTTTTTATATTTTTGTTTAAAGAAAGAAAAACCGAATTATGAAAATTTAATTTTTGGCTTGACAGAATGAAAATTCTGCTCCTACGTACCCTCAGGTGCAATGAGGAACTCAAAGTCACGTAGTTCTGTAGAAAATAAGTGTGGGTTGATTGATTTTAATTAAGAGAAAAATTTAAAACTTTAAAATCAAATTTGTCAGTAATGGATTAATTCCAACTTACCAAAAGAAAAGATGCTCACAAGAACGGAAAAACCAGTGGTAGTTGGCGGAGCAGATTTGGGCGGCACAGAACTCGACGATGTCAGTGGTGTAAGGTGGTATTTTGAGATTTTTTGGTGTTATAGTGGTTAAAGGTTTGTGGATAATGGTATTGAAAATGAGTATGGTGAGTTGAAAGTGATTATGAAGATTATGGAGTAAGGTGGTGATCGTGATATGGTGATAAGTTGAAAGTGAGTGAGAGTGGTTATGGTGAATTAAAGGTGATTATGAAGATTATGGGGTAAGGTAATGATGGTGGTAGAGGTGAAGATGGAAGTTTAATGGTTGTTAGTTATGGATTGTGGCATATGGTGGTGGAGGTGAAGATGAAAAATGGTGGTTGTTTGAGGTTGATGATTGGGGTTGTGATGTTGCTAGTGGAAGGTACGGTAAGGAAGATGGTGAGGGTGGTAGGTGTGGTGGTTTGTGGTGGTTTGCAGTGTGGGATTGTTAATGGAAAGTCAAAATGAGAAGTAAAGGTTATGGAAGATGGAAGTAGAGGTTGGAGAGCTTGGAGTGGAGAAGTGAATGTGTGTGTATTGATGATGGAAGGTGATGAGTTTGAAGGAGAAAATGATGAGTTGGGTATGGAGATGATGGTAGATGAAGGTGGAGATCATGAGAATGTGGGGAAAATAGTGAATGTGTGTATGTTGATGATGGAAGGTGGTGAGTTTGAAGGAGAAGATGATGAGTTGAGTGTGGAGATGGTGGTGGATAGAAAAGATGATGAGAATGTGGAGGAGCTTGAAGTTTAAGATGAGTGAGGATTATATAGAGGAGTAGTGGGTTAGTGGATGATGAGTGGAGTGTGAGTGGGAGTGTGTGATAGTGGAAGGTGAGTGGATTAGTGGGTTAGTTGGAAGGTGAGTGGAAGGTGAGTGGAATGTGTGATTGTGGAAGGTGAGTGGAATGTGAGTGGGAGGTGAGTGGAATGTATGATAAGTGGAAGGTGAGTGGAATGTGAGTGGGAGTGTGTGGAATGTGTGATAGTGAAAGGTGAGTGGAATGTGAGTGGGTGATAGTGGAAGGTGAGTGAAAGGTGAGTGGAATGTGTGATAGTGGATGAGTGGAATGTGAGTGGGAGTGTGTGATAGTGGTGGAAGGTGAGTGGAATGTGGAAGTGGGTGATAGTGGAAGGTGAGTAGAATGTGAGTGGGATAGTGGAAGGTGAGTGGAATGTGGAAGTGGGAGGTGAGTGGAATGTGTGATAGTGGGAAGGTGAGTGGAAGGTGTGATAGTGGAAGGTGAATGGAAGGTGTGAGAGTGGAAGGTGAGTGGAAGGTGAGTGGAAGATGAGTGGGTGATAGTGGAAGGTGAGTGGAAGGTGTGATAGTGGAAGGTGAGTGGAAGGTGAGTGGAATGTGAGTGGGAGTGTGGAAGGTGAGTGGAATGTGAGTGGGATAGTGGAAGGTGAGTGGGATGTGTGATAGTGGAAGGTGAGTGGGAGTGTGGAAAGGTGAGTGGAATGTGAGTGGGATAGTGGAAGGTGAGTGGAATGTGTGATAGTGGAAGGTGAGTGGAAGATGAGTGGGTGATAGTGGAAGGTGAGTGGGTGATAGTGGAAGGTGAGTGGAAGGTGAGTGGATGAGTGGGTTAGTGAGTGAGATTAGTGGATGAGTGAGTGGATTAGTAAGTTAGTGGATGGATTAGTGGGTTAGTGAGTATTTTTTATTATTCTTTTTTTATTTTATTTTATTTTTCTTTTCTTTTCTAGTTTTTAGTTTTTTTTAGTTTTTTTTTTTTTTTGTTCTTTTTTTTTTTTTTTTTTTTTTTCTTAAAGAGATAAGCTTATAGATTTGGGCTAAAAAAAAAAAGTTAAAAAAAATGGATCACAAATTACTTAATTAACTTTTTTTTTTTTTTTTTTTTTTATTTTTTTATTTTATTATTATTATTATTATTTTATTTTTAGCCTGGTCAAAATTGGGTGTTCACAGTTGCCCCTCTTTACTTGTTTTCTTACTAGATAATAGGAAAATTGTAGTTTTCATATTATCGTAGTAAGAAACTAATAAAGATATGAACTTCAATTTTGTCCGTGATGCATAAGATGACAATCTGCAGAACAATGCAAGAAAATAAAATGCAAAGAGCCGATCGCTCAAGTAAATGACGAAAATTAAAATGCATGGAGCCATACTTTTAAAAGAATTGATGTAAAATTAAATGCATGGAGTGATGCTCTTAAAAGAATTGAGAAAATTAAATGCATGGAGCCGATGCTCTTAAAAGAATTAATGAAAATTAAATGTATGGAGTTGATACGCTTAAAGAAACTAAAAATGTACGGAGTGATGTGCTCAATAGAAAATTAAAAAACATGGAGCCGATGCGCTCAACAAAAATTAAAATGCAAGGAGCCGATGCACTCAACAAAATTAAAATGCATGGAGCCGATCGCTCAAAAGATAAAGTGATGTGAGCCGAGCTGCGCTTAAAATTAAATGACATAAATTTAAAATGCATGAAGCCGATGCACTCAACAGAAATTAAAATGCATGGAGCCGATCGCTCAACGTAAAAAAAATGCACGGAGGCCGATCGCTCAATGTAAAATAAAATGCAAGGAGGCGCCGATGCGCTCAACAGAAATTAAAATGCATGGAGCCGATCGCTCAACGAAAATAAAAAAATACAAGGAGCCGATGCACTCAACAGAAATTAAAATGCAAGGAGCCGATACGCTCAACAGAGAATAAAAATGTAAGGAGCCGATGCGCTCAACAGAAAATAAAATGCATGGAGCCGATGCGCTCAAAATTAAATGACAATGGGCAAACCTGTGTCTTGAAAATTAAATGACAATGGACAAACCTGTGTCCCGAAATGACAGAATTTAAATGACAATGGGCAAACCTGTGTCCCAAAAATTTAAATGACAATGGGCAAACCTGTGTCCCGAAAATTAAACGGCAATGGGCAAACCTGTGTCCCGAAAATTAAATGACAATGGGCAAACCTGTGTCCCAAAAATTTAAATGACAGAATTTAAATAACAATGGGCAAACCTGTGTCCCGAAAATTAAATGACAATGGGCAAACCTGTGTCCTGAAAATTTAAATGACAATGGGCAAACCTGTGTCCCAAAAATTTAAATGACAGAATTTAAATGACAATGGGCAAACCTGTGTCTCGAAAATTAAATGACAATGGGCAAACCTGTGTCCCGAAAATTAAAAAGGCAATGCAATGAGCCGATGCGCTCAATAGAGAATTAAAATGCAAGGAGCCGATCGCTCAATGGAAAATAAAATGCATGGAGCCGATGCGCTCAAATTAAACATGGACTTAAAAATCTTTCTTTCTCTTTTTCTCTCTTTTCTTCTTTTTTTTATTTCTTTTTTTCTTTCTTATTTTATTTATTAAAAGTCCTTTGAACCAACGACAATCTTGGAAAGTTTGACCAATCAAACCCTTTGTCCACGTGCTTTTCTTCATCAGACCCTTCTATTGGCTTGGAATACTCTTGACTTCCCTTATCCCTTCTTCATTTCTTTTTCTTCTTTTCTTCTTTTTTCATTTTTGAACACCTCATCAGGCCATGGACCCGGAATGTTGTAAAGCCATCAAGAAAGGGCTTGGTATTCTTTTTTTGACACAATCATCAAGTGTGGACCTGGAATCTTGTGAGAGTCGTCAAACCAAGGACCTGGGATTTTTGGATTATCCCTTGACATATCATTTCCTCCTTCAATTGGAACCTCCAAGTTCTTTTGATCTGAATTATTCATCTGGAGATTACCATTAGATGGTCAAATCATAGTATTGTACTCATTTTTACCTTACCTGAAGCATTACGTAACAAACATGCATGAATTCAAGAGCACAACAGGAGAGAAATTGACCAAGTGAACAACTTCCGAACTGGTCTTGGAAGTTTGACTACACAAAAGGATTATTTACAAAAGGATAGACACAAACAACGATATGAGATTCGAAGAGGTGTCATCCCCGTATGGATTGGTTCAACTTACATGAAAATGATCTTTAGTTGGCTTCTGCTGAGCATGTACATAAGGCAAGTTGAACCAAAGAAAAAATTGCCCCAGTCTAGAAATGAATTGAACTAGGGAAATGAAAAATTGCCCCAGTTTGGAGTCAGCTTGAACATGATAGAAACTTATCCTAGTGCAAGGCCAAATTAAACCAAAGAGAAATTTTGCCCCAGTGTAGGCCAAATTGAACCGAAGAGAAATTTGCCCCAGTGTAGGACTAGCAAGCACATTTTTTTTCTTTTATTTTTTTTTATCTTTTTTTTTGTTTTATAAGAGCAAGAAATTAAAAACTCGAAATAGCACAAACCTTTTGTCTCAAAATTAAAATTAATGAAAATGACAGCAATCCTTCATTGATCAGAATGGACTTTTTAAGGCTTGTTACATGGCTAAGGTTAGTGGTTATGAAATGAAGGATATAAGGCTCAAACAAGTGTTTAAGGGTTGAATGGGACCAAGGATCCTTGTTCAAAACTAAACCTCGTCAACTGACTTTGTGCTTTCAAACACACCTTTCTTTTATTGTTCTTCATTTCTTCCCATTTTCTTTTTACTTCAATAATTCACCTTTGTAGTGACCTCTTTCATTTCATTTTCTTTCCTCTTTTTTCAGAAAAACACAATTTTCACTTTGTGTTAACCCCTAGTGTAGGGATGATCCTTGTCCAGGGTTAAATTGAAGAAAACTTTCAAGCTCACAAAGGGACAACGAGATGATGAAAAGATGAATTCCTGTGAAAGATAAAGAAAAATGGTCAATCTTCATTTCAAATCTTGAGTGCTCATTTTTAAAATTTTAATTTTGAGACAAAAAGACAGTACATGCCGAGTGAAGACTTTCCTACTCCCTTTTATTTTTTCTTTTTTTTTTGTTATTTCATTTTTTTGCTTTTTTTTTGTTTTTTTTGGTAAATAACACCTACACATATGGCTTTCGTGACCACCAAATTTTTTTCAGAGTGAGAAATCCATGGGATCCGAACCAAAAGATGACAAGTAAAGGAAAGAAAAGAATGACAAAAAAAAGACGTGACATGAACATGAGTGTCACAGACATAAGAAAATGAAACAAGACATACTGAGATCCATGCAAATCCATTACATTAATGCTTCAAGAAAGTTAAAATGAGTTCAACATCATAAAAATCTAAAATGGCAATCACATCAATTAACGCCTCAAATCAATCAATTGTTCAGAGGTCTTAAATCACTGGAGGGCGATTGGTATAGACAGAGTGAGACGGTGGAAAACGAAGTTGTGAAGGTTGCTGATTTTTCATGTAACTCACTTCCCACTTTCCTTTCCTAGGGAAATAATCCATCTTCAAAATCAACTTCATTGTTATCAGTTGCCAATTTGCCAGCTTTTACCATAACTTCAATCCTCTCACCAGCAGCTACTAAGTCAGCAAAATCTCGATACATAGCACCCGCCATTATCTCAATATATGGAGCTCCCAAAGTCCCCAAGAAGTATGAACACATTTCTGTCGAGTCAACGGTGGTTGTACTTGTCTTTGCGAGAACCCTCCACCTTTGGGCATACTTTGCTTGAAGGTTTCCTCACTTCCCTCGCATCGAGCTCAATTGTTCTCGGGTAGAGCTGCATCCGTTAAACTTGTATTGATCCATGAATAAATTAGCCAACTCCATCCAACGAGAAATCTTACAACGGTCTAATTGAAGATACCACTCTAAAGCAAGGCCTGTAAGACTCTCGTGGAAAAAGCTAATGAGGAACTTCTCATCCTTGGACCAAACAGCCATTGTGGTTCCATAACTGATCAAATGAAACCGAGGGTTACCACTTCCGTCATACTTGGCAAAATCGGGAATCTTGAAACCTTAGGGATTATGACATCCGTGGTAGGACACAGATCTTCTATTCTAAGACGTCCATAAGCGCTGAGACCTTTGATTGTCTTGATTTGTTCCTCCATTTTCTTCATCCACTCTTCTTACATCTCGGCTTTTTCAGTCATGACATGGCTTTTTCCAGAGCAAGGCATTGTTGCCTGCTCCAGAACAGATACATGAAGTTGTTCCCATGTAGGGCCAGTATAACCAGGAATTTTACCACGAGCTCCTTCCAAGGTGAGATACCCCTCCCCAATAGGCATGCCCATCGTTGTCATTTGAAGTGGTTGCTCACGTATCCCTATAACGATGCCTGAGGTTACAGTTGGAAAAATCGGAGCAGTTACTGATGACACATTTACATATTCTTCAACCCCATTCGTACCTTTATTTCCACTGATTAAGCAGAGAGACTCCTTCACATCTTCCAATATTGCCTCCATCCTTGCTTGATTCTCAGATATCTCCTTCATCCTCCTTTTCATTTCATCGATTTCTCTGCTCAAGTTTCTCCCTGTCTCAGGATTATTTGCAGCCATTCTGGTCTGAGATCTGGTATCGTGAACTCAGGTTTGATTGGTCTCTTCTTTCCTAGATCGCACAAAGGTTCCTGAACCAGTTTGACTTATTAACAAAGACTGAGATGAAATGAATGAGATACATGAGAAGCATAAGATGAAATGAATGAGATGCATAGGATGTATAAGGTGAAATGAATGAACTTTGAAAACATTTTCTTTTTTCCTTTCCTCTTTTCTTTTTTTTTTTAAAGAATGCGATCAATGCCATAAAAATGTAAGATGTATATGTTTTTTTCTTTTTTTCTCAAAATATTATGAATGACATGAAAAATGCATGATTTTTTTTAATACTAAGAATGCTATGAAAATGCAAAGTATATTTTTTATTTTTTATTTTGGAATGCAAGAAAATGACAAAAAAAATTCAAGATGAAGTATATTTTTGGGAATGTCATGCAAATGCAAGATAATGCATGTCTTTTTTATTTTCTCTTTTGTTTGAAAAATGCTATGAATGTCATGATATGATTTTTTTTTTTAAAAAAAGTTATGAATGTTATGAATGCCATGATATGATTTTTTTTTTTTAAAAAAAGTTATGAATGTCATGTAATGCAAGATGATGATTCTTGTTTTAGAACTAATTTTTTTTTAAAAAAAATGCAAGAATGAATGAAAATGCAAAATGATTTTATTAATTTTTTATTTCTAAGAATGCTATGAATGACAGAAAAATGCAAGTCATAAAAAGGATGTATGAATGAATGTCATAAGAAAAAGATAAATAAAAAAAAAGATGCTCCCTTTGTGCCCTAATCGTGGTGGAACCTTAGAAGTTAGATTTCCTTAATGTCATGACTCTAATTTTGGAAGTCACTATGTTCAATCTATCGGTCTGCAAGATTTTCGGAGACAGATCTAAACTTCTAAAAAGTCGGGGTCCCCAGATTGTCCTTCTTGTCACCAACACTTTGGCTAGCAAGAGTCCTCCATCCTCACCCATGATAGGCTACAAGCGGAAAGAGTTCAATGAGTGAGGGATTTTCATGTGCCTATTCGGAGACCAAAGGTCTCTCAAAGCAACACTACTTCGCCTCTATCTAATCCTACAAGGTCGAGCCGTATAGAGCTTGTGTATGAGATAAGTGATAGTGACGTATGTGAGAGGAGCATACAAACCTGTACCAAAATTTAAAGACCAAATTACCCCCAACCTGTAAAAGTATATATACAACAACCACCAACAATCATCTATCCTAAGGTTTCAACAATTAAGCACAAAATATATACAAGCAAGTCATGTCAAAATGGACACAAAATAATGCTAAAGTATTTACATAAAAATATCATATAAAATTTATTCACAAATAAGTAAGAAAAAAAATAAAGACAAAAAGGGGTAAAGTAAATAAATAAAAATTATTAATAATTTGCACAACTAACAACAACAGGCTTGACTCTCATCAAACATCCCAAAGTGAGTCGCCATCCATCATGCGACCGAGATCGCGGCGGAAATATACTTCATTCATGATTTTAAAATGATTAAAATATGGAAATGAAGTCGCCACCAATTTTATTTGAATTTAGAAAAAATTGGAAAACCTTTTTTAAAAAAATGGTCTTTGGAACTAAATCGGATTCGGGAGTCGGTTATGGATAGGGAAGGGTGGAAACTTAATCCCACGCACCCCTATCACACCCGTCCTGAGACGGTACCTTAAGTCAGTTGTGCAAAAACTTGATAATCTCAAATTTATTTATTTTACCCTTTTTAAAAGACTTTGTAATTATTTTATTTTTTTTTTTTTTTTTTATATTTTTGTTTAAAGAAAGAAAAAACCGAATTATGAAAATTTAATTTTTGGCTTGACAAATGAAAATTGCTCCTACGCACTGCCCTCGTGCAATGAGGAACTCAAAGTCACGTAGTTCTTAGAAAATAAGTGTGGGTTGATTGATTTTAATTAAGAGAAAACTTAAAACTTTAAAATCAAATTTGTCAGCAATGGATTAATTCCAACTTACCAAAAGAAAAGATGCTCACAAGAACGGAAAAACCAGTGGTAGTTGGCGGAGCAGATTTGGGCGGCACAGAACTCGACGATGTCGGTGGTGTAAGATGGTATTTTGAGATTTTTTGGTGTTATGGTGGTTAAAGGTTTGTGGATAATGGTATTGAAAATGAGTATGGTGAGTTGAAGGTGATTATGAAGATTATGGAGTAAGGTGGTGATGGTGATATGGTGATAAGTTGAAAGTGAGTGAGAGTGGTTATGGTGAATTAAAGGTGATTATGAAGATTATGGGGTAAGGTAATGATGGTGGTAGAGGTGAAGATGGAAGTTTAATGGTTGTTAGTTATGGATGGTGGCATATGGTGGTGGAGGTGAAGATGAAAAATGGTGGTTGTTTGAGGTTGATGATTGGGGTTGTGATGTTGCTAGTGGAAGGTACGGTAAGGAAGATGGTGAGGGTGGTAGGTGTGGTGGTTTGTGGTGGTTTGCAGTGTGGGATTGTTAATGGAAAGTCAAAATGAGAAGTAAAGGTTATGGAAGATGGAAGTAGAGGTTGGAGAGCTTGGAGTGGAGAAGTGAATGTGTGTGTATTGATGATGGAAGGTGATGAGTTTGAAGGAGAAAATGATGAGTTGGGTATGGAGATGATGGTAGATGAATGTGGAGATCATGAGAATGTGGGGGAAAATAGTGAATGTGTGTATGTTGATGATGGAAGGTGGTGAGTTTGAAGGAGAAGATGATGAGTTGAGTGTGGAGATGGTGGTGGATAGAAAAGATGATGAGAATGCGGAGGAGCTTGAAGTTTAAGATGAGTGAGGATTATATAGAGGAGTAGTGGGTTAGTGGATGATGAGTGGAGTGTGAGTGGGAGTGTGTGATAGTGGAAGGTGAGTGGATTAGTGGGTTAGTTGGAAGGTGAGTGGAAGGTGAGTGGAATGTGTGATTGTGGAAGGTGAGTGGAATGTGAGTGGGAGGTGAGTGGAATGTATGATGAGTGGAAGGTGAGTGGAATGTGAGTGGGAGTGTGTGGAATGTGTGATAGTGAAAGGTGAGTGGAATGTGAGTGGGTGATAGTGGAAGGTGAGTGAAAGGTGAGTGGAATGTGTGATAGTGGAAGGTGAGTGGAATGTGAGGTGGGAGTGTGTGATAGTGGAAGGTGAGTGGAAGTAAGTGGGTGATAGTGGAAGGTGAGTGGAATGTGAGTGGGAGGTGAGTGGAATGTGTGATAGTGGAAGGTGTGATAGTGGAAGGTGAGTGGAAGGTGAGTGGGTGATAGTGGAAGGTGAGTGGAAGGTGAGTGGAAGGTGAGTGGAAGGTGAGTGGAAGGTGTGATAGTGGAAGGTGAGTGGGTGATAGTGGAAGGTGAGTGCGTGATGAGTGGAAGGTGAGTGGAAGGTGAGTGGAATGTGAGTGGGAGTGTGGAAGGTGAGTGGAATGTGAGTGGGATAGTGGAAGGTGAGTGGGGTGAGTGTGTGATAGTGGAAGGTGAGTGGAATGTGAGTGGGATAGTGGAAGGTGAGTGGAATGTGTGAAAGTGGAAGGTGAGTGGAAGGTGAGTGGGTGATAGTGGAAGGTGAGTGGGTGATAGTGGAAGGTGAGTGGAAGGTGAGTGGATGAGTGGGTTAGTGGGTGAGATTAGTGGATGAGTGAGTGGATTAGTGGATTAGTGGGTTAGTGGGTATTTTTTTTGTTATTTTTTATCATTCTTTTTTATTTTATTTTATTTTTCTTTTCTAGTTTTTAGTTTTTTTTAGTTTTTTTTTTATTT
Source organism: Ormosia emarginata (assembly GCA_029884605.1). NCBI lineage: Eukaryota > Viridiplantae > Streptophyta > Magnoliopsida > Fabales > Fabaceae > Ormosia > Ormosia emarginata. The sequence goes on along the minus strand of JAQQTP010000076.1, from coordinate 33,547,654 downwards.
TTGTTCTTTTTTTTCATTTTTTTTCTTAAACGAGATAGGCTTATAGATTTGAGCTAAAAAAAAAAGTTAAAAAAATGGATCACAAATTACTTAATTAACTTTTTTTTTGTTGTTTTTTTTCTTTTTATTTTATTATTATTTTATTATTATTATTATTATTTTATTTTTAGCCCTAGGTCAAAATTGGGTGTTCACAACCATGATGATGATGACGAGGACGAGAATGCAGATGATAAGGCCACCGATTCTGAGGAGGCTTCCATCTAGCCTTTAAGGCTTTCAGGGCATTTTTCTTTCGTTGTCATTCTTTTTGCTTTCATATATTGTATGTTTCTCATGTACAATGTAGACACTATTTCCCTCAGGTTTGGGGGAGTGTCCTAGACTTAGTATTTTGATGCTTATGCATGATTATAATATAGATGCTTATGTTAATATTGCCTATTGTGGATATAATATTTTGGTATTTTAGTATAGTTTATGTATGTGTGTAATTATGTATGCTATATATGCTTGTTAATATCCAAAGGAACTTGTATCTTGATAATCATTTCTTGAAAATCCCATTCTAGATACAATTGTCGTTCCCTTTCACAATTTGATTCATAAAGGTTAAAACTAATGTGAAATGATTGTCCAATGATAGATATGGATGCAAATTGATCTTAACATTTCTGTGAATCCATATGCAATCTTTGAAGCATGTTGAGGCAATCTAGTTTCATTTTAGGACTGATACGTTTCCCACTTGCATGTTTGTTGAACTTTGGGATTGATAAGAAGTCTTGCCTAGAGAAAGTTTATGGATTGTACATGTGAAAGTGTTAGTATTCTGTGAAATAATTTTTTAGCTCTCTTGAGACGAAATCCGAATTTGTGCATGATTGAGGAAATGATTAGGGCATTCTTTGGACCGATTGAGCCTTAAAAAGCTTACCTTGGCATGATCATATCCTTAGGTCCCTTTTGAAGCCTTATGTATGTTTGGCCTTATGTTTTTCATCACCCACATATTCCATACCATGTAACCATTTCTAAATGCATGTGAAAACATGACATTTGTTATCTTACCATCATTGTTGTTGAGTGCATATATATATGATTTCTTGAATTGAGTCTATTAATCAGGGGTACTATGTAAGTCAAATTAAAAAAGAACTTGTTTGAACTATCTGCAGTTAGAAAATCATTACTTTGTAAAAAAATAAAAGAAAGAAAAATTGAAAAGAGAAAAGCAAAGCAAAAGAAAAGTAAAAAATAAAGCATTGAATAGTTCTTACGAGTTCTGATCTCTCAAAGTTTGTGTGGTATACCCTGATAATCTCACTTGTGCTCAAGTCTAGAAAACATATGTGTATGTGTCTTAATGTTTGTGTTAAATTCATTTCCTTTGTTCTTTATCCCATACCATTGGCCTGACATTATAAGCTGATAAAGACCCTTTTGATCTTCAATCATGTGTGAGTTACATTAGTGGAGAGAGAGTTGAATTACAATCTTGTGGATTCCTTGATGCATATTCATTTGTATGTTCATAACCTCATCCAGGTGAGTCCTAATTGAAAAGAAGAAGTTTGGTATGCATGATTGTGGGAAATTATATTTTGACTGAAAAGAAGTTGTGATTGTCAGCATGAGAAGGGTTGTATATGTGTGAAACTGAGTGTGAGGCAAGTATATTCTTTTGAGATTTTATGCAATCATTTTACATGAGTTCTGTTTAAGTGAAAGTGGAATGTACAGATTGTTGTAGCATGTTAGCAAGTTGATCGATTTGAATGTACTTTATTTTGCTCGAGGACTAGCAAAAATCTAGGTTTGGGGGTGTGATAACTTCACATATTGTAGTTATTTGGGCCCCATATCTGTGTTTTATTATCTGCTTAGTCCTTGTTTTAATGCATAAATGGAAGTGTTTAGCTGTATATTTGTATAATTTGATTTCAATGTCTTCCATCATGATTCTCGGATGAGTACATTTGCACTGATTATTGAATTGAAAATTTCTCTATGGCAGGTAAGGTTCCAACCAAGTCAATCATTTCAGATTTGGACCAGCATTGCAAGAGAAATTAAAGTGCAAGTATTAGCTTGTCACGCCGTGACGTGGCATTTGAATGCTGCGGCGTGAGCCTCCCTGCACCCAAAGTCAGAGAGCAACGCATGTAACGCGCCACGACGTGGAAGTTGAATGCCGCGGCGTGACCCTGTTTTCTGAGCCCTATAAATACTGTTTCATCGATTTTTATAGAGAATTAGGTTTTATTTTAGAAAGTTGCGGCCAGGTTTAGCATTTAGACCAAAAGAAAGCAGAAGTGACTAAGTTTGGAGTCTCTCTTCACCTTGGTGGAGGATTGAAGCTTAGAGGATCATTCCCCTTAGCTTTGTTCTTCTCATCTCTTCTCCTTTCTCTTTTTCATATCCATGACTATAAGCTTTTGTGATCTATTTTCATTGGTCATGGTTGGCTAGGCTGTTTATAGGGTTTACTTTAGATCCTCCTATGGATATTGATTAATCTTGTAATCCTTTAAGTTATATACATGCCTTGGTTTTTGTTCAATCATATAGTGTTTAATGCTTTGAATGTTTGATCAGTTTTCAATTGATTTCTTCAAATCTAATGAACCTAGACATAAGAATTTGGATTTGAGATCGTATGTATGATTGATGCATGTTCTATTTCATTCAATTAGCTTGGATGCAATAATTCGTTAATAGGATAAAAATATACTTATTGGCCATGCATAGTAATTAATTGAGAATAAATCATTCATTAGTAGAGCTTACACTAGTCCTCATGGAAATATAGTGGATTAGGTAAGTAATACCAGGGTTGATTGACCTAGACATAGGCTTTCGGCTAAAACAGATTCCCAAGCTAACCTAACCATTACATTTATATTACTCGTAAGGATTGCTTGTTAATAATTGAAATAGGAGGTGAAAAAGGATGCCCTATTCTCTAATCATTATCTCACTCAATTTAATAGTTTTTAAGTTCTTCTTAATAGCTTAATACTAACCTTTCTAATTTATAATTCTTTGAATAGAAATACTTAAGTTATTAGTTTATAATTAGTACTGAATTTAACAATTATCCTCGTGGGAACGATATCAGACTCCTAGCTATACTACAGGTGCGATCCGTGCACTTGCGGTAAGCAAAAGAGCGAACAGTTGCTCTACATCTTCCTTCTCTTTTTTAGTTGCATCTAAGTTGTCTTCAACTTTTTTTTTCTTCTAACAACTCCAACGAAGACTCAAGTCCATCAACCTTGTATGCATTTTCCCTCAGTGTTTCAATCTCCTTTTTAAGATTGGATACCTCAGCAAAATGAGCTTTCTGAACCTTCTCTAGCTCTGATCTGAAAGCTTGGTTAAGGGTCTTCAACTTCTTCTCGGAGCCTTCTAGCTCAAACTCAATCGATCGAGTGATGTTCGCCGCTTGAAGGAATTGAACCTCTATCCATCAACATAGTCCTACTTTGCTGACCTTTTCTTTTATGTCCTTGTCACTTGGAACCATAATGAGCGTGTCTAGGAAAGTATTAAAGAGAAAGTTAGTCACCAAGAGAGAAGAGACATTTTCACCAGCATCAAAGTCATTTAGTGCCTCAAAAGCACTTCGAATCTTTGGGCTTTGGGTGGAGGTTTCCTCACCTAATGTTTGGCGTTCTCCGATATAAAAGCCCACCATCGCATTAGTGCTGACGTCTTGATCATCAAAATCTGTCTGAGAGCGCTTTCTCACCAACGGATTCGACCTTGTCTCCAGGGATTCAAGATCAAGAATAGCTTGAATAGGTTCTGGCCGAAGGATAACTTGGTCGACTGGAGCATGTTGGCCGACTTTCTTACTCTTCAATTTCTTCAATCGCTTCTGAAGTTCCCAAGCACTGAGCCCTGAAGCCATTAATTCTGCAATAAGAGAAAGAAGTTAAAATACATCATTAATAGAAGAGCTCAGAAATTTAAAATTGAAAATACTTACGCAAATTTTTGGATAGCTCAGAATGACCATCTTCAAACTTTATCAAAGAACCGATGTCCAGAATTGGAGATTTCTCCAAAACATCAACAAAAGCCTGGTCTTCCAGTGACAAACTTTAGTACTTTACGCTTAAAATAGGGGAAGGCTCACTTCACCTGTGTAAAGGAAACTTCTCCACCCTATAATTATCTAGGAAGAAGGAAAAATCGGTCGGTTGTGAACTTACTCAGAAAAAATTGGACTTGAAATTCTTGTATGAAGAATCAAAGGCCGAAAGTAACTTCTTCACAGGATGACCGTTTATTGACACCTAACCACCCTTGCTAATGCCCTTACATTTAAAAAGGAAAAAGAATACTTTAATGCTCGGATCGCAACAGAGAAACCTCACCAACACCTCAAAAGCTTGAGCAAACACCCAACTATTTAGATGGAGTTAGGTAGGAGCGACGTTGAGCTTTGCCAAAACTACACACTAAAAATCAGAGAATGAGAGTCGCAAGCCGAGTTGGATGAAGAATGTGTTGTACATGTATATCCACCTTACTTCTTCATTCGATTTAGGAGACATGTAGATACTTTCTTCAGAGTGGCACAATTGACAAATAAATCGGGCTTCATTCCCGTCAGTCGCCATAACAATACATTTACGAAGTACAGTAATACTCTTGGTTGAGTTGTAGAGTGAGTAGTATTTTCTAACATGGGGATGAACCCAGTTAAATGGGTCTTCCGATCTAGGGGTAGATACCTAATCACCTACACCTCGATCGGAAGTGTCGACCCCTAAATTCTCAGCAGTCTTCTTATTCTCGCCAAGTAGTGAATCCCCAATATTTCGCTAATGATATTCCGATGTCCGTGACGAAAACCCTCCAAGAGCCTCCACTGATTCACTATCACTACCCCTTCCAGTTGAGGCTTCACCCTCCATACTCAAAACCATCGCTACTTTAAAAAACAAGGAAAAACGCGAGAAAATGAAGAACAAGGGAAGCACTTGATAGATGAGTAAAAAGCGCGTTCCTGGAAAATCCCTGAAAAATTAAAGGATGTGAACTTGATGATGAAGAAGAATAGCTCAAAATGTGATGAAGACCTTTTGAAGGAAGGTAATGGAGGAGAGGAGAACCAAAAGCAGGTATAACACGAAAAGGAAGAAGAAAAACTTAAAGATAAATTAAAAGAAGTAAGAAGTTGTTTCAAATAAAAAAAACCATCGGTAATCAACGACTGGGAATTAGGGAAAGTAAAAAGGCTTGATCTTGATTGTCAAATGAATCTCGCGGTGGGATTTTAAAGGCCAAAGATTAATGGGTTGCGATGCAACTTGGCAACAGGAGCATTAATGGTGAAGTGATGTGACATGACGCTTACCTAATGAATGTGTTACACGTGGCACACCCTACGAGACCTCCTATGCAAGAACGGATGCACAAAGTACACAATGTCCAACCAAGAAGGATCACCTTATAGAACGTTCGGTCCTCCTAGATAAGCTCGATTCATCTTTATAGATGACTAAGCTGGGGGGTTGTGAATCGTCCTAGTCTAATTAGCATTCAACCTATTTTAAGCTCGGTTCATCTTTATAAATGACCAAGCTAGGGGGCTGTGGACCATCTTAGCCCAATTGTCATCCGGTCACCCATAAGCTCGACCTATCTTCACACATGGTCAAGCTGGGGCTGTGGATTGTCCTAGGCCTAAGACATAATAGGCATGTCATGACTAAAGTATACCTTGACAGACCTACCATACAAGGCCAACATATGTGCTAGGTAGGCCCATTTCGAAAAGTCAAGCCCGTGAAAGTCTAGATCAACCCGACTGAAGTCATGCTTATAAGATCCAACCGACCTATACCCGAATGGATAACGTCTCGACAAACACATGCTTAATACAATCCACTAAGGATCAGTAGTTGTTTGGCTCCTTCGTGACCAATGGTCGTAAACGATTTCGCGCAATAATGACCAGACATAACGTAATCCTAACATTTAAAATCTTAATTGGCTTGAACAAAAGGTATCCGAAGAGTCAGTCCTCCAAAGCCCTATATAATTTAGCCTGACAACTTAGTCTAAACATGTTCTATCTTTTTCTCAGACACTCTAACCTACCTACTTTGTGTCAGATCCTATTAATTTCTTGACCTATCTTAGTTCACTTGACCTCGTTGTTGCCTTCCCCATAGGTCTCCAATGAATCCTTTTTACCTACCGACTTAGATCTCGATCAATACTCGAAACAAGTTTCATTTCTTAAAATTAAAAATGAAAATGATTAACCAAACATGTTTTCTTTTACATTTTTTATTTTTTGTGAAAATGAAAACAGGAAACAATAAAACTAAATGCACCGTAAGTCACTTTTTAGAGAATGTATTTTAATTTATTATATAAGGGTGGATAAAAGAGGACAACATCCTCCAAAATTCATGTAATCTCCATTCCTTTAACATCAACCCAAAAAGCTTTCCTTAGTAGATGTTCTTCATTCAAATTTTCATTTAAGAAATTAGGATTCTGTTATTGCGCATTTGAATAAATTCTTCAAGCATTGAATTAGCATCCCCATATGTTCCAAAGCAGAACGTTGTTTTTTATGATGACAATTTCTTATTTTTTTAATCAAGCAACCAATAATTTTATAACTTTCGGTCATTGCACAAAAAATCTATATATTATAGGAGGTGTCCCAACTCCATGCAAAGTATTAATACTATTTTTTAAAAATTTAATTTAAATATACTATTATTACATGGTTATTTGATAATGTATTATTATATTATTAAAAATATTTAATTTTTACAATAATTATATCAAAATAATATATATGATAATATATAATTAATTAATAATATAAAAAATTTATACTAATAATATATCAAAATTACACTCTTTTTTAATTGTGCATCCCAAATAGATCAACGGGCATGGAGAAAATGTGCTTGATGAGGAAAAATTTCATGAATACACCACATGCAAAGTAGCATCACAATAAATTTTCGAGCATGGGCTTGGATTAATAACATTAAATGGCCTTTTCGTTGCGTTTCGTGTACATGCAAACTTCACATCAATGAATTATCCAGTGATTTTAAAAAAAATTAACGACAGCAAACTTCAAATCAGTGATATTTTAATTCACACACACGGAGAGTTAGCCTTGTGTTTCTTTTTTTTAAAAAAAAATATTTCTGAAGGCTTTTCTTGAAGAGGCTCAAGTTTTTGTAATAAGACTGGGAGAATTGGGCCTTAGAACAGAATAAAAAATAGAGTTGGAGCTGATGCCCAGTATTGACACGCGGAGTCATAATTCATTACTCATTACGTATTGTTGATAAATTCTTAGTGAATATGATTACATTAAGTTAATTAAAATTTAATATTTTTATAAAATATTATAAAATTAATTATAAGATATAAAAATTTATAAAAATATTAAATTTTAATTAATTTAATATATTTAATTATAATATATTATATTTATGTAAAAATTTCTGACGTATTGTTATGCTCCGAACGTGTATTACAGTCTGTCATTTCACTTTATTTCTGATTTTATTATTTATATATTCCGGGTTACTTAATGAGCCTCATTGCTTATTGGACGAACCAAATTCCCTTCCTGATATGCCATAATGCCCCGAAAACAACACAACACACACATCTCAATAATATTCTTGCCATTATGCACAACCCATCCCAGCCCATACACATTTATATATTTTTTTAATTTTACTATATTTTTTTAAAAGATATTCTTAATAATTATTTTAAAAAATATTAAATAAAAAATTAAATACAGTTATTATCTTAAACATGTAAAAAATATTTAATATTTTTATTTAATAATTAAAAAAATTATTAAGAGATAAGTAAGGAAAATTTAGATTTATTTTTTTATTTTTTATATATTTATTTATTCCTTTTTTTAAAATAAACAAGTAAAGAAAAACTAATAGCAGGTGAGGTGAACTCAATTCTCAAATTCTCTTCCCTTTTTGTCCATTCATATCCCCTGCCCACAGCAAACACTAAAAAAAAACCAGCTTCTTAGAAAGTTAGACAAACGCCCCAAAATGGTCATGGTATTGGTCACCACACACGCATCAAAATAAACCCAAAAAAAAAAAATAGAGTTCGAGTTTTGTGGAATATAGAATAATAGAATATACTCGCTTTCCTTCTGTTTCTCTTTCTGTTTCTGTTACTTTTTCTGTTTCGCGGAAAATTTTTTGAAAAAAAAAAAGAGAGAGAGAAGAAATATTGATTTTGTTTGTTTGTGGGATCTGCGTAGCCATAACTGAGATTGATTGGTTTTGATTTCGGTTCGGATATGGATTTGGAGGATTTCCGATCCATATTGGAGAGTGCGGGCGTGGACGTTTGGGTGTTGATGGACGCCGCAATCGCCGTGGCTTCCGTCGATTACGGCGACGAATTGAAGCGCCGGAGAGACGGAATCGTGGAACGCCTTTACACGGCGACTTCTGCTCCTCCGCCGGGTTGTCGGAATTGCGAAGCAAATAATAATCCAGAACCAGAAATCAACAATCAGAGAGAGGAGGAGTTGGATCCTTATGGAGGGTTGTTTGATAATGAGCAGAAGAAGATTCTAGAGATTAAACATCAACTTGAAGACCCCAACCAGGTCCTTTTTTAAATTTTAATTAACAATTTTTCTTTGCTTTTTTAGAAATGTGTTTTTGCAGCTTAATTGTATTTGTGATTTTTTTTTTCTTCATTAGTCCGAAGATTCCTTGGTGGAGCTGCTACAGAATCTCGCAGATATGGATGTTACATTCCAAGCGTTAGAGGTAACTTAACTTCTGTTATTTCTTTCAATTTCATAGTTTTTGTTTTTTTTTTTTTTTTTTTTTTTTGCTTTTTAATATTTTATAACTTAACTGGGTGTGATTCCTGTAGGAGACTGATATTGGAAGGCACGTGAATCGGTTACGGAAGCATTCGTCCAATGATGTTCGGAGATTGGTGAAGCTACTTGTCAGGTTTTGGAACGAGCCATGATTTTATTATTATTATTTTCTTTAATTTATGAAGAATGAATGTTGATTGATTATTTGTTTGGATTGCATCAGTTGGGTTCAGTTGGTGAACTTTGCAGCAGATGTTTTGATTGACTTTGGCTGTTTTGTTTTGTTTCGTTTAAGGAAGTGGAAGGAAATTGTAGATGAATGGGTGAAGTTGAAGACACCGGGAGAACCCATTACTGTCATGGGTAATCCTTGACTTAATCTTCATTTGGGAAAAATTTCTGAGAGTTTAAAGTAGAAACGAAAGAGTTGGATTCTTGCTAAATTGAAAAATGATAAATAATGATTAACATTGTTGGCATGGCAGCTGATGAAGACTCTCCTCAGCAGAAAAACCCACTAAACGAGCATTATCAGGTAAAAGAGAAATCTTTTTCCAATCTAGTGCTTATCCCTGGAAAGATGACTGAAATAATGAGTGATGAGACTTTGTTTGGCAGTTTGGCTTTCTAATATTCCATTTCTTTTGCAGATTCCTGATTTTGCATGCTCGCCAAATCCGCACAGTGAGTATAGTAACTGATTCAAAGCTTCTTTTATATCTCGTTTTGATTTGGTTGATATACCATATGTTTCCTGCTCGCACAGATAACAACTCAGAAGCAGAACTAAAACCAAAAGCAATTCCTCGCAAAGAAGCTCCCCCAAAACCAGCCCCATCACCATCAGTTCATACTCCTACTCCTGCTCCTCAAAACGTACGGATATGAATTTATAACCTTTTTTTGGCTGCTAAAAATACGGGGATGAAAATAGATATTTGGAGGTTGTGCCATCAAAATCACATAACCAAGTTAAAAACCAAACTGCAATAAATGTGGAGCTTAGCTCCGTTGTGTAGCTCGTATGATTTCTCAGCATTTTTTTGGGACAATGCAGGCAGGAGCTTCACTGTAAGTGGTTCTGACACATTGTTGAATGATTGCAGGGACAGAGAGAACAGAGAGAGAGCAATTTTGACTCTCAGAGACTTGCTTCAGCAAGAAGACGGCTCCAAGAGAACTACAAAGAGGCTGCAAATGGTGGAGTTTTCTTTTCCTTATTTTTCATTTTTCGTTCTAGTTCAGTAACGTTTCTTTATTAGTTCTATACATAAAGATGTACTGACTGGTAATTTTGTGTGTTGTGTGGGTGTGTCTAGCCAAAAAGCAAAGAACGATTCAAGTGATGGACCTCCATGAGTTACCAAAACCCAAGAACAAGAATGCCTTCTTTGGAAAGAACAAAGGCGGCATTAGTTCTCAGGGAAGGCACTGGTGATGCATGTACGTGGCAAGTTACGTGTAAAAAGGCTTTTGTGCGTGGGTGATGCCGGATAATCCTAAATCCGGTTGATCCCTTTACCTTTTTCCTCCCTAACATAAAAGCCCTTGTGGTTTTTTGTTTACTTAATTAATTAATAATAACCAAAAAAAAAAATCCATAATATTTACTAGGCTATGCTTTTTATGAAATGTGGGATAGGCATTTGATGAATTTCAGGATCAGGATAAAGACGGGAATGTAGAGGAAAATGGTTTTTTAAGATTTGAAACATTGGTTTTCTGGGTTGGAGCCTGAAGGGGGCAGGGTAAATGGTTGCTTTGGTGCTCCAATAAGCACTGTTTAGCTTTGTTTTTGCTTTTGTTCTTTATCTTAATGCCTCCAGGGGCCAGCCAGTAAAGACAAGAGTTGACCAGTTATCACATTTACCAATTTGTGCGGGGTGGGTCAGGTGGCTGGGGAATTTAGTTGGTGCTGCAATCAATACCGTCTGGTCTTGACAAATTGACATGGAAAGTAAAGTGGCCTTTTCTTATTTCAACACGAGGCGGAGCCCATTGTAATTCATTGTGCATGTGCATACCATGTTATCTTGCGTCAATGAATGAAGGAATTCGATTTTTCTGTTTTGGTTGCTCACATCTACTGGGTTTGGTGCTTTGGACCATTATGGCCGTTGGGGAACCGCGGGTTAAGTTAAACTATAATTTTTTTTATAAATCTAAAGCATTTAAGTTAAGTATATTAAATTAATTATATTATTAATTATTAATTATAAATATAGGTAATTAATAATTAATTATCTTAATATATTATAATTAATAATATAATTGGTTTATTGTATTCAATTTAAGTGTTTTGAGTTTATGAAAGATTTTTTCTACGTTGAACATGTATAACCTAATAATTAATTAATTTTCTAAAAGATATATCAAGACAAAAGTTCTATATGAAGATGACATTCACGTGCATTGACAACTTAGAAGTGAGGATATTTCTTGATTCTGAATGATCATTTAATTTTATGGTGAGACAACAAATTATAAGCATAGATTTGAAGAAGATTAACCCTTTTCCTCCTAATTAAAGTTTAATGCTTGATATTCATAATTTTATTGATAATTTACAAATATTTTTTACATTATTGTTTAATTATCCATTGTCATATCATTAAAAATGTGTCACTTTTAAGATAGTTGTGAGTTTTAAACTTTTGTTATCAGGTGGTAATACATAATTGAGTAATAGTATACAAAAACTTTTACAATAATGCATCAAAATTAAATCTATTAATTTAAGAGTAAATATCTATTTTATCTCTCAAAAATATAGATAATATCATTTTGGTCATTCAAATAAGAGTTATGTTATTTGTACAATTCAAAATAGATAACTTTAGAATAATTCAGATAAGTGATAAATGCTTCTAAGATAAGTGGTAATTTTAATTGTTTATGTCGTGATTTTCTTCTATTACAAATAGTGAGTTGAAATTAAAATTCACTACATTTTGTACAAAGATCATCATGTGGTGATCAATAAAGCAATAAATGGTAATTTTTATTACTTATGTGGTGAATTTTAATTTCAATTTACTATGTGTAATAGAAAAAGATCACCACATAAATAATTGGAATCACCATATATCTTAGAGACATTCATCACTTATCTAAATTGTTCCAAAGTTGTCCATTTGAATTGTCCAAAAAATATTTTCCTTCTAATAAAGTTGGCATTAGTTTAATTCATCAATATAAAAAATTAACATTTTTAGTTCTCTAAAAAAGTTTATCAATTTAATTCCTTAAACTTGGGGTCCATATATACGAAGACGATTTTTATGTCACTTTTCATCGTTCAAAGGCTACATCAGTAATGTTTCTTTGTTAGTTCTGTACATATATGTACTGACTGTTAATTTTTTGTGTGTTGCGGGGGTGTCTAGCCAAAAAGCAAAGAACGATCCAGGTGATGGATGAACCTCCATGAGTTACCAAAACCCAAGAACAACAATGCCTTCTTCTTTGGCACTGGTGATGCATGACTACGTGACAAGTTACATGTAAAAAGGCTTTTGTGGGTGGGGTGATGCTGGATAATCCTAAACCGGGTTGATCCTTTTGCATTTTTTTGTCCCCAACACATGGTTGTATAACTTGGATGAGAAATTGACTCGATTAAAAGGTTAGGTCAATGAGTTAGTGGTCAAATCGCGAGTTAAATGGATGAACTAAAAAATTTAGACAAAGTATATAAATATATATATATATATATATATATATATATATATATATATAAAAAAGTACTTTATATAAAAAGATATTACATACAAAATATATTATATTTAAAAAATATTAATGATTTGAGTAAACTAGTAGTGATAATTATTTAATTTTAATTTTTTAACTTTGAATTCATTAAATAATAATATAAATTAAAAAAATAAAAAATATTACTCAATAGTACACATAGTTTAATAATAAAATGTATTTCATCCTATGAGTTTTCTTGGTATCATATTCAAATATTACAATTTATTTTTTTAAAACTTAAATTATTTAAAAAAAAAAATCTAAGTCAATCCGATTCAATCTTATCAAGTGAGTCACCGATCACCCTGATGAATGAGTAAAACCATTCTAACTAAAGATCGATTTAGAATCTGAATCAAGTATTTTCTGATTAGACCAGTCAGGTCAGTCCAGTCCATACAATTATGTCCCAACATAAAAATTCTTTGTGGTTTTTTATTTACTTATTAATTAATAAAAACAAAAAAAATACATAATATTTACTAGACTATGCTTTATATGAATCGTGGGTTAGGCACATGATTATTTCGTGTCCTGATAAAAGATGGGAGCATGGGGGAAAATGGTCTTTTAATATTTCAAACACTAATTTTTTGGGTCGTTTTAACACGGTCCATGTGAAAATAAGAACATGGATGAACCTTGTATTTTAAATCGTTGGATAGGAATTGGAAGATATCAATAGAATAGAATCGTCACCGGTTACTTGTTGAAGAGGAAAGTAGTTTAAAGATCACAATTGCAAAATAGTTTTGAATGAAAATAAAATTATGTGGGAAGGTTTTTGAAAAAAAAATAAAATTCATACACAACAACATCGTGAAACCATGTCTTCCCGTCGTTCTCCTCCTTCTCTATCTAAATTGCTGGAAACCATGTCTTCCGAGGGAAATGAAGACGATGCTGCAACGATGGAGAGCGACTGTGGTGAGTTGGAGCCGATTTTCGACGCCGCCAAAGCCGGAGGTTGATTTCGGCAATGAGAAATACGATGGTGATTCCGGCAGCCCCTGTTCGTGTCTTTCTTCCTCTATCTTTCCACCCTTACACATCCATGGACACAGCCACAAAGAGATAATGGCATTCAACTATAAAACTTTTTTAAAAAAAAAAAAAACAATTCTATGTTTAGAATGCTTAAATGGCTTACAAAGCATTTAGTTGAGTCATTTCTAAATGACTCGTGTTTTTTCAAATACTAGATAGATCCCATTGATTTTGGATGTGCTTATTTCCCTTTGTACCTATTCATGTTTATTTCGGAATAAGAAAGAAGAAAGATGAGAGGTTTGTGGCTTGTGGTGATAATGGAGGAAGTGAGTAATTTTGAGAAGCTGTAGAAGAGACGAAAAGTGGAGGATTTAGATCCAAATTCATTTAAAAATTGCAAAGGATTGGTATAAAAATAACAATAGTTGAAGGGTTTTAGAATAATAAAAATTCAATCTTTTAAAAATACTGAACCTTTGACTACAAGTCCACCATAAAACCACCCGATTTTCTGGGTTGGAGAGCCTGAAGGGATTAATGGTTGCTTTGGTGCTCCAACATGCACTGTTTGTTTAGCTTTGTTTTTGCTCTTATTTTAATGCAGCCAGTCAGCAATGACAAGAGTTGAGCACTTAGCACATTTACCAAATTGCGCGGGTCGGGTCGGGTGAGTGCGGAATTTAATTGGTTCTGCAATCAATACTGTCTGGCCTTGACACAAGAAAGTAAACTGACCTTTCTTATCTCAACACTTGAAGTGGAGCCCGTTGTTATTTATTGTGCACTGTGCGGTGCACAGTGCACACCATGTTCCCTTGCATCAAGGAATGAAGGAATGCGTTTTTCTGTTTCGGTTGCTCACATCAGCTGGTTGTGGTGCTGTGGAGCATTATGGCCGTGGGAAGTGTGGGGCGGGGGCTTACGTTAAACATGTACTATAAGTTAATAATTAATTATATTTTCAAATTACCAAGACAAAATTTCTATATGAAGTTGACATTTGCGTTTAGTGATAATATACTTTTTTTAAAAAAAATAAATTAACGTTCAATGATAAATACTGACAACTTACAAATGAGGATATATTCTATAATTCTGAAAGATCAATTAGGAAGAATAAGTTGAACCCCTTTTATGCTGACTAAAGGACAATGCCTGATTCACGATTTCATTGATAATTGTTGCAATATTGTTAAATCATGCCACATTATTAAAGAAAGTGTCACTTTTAATATAGTTATTGTAAGAATTGAACTTTTTAAATTAGGTGGCAATATATTATTGAGTAATTGTGTAAAAAATATATATATAATAGAAAATCAAAATTAAATTCATTAATTTTAGTGTAAACATCCATTTTAATTCCTAAAAATACATGTAACATTATTTTTGTTCTTGAAGAAAAATTGACATTTATTTGGTTTTTAAAAAAAAGTTTATATCAATTCAGTGTCATAAAAAATGACATTAATTTAATTTCTTAGTTAGTGAAATTTTAGATTAATTTATTTATTTAATCATAAAAAATGACATTGATTCAGTCCATCAAACTCATAAATTCACATTTTAAAATATGATTTTGATGTCACTTTTTATAATTGAAATATTAAATTAATATCAACATTTTAACACAAAAACATACCGTTTCATAAATTTTAAGAGAATTTCACTTTTTAAAATCTTTGTTTTTTTATATATATATATATAAGATTATCATGTAAAAATTTCATATAAAAATAAAATCTTTGTTTTTATTTTTCTTTTTATATAACATTATCATGTAAAAATTTAATATGAAAAAGATCTATTCTCTTAAGTGGGAGATTTGAAGAAGAAGCGCACCAGCTTATGATGACGAGGGACAATAAGAACTAAGAAGACAATAAAACATAAAAGCAGAAGAAATTTAAGGAGACGGGGGCCTCATTTTCATTCACTCCATCTTTTCTGTGGCCCAGGCCCGTTTTTTAATCCAGAGTTTTGTTAGGTGAACTAAGATATTATTTGCTCCATGAGGCTAAAACCCATCATTATTTAATGGGCCGAAAGCCCATCACTGAAAATGAAATATCTTCTCGTGCCTTATATATGTGAGGGGGGGGGGGGGGATTTCTTTCCAACAAAGTCAAAACGAAAATGTTATGGGAAATTGATTCTTGTATACTATTTTAGTTATTTATATTAAATTCTAATTTTATGTGGGGATTATATTTTTATTTCTGTGTGAAAATAGAAGTGATTGAAAGTTAAACTTTAAATTTGATCTACGGTCTCCATAAAAGAAAAATATTATTAATGTTAACGTGTTTATACAATATAAGTAAACAAGAAAGTGTTACATCATTATTGTAATTAAGATTATTTTAATTATATTAAAAAATTTTATTATTTTCGAAATTAGTGTCACCTCATAATTAAGTTCTAGAAATTAAGATATATACTGTATAAAATTATGATCTAATATTATAATTAAACACAATGAGAATAAGTGTTTGCCATCTGCCAGCTAAAAAGATGTGCGGTTAAGTTTATTCAATAAAAAATGTAATGCCACATAAATTTTTATATTTACAATCTTATACTTATTTTTAAATATTTATTATAAATTTGTATAAAATGATATCAACGTTATTTTTTCACAAATTTACACGCAATCAAATAATTTTACACATTAGTCATTTCTTTTTAATTTTTCGATTGACGTGTATAATATTTTCCTAATCAAATAGAAATATCCCCTTCATGGGTTATGTTTTAGTTGAGTAGCCTTATGTATGAATGCATTTTACTACAAATATTCTAAAGTAATCCTTAATCCTTTGAATTGTGTCCTTGTCTGTCTTTCGGAATCCTAAGTATGCCAATGACACTTTACTCAAATAATATTGGGGTTAACGTTTCTTACTGTCAATTTTTGTTTTAAAAAATCTTTTTGAAAAAGATTAGTTTTAATTCTAGATTTAACTTATCTTATTTATTCCATTTTAGGACAAAAATAAACACAATATCCAATATAAAAAAATCTATATTGTAAAAGAAATTACATTATCTATGGTTTTGTTTATCTCTTTTAAAATAATGATAAAATCATATAATATATAAAGAAAAGATACATGTCTTTAAATCATGACATGTGTTACTCTAATATGACAGTACATATATAAAACATTGTCATGTAATAAATACATACTTTTAATAACTTTCATATGACATATCATGTTATAATTTAAATAGAAAGTGTACATATGTCGTCACATTAAAAAAATCATGTCAAGCTAGAAAAAAAATTTAAAGACTACAAAATAAACAAAAAATTAGAATTTATTCACAGGTTATTGGCAATAAAGTATTGACAATGTCATGTATTGACAACGTTCCTCTTAACAAGCAGTTTCCATTTGATAATTTTTTTCATGTCGTCAACGAATTTGAGCTTTTGTCAAAGAAATTGTTCTTCATCTACTCAAAAGTCTATTTCTTTCGTTCTAAAACCCGTTTTATCTCTCTAAAAAAAACCAAACCAATAAAGTGCTTGTGGAAAACGAAACTCGCAAGTGCTCAAACAAAACAACTGCAGGTGGGTTACTCAATGAGGTGCATGGGTGAGTAGCCCCCTTAGTGGGACTCCTATTGCTAGCACTACCTCCCTCAAATTGAGTCATCTTCACATACCCATATGACTTGACAGATATGCTCTTAAGCTGCGAGAACCACTCCATTTTGATCTCACATTACGGTGGCATTGTTGGCAGTGAAGCGATTACCACACCGTTTGTGGGACAACAATGGGGTTGCGACTGCAAATGAGATACGATGGTTGGGGACTGCAACAAAGGAGGGGATGCAGTGATTCAATGGATGGATGGATTGATGGAGCTAATGGCTACTATTGTGGGACTGAGAGTGTGAGTAGGAGAAGCTAAAGAATTAGGGCATTCCTCACATTATTGCTTAGGCATATGTAATTGGTAAGTTTTTGTATTTATTTTGTATTTTATTTCAAATTTCAAATTTGTGATTAATATGTAATTGGTTTCATATAGTTGACTATATGATATTGATTATATTCATTAAATCTTGATTATAGTATTCCTTAATTTAATATATATAAATTATTAAATTAACACATAAATTAGCACTTACCAAATTTTCATGACTTCGTAATTTATAAATTGTTTTAAATTATTTTACCTTTAATTACATATATAATATTACCTATAATTATTTGAAAATTTCCAATCGTTAACTAGGTATATATAATTTGATCCGCAATCTTAATTAAGAGCATGAGTTAGGAAAACAAAAGTACATTAATTTGAAAAGAATTAGTTGACATGAGTTATTACCATAAATAAAAAAAAATTACTACTTTTGAGTTATTATAAAAAAAAATTTGCTCCTTTTTATTTTCCTTTATTATCATACATTGATTATGTATGATATTACGTGATGATTCAATATTATCATATTAAAAAAATATGATATAAAAATTAGAATATCAATGATAAATAATAGTCACAATATAATTATTTTTAAATTAAATATTTTAATTAAATCCATATATCATAATTATTGAAAATAAATAAATATATTAATATACATAAGTCAAAAGTACCTATGATAGCATCAATTTATTAAAGTAAACACATGGTTATGTTTTATACAGATTTTGTTTCTTTTACATTACAACATGATAAAACTAATGTAAACTAGAGTTTACACTCATGCATACATGAGGTAATATTAAAAGTAAAAAATTATGAAATAATACAAACATAATAAAATAAAACTTAATTTCATTATTAAAAGTTTTTCAATAATAATATATTAAATTCTAAATAAAAGATAAATTCATTATGCATAAAAATATTTTCTAAATTCAATTTCAAATGAAAATAAATAAATAAATAAATAAATATCATTATTGAAAAAATATAAAAGATAAGTTTATTATGCTTAAAAACATTATCTCATTCAAAATAAATATATTTATTTATTTTCATTTGAAATTAAATTTAGAAAATGTTTTTGTGCAAAATATACTTATCTTTTATTTATTTTCAATTTCAATGATTATGTGTATAATAAACTTCATTTGTGCATAATAAGTTTATTCTTATTATGCACAAATACATTATCTCATTCATAATGAATTATTTATTTTCAAAAATGATATTTATTTATGTATTCATTTATTTTCATTTAAAATTGAATTTAGAAAATATTTTTGTACATAATAATTTTTTATTTTATTTATAATATAATCTATCATTATTGAAAAATATTTTATTAAATTTAAGTTTTATTTTATTATGTTTGTATTATTTTATAATTTTTTAATTTTAATATTATCTTGTAAGAGTTAAATATTATCTATAAATGAAGATATACAATTATTATTTTTACTTAATATTAATTTTATTTATTATATAATCTTTAATATTATCTCAAATATCATACACATAAATATATGTATTTCACAAAATAAATACAAGCATCGTAAGAAATTTGCACGTGCACAGACAAATTTAGTCATACATAAATTAAGAGGATAGTATCCGTATTGATAATATTATTATTAGTATAAGTATATGGCGGCCATTGGCAAAGACATTTGGTAGGCGAGATTATGTTTGTCATCTTTTGAAATTTGGATCACAACTGCATATAGCGGCATGTTCATAAGTACCCGTCTTCATCTCTGGTCAAATTCAAGAACAATTAATGATATTGTTTTCAAAAGTTTGTGACACCTAGACCTAGCACCAACCACATATATATGTATGCATGGTTATGGTGGTATTTTGTGACTGCTGAATCACCCAATTTATATATCATATATACTGAACTTTCTATGTTATGCTGCAAATTCAATATCTGTGCCTTATATTAGTTTCTTTGATTGAAGCTTTCACGGGATCCATTTGCATAAAGATTATCAATAATTTTTTACAGTTTCATAATTGATAATCTGTTATAATAATTTACTATCAGCTAGACTAGCCTTTGTTGCAAATTTCCAAATCGACGTGTTGGCAATGAAGTGGGAAGATAAGGGATATTGAATGATACACCCTTACTTTTGTTTACTTTATAAAAGAAAACGTTTTTCTTACAATCAAATATGTTCAACTTTTTTTTCATCGTATTTTTGTGTGAAAAATGTGTGAAATTAAGCTGTATGTAACTGTACTATTTTTGTGAGATATAATATAAATTTGTGAGTAAAATAAAAAAAATTAAAATATTTTTAGTAGACAAATAATGGAATCACTTCATAAACAAATCTATTTTTAGAGTAACCTTATCTATTTATTGAATAAAATATGTATAATTGGTCTCGCCTCAAACCCCTATCCCTTTTATTCAGGAGCGGAACTACGTTTTGCTTGTGGCAGCCACACCCAAGCCAACAAATTTGCTTACACTTTTGGTTGAATCTATTACATTGTAATAATTATAATAATATTAAATATTAGAATAAATATTTAAATGAGCCTTTAAATATTATAGTGTCATCACATTAGTTTTTAAAATAATTTTTTATTAAATAATAATAAATCTCTTTTAGAAGATTAATGTGATGGTATCATAATTTTTAAAGGACTAATTTAAGAGTTTATTCTAAATATTTCAAACATTTGCACCCCAAATTATGTGATCTAATTATGCTGGTTTTGCTCCTGCTTTCATTATGTTTGCTCTAAACCATGCCTTAAAAACGAGTCAATTATTGACTGACTTGCCACATTGGAATAAGTCAAAGTTACTGTAAATTTTTAAGTTAAAATTCTACTCAAATACACAAATAATTTTTATCATTGAAATTAGGTGGTATTTTTTTTAAGTATATGCGGTTAGGTGGTATTTGGATTAGTTTTCTCACACTTTAATTAATTAACTTTTCCAATTTACTCAAAAACAAGTTATTTATTCCTGAATTAAGATATTCATAAGAATATTTATTGTAACTTGCACCAAGTAATTGATATAATATTTAGTTTTATCTTTAAAAGGGATTACTATACTAGGTCTATAAACCCTTGTTGCATTAATAGTAATAAAAAACTACATTAAATGATTATTTAATTTATTTGAGAGTGAGTGTTTCAAAGTGACAAATAGTTTGTTTTGATGGAATCAAAGTATAATATTAAGTTATTAACCATGGCTGAAAAAAGTAGTAACATTAAATACTTAGTGGGGAACCAAGAATTATAATCTCGCTTAAAGATATGATTTTGTTATGTTGCTTTAAATTAGAAAGGAATCCTGCCTCCTGATGTAATTCTGAAATCTATTGAAAGTGGAAAACAAAAAATGAAATAACAACCCGAGAGTAATCTATATTTTGTTCATAGTTTTCAAGTAAAGTAAAATATGGTCAATTCTATTATACACTTTTTTATGTTATGGTGCATGATGCATCTTTGGACTTGACCTATAATAACCTATCTTTGCTTATTTTAAAAGTAACCCCTTAAATAAAGCTATTGACAATATAGTCTCTAAATAAATTAATGGAATCTAATAGACTTATTTATTTGTTTAGTAGTGGATATTGAGTTATATCTGGATAAGCATGTTCTAGTGCTTTTTTTCTTGTGCAGTAAGAGCAAAGTGTGTTGGAACCAGAGAGGGGAGGTGATACTTGTAAAGAGACTTCAACGCTCAAGTCAGACTGTGCATAAGAAGGGTTTATGTTGTAAACAATAAATTACCTGTAGAAGGTGAATGTACCTGATATTTATAGAATGTAATTAGAGTTTTGACTTCCTTAATTATAACAGGAAATCCCTATAAGATTAGAACACTGATACTGCAGTTATGAGCAGTTTTAGGCGATCATGAGCGCTATAATTTCGTAAAATCTTAATTGACAGTTACAAATATTTTAGGATTTATCCACTGTACAAATCTCGTGATCTTGATGCAGTTGCTCAATGCTGCGGTCTGACATACGTGGTACTGAGGTCCTGAAAACATGTCACTAGTGCTTATATGGGATGTCCATGGAGGACTTCGGTGGTATGCGTGCCGGATTAATCCACTAGACATGGTCCGAATCACAGTCCAGAACAGTTGCTCCCTGCTTAGCGCTTAGATGGGACAATTAAGTGTCAAGGCACCTGAGTTTGATAGGAACACAAGACATGCGATGGAGAAAGGGATCCCAGACCGAATTAACGTTGGATCTCGCGATATTTTTCCCAAAAGGCTGAGGTTTGTGATACATCTTAGTATGCCTCTGGGGATAGCATGTAAGGTCGGGATCTGAATAAAATTGCTCTGCTCACGTTGTCATTCTGTTATCCGAGGTATATCATATGTTGCTCCCATATGTAGTTCACAGGGTTTGTCTTGTCTTTTCTTGTAGCTTTATCCTGTAGTTTGTAGTAGTCTGAGTTTGCTTAGGGAACCGTCGCTTTGACATTGTTGAGAATTAAAAACCCTCTTTTAAAGTGGATAGCAGTTTCAAGCTGTTTCCTAACTATCTGTTACTCTTGTGGTCAATCATAGAGATGGAGCATTAAAACGCGGCCTCAAACATGCAATCAGTTTGCCTTTTTAGGGGCTAATCAAAATGCTTCATTTCCTCTATAAATGGGGAATGTTTGCATTGAGACTGACATTCCTTTTATTCTCTGATCGTTTTTAGAGTGATATTCTTCCAGAGGATGATCTCTCTCTCATTTCTTGTGAACGTGTGGAGGGTTGTGTCCCATTTTGAAATTATTTTTATATTCTTCTCGAAATTCTTGAAGGTGTTTTTCTTTTTTCTAGCATGTTCCTTTGACGAAGGCCTTTCTTACCTGGTGTAATGGTTATGTGAGGACCAAGTAGCTGCCCTACATAGGTTGGTCAACATGCATCTAGGCAGCAAAAGTCTTTCTTTCTAGGCGTACGTAGAAGTGTGCAACCTTTTTGCGCTTGTCGGGAGGATCCGTCGTTTTTGTTGTAATTCTTGTGATGCATGAAGTTGCTCTGCACTCCTTCCACATCTTTTCCCGACTATTATAGAGGCACTAGCCAAGTACCTTGGTCTTACTCTGAAGTGCAGTTGGATATACAGGAGGGTGGAACAATCTCTTAGAGCAACTTGAAGTGAAGCATTCTCCCTGTCGCGACCGAGATCGCGGCGAAATAGCAAACTCGCGTGATTTTAAAAATGATTAAAATATGGAGTCGCCACCAATTTTATTTGAATTAGGAAAAATTGGAAAACCTTGTTAGAAAAATGGTCTTTGATAACCAGATCGAATTCGAGAGTCGATTATGGATAAGGAAGGGTGGAAACTTAATCCCACTACACCTATCACACCCGTCCCGAGACGGTACCTTAAGTCGATTGTGCAAAATTCGATAATCTCAAATTTATTTATTTTACCCTCTTAAAAATATTTTTATTTTTTTACCTTTTTTTTATTTTTTATTTTATTTTTATTTTTATTTTTATTAAAAAAACAAATTATAAAAATTTAATTTTTGGCTTGACAGAATGAAAATTCTACTCATACGTACCTCGGGTGCAATGAGGAACTCAAAGTCACGTAGTTACGTATAAAATAAGTATGAGTTGGTTGATTTTATTTAAAAGTTTTGATTTTTATTTTTATAAAAAATTGAATTGACAGGTCGTCTCGACTCTGTTAATCAAATTAAAGTTTGGATGAGTGAAGTTTGCATCACGCTAGACGTCACTCACGGATTGTTATTTAAATTGTAAAAGGAGATTTTTTATATATATCTAAAATTATAAAAATGATAAAAAATGAATTTTTGAGTCTTTATTAAATAGTGATTTATTTATTTATTCTAGATGATTTGAATCATTAGGTTGTCACAACTCAGATGATCCAAAAAAATAATTATGAGATTAACAAGTATCACAACTCGCTTAATCCCACTTATTTATTTATTTATTTAAAATCATCAAGTTTCACAACTCGGATGATAAAAGAATTATGAGATTAACAATGTTGTCCGCAACTCGCTTAACCTCTTTTACAAAAAAAAATGATTATTTTATATTTTTTCACTTTTGTAAATTTATTTATTTATTTAAAATCATCAAGTTGTCACAACTCAGATGATAAAAATAATTATGAGATTAACAATTTGTCATTTCGCTTAATCTCATTTTTATTCTTTTAACAAAAATATTTTAATTATTTTATATTTTTCACTTTTATAATTTTATCAAGTTGTCACAACTTAGATAATTACAAAAAGTTATAAGATCAACAAATTGTCACAACTTAATTAATCCAATTTTATTATTTTTTTCTTTAAAAAAAATATATCAATTATTTTATTTTATTTTACTTCATAATTTTATCATTTTATTTTACTTTTTTTTTCGTTTTTTTAGAAGCCCACTAGACTAGGCCCAAAAATTGTAAATAAAAAAAATCAAAATCAGAAACTTACAGAAAAGGTAAAACAAAAGAGGGACGTGGGTTATTTTGGTTTCTTCTTATTCTTTATATTTTGAAGTACATTCCACGGAGGTCGGTGGCGCGGACGGTGAGCAGGGCACCTCGATCGGCGGCACGAGGTAGGAGCTTGTCACGACAGTGACTGGATCGGCAGGTCTGCGGTTATGGGTTTGCGGACGGCGGAGGAAGCGTGGCACAGGTGCGGAGTGGATGCCGACGGCGAGCTCGGACTGGTGCGGGGTCAAGGTGACGTACTGATCGGCTACCACAGATCCCTGTTCACGGTGTGGGCTGCTTGGAGTAGTGATGCAGAAGTTTCTGGCTCAAGGAGTGGGTTGCACAAGGCGGTTGTCTTCACGATGTTGGGTTGCACGGGTTGGAACGGATCCGGTTCAGCGGGACGGTGGAGGAGCTGGCTCCGGGCGGCGGGACATGGAACACGACGACAGAAAGGCTGGGTTGATGGAGCTTCGGTTGTGAGGCACGATGACTGGGTGTTTGCTAGAACGGTGGGGACTGTTAGTGAGCTTGAAGGTGAAGCTTAATGGAGGTTATGGAAGATGGTGAGGAGAGTGGAGCTCTGCGGTTTGGAAGGGTAGTGAAGGTTATGTATGGTGGAGGGAGATAATGGCTTGAGTTGGAAGCTTGATGATGGAGGCTGCCTTGGTTGAAGGTTTGTGAGTGGAGGTTTGGATGGCTAAAGGTTGAAGGAGGAGAATGGAAGGTGATGAAGGTGTAGGGATGCTGTTGAGTGGTTGTAGAGAATAAGAGTGAAAGGGTAGTTGGCTGATAGTAAGGGAGAAATTGAAATGATGGGTTTGTGAAAGTGGTTATGGTGTTTACTCACCGAGTTGACTCAGTTGGGTTTGGTTGTGGTTGTGGGTATGAATGTGGTGCTTTGTAATGGTGAGGATACAGTGGGGTGTTAATGGTTGAAGGAGAAGAATGGGGTTTGGAAGGTGAAGAAGATGAAGGTAAAGATGATGGAAGTTAGAAATGAGAATGAATGTAGTTGTGTATGAGAGAGTCAAGAACGTGAGAGTGCAGGAGATTTGTGAATGAATTAAGGTGAGATATGGTGGTGATGGAGATTGAAGAATGGAGAAGTAGTCTTGATGGTGATGGATGGTTTTAGGAGGGGATGGACGTTGGATGAAAGAGCTCTTGAAGGTTGGTTTTGGAAAAGGATGGCGGCCCGGCAAGAATTACGTGTGTTCGTCCCTCCTTCTCCGCTCTCGATTCTTCTTTGTAATCACCTACGTGCAATAAATAAAAAAAACGATTGCCTCAGTGCAGTGAGAGTGCCGTGTGTGCGGTGAGTGGAAGTGAGTGCCAGTGTGTGTGAGTGGATATGCGAGTGATTAGTGAGTAGATATGCGAGTGATTAAAGGAATAAAAAAAAAGAAAGAATGTTGCGCGTGTGTCAGTAAAAGAAAGTGTAGTGTGTGAGTGGATATGCAGAGTGATTAGTGAGTAGATACAGCAGAGTGATTAAAGGAATAATAAAAAAAGAAAGAGTGTTGCGTTTGTGCAAAGGTGAGTGGAAGTGAGTGTTTGTGTGTGAACATGGGAGAAAAAAATGTGAAAGTGAGTGAAAAAAATGAGTGGAATCGCCAAGAGATTGTGTGCGCGCACTGCAGAGTAGTGATAGTGGGTGGGTTTGAATAGTGAACGTGAGTGAGGGATAAGTGTGTCAAAGTGTGATTGCCTTCTTTTTTTTTATACTTTTTTGTTATTTTGTTATTTTTGTTTTTTTTTTGTTTTTTTATTTTCTTGTTTTTATTATTATTATTATTATTTTTAAGACTAAGATGAGCTTAATCTACTTAGGCTAAAAAAAAAAGGCTAAGTAAGATGGGCTAAAAGGTGGGCCATAATTTTTGATTTTTTTTCTTCTTCTTTTTTAATTTTCCTCTCTTTTTTATATTTTATTTTTTAGTCCGGTCAAAATTGAGTGTTCACAGTTGCCCCTCTTTACTTATTTCTTATTAGATAATAAGAATAACCGTAGTTTTTTTTCAAATTATCATCATAAGAAATGAGTAAAGATATGAACTTCAATTTTGTCCGACAATACAAAACAAGGCAAGAAAATGAAATGCATGGAGATGATACACTCAACAGAAATTAAAAATGCATGGAGCCGATGCGCTCAACAGAAATTAAAATGCATGGAGCCGATGCCCTCAACAGAAATTAAAAATGCATGGAGCCGATGCGCTCAACAGAAATTAAAATGCATGGAGCCGATGCGCTCAACAGAAATTAAAATACATGGAGCCGATGCGCTCAACAGAAAATTAAAATGCATGGAGCCGATGCGCTCAACAAAAATTAAAATTAAAGAGTCGATGCACTCAAAACTTAAACATGCAGTACAACGAGCCGATGCGCTAAAAAATTAAACATGCAATGCAACGAGTCGGCGCGCTCAAAACTTAAACATGCAATACAACGAGCCGATGCGCTCAAAAATTAAACATGCAATACAACGAGCCGATGCGCTCAAAAATTAAACATGCAGTACAACAAGCCGATGCGCTCAAAAATTAAACATGCAATACAATGAGCCGATGCGCTCAAAAATTAAACATGCAATGCAACGAGCCGGTGCGCTCAAAACTTAAACATGCAATGGAATGAGCCGATACGCTCAAAACTTGAAAATGGAAGTAAACAATCTGTAACAGTTAGACAATCTCTTCTTTTTTTTTTTTTACCAGCGACGACTTTGGAAAGCTTTGACCAATCAAACCCTTGTTCACATGCTTTTCTTCATCAAACTCTTTGACTCGTTTGGAAATCTTCTTCACCTCATTTCCCCTTTTCTTTCTCTTTTTTTTTTCTTTTCAAAACTTAATTCAACCCTTCCTTTTCTTCTTATCAACAAAGGCTTACGCGAGAAGTATTGAAACCCTTTCCAGCAAATGTCATGTGCAATCTGCACTTTTGAACTATCAAGATCGTCTGACTCAATCATTGAAGCATTGCTGTAGAATTGTCAAAATCAAACTGTTGACTTTAAATTTATGTTATTTGAGACATAACCTAATGAGTTAAACATGCATTCATGAATGGATAGAAATTTGTTGAATGAACAAACTTCCTTTTATTTCTCTGATAATCAACTATATGCTTGGAAGTATAGAAACAAAAGAAAATCACAGGGGAAAGAAAATTTGCCCCAGTATTGGTTCTCTATTCCTCATTCAATTGATTCCCTACAATCGTTTGATAATTCAACCACTGACTCTGTTGCTACTTTCTTCAGCACATTTTTCCCTTAATCCTTCAAGCAATTTTGCCCCGTTTAGCCAATTTGATGCAAACAACTTGCCCATGTGTAACGATTGGACGCACATCGAAAATTGCCCAGCTTTGGTGAATCCCTCGAAGGGTTTCAGTGCCAACTTTCTTTGAGATTTTGCCTATTTATTTGTCCTAATTTTTGCTTAGACTGCCCTTTCAGGTTTTAGCCTAACGGGCTCTTTTCTCTCTTTTTTTTTTTTCAAATTGCTCTAACTTTTGCTTAGGCCGCCCTTTCGAGTTTTCAACCTAACGAGCTTTTTCTTTTTTTTTTAGGCATAAAATCTCTTAACGACATCGGTGTTTATAGGTCTTGGCAATTCTTCTCCGTCCATGTTCTGTAAAATTAATGCCCCTCCTGAAAATGCATGCTTGACTATGTAAGGGCCTTCATAACTCGGAGCCCACTTTCCTCTGGCATCTTCTTGATTAGGGAGAATTTTCTTCAAAACTAAATCCCCTGAACAGAACTCTCTAGGACGAACTTTCTTGTTAAAGGCTCTGGCCATTCTACTTTGATACAATTGTCCATGGCAAATAGCTGCTAGTCTTTTTTCTTCTATCATATTCAACTGCTCATACCGAGTTTTTACCCATTCAGATTCCTCTAACTCTGCCTTCATCAAGACCCTCAAAGCCGGAATCTCAATTTCTATGGGAGAGACAGCTTCCATTCCATACACCAGCGAGAAAGGTGTTGCCCCAGTACTTGATCGTATATTGGTACGATATGCGTGCAAAGCATAGGGTAACATTTCATGCCAATCCTTATAGTTCACGACCATCTTTGCTACAATTTTCTTGACATTCTTATTTGCTGCCTCAACTGCACCATTCATCTGGGGCCTATAGGGAGCCGAATTATGATGCTTGATTTTGAACTTTTCACAAAACTTTTGTACCTCACCACCATTGAGATTGGCAGCATTATCTGTGATTATACTTTCGGGAATTCCATATCTGCAGATAATGTCCCTCTTGAGGAATTTCAAAAATACCTTTTGAGTGATTGTGGCATATGAAGATGCTTCTACCCATTTGGTAAAATAGTCAATTGCTACCAAAATGAAGCGATGACCATTGGAAGCTTTGGGGTTAATTAGTCCAATGACATCTATTCCCCACATCGAGAAAGGCCATGGAGATACCATATTGTGCAGGGAAAATGGTGGTGCGTTGACCCGATCTGCATATATATGGCATTTATGACACTTTCGAACATATTCTATGCAGTCTGTTTCCATGGTAGACCAATAATATCCACTCCTTAGAATTTTCCGTGCCATCATGTGACCATTAGCATGAGTCGCACAGATTCCTTCATGGATTTCAGTCATGATTAATCGAGCTTCACTAGAATCCACACATCTAAGCAAGGTGCCATCATGGCTTCTCTTGTATAAAACCTCATTGTTCAAGAAAAAAGTCATTGCTAATCGACGGATAGTCTTCTTATTCACCTCATTTGCCCCAGTTGGGTATTCTCTATCTTGGATGTACTGCTTGATATCATGATACCAAGGTTTACCATCGGCTCGTCCTCCACATTGGCACAATGTGCGGGCTCACCGTGGATCTTTACTTGGATGTGTTGGACATTATTGTGGATATCCAATTTGGTCATTACAGCCAAAGTGGCCAAAGCATCTGCAAACTGATTCTGGTCTCGGGTCAAACGGGAGAAGGTCACCTCCTTAAACTTTCTAACCAACAGGATTAAATACTTCTGATAAGGTACCAACTTCGGATCTTTGGTTTGCCATTCACCATTCACCTGATAAATGATGAGTACTGAATCTCCAAATACCTTTAACTGCTTGATTCCTAAGTCAATTGCAACTTGTAAACCATTGGCACAGGCCTCATACTCTGCAATATTATTGGTGCATTCAAAATCCAGCTTGATAGCGACTGGATATTGTCTTCCAGTGGGTGAAACAACCACGGCTCCTATGCCACTACCATGCATGTTAACTGCTCCATCAAAATACATCTTCCAGCCGGGTTCTTCTTCTTCTTTTCCTTCTTCCGCCATCAATATCTCTCCATCCGGGAACTCGGACGTTATTAGTTGTCCACCCTCAAGGGGGTTTTCAGCCAAATGGTCCGCAATTGTACTTCCTTTGATGGATTTTCGAGTCATGTACTTGATATCAAATTCTGATAATATCACTTGCCATTTTGAGACTCTTAACGAGACATGAGGGCTTTCAAATATGTACTTCAGGGGGTCTATTCGGGAGATCAGCCAAGTAGTATAATAGAGCATATATTGTCTTAGCCGTTTTGAGGTCCATACTAGAGCACAATATATTTTTTCCATTGCCATGTATCGGGCTTCACAGTCATTAAATTTTTTGCTCAGATAATAAATTGCCTGTTCCTTCTTTCCAGATTCATCATGTTGTCCCAAGCATCGCCCCATCGCAGTTGGTAGTACAGTTAGATACATCATCGAGGACGACCTGCCGTAGGGTACCAATACTTGGAGGGTTCATTAAATAAGCCTTTATCTTATCAAAAGCTCCTTGGCATTCTTCATCCCATTTTCCTGGTTGGTGCTTCTTTAACAACTTGAATATGGGCTCGCATGTACTGTGAGGTTCGCAATGAATCTAGCGATGTAGTTGAGTCTCCCGAGAAAACTTCTCACTTCACGCTCGCTTAGGAGGAGGCATATCTTGTATTGCCTTTGCCTTATCCGGTCCACCTTTATTCCTTCTCTACTAACGATGAATCCAAGTAATTTTCCCCGTAGATGCTCCAAAGACGCATTTAGAAGGATTGAGTCTCAACTTATACTTTCTCGAGCCTTTCAAACAACCTCCGCAAGACCTCTACATGACTTTGCCCTTCTTTAGATTTGGCTACCATATCGTCCACATAAACTTCAATTTCTTTGTGCATCATATCATGAAATAATGCAACCATAGCCCGTTGATATGTAGCCCCAGCATTCTTTAATCCAAAGGACATTACTTGTATAACAAAAAGTTCCCACGGGGTAATAAAAGTCATTTTTCCTTGTCATCGACATCCATGGGAATTTGATTGTACCCTGAGTATCCATCCATGAATGAGAACCTGTGATTCTTAGCAGTGTTATCAACCAAAACATCGATGTGAGGGAGTGGGAAATCATCCTTCGGGCTGGCCTTATTCAGATCTCTATAGTCCACGCACATCCTGACCTTCTTATCCTTCTTGGGTACTGGCACAATATTTACTACCCATTCTGGGTGCCTCGATACCTCTATGAATCCGGCTTCTAATTGCTTAGTCACTTCTTCCTTGATCTTCAGTGACATGTCAGGATGCATCCTTCTCAACTTTTGCCTTTTCGCTTCTGCATCTGGATACAATGGGATTTTATGTGACGCTATCTCGGGGTCTAAACCAGGCATATCTCTATAGGACCATGCAAACACGTCCAGGTATTCCTTAAGTAATGCCATTATTTCCATACGCTCATGGATTGTCTACTATTTTTAATTCCTTCTTGTCTTCTTCGGTTCCCATGTTAATCACTTCAACTACTTCATTATCCACATCAAACTTTCTTTCTGAATACTCCAATATTTTTTCAAATTTTTCAACAATCTCATCCTCTTCATCAGATCCAGGGTTTTCTTCATCAAACGTCGCAGGAGAATCAATTGACGAGTTTTCAAGGTACCTTTCATGAGGCAAATCTTCTACAAGACTTAGATCCTTGTAAAGCAATTTGTTAGAGTTGGAAATGCAAGAAGAATAGGAATAATGACACGAAAGCAAGAGATTTTTTTTTTTACGGAACGTGAAAAGGAAACTGACAAAAAGAAAGATAAACCATGCAACTTTATTTAGTTAATGTCTCAAATAACATAAGATCAAACATAGCTAAACTCAAATATCTGCCTGTTACAGTATGACTAGACAATTACTTGGCAACAGTAACATCAATCACTGGTTTAGATTGCCAGTTCTTCAGCGGTTCCTCATCAACAAAAGGACGGATTGCTTTGTACTCTTCTGAGCCTTCTTCATGCAGTGTATTAATAGTGAGACGATATTGGGGATGAAGGACTTCTTCAGGCATGATTACCTCGACTGGTGTCGGAAAAGTTTCCCTCAGATGAGGAATGTGCTTCATTTTGCCCTTATCACTCCTTTTTCCCAAAGCCATATTCTCTATTCTCTCTTCTAGAGATGCTTTGTATCCCAACCCGAACTTGTCTAGCTTCTCTGGAAATGAGATCAGTGTCCTAGTACCTTGCAATTGTGGACCCAGGCCTTTTCCTTTTTGGTACCCATTGTTAGCCATGATTCGAGCCACCACATGATTCACACTTTGTGTCGGGGATTCATTCTTCCCGAGTCCAGTCTCAATTATTTCAAAACTGTGCCACAAATTCTCCTCGTCTTTCTCTGCACTTTCCACATACGGCACCGAAACTGGTTTTGTCAACATGATTTCTTCCTCTCCGTGTATAGTGATGACCGACCCATTTTTAATGTATTTAATACTCTGGTGCAATGTAGAAGGAACAACACCGACAACGTGGCTCCATGGTCTCCCCAGGAGCATTGTATAACCAGACTCAATGTCCATAACTTGGAACAATACCTGAAAATTACTTGGGCCGATCTCTAATGGCAATGTTATCTCTCCCAAAATGCCTCTCCTATTTCCATCAAAGGCTCGCACCACCATTTCTTGAGGGGACAGTTCATCCTCACTTATTGCCAATGAGGTTAGAGTAGACCTTGGTAGGATATTCAGTGCAGATCCTCCATTGATCAGAACCTTTGCAACTATATACCCTTTGCATCTTAGGGTTATATGTAAAGCCCGTGGGTTTTTCTCAGACCGAGAGGTGACCTCTTCATCCATAAATACAATCATGTTGACGCGCATTACCGGATCCACCATGCTGACAACATTCTCAGGGGTAACATCGGGTTTGACATAAGCCTCACTTAGTACTCTTAGCAATGCTTTTCGATGCAATTCCGATGTCAATACGAGTGATAGAAGAGATATCCTTGCTGGAGTCTTCTTCAATTGTTCCATCACGTCGTATTCACTTTGTTTCATGATCTTCAGAAATTCTTCCTCTTCTTCTTTCCCTCATTCCTCTTCTTTTGAACTTCCCTTTTTCCTCTTCTCTATTTCTACCGGGCCATATCATCGCCCACTCCTTGTAATTATATTTGTCACAGATTCTTCATCCTGGTGGATTTCAGTCACTCGAGCCTTTGACGCCTCCTCGACTCCTTTCATCTCTACTTTTGTTTCATAATTCCATGGCACTGAATGAGTATTATTGTAAGTAAATGGTGCTGGCTTCTTGACCGTCACCACTACTTTACCCGGTGTCGGGGATTGATTGAGAGGTGGTACCTTGAGTACAAAATGTCCAACCACATTAACCTCTTCAGAGGAAGCTACCCCTTGCCTGGCCTGTATTATTCCCAAAGTGAGTAAACCTTGGACTCGAACTTTAAAGTCCCAGCAATTTTCGATATCGTGTCCTATTCCCCCACAATGGTAAGCGCAACTTGACTCTTCATCATACCTCTCATCTTCTTTCATTGACGAAGTCGGTGCGGTGATAACATAACCTGTTTTCTTCAACCCCTCAAATATTTGAGTCATCGGTGTACGCAGACTCATAACCCTTCTTATTGGCGGTCCTTTAATCTCCACAGCATTCGCCTCATTCCTTCCACCATGGTTAGGGATTGGGTTGTTAACAATGCTAGGTCCAGCCTCCTCTTGAATATCCAGCTTTCCACAGGCAATAAGTTTCCTTACCGCAGTCTTAAAAGACTCACAATCTTCGATTGAGTGTCCTGCGATATCCATATGGTACTTGCAAGTTAAATTTGGGTTGTACCATGCTGGAAATGGTGGTTGTAGGGGACGTACAGGATTCCCTGAAATAAGGTGAGCATCAAACAACCTTTGAAATAAATCTGCATTTAGGATGGACAGTTTTGGGAAATGGGGTAAGTTTTGGGGACAAAAACGACCTTGATTTTGAAAGTTTGGTCGAGGCTGTGGGTAATTTGGGAAATTTGAGTGTAGGTTGGGCTAGTTGATGTGTATGGTTGAGGTACAGGGACATTGTTGATTTGGAATGGTTGGGCTTGAGGTGCGTTCATAGGAGGGGCGGTTAGGCCAGGTAGATGGGGCGGTGTAGATATCTGATAGGAAGGGTAAGCGTTTGGGTTATATGTGGGTGCTCGGTATATGGGGTAGGATGGTGAATATCGAGGTTGTAAAGGTTGCAGATTTTGCACGTAACTCACTTCGACTCCTTTTCTTAGGGAAAAACCCTTTCTTGAAACCACCTTCATTACGCCACATGGGCGCTTTCCACCGTACTAGAATTTCAATTCTTTCTCCACCGCAATTAAATCAAGAAAGTCTCGATGGCGGCGCCGCCATTGTCCCAACATAAGGAGTCCCTAAAGTCCCCAAAAAATATGAGCACATTTCTCGTTAGAGTCAATGGCGGTTGCACCCGTGCGCTAGAGCTCTCCATCTCTCGGGCATACCGCTTGAATGTCTCTTCATTTTTCTTTTCCAAAGTGTTCCCAACTTTCTCGTCAGTTGGGGCCGTATCCGATTAAATCGATATTGTCCCATGAACAAATTTTCCCAATCGTCCCATGAGGAGATCTTGGAAAGGTCTTGTTGGATGCACCATTCCAAAGCTGGTCCAGTTAAACTTTCATGAAAGAAGCTGACAAGAAACTTCCAATCCTTTGACCAGATTGACATCTTGGTAATGTATGTTTTTAGATGGAAGAAAGGATTGGTGCTTCCATCGTATTTGATGAATTCTGGTATTTTGAAATCCTTGGGAATGGTGATATTAGCAGTAGGGCATAATTCTTCTATCCCAAGGGGTCCATAAGTACTTGGACTCTTGATTGCTTTAATCTGTTCCTCCATCTTTTCCATCCACTCTTCTCTTACCTTGTCACTTTGAATGACTGCATGACCCGCCCCAACAGGAAATCCTGTTGGCATCGGAATAGACATATGTGGTGGCTCCCATGCACGCTCAGTATTGCCATGAACTTCATTTCGAGCCCCTTTCAAAGAATGGTATCCTTCTTCGATAGGAAGTACTAGTGATGCAACATTTGACATTCCTCCCACAACAGGTATTGCAGTAGTGTCCGCAGGGTTTGTCCTCATAGAAGTATTATGTAACTGTGTCCTAGTTATTCCTGCGATTCCGGCTGCCCCCATCAAAGTGAGGCTTTCCCTCATGGCTAACAACATTTCTTCCATTCTTCTTTGAGACTCCGTAATCTCATTCACCCTTCCTTTCACTTCTTCTACTTCCATACTTAGATTCCTTCCTTCGTTTTCAGCTGCCATTGCCAAAAGCTTTGTTCGAGCCCTTGTGTTGTGAACTCGGGTTTGATTGGTATCTTCTTTCCTTGGTCGCGCAATGGTTCTAAATTTCTGTATATAGTTAAGGAACCATTTATTAGAAACCATCATGATTGTTATTTGTTTGTTAGAAGACCATTTATTAATTTGTGCTGAATAGACTTGAGTGAGTATCTTTGATTTTTCATCATGACTATTTCTTATAACGTCTCGTTCAAAAGTTGTTTGTCATGAACATTTCTTAGAACGTCTCGTTCAAAAGAAATGGGTCTCCATGGGATCAGAACAATAATAATGCATACTTTATTTATTTGAAAAAGATCATCAACATTATTTGAGAGGAGTACATCATACATCATTATCTAGTCTAATTCACCATTCTCAACCGAGTGGGCTTTGATTATCTCGCTTCATCTGTTCAATGAGATTCTTGCAATACTCAATGAAGTCACTAATCTCTCACGGAGTCTTAAGAGGATCGACCATCTTATCTCGCCACCTTTAAATAATATGGAATATCTGCGATCGCCGTGTTGGCTAGGCCTCGCTAGTTTCACAAAGCGATCTTTCAAAAGGTAGGCTTCTTCTTTCCATTCATGGATGTCCTTGTCTTGTTGTCTTACAAGATCTATAATTTTCTCGCAAGTTGTCTTGTCCCCTCGCCGTAATGCCGCTTTATACCTTGCAATTTCCTTTGGCAATGTGCAACCTCTCAGTTTTGATCATGTCTTCGTATCTTGAAGATATCATTTTCATTTGTTGCCTCATACTATCCACTTGCTTCATGAATTGTTCTTTAAGTTGTTGATTTTCAGCCAAAGCCCTATCTCTTTCTTGCCCTCTGAGCCCCAACTCTTTGTTTGCAGCTTCCAAGCATCTTCTAGTCCTTGATATTTGTTCTTGCCCTACCCCTAGTCTCTTGTTAGCTCCTTCAAGGGCGTGGGTTTTCTCAGAATTTTCATGCTTTAAGATTGCATATGCTTGGCGAACCTTTTCTAGTTCTGCTTCTAATTTCCTTTTTTGTTTATTGGCCTCTGTTAGCTTTTCTTTTACTTCTTCGTCTTCTATTGGGGACAGAGGCAAAGCTTTACTAGCTGACATTCTGAAGGGTAACTTGACTTCTTGAGTCCGGTCCTTGACCCACTGCCTGTAGCTCTCCTTGACCCCACACCGACTCCCGCTCTATGTCCTTTCTGATGATATTCCTCCAAGCATCTCGCACTCTCCCCAGTGTCTCAGTACACCCCGTCTGCATATCATAAATAAAAGGAGTAATCTCCAATTCCGAGGGTGGTCCCATCATGGGATAGCCAAGTTGTCGTAATGCTAACGTGGGGTTATAGTTAATGCATCCCTACTTACCCATTAGGGGAACGTTAGGAAACCCCTCACACTGACAAATTACAGTTTGCCCTTCCTTACGCCATGGGTACCACACGATCTTTTCATCTTCAAGCTTGGTCAATTCCTCGGCCCATTCACTACCATTTTTGGTTTTCAATTGGAGCATCTTGAGACTTGCAATGGGACATGGATCCACGTATCCACTCTTGAACATGTGAGAGGTTAACCATACAAACAACATCGGTAGACAACATAAGATCCGCTTGCCCTTCTTTTCATGGCATAAATTCAAGGTATAGTAAGCATCGGCAAGAATAGCCAGGACAGGATTGGCGGCATCATTTCGTCGAGCGAGGAATACATCGATTGCCGCGAAACCTACCAAGTCTTCACCATTTGGAAATAGGATACTACCATAAATGGTGAGGGCTAGTATATCCATAAAAGTATTCCAGTCTTCAACCTCGGCTAAGTGGCACATGTGCTCTTCCAAATATTTACTTGGGAAACCCTCTATACCTTTCCTATTGTGCTTTGCCGCTTGTAAGTCCCTTACATGGACTTTCAAGACGTTTGCTATGGTTGGCAATGATGCATAGTGACCTTTATATTGGTATGGTTTTTCATTTTTCAAAGATAAACCCAGGATCTGTTCGAACTCCTCTAATGTGGGGGCTAACTGAAAATCTTGAAATGTGAAGCAACGTAATGGTGGATCATAATACTGGGCTAGTGCAGTGATGGCTTCTGTTTGTACGTCTACTTCTAATAGATCCAAAATTTTCCCATATCTTGCAGTAAAGGTCAAACGTTGTGTCTTTTTCAGCAATCGGCCCAAACTCACTAGACTCTCTGTATCCGCTAACTTGGCCTTAAGTTGCAGGGTCTTTTTCAAAATTACTTCCTTGTGATCTGATCCCATGTCACTTTCTATTTTTAATCAAAGATACTCACTACTAGTCCTTAGGCACTGAATTTCAAATGGTTCTCTGACAAACCTGGGGATGAAGAATTATCAATGCATGGTTTTTAAAAAAATGATTTTATAATTTAATAATGAGTGAGTTGTTGGTCCTTTAAAAGTGATTTGCCCCCCCTTTTTTCTAAAAAAAACTTTTTATTTTTATTCTATATCAAGGGGGACACCAGTATGGTTCGTCACATTAAGGGACTGAACAACCCACAAGGTATACAGATGAGTCAAAAGATAACGAAAGATATGCTCCCTTTGTGTCCTAATAGGATTTCTTTAACTTGGGGATTTCTATCCTGAGGATCTACGAGTCTTTTCTAGATCGTGAAAATTTTCATTTGGTGGCTTTTCTATTCTGAAGGTCTCTAGAGCCAAGTCCCATTTCAAAATGTTGACCACGAAATAGTGGGTAAACCACTAGGTGTGGGACATTTATAAAAAGGGCGCACTCTAGATGAGGTTTTTGCAATAGCCAAACAGGATGTACATCCAAAATGGTTACCACTACACAACCTCTACTTAACTTAAGCTTCACTCAGACCCGGGTATAGGGCCCCACTCGAATGTGTGATAGAAGTGTAGGTGTGGTGGGTGTAGGGAGCATACAAACCTTCATTATCCTAAAGACTACCCGCATCCTGCAAAACATATATACAACAACCAACCAGCAGTCATCTACCCTAGAGTTTCAACAATTAAGTACAAAAATAAATACAAGTCAAAATATACACAAGATAATGCTATCAAATATTTACACAAAGTATTAAACAAAGACTATTAACAAATAAATATGAAAGCAAAAACAAGAACAAAAAGAGGTAAAATAAATAAATAAAAAATTATTGAATATTTGCACAACTAACCATAACAGACCTGACTCTCTAATTATCCCCAGCGGAGTCGCCATCTGTCGCGACCGAGATCGCGACGAAATAGCAAACTCGCGTGATTTTAAAAATGATTAAAATATGGAGTCGCCACCAATTTTATTTGAATTAGGAAAAATTAGAAAACCTTGTTAGAAAAATGGTCTTTGATAACCAGATCGAATTCGGGAGTCGATTATGGATAAGGAAGGGTGGAAACTTAATCCCACTACACCCTTATCACACCCGTCCTGAGACGGTACCTTAAGTCAGTTGTGCAAAATTCGATAATCTCAAATTTATTTATTTTACCCTCTTAAAAATATTTTTATTTTTTTACTTTTTTTATTTTTTATTTTATTTTTATTTTTATTTTTATTAAAAAACAAATTATGAAAATTTAATTTTTGGCTTGACAGAATGAAAATTCTGCTCCTACGTACCCTCAGGTGCAATGAGGAACTCAAAGTCACGTAGTTCTGTATAAAATAAGTATGGGTTGGTTGATTTTATTTAAAAGTTTTGATTTTTATTTTTATAAAAATTTGAATTGACAGGTCATCTCGACTCTGTTAATCAAATTAAAGTTTGGATGAGTGAAGTTTGCATCACGCTAGACGTCACCCACGGATTGTTATTTAAATTGTAAAAGGAGATTTTTTATATATATCTAAAATTATAAAAATGATAAAAAATGAATTTTTGAGTCTTTATTAAATAGTGATTTATTTATTTATTCTAGATGATTTGAATCATTAGGTTGTCACAACTCAGATGATCCAAAAAAATAATTATGAGATTAACAAGCTGTCACAACTCGGTTAATCCCACTTATTTATTTATTTATTTAAAATCATCAAGTTGTCACAACTCAGATGATAAAAAGAATTATGAGATTAACAAGCTGTCGCAACTCAGTTAACCTCTTTTACAAAAAAATTGATTATTTTATATTTGTTTACTTTTATAAATTTATTTATTTATTTAAAATCATCAAGTTGTCACAACTCAGATGATAAAAAGAATTATGAGATTAACAAGCTGTCGCAACTCAGTTAATCTCATTTTTATTCTTTTAACAAAAATATTTTAATTATTTTATATTTTTCACTTTTATAATTTTATCAAGTTGTCACAACTTAGATAATTACAAAAAGTTATAAGATCAACAAATTGTCACAACTTAATTAATCCAATTTTATTATTTTTTTCTTTAAAAAAATATATCAATTATTTTATTTTATTTTACTTCATAATTTTATCATTTTATTTTACTTTTTTTTGTTTTTTTAGAAGCCCACTAGACTAGGCCCAAAAATTATAAATAAAAAAATCAAAACCAGAAACTTACAGAAAAGGTAAAACAAAAGAAGGACGTGGGTTATTTTGGTTTCTTCTTCTTCTTTATATTTTGAAGTACATTCCACGGAGGTCGGTGGCGCGGACGGTGAGCAGGGCAGCTCGATCGGCGGCGCGAGGTAGGAGCTTGTCACGGTAGTGACTGGATCGGCAGGTCTGCGGTTATGGGTTTGCAGACGGCGGAGGAAGCGTGGCACGGGTGCGGAGTGGATGCCGACGGCGAGCTCGGACTGGTGCGGGGTCAAGGTGACGTACTGATCGGCTACCACAGATCCCTGTTCACGGTGTGGGCTGCTTGGAGCAGTGATGCAGTAGTTTCTGGCTCAAGGAGTGGGTTGCACAAGGCGGTTGTCTTCACGATGTTGGGCTGCACGGGTTGGAACGGATCCGGTTCAACGGGACAGTGGAGGAGCTGGCTCCGGGCGGCGGGACATGGAACACGACGACAGAAAGGCTGGGTTGATGGAGCTTCGGTTGTGAGGCACGATGACTGGGTGTTTGCTAGAACGGTGGGGACTATTAGTGAGCTTGAAGGTGAAGCTTAATGGAGGTTATGGAAGATGGTGAGGAGAGTGGAGCTCTGCGGTTTGGAAGGGTAGTGAAGGTTATGTATGGTGGAGGGAGATAATGGCTTGAGTTGGAAGCTTGATGATGGAGGTGCGCTTGGTCAAGGTTTGTGAGTGGAGGTTTGGATGGCTAAAGGTTGAAGGAGGAGAATGGAAGGTGATGAAGGTGTAGGGATGCTTTGTTGAGTGGTTGTAGAGAATAAGAGTGAAAGGGTAGTTGGTCGATAGTAAGGGAGAAATTGAAATGATGGGTTTGTGAAAGTGGTTATGGTGTTTACTCACCGAGTTGACTCACTTGGGTTTGGTTGTGGTTGTGGGTATGAATGTGGTGGCCGTAATGGTGAGGATACGGTGGGGTGTTAATGGTTGAAGGAGAAGAATGGGGTTTGGAAGGTGAAGAAGATGAAGGTAAAGATGATGGAAGTTAGAAATGAGAATGAATGTAGTTGTGTATGAGAGAGTCAAGAACGTGAGAGTGCAGGAGATTTGTGAATGAATTAAGGTGAGATATGGTGGTGATGGAGATTAAAGAATGGAGAAGTAGTCTTGATGGTGATGGATGGTTTTAGGAGGGGATGGACGTTGGATGAAAGAGCTCTTGAAGGTTGGTTTTTGGAAAAGGATGGCAGCCAGCAATTCTGTGTGTTCGTCCCTCCTTCTGTCTCAGTTCTTCTTTGTAATCACCTACGTGCAATAAATAAAAAAACGATTGCCTCTGTGCAGAGCGAGAGTGCCGTGTGTGCAGTGAGTGGAAGTGAGTGCTGTGTGTGTGAGTGGATATGCAGAGTGATTAGTGAGTAGATATGCAGAGTGATTAAAGGAATAAAAAAAAAAGAAAGAATGTTGCACGTGTGTGCTGTAAAAAGAAAGTGTAGTGTGTGAGTGGATATGCAGAGTGATTAGTGAGTAGATATGCAGAGTGATTAAAGGAATAAAAAAAAAAGAAAGAGTGTTGCGTTTGTGCGGTGAGTGGAAGTGAGTGCTTGTGTGTGAACGTGGGAGAAAAAAAAAACGTGAAAGTGAGTGAAAAAAAATGAGTGGAATCTGCCAAGAGATTGTGTGCAGCCTGCAGAGTAGTGATAGTGGGTGGGTTTGAATAGTGAACGTGAGTGAGGGATAAGTGTGTCAAAGTGTGATTGCCTTCTTTTTTTTTTTATTTATACTTTTTTGTTATTTTTTTTATTTTTGTTTATTTTTGTTTTTTTATTTTCTTGTTATTATTATTATTATTATTATTATTTTTAAGACTAAGATGGGCTTAATCTACTTAGGCTAAAAAATGGCTAAGTAAGATGGGCTAAAAGGTGGGCCATAATTTTTGATTTTTTTTTTCTTCTTTTTTAATTTTCCTCTCTTTCTTATATTTTATTTTTTAGTCCGGTCAAAATTGAGTGTTCACACTCCCCAAGTTGGCCAACAGGGACGAGATGAGTGTTGGTTTCTGGAAGAACCTTAGAGGTGGTCGTCGTCATCATCATCACTGTCTTTGGTTGGCTTCCTTCTTGACTTTCTCTAGTAGGCATTCTTGACTTAGAGTAGTTTATGTACTTTTTTTTGTAAAGTTGACGATGTATGTAATGTGAATAAAAAGTTTTCTTTTTGCCTCATTTTGCTTATTTGAATGTTCTATTTTTCCATTTTCGTTGTCTGCTTCTTTCGCTAGGATGAGTCCAACACTCATCAATGTTAATAATATGCTTATCTTGGTCATATTGTCCCCAACTTGATGCTTGGCTAAAATAGTGAAACATCAAGGTAAGTCTTAATGCCCCTAGGAAAAAGAATTTGTGCTTTACATGAAGCTGTAGTCCGTGCTGCCCCCAAAGGGTTAAGAGCTTTAATTTGGAGGCATTAACGACCAAATCATTTGACATTCGTGAACACGCATCAGGAAACTATGGGTGGACATTCCAGGGTATAACCGAGGTTAGTAGAAAAAATTCGGACTCCACTACAAGGCTTGCGTGACGTTTGGTTTTATGTGCAACTATCACATCAACTGTTGTGACAACTGTGAAGTCCACGTGGTACACTCTGACTGGATAGACGTGGTTAGGGTTTTGCGCGCCATGATGAGGGACTTTTGAAATCCAAAGTGTTGGGACGAAATTACCCTCCAACCGGCTTGCCTATATAAATAAGGCCTAAGCATTCAGTTGTGTTACATATTGTTCCTCTGCTTATATGTTAATATGGGGGTTTAATTGTGTAGCAGGTTATGGATTTGGTTCAGCAACAGGTTCTAGGTTTGGTTCTCCAACAAGTTGTGGATTTGGTTCAATAACAGGTTCTAGGTTTGGTTCTCCAACAAGTTGTAGATCAGAGACCTCCACGCATGTCTGTGGAATTTCTACATCTATGCGTGGATGGACTTCAACTAATGATTGCATGGAAACAGAGAATTCCATGCTTTGTGCATAGAATTTCTACATAGGTGCATGGCTTGGAGTGTGAATCTCATGCGATCACACTATAAAAAGCTCTCAACAGTAGTTTTCTGTACTTTTCACTTTTCAGATCCAATTTCTTTTATTTTTTGTTTTCTCTCATTTCTCACCATTTTTAGAGAGTTTGGAGCTTCAGCTTAAGGATTTAAGTGAGGATTATCATCATCATCATGGATCTATGTGTTTTCTCTTTCACATTTTTCTTGTTCTCTTTATTTTCTTCCATGGGTAGCTAAATCTCCCACAACTAGGGGGAGATCTAGTTTGATCCATAGCTTGATGTAAATGAAATCTTGAATTAATCTATCTTTATTTCTCTTAATTGAGTGTTAGTTTATGTTCTTAATGCTTTTATCACTTGATCAACCACATATTGTTGTGTTAGGTATTATGTGAATTGGGAAATTCTTTAATATTGTATGCTTCTTGAGATTAATACCATGATCTATCAATGTATAGGGATGGGTATTAGTGATTATATGGTGATTATGATAATTTTGTGTTTGAACCTTTCAAATGCATGAAATTGACCAAGGAATTAGTAATTTTTAGGGCAATTGGAAGATAGCTAATGATGGGATATTTAAAAGTTTCAAAACCAAGTGCAGGTTGTTTCAAGTAGTAAATTCTCGGGAGTTCGAGGTCGATCCAAAGGGAATTGATGAAGATAAATTAGTTGAGGTAAGGAGCAAATTTGTTACAATAATAAAGGTGATAAAAGTTGTTCACAGATGAAAAGAATTTACTTGGGTTAGGAGATCCATTCTTGGTAATAAATTAAAGACAATATTATTTCTTTTTATAACGCAATTGAAATCATACATAATGAAGGTTCCAATCGGAAGATTTAACATTCAAAGTTCAATTAAGATTATACATGCAATCATATTATGGTTCCAATAATTATCTACCAATACTTGTAAATGGTCTCAAGCATCCATTGTGGCAACGTCTTGTCTACAATGAATCAAGATATTCATTATACAAAAAGAGTTTCTAAATTAATCAGAAACAACATACAACACATATAAATATTACATAAAAATATATCATTCAAACACAAGAAGTAGAATAATCTAACCTTATTTCCTTACCAAGAGCTTCACTCTTTCACCCAAACAAGATGAAGATTTAGTTACTCATAGACAAGAAGAAAGAAAGAGAGAAGAAGAAGAAGATGAACATAACTTCAATTAAGAACAATAGAAAACTACACAAAAGAAGCAATTAACATATAAACATGAAAGTAAACTCTAAGCTAACACCCTTAAATGATCAGCCCTTGCCTCTTTTTATAGAGTTAGAAGAGTTCAAAATGCCAAAAGAGATGATGGATGATGAGAACAAAATGCCAAAATAGTTGTTTGATGAGTGGATTCTTGTCCCCCAAATGTTTCCCTTCTGAACTCATGGAATGCGTCATTTTTGAGCCAAGTGGTCTTCATAAAAGTTCTAGGAAATTGTCTCAGCTTTCCATAGACACCAAGTTTAGCCAAATCCACTAACAACAGCCCAAGATATGACCCAATTACTGCTCATGGGTCAGGCCCAACTTTAGCTCATCTGTTCTGACTTCCAAGCCCAATATCACCTTCAAGAAATCCGAATTGAATTTTGTATTCCTCATTAAAGTTGTAGATATAGGTCTTAACCTTCCACTGTCAAAATTTTAGAATTGTTGAACTCTTATAGCCCGAGATATAGCC
Organism: Ormosia emarginata; assembly: GCA_029884605.1. NCBI lineage: Eukaryota > Viridiplantae > Streptophyta > Magnoliopsida > Fabales > Fabaceae > Ormosia > Ormosia emarginata. The sequence goes on along the minus strand of JAQQTP010000076.1, from coordinate 33,503,634 downwards.
TAATGAGTGCATAGAGGTCAAGCTGTCAGGTTCAAAACTCTAGATTTTGCTTCAACTCCAATTTGAGTTATCCAAACATGTGTATCCAGTCTTAAGGCCTTCATGAAAGTTGTAGAAATTTGTCTTAGCTTTAAAACAGGACCAAAATCACATCCATTGGATATTTGAAACTCAAATTATAGTCAGTTTACTGAAAAAGTCAAGTGAGAAAATTATATAATGAATGAAATATATTGCTATCAATGTGACTCTTGCTATCAAGTGAATAGTTATTAGAGATTTATCTAAACTTTCCAATAAGACCATAATCACATTAATCAGATAATTACAACTCAAATTGTGGCCACTTTACTTAAGAATGCAATCACCTAAATTAATGATAATTTAAGCAATAATTTCTTCAATGATCCAATTAAGCTTAATTTCATAAAATATGACAAAATTAACTTAATTAAACTAAATTAAACCTTAAAAAGCCTAGTGAGAGGATTATAAAATGAATAAAATATATTGTTATCAAATTCCCTCACACTAAACTTTTGCATTCCTGAGCCAAACATATAAGGAAAAAAACTAAGAAACAAAGAAGAACGACACAAACTCAAAAGCTAAAAACTCTAAAAGATTTAATGAAACAAGAAGAGCAATCAGTTATTCAAAGGATCAAAGCATTTTTGAGGTAATATTTCTTCACATCTCAAACCATCAAGCAAGGAAACTTTAGTTAAAAAGAACGAATCAAGAATGAAAGATCCTCATAGGATTCACTCTTAATCTTTCAAGCATTAAAAAGGTAAGTATCTCACTCAATTCAACCCATGAAAAATTGCACTACCATAAGCTTGCTTATCTTCTACTTCTCCACTACTCAGAACACATGCACACACAAATCATGAAGACTTTATTCAAGGTTGTAATGAGGTCATGGTAAAGAAGGAGGGATAATATGGATATAAAAAGATAAATACCAAAGAGAATAAAATAACATTATGGTACAGTTAGAGTGGAGAAGATATTTGAGAACATTCATCATAAAGGATAATGACCAATATTTAACTAATGTTTTGTTGAAGATCAATCCCAAATTGGTGAGTTGAATTCATTGTTAGGCATAAACCTTCTCCTTCTCTTCCTATTATTTCCAAGCATCCATTTTTATTATAGGTATGAATATGTCACATGGTGTATCAGGAAACTCTGATAATCCTTTGATTGCAGCATTGATCAGCTCTTTCTTTTTTTTCTTTTTTTTTTCATCATTTTGCACACACACCCCCACACTTGTTTAAGAACAAGGCCAATGCTCTCTTATTCCCTAAGGTTGGGTAAAAACATATTCTCTCTTTTTTTAAAAGGCACGTATTGAGCTAAAAATAAGAAATGATCAAATAAGCTCAAAGGGGTTACACAAGAAAAAATATACAAGGATGACTATTTGGTCAAAGTAGCTATTTCAAAATGCCTCAATCATATATATGTATGCATGTAAAAATATAGCCTAAAAAAGAATCAAAGCAAGTTCTAGAGTAACAATTTCATGAGTGATAATCACATAAGAAAGAAGAGAATGGTACAAATGTTCAATCTATTCATCAATAGGCTCAAAATCTTATAAGGAATATTTTTATCATTCTCAATCCATCAATTCAACATTCATATCCAAGCATGTGATTTATAAGAAAGAAGAAAATTTATGCTATAACCCAAGATATGCTTTTTGCTACTTATAAAACAATTATTTCCTCAACTAAGATGCGTCTCAAGAGTAAAATTACCTCCAGGGCAAAATTTACTCCTTACTCTGCCATCCTTAATTGGTTTTATTATAGGTTTCTGATAGTCATCTCACTAAACATACTTCCCAAGTTAAATGCGTCTCAAGAATAAAATTACTCCTTACTCTGCCATTATTCATTGGATTAGTAAGTTCATGACAATCATATTATACTTCTTTACTTTTTTTTTAAATTATCCTTCCCCCCAACCAGATCACAACATTATCTGCAATGTTAAAATATAGATGAGTCAATGATAGAAGATAGTACCTGTTTGGAGAAATCTAACACAAATTTAAACAGAAACAAAGAACGATAAATAAAATCAAAAGTAAAGGAAAATTAAAGATGAAGTGTCAGATTTGGCTTTCTTTCATGTTGCTTCCCTCACTACTTCATGCTGACCAATCTATCTGAGCTATTACTTTATCATGGTCATAAACAAAAGCTTTTAATTTATCAATCAACTCATTAATAGTGGAGGCAAAGATAAAAAGTTTTCTTGCCTAAGATGTGATAAATTTCTGTTCCACAGCTTTGTCAAGAAAAATAAACAAAAGATCAAAGAAATGATTAACATTCAACAAACCAATGGATTTATGGTGAATGTTCAGTAGGGCCCAAGAAACAATTTGAATTTTTTTTTCCAAAGTACCAAAATCACCTGGTAAGGCAATGAATGCATCAGAGTTGTCAAGCATTATTTTTATTCGTCCATGCATAGATGATACCTAAATTTCTTCACCAACTGTCTTTCCAGTAATGTTCTTTTGAGTTAAAGGTCCAAGAATGACACCTAAAACCTGACTGTCTCCTATAAAAGCAGCAAGTGATACAGCCCTCATTAACCCACGACAACCTCCCCTATATACAACATGAATATTTCTCGTAGTAAGTGTTCGACCATGTTGCACTTACAAACTCTAAACTCTTCCCATAATTTGACACATAAAAAACACAAACATTTTTAAGGTTACGAACATAAGGTCTCATTTCTATACTCTTTCTCCTTTTGAATGGCTATGAGTTGGAGGAAAATAGAGAAAATGAAGTGTTTAAATAAGTAAAAGAATAGAAAAAATAATGATAACACCTATAAGGATAGGTTGGTTGTTGTCAGAAAAGTTTGAAATTAAGAAACACATAATCTTTTTTTTGTGTTTTTTTTGTTTTTCACTATTTTTGTTTTTGTTTTTTGTTTTAACTTCAAGAAACCATCAGGGTAAAGAAGTCTAGAAATCCCTGAAGGACCCTGCTCAAAGGATCGTCTGTCCAAAAATTAAAATACAACAAAATCATATAAAGATAAAAGACATACAATAACAAATGAGAATATACCTATATGTATAATTTTCATGGCATATCTTTATACTGCGCGTCATGAGTGCAGTAGTGGCATATCTTTGAGTTGCGTGTCATCAGTGCAATATAAGAATTCCACAAGGATTGCTGAACTGACAACAAGAACCTTTGAATCCTTTCCGTCATGTTTATGGAATAACAACCCTCTATCTTCCTACAAACCTAATTAAATGCTTGTATTCTAAGAAGATGGTACCTGACCGCAACCAGTCAGAACTCGCCATAGAGGCTTACTAATTAAAGTAAGTATACAACTCAGTTAACAGTTTTCGTTCACTGTAAAGACGAGACGCTTTTTTCTGTCCATCAGCGCTACAGAGCCTTGGTTCTAAGAACTGGGAATGTAGCACGCGACTCTCTACAAAGCATGGCACACGAACCTTATTTGCATACTGGCGTGTGAAGGTCTCCTCCTGAGTCTATGACAGGACGGGCATCCGCCCAGGGCTCCTAATCTAATTAAAGACCAAGTACAACCGTAGTTTCGCCCTCTTCTTTTTTTTTCAAGTTGTTAGAAACCTAATGAAAGGTGAATGTATACTCACTTGAGATTGGGATGGAGGTAGTCTGCTCTTTTGACTTTGTGTCAAAGCATTGTTAACCAGTATTAGACCTATTCAAGACCAGTGCAAAATAGAGCTCCCGAGAGGGACAAGTGGCCATAATGCAACTGACTGCCTCACATATGAGATACAATCTACCTACTTTGTTTTTCAATTAAGAAAACTAGATCAAGATGCGTGCATTTTCCTATTCATGTTTTGTGTTACCAAAGCCAAACCCAAGACGTATATATATTTTTTTTCATTTTTTTTCATTTTTTTATGAACATGAAGAAGAAGAAGAAGAAGAAAATATGTACATGTTATGGATGTGGCTCGCATCTGTCTCTAGTTTCACGTCCAGAAACGGCTTAAACGCCTTCTATGAGTCGAGGATAAGCTTCCCATCTAATTTTCTTATAAATTGGCAAACAAGGTCTTTTAGAGTCAGATTCCCAAGATTGTATTGCTTTTGTTCCTCCTTGAAGAGATTCCATAAGTTAAGAAGTTCACGATGCACAAAACCACAAGAATGCATATCAAGAGTCAATAAGATATCATTTAATGACTCCTTACTTAGTCTATTCTTAATGAAGAAATTTTTTTTCTTCTCTGTTTGTGGAAACCATCCCTAAAGAACGACATCGCTTGTTACAATTCTATTGTGCACATTTGTGATAGACTTGTAATGTTTTTGCTATTCTCCTTTTAGAATATGAACTTCTGCCAAGACTTGACATGTATGAGTAAAATGAAATTAAAGACTCACCTGCTAGTCGGACCTTTGCTTCGATTATTCAATGTACATCTTTCGGTATACCCTTGTGCATTAACAATCTCAATCTTTCACATCTAGCTTTGTAAATTTTTGTTAGAGTATTTTGAGGAAGAGAAGGAAAATGTTTTCTCAAGTTTGAGAGAATGATATCCATTTTGAAGGAGAAAGAATCAGTTATTTTGGGAAACTGAAAAAAACAAACTGACTTGAGAGTCACGGAGTACCGTCATCTGTCATTTAACCGGGGAGCTAAAGAAGTACAAAACAAAATAAAGCCACAAAATTAGAGTAAATTTTTCTTATAACAAAGATCAGAAAGAGAAATGAATTCTACCTCAGCAGCTTGATTTTCCAGAAATGGTTTAAGTCTTTGTTCATTGACCTTAAACACATTACCATTCCTAGGATTTTCAATGTCTATGGCCCCATAAGGATATACATATTTGATAATAAAAATGCTACTCCACCTAGATCTCAATTTTCCAGGGAATAAGTGAAGACGAAAATTATAAAGCAGAATTTTTTGACCAATTTCAAAATATTTTCTCAAAATAGATTTGTCATGAAAAGGTTTTGTTCTTTCTTTATAAATTTTTTAGTTTTCATATGCATCATTTCTTAATTCCTTAAGTTCATTTATTTACAATTTGCGTAACCTGCAAGCATCATCTATATTTAAATTGAAAGCTTTAATGGCCCAAAATGTTTTATGCTTCAGTTCTACAGGCAAGTGACAAAGTTTTTCATAGACTAACCGATAGGATGACATGCTTAAATATGTTTTAAAAGTAATACGGTAAGTCCAAAGTGCATCGTTTAGTCTTAAAGACCAATCTTTACAATTTGGGTTAACCGTTTTTTTAAAATTTGTTTAATTTTCCTATTTGCTAATTCTACTTATCCATTTGTCTAAGGGTGATAAGGGGTAGTAACTTTATGGGTAATATCATATTTCTTTATTAAAGGTTCAAATAGTTTATTACAAAAATATGTTCCCCCATCACTGATGATAGCTCGAAGGATTCCAAATCGACTTAAGACATTTTCTTTTAAAATTTGAGAACAATTTTATGATCATTTTGTCGACATGGAATCGTCTCAATCTATTTTTAGACATAATCAACTGCAACCAAAATATACACAAATTCAAATGAGGATGGAAATGGACCCATGAAATCAATTCTCCAACAATAAAAAATTTTAATAACAAGGATAGGGTTCAGAGGCATCATATTTCTTTTAGAAATGGAACATAATTTATGACAGTTTTCACAACTGTTGCAAAAGGTATAACTATCCTTAAATAAAGTGGGCCAATAAAATTCATACTGTAAGATTTTCGCAGTTGTTTTCTTTGAAGAAAAATGACCTCCATATGCTTCTGAATGACTAAATTTAATGACACTACCTACCTCATTGTCAGGTACACATCTCCAAAAGATTTGATTAGGGCAATATTTGAACAAAGATGGGTCATCCCAATAAAAAATTTTCACCTTAGTCAAAAAAATTTTTCTGTCTTGATGTGACCATTGAGGCAACATCTTTTTTGTCACAAGAAAATTGACTATATTAGCAAACCAAGGCATAGAATTGACAGAAAATAAAAACTCATCAAGAAAAGAATCATTGATAGGTGTGCTATCAAAAGGTGAGCCTATTGTAAGTCTAGACAAATGATCTACGATAACATTTTTGGCTCTTTTCTTATCTTTTATTGTGATGTTGAATTCTTGAAGCAATAAGATCTACCGTATCAAGCTAGGTTTGACATCCTGCTTAAACATTAAATATCTAACAGTAGCATGATCAGTGAAAACAACAATAGAAGAACCAATTAAATGAGCTCAAAATTTGTTCAATGTAAAAATTACAACAAGTAGTTCTTTTTCAATAGTGGTATAATTTATTTGTGCACTATTTAAAGCTCTACTTGCGTAACAAATCACGTGAGCCTTACCTTCTTTTGTTTGGCCTAAAATAGCGCTAACAACAAAATCACTTACATCACACATTAATTCAAAAGGCAAAGACCAGTCAGGGGATTGCATGATAGGAGTCGATGTCAGAAGACCAATTAATTTTTTAAAATATTTTTGGCATTCTTGAGTCCAATAAAATGGTGCATCTTTTATCAGAAGATTGCATATTGGTCTAGATATGACACTAAAGTCCTTAATGAATCTTCGATAGAATCTTGCATGTCCTAAAAAGGATCGAACTTCTGTGACTGTTTTTGGGGAAGGCAAATGAACAATTAATTCAACTTTGACCTTTTCAACTTCAATTCCTTCAGAAGATATCACATGACCTAAAACGATTCATGAAGTAACCATGTAATGACATTTTTTCTAATTTAAAATAAATAATTTTTCTTCACATCTTTTAAGAGCTTTATCTAAATTATCAAGATAATTTTCAAAAGAATTTTTAAAAACTATCAGATCATCTATGAAAACCTCTAAATAATGCTTAATCAAGTCACTAAAAATACTTAGCATACATCTTTGAAAAGTTGCCGGAGCATTACAAAGACCAAAAGACATTCTTCTATATGCAAAAGTGCCAAAGGAGCACGTAAAAATAGTCTTTTCTTGATCCTCTAATGCAATTGATTTTTTATTATACACCGAATAACCATTAAGAAAACAATAGTAGGGATGTCTTGCTACTCTTTCTAGAATTTGATCAAGAAATGGAAAGGAAAAATGATCTTTCTTAGTGGCTGCATTCAATTTTCGAAAATCAATATACATACGCCAACTAGATGAAACTCACGTAGGTATTAACTCACCTTTTTCATTTTCAACCACTGTTATTCCAGATTTCTTAGGCACAACTTGTGTAGGGCTTACCCACTGACTATCGAAAATAGGGTAAATAATTACAACATCAAGTAATTTAAGAACTTCAGCCCTAACTACCTCTTTCATTTGTGGATTTAATCTTCTTTGAGGTTATTGTGATGTTTTAGCATTATCCTCTAAATGTATTCTATGTGTACAAATTAATAGATTAATGCCTTTTATATCTGTTAATGTCCATCCAATTACACTTTTATGCCTTTTAAGTACTTCTATCAGCATACCTTCTTGTTCTTCAGTAAGGATTGATGAAATTACTACTTGAAAGCTTTGGTCTTCTCCCAAAAATGTGTACTTCAACCTAACAGGTAATGACTTTAGTTTCAGTGTGGGTACTTCTTCATGAATATTATCATTCATAGGTTGTAGCACTTCGAATCTTGGCTTCCATCTATTGTATTCTATTGCCTGTGTACAATAAAGGAAAGAACATATTTCAGAAATATCATCATCTACTTTTGCACTTGAATCAAATGAATTAATTAAACAAACTTCTAATGGGTCAGAAGAACTCCCTTTTAGAAGATGATCATCTACAATGACCTCAATCTCGTCAGCTTCCTCATTTTCATCATTGACTTCATGTGATTGCTTGCATATGTTGAAAACATTAAGCTCAAGTGTCATGTTTCTAAATGTTAGCTTGATTACTCTATTTCTACAATTTATCAAAGCATTAGATGTTGCTAAAAATAGACGACCTAAAATAACAGGAATTGCCTTGGAACTATTAACCATAGGTTCAGTTTCAAAGACAATAAAATTCACAGGATAAATAAATTTATTAACTTGTACCAACACATCTTCCAGTATTCCTTTTGGGATTTTAATTGATCTATCAGCAAGTAGAAGAGTTACAAAAATTAGTTTTAACTCACCAAGGTTGAGTTGTTGATAAACTGAATATGAAAGCAAATAACACTAGCACCAAGATCAAGTAAAGCTTGTTCAATTTTATGTTCTCCAATAATGCATGAAATCGTAGGACAACCAGGGTCTTTATGTTTCAAAACATTATTGCTTTGAATAATGAAACTTACCTGTTTGGTAAAAAAGGCATTCTTTTTCACATTTAATTTTCTTTTAATAGTGCATAAGTCCTTTAGAAATTTGGCATAAGAAAGAAACTATTTGATAGCATCTAACAACAGAATATTGATCTTCACTTGTTTAAAAATTTTAAAAATTTTAGTTTAGTAGTCTAATTTCTTTGGTTTGCTTAATGCTTGAGGAAATGAGGGTGGATGAGACGAGATTTTGGTCTTATTTTGGCCAGATGACTTATCAACCTCTTCCTTATCTTGGGGAATTGATTCATTTGTTTGTTTTCTGAACTATCCTTATTTAGACTATATTGACCTTTGGGATTCAGTTGAGGTTGCGAAGGAAATTTTCTTTTCTCAAGAATGATAAGTGCAGAAGTAAGTTTCGAAAGAGTGTCTTTTATGTCAATCATGGTTTTATTGTTTTGTTTATTGATGACTTCTTGTTTTTCTATGAATGCATTCAATGTTCCTTCAAGGTTTTCCCTATATGGTGGGACATAAGGTGCATATCCTTGAGAATTTTGATAATCATGTTGCTCCTGAGGAGGCAGTGGTTGCATAAATTGTGCTTGATTATTATTCCTCCAATTGAAGTTCGGGTGATTTCTCCATCCCGGATTATAAGAATTTGAAAAAGAAGAGGTGAATTACTTTTTAAAATTATTTATTGCATTTACTTGCTCATGCACAATTTCTTTAAAAATAGAAATATTAGGACATTCATTTGTCGAGTGTCATAATTCATCACAAATGCCACAAATTTCTTTATTTTGCATAGATTTGACTTCTTTTACTTTCCCTAATTCTATGGATTCAACCTTTCTAGCCAAACTAGCGTACCTTACATTTAGATCTTCTTCTTGACTAAGATGATATTTTCCTTTACCAGCATTTGTAAGGTTATATCTAATTGAATTTTTAGAAGGATTAGTATCATATCAAGATTGAGAATTTTCAGTGATTGTGGGATTTAAGGATGCAAACTCAAGTGCAGGTTGTCTCAAGTAATAAATTTCTCGGGAGTCCAAGGTCGATTCACAAGGAATTGATGAAGAAAAATTAACTAAGGTAAGAAAATGATTTGTCACTACACCAAAAGTAATAAAAGATGTTCACAAATGAATTTAAGAACTTGCTTGGGTTAGGAAATCCACTCTTGGTAATAAATTAAAGGCAAAATTATTTCTCTTTATAACTCAATTGAAATCCACACACAATGGAGGTTCTAATCGGAAAATATAACATTCAAAGTTTAATTATATATGCAATCATATTATGATTCCTTTAATTATCTACCAACATTTGTAAATGAGTTCAAGCATTCACTGTGCCAATCCTATTGTCTACAATAAATCAAGATCTCCATTATACAAAGAAGGTTTCTAAATTGATTGGAAACAAAATACAACACATATAATGTCTATTTGATAATATATCATTTAAGCACAAGAAATAGAATAATCTAACTTTATTTCATTGCCAAGAGCTTCACCCTTTCACCTAAGCAAGATAAAGATTTAGTTACTCATATATAAGAAGAAAGAAAGAGAGAAGAAGAGAAAGATGAATATAACTTTAATTTAGAGCAAGAGAAAATTACAACAAAGAAAAACAATAAACAACCATAACCATAACTTCTAAAAACTAAGCCTAACACCAAGAGCACCAAATGATCAGCCAATGATGCCTTTTATAGAGGATTAAGGATACAAAATAACAAGGGGGCTGATTAAGAGTAGGTGGATGAGCGGGTGGAGTGGTTTGATAAGTGGTTGGATTATTGAGATTCTTTATTTCTGAAATCATTCATTACTTAACTCATGGATTCCGGCATCAAATGGAAAAGTCATCTTCATGAAAGTTGTAGATCTGGGTCTTAACTTTCAGATGTCTAAATTTCAGCTCATTTCACCACCTACAGCCTGAGATATGGCCCAATTACTGTAGACTATTCAGGCCCAATTTTAACACCTCTGTTTTGATTACAGACCCAATATCACCTCCAAGATGTCCGATCTGAGTTTTGTGTTCTTCATGAAAGTTGTAGATATGGGTCTTAACTTTCAAGTATCCAAATTTCAGCCCAAATAAATTCTTACAGCCCAAGTTATATTCTGATTACTGTACACTGTTCAGGTTCTAGTCACAAAACTTGTGTTCTAACTTCCAAGCCCAATTAGCTCCACTAGATGTCTGAATGAGACTTTGAGTTCTTCATCAAAGTTGTAGAGCTTTCTCTCAGCTTTCTTACAAGGTAAAATTTATAATTTCTAGACATCTAGAACTCAAGATATAGCCAAAATACAGAAATAGTGTAAGACTCAAATAATGCTGAAAAAATCAATTAAGTCCAATTTGAGTCCAAACTTACAAAACATAACCAGGCTTAATCAATTAAGTACATGGAGAGTGTAAATGACTAAAAATAAGGGTTCATTAATGTATTAAATATGTGATTATTAAATTTTTCCACACTTAGCTTTTTCCACTCCTGGACAAAACACATAAGACCAAAGTTAGGAAACAAAGAAAAACGATATAGACTCAAAAGCTAAAAACTCTAAAAGACTCGATGAAGCAAGAAGAGCAACCAGAAATTCAAGGGATCAAAGCATTAATGAGGTAACATTTCTTCACATCTCAAACCAACAAGCAAGGAAACTTCAGTCGAAAAGAATGAATCAAGAATGATAGATCCTTATAGAATTCACTCTCAATCTCTCAAGTATTTAAAAGGTAAGTATTTCACTCTATTCAACCTATGAACAATTGCACTATCATAAGCTTGCTTATCTTCTACTTCTCTGCTACTCAAACCACATGCATACAAAAATCAAGAGGACTTTATTCAAGATTGTAATGGGGTCATGGTAAAGGAGAGAGGATAATATAGATATGAGAAGATAAATATCAAAGAGAATAAAAGAGCATTATGGTACAGTTAGAGTGGAGAAAATGTTTGAGAACATTCATTATAAAGGACAATCACCAATATTTGACTAATGTTTTGTTGAAGATCAATCCCAAATTGGTGAATTGAATTCATTGTTAGACTTGAACCTTCTCATTTTCTTCCTGTTGTTTCCAAGCATCCACCTTTATTCTAGACTCTGATAATCTTTTGATTGCAACAGTGGTCAGTTATTTTTTTGTTATCATTTTGTGTATACACCCCTACACATATTCAAGAACAAAGTCAATTCTCTCTTATTCCCTAAGGTTAGGTAAAATATTTTTTTTTTTTATTTTTCTCTTTTTTTTCGAAGGCATGTAATGAGTTAAAAATAAGAAATAATCAAATAAGCTCAAAGGGGTTACACAAGACAAAATATACAAGGATGGCTATTTGGTCAAAGTAGCTATTTCAAAATGTCTCAATCATATTTATGTATGCATGTGAAAATGTAGCTTAAAAAAGAATCAAAGCAAGTTCTAGAGTATCATATTTATGTATGCATGTGAAAATGTAGCTTAAAAAAGAATTAAAGCAAGTTCTAGAGTAACAATTCCATGAGTAAAAATCACACAAGAAAGAAGAGAATGGTACAGATATTCAATCCATCCATCAATAGGCTCAAAATCTCACAAGACATATTTCTATCATTCTTAATCCACCATATCAACATTCATGTCCAAGCTTGTGATTTTTAAGAAAGAAGACAATTTATGTTAAGATCCAAGAATCCATTTGCTACTTTTGTACAAAATAATTATCTTCTCAACTAAGATGTGTCTCAAGAGTAAAATTACCTCCAAGGCAAAATTTACTCCTTACTCTGCCATCCTTAATTAGTTTTACTACGAATAGGTTTCTGACAGTCATATCACTAAACATACTTCCTAATTTAGATGCGTCTCAGGAGTAAAATTACTCCTTACTCTGTCATCATTTATTAGTTTAGTAAGTCCATGACAATCATATCATATTTCTCAAAAAAAAAATTTTTTTTGGTCAACTATCCTTTCCCCCCAACCAGATCACAACATTGTCCTCAATGTTAAAATATAGATGAGTAAAGGATAGAAGATATTACCTATTGTAGAAATCACTGAAAAGGAAAACCTGACACAAATTTAAATAGAAACAAAATACAATAAATAAAACTAAAGCTTAATATTATTTAAATAACTGGAGTGTCTGATCGGGCTTGCGATGCATACTGCTTCCCTCACCGCTTCTTTTTGAACAATCTATCTGAGTTAATACTAGATCAGGTTCATAAACACAAGCTTCTAATTTATCAATCAACTCATCAATAGTGGAAGTAGAGATAAGAAGTTGTCTTACCGAAGATGTGATAAATTTCTATTCCACAACATGGTCAAGAAAAAGATACAAAATATCAAAGAAATTATTTACATTCAACAAATCTATGGGTTTATGGTGGATGTTTAGTTGGGCCTAAGAGACAATTTGAAAAACTTCTTCCAAGGTACCAAAATCACCTGGTAAGACAATGAATGCATCAGAGTTTTCAAGCATTATTTTTATTCGTTCATGCATTGATGATACCTTAAATTCCTTCCCAATTGTCTTTTCAGTGATGTTCTGTTGAGCTAAAGGTCTAGGAATGACACCTAAAACCTGACTGCCTCCTATATATGTAGCAAGTGATACAACTTCCATTAACCCACGGCTACCTCCCCCATATACAAGATGAATATTTCTCGCAGTAAATGATCGACCAAGAGTGGTAGCTACGTTTACAAACTCTAAACCTTTCCCATACTTAGACCCACAAAATACACATATATTTTTAAGTTGACAAACAGAAATACCTTCAATCTCTATACTCACCTTTCTCTCTGAATGATTCTGAGTTGGAGGAAAGTGAAGAAAATGGAGTGTTTAAATAGGAAAAAAAATAGAAAGGGTAATAATAGCACATATAATGGTAAGTTGCCTGTTGTCAAAAAAGTTTAAAATTAAGAAACACGGAATCTTTTTTTTATTTTTTTTTTTTTTTTTTTTATTTTTTTTTACTTCAAGAAAACCATCAGGGTAAAGAAGTCTATAAACCCCTGAAGGACCCTACTCAAATGATCGTTTGTCCAAAACCAAAATATAACAAAATCATACAAAGATAAAAAAAATACAATAACAAATGATGACATACCTTTATGTACAATTTTCATGGTGTATCTTTATACTGCGCGTCATGAGTGCAGTAGTGGCATATCTTTATACTGCGTGTCACCAGTGCAGTAGATACTCACGTCTGTTTATTCGAAGAAAAGAGAAAGAAGAAACCATTGTGGGTTTCCATCCTGGGTCTGGAACTTGGAGAGCTCACACTTGGGCTCGTAACATCAACAAAGATGCTAAAATCTGAAACCTGTAATGTCCAAGATCCAGAACGTCCCATCCCAGGGTGCTGAGAGCCCCTTCTAATAAAAGAGAGAATCAAGCTCAGATGTCTTATACGATTTGGCAGTCGTGGTTTACTTCTCACTAATAATTAGAGTGGGACGCTTCTGCCTGTCCATCAACTCCACAGTGCCTAGATGGTAAACATTGAGTTATAGAGTGTGGCTCTCTACAGAGCATGGTACACGAACTTTTTTAAGGACCAGCGTGCAAAGGTCCACCCGAGTCAATGACGGGTCAGCCAAAGGCTAGGGTTCCACAACTAATTAAAGTCATGGTACTCCTTCCGGATCACCATTGTTCAAACAATTTTTTTTCATTTTTTTTCTTCTTTTTTTTTTTTTTTTTTTTTTTTTTTTTTTTTTTTTTTTTTTTTTTTTTTTTCATTTTTTTTCTTCTTTTTTTTTAGAAAACATGAAGAAGAAGAAGATAATATGTACAAATTGTTGTGGATATGCCTCACATCTGCCTCTGGTTTCACGTTCAGTAACTACTTAAACGCCTTCTATGAATCGAGGATAAGCTTCCCATCCAATTTTCTTATAAATTGGTAAACAGGGTCTTTTAGAGTCAAATTCTCAAGACTGTAGTGTTTTTCTTCATCCTTGAGAGATTCCACAAATTAAGAAGTTCACGATACACAAATCCACAAGAATGCATCTCAAGAGTCAATAAGATATCATCTAATGACTCCTTACTCAGTCCATTCTTAATGAAGAAAATTTTATCTTCTCTATTTGCGAAAACCATCCCCAAAGAACGACATCGCTTGTTATAATTTCATCGTACACATTTGTGACAGACTTGTAACCTTTTTACTCTTCTCTTTTTAGAATATGAACTTCTTCCAAAACCTAGCATGTATGAGTTAAATGAATTTGAAGACTCACTTGTTAGTCAGACCTTTGCTTCAATTATCCAGCGTACATCTTCTGGTATACCCTTGTGCATTAATAGTCTCAATATTTCACATCTAACTTTGTAGATTTTTGTCAGAGCATTTTGAGGGAGAGAAGGAAAATGTTTTCTCATGTTTGAAAGAATGACATCCATTTTAAAGGAAAAGAAAGATTTAGTTATTTTAAAAAACTGAAAAACAAATCGACTTGAGAGTCACGGAGTACCATTATTCGCCACTTAACCGACAACATAAAGAACTGTAAAAACAAGGCAACAAAATTAGAATAAACTCTATTCATAACAAGGATAAGAAAGAGAGATGAATTCTATCTCATCAACTTGGTTCTCCAGAAATGGTTTGAGCCTTTGTCCATTGACTTTAAACACATTACCCTTCTTAGGATTCTCAATATCTATAGCCCCATGAGGATACACATGTTTGATAACAAAAGGATCAGTCCACCTAGATCTCAATTTTCCAGGGAATAGGTGCAGATGAGAATTATAAAGCAGAACTTTTTGACTAATTTCAAAAGATTTTCTCAAAATTGTCTTGTCATGAAAAGCTTTTGTTCTAACTTTATAAATCTTTGAATTTTCATATGCATCATTTCTCAATTCTTCTAATTCATTTAATTGTAATTTGTGTATCTTGCGAGCATCATCAAGATTTAAATTGAAAGCTTTAATGGCAGAAAATGCTTTATGTTCTAATTCTACAGGCAAGTGACAATGTTTTCCATTACATGCCCAAATATGTTTTGAAAGCAGTACGGTAAGCCCAAAGTTCATCGTTCAGTCTTAAAGACCAATCTTTACCATTTGGGTTAACCATTTTTTTCCAAAATTTGTTTAATCTCCCTATTTGCCAATTCAACTTGTCCACTTGTCTGAGGGTGATAGGGGGTGGTAATTTTATGTGTAATACCATATTTTTTCATTAAAAATTCAAATGATTTATTGCAAAAATGTGTTCCCCCATCACTGATGATAGCCCAAGGGATTCCAAATTAACACAAGATATTTCCTTTTAAAAATTTAAGAATAATTTTATGATCATTGTGTCGGCATTCAATCGCCTCAATCCATTTTGAGACATAATCAACTACAACCAATATATACATAAATCCAAATGAGGATGAAAATGGGCCCATGAGATCAATTCCCAACAATCAAAAATTTCAATGACAAGGATGGGGTTCAAAGGCATTATGTTTCCTTTTGAAATTGAGCCCATTTTTTGACAATTTTCACAACTTTTGCAAAACGTATAGCAGTCCTTAAATAAAGTAGGCCAATAAAATCTACACTGCAAGATTTAGCTATTTTCTTTAAAGAAAAGTGACCGTCGCATGCTTCTGAGTGACAAAATTTAATAACACTATCTACCTCACTGTCGGGCACACATCTCCAAAAGATTTGGTCAAGACAATATTTGAACAAGTATGGGTCATCCTAATAAAAAAATTTCACCTTTATCAAAAATTTTCTTCTATCTTGGGGTGTCCACTGAGGCGGAATCTTTCCTTCTTATTCTCTAGTAAGAGTTAAGGAAATTACTTCTGGAAAGCTTTGTTCTTCTCCAAAAAATATGTACTTCAACCCAGCAGGTAATGACTTTAATTCTAGTATGGGTACTTCTTCATAGGTATTATCATTCATGGGTTTTAGCTCTTTGAATCTCGACTTCCGTCCTTTGTATTCTATTTCCTCAGTACAATCAAGCAAATCAAATGAATTAATTAAACAAACTTCTAATGGGTCAGAAGAACTCCCTTTTTGAAGATGATCATCTACAATGGCTTCAATCCCTTCAACTTCATCATTTTCATCAAATACTTCCTATGGTTGCTTGCACATATTAAAAACATTAAGCTCCAGTGTCATGTTTTCAAATGTTAGCTTCATCATTTCATTTCTTCAATTTATCAAAGCATTAGATGTTGCTAAAAATAGACGACCTAAAATAACAAGAATAGACTTGCAACTATCAACCATAGGTTCAGTATCCAAGATAATAAAATCCACAGGATATATGAATTTATCAACTTGAACTAACATATCTTCCACTATTCCTCTTGGAATTTTAATTGATCTATCGGCAAGTAGAAGAGTTACAGAAGTTAGTTTTAATTCACCCAAGTTAAGTTGCTGATAAACTGAATATGGAAGCAAATTAACACTAGCACCAAGATCAAGTAAAGCTTTTTCAATTTTATGTTCTCCAATAATGCATGAAACTGTAGGACAACTAGGGTCTTTAAATCTCAACGCATTATTATTTTGAAGAATGGAGCTTACCTGTTCAGCCAAAAATGCTTTCTTTTTCACATTTAGTTTCCTTTTAACAGTGCACAAGTCCTTCAAGTATTTGGCATAAGAAGGAATCTATTTGATAGCATCTAACAGAGGAATATTGATCTTCACTTGTTTCAAAATTTTAAAAATTTCAGTGTTATGGTTCAATTTCCTTGAATTGTTTAATGCTTGAGAAAATGGGGGTGAATGCGAGAGTTTGGTCTCCTTTATTGGTTTATCTTCTTTCTCACAAGGTTCGGGAATTTGTTTTTCAACAACCTTTCCACTCCTAAGAGTTATCACTGACTTGACTTGGTCCATTTGTTAGTTTTCTGAACTCCTCTCATTTAGATTGTACTGACCCTTGGGATTTGGTTGAGGTTGAGAAGGAAATTTTCTTTTCTTGTGAATGGTGAGTGCAGAAGAAAGTTTAGCAAGAGTTTCTTTTATGTCAATCATGGTTTGATTGTTTTATTTATTAATGAATTTTTGCTTTTTTATGAATGCATACAGTGTTTCTTCAAGGTTTTTCCTATATGGTGGGACATAAGGTGCATATCCTAGAGAATTTAGAGAGTCTTATTGTGCTTGAGGAGGTGGCAGTTGCACGAATTGTGATTGATTATTATTCCTCCAGCTGAAATTCAAGTGATTTCTCCATCCCGGATTGTATGTATATGAAAAAGAAGAAGTAAATGACTTTTTAAAATTATTCATTGCATTTACTTGCTCATGTACAACTTCTTTAAAAACTGGAATATTAGGACATTCATGTATTGAGTGTTCTAAGTCATCACAAATGCCACAAATTTCTTCATTTTGCAGAGATTTGATTTCTTTTGATTTTCTTAATTCTATGGCTTCAACCTTTCTAGCCAAACTGGCAATCCTTGCATTTAGATCTTCCTCTTGACTAAGGCAATATTTTCCTTTATTAGTACTTGCAAGGTTAGATCTAATTGAATTTTCAGAAGAGTTAGTACTATGCCAAGATTGAGAATTTTTAGCCAACTAGTTTAAATAGTCTAAAGCTTCATCAGGTTCTTTATCAAGAAACTCTCCATTGCATATTGTTTCTACAAATTGTTTAGTTTTAGGTGTTAAACCTTCATAAAAGAAGCTTATAGTGCGCCATTTTTCAAAACCATGATGTGGGAAAGAATTTAACAAATCTTTAAATCGTTCCCAACATTGAAAATATGTTTCATTTGAATTTTGAAAAAAAAATTGGATTTGTCTTTTCATAGCTTTGGTTTTATGTGTTGGAAAAAATTTCTTTAAGAACTCACCTTGCATTTCTTGCCATGTGCCAATTGATCTTAGTCTCAAAGTGTTAAGCCAAGATTTTGCTTTATCTTTTAAAGAAAAATGAAATAATTTAAGCTTAACAATCTCTTCAGTTTAATTTTGATCATTGAAAGCAATACATACTTCCTCAAATTCTTTCAGATGTAAATATGGGCTTTCAGATTCTAAACCATGAAAATTAGGAAGTGAAGAAATCATATCTGGCTTAAATCTAAAATTGTTGGCATTGAGTGGAAAGATAAAATATGATGAACTAGAATTTCGAGGTGGTTGCAAATATTCACACATGGTTCACAATGGTTGATTTTCATGTTCATCATGTACACTTTCATTTTCAGTCATTGTGTCAATTATGTGTGATTGTGATTCAAACAAATCAATATATAAAGTATCAGGATTAATTTTGACTAAACGACCAAAATTTAAATCACGATACTAATTAAGCATAAATAAATGACTTAAAATAGAAAAAATAATGTTCAAGTCGACAATTTACACTAGCTATTAAATATTAACAAGGATGTGGTATAAACTAACCACCCAATAAATATTAACAAGTAAAAAGTTAGATAACTGATAAAGTAAAAAGTTAGATAGTTAGAGAGTTAATAATTAGTAAGTTAGAAAGTGCAGAAAGTAAAATACAGAAAATAAAATGCAAAAAGTAAAGTGCAGAAAGTAAATTACATAAAATAAATTTAAAATATGAAAATCAGAGAGAGGTAGAGCCCCATCGAGTCCGGCGAAAGAGAAGAGAAGAGAAGAAGAAAGATTATTTCATTACGTTAGAAAGCAATAATA
Source organism: Ormosia emarginata (assembly GCA_029884605.1). NCBI lineage: Eukaryota > Viridiplantae > Streptophyta > Magnoliopsida > Fabales > Fabaceae > Ormosia > Ormosia emarginata. Next base: position 33,484,592 of record JAQQTP010000076.1, on the reverse strand, counting down.
AATAACAGAAATTTAAAAGTTAGAGAGCAAAAATTAAATGACGTAAATTAAAAAGTTAGAGAGTAGAAAATAAATGACATAAATTAAAAGTTAGAGAAGCGAGAAAATAAAAGTTAGTAAACATAAATAAATGACATAAATATAAAAGTTAAAAAGTTAGTATGTTAACAAGTTAGTAGGTTAGCAAGTTAGTAAGTTAGTAAATTAAAAGAGTAAAGATAGAATTTATCAGATGATGAATATACAAGATGATGAAATTTACTTAAAAAAAAAGAACCTCAATAAATTAAAGCTTCAAATCAAGTTCCCGGCAACGGCGCCAAAAACTTGATTGCGAGATTTAAGGATGCAAACCCAAGTGCAGGTTCTCTCAAGTAATAAATTTCTCGGGAGTTCGAGGTCGATCCACAGGAAATTGATGAAGAAAAATTAATTGAGGTAAGAAAAAGATTTGTCACTACACCAAAAGTAATAAAAGATGTTCATAAATGAATTTAAGAACTTGCTTGGGTTAGGAGATCCACTCTTGGTAATAAATTAAAGGCAATATTATTTCTCTTTATAACTCAATTGAAATCCACACACAATGGAGGTTCCAATCGGGAAATATAACATTCAAAGTTCAATTATATATGCAATCATATTATGATTCTTTTAATTATCTACCAACATTTATAAATGAGTTCAAGCATTCACTGTGCCAATCCTATTGTCTACAATAAATCAAGATCTCCATTATACAAAGAAGGTTTCTAAATTGATTAGAAACAAAATACAACACATATAATGTCCATTTGATAATATATCATTTAAGCACAAGAAATAGAATAATCTAACACTATTTCATTACCAAGAGCTTCACTCTTTCACCCAAGCAAGATGAAGATTTAGTTATTCTTAGATAAGAAGAAAGAAAGAGAGAAGAAGAGAAAGATGACCATAGCTTCAATTTAGAGCAAGAGAAAATTACAACAAATGAAAATAATAAACAAGCATAACCATAACTTCTAAAAACTAAGCCTAACACTAAGAGCACCAAATGATTAGCCAATGGTGCCTTTTATAGAAGATTAGGGATACAAAATGATAAGGGGGTTGATTAAAAGTAGGTGGATGAATGGGTGGAGTGGTTGGATGAGTGGTTGAGTAGTTGGATTATTGAGATTTTTTGTCTCTGAAATCATTCATTGCTTAACTCATAGATGCCATCATCAAATGGAAAAGTCATATTCATAAAAGTTGTAGATCTGGGTCTTAACTTTTAGATGTCCAAATTTCAGCTCATTTCATCACCTACAGCCTGAGATATGGCCCAATTACTGCAGACTGTTCAGGTCCAGTTTCAGTACATCTGTTTTAACTTACAGACCCAATAAAAGTTGTAGATATGGGTCTTAACTTTCAAATGTCTAAAATTCAGCCCAAATAAGTTCCTACAGCCTGAGTTATGCTCTGATTACTATACACTGTTCAGGTTACAGTCACAAAACTTGTGTTCTGACTTCCAAGCCCAATTAGCTTCACTAGATGTCTGAATGAGACTTTGAGCTCTTCATAAAAGTTGTAGAGCTTTATCTAAACTTTCCTACAAGGTAAAATTCATAATTTTTAAACATCTAGAACTCAAGATATGACCAAAATACAGAAACAGTGTAAGACCCAATAATACTAAAAAAATCAATTAAGTCCAATTTGAGTCTAAACTTACAAAACATAACCAGGCTTAATCAATTAAGTACATGGAGAGTGTAGATGACTAAAAATGAGGGTTCATTAATGTATAAAATATGTGATTATTGACGAGCGCCGAACTCAATCAAAATTATAACCGAAGTTATTACCTAAACTTGTAGTATAGTGAACAACACCGGATCGTCTCCTCAAGGATCTTAGATGCAATTTGATCAAATCAAGTGAAAGTTAGAAAAAGGGGATTTTGATGGTTCAAAGATCGCAGTGACAAGATTTAAAGAGAAATAACAATTAGAAAAACAGTCAATTCAGAAATCTATCCGAGATTGGGTGGATTCAATCATAGACCTTTCAACAAACATTTGAAGCACATTTGAATGGTTAACTTGGATCTAACCGAGATCTCAAAGATCGATCCGTAATTCATACTAGACAATCGTCCCGTAATTCAATTGACAAGTAATAAACATAAATCTGCAATCGCACCATTCATGTAGATATATATCAATTTAAGCACCGAATTCAATTAACCTAGGTACCAATCAAGAACCTAACCTCTTCAATTACGTGATTAGTTCGGATCAATCGGTTCTAAATTTCATCACGATACTTAATCTTAAACCAAGATCAAATCGATCAAACATAAACAGAATCACCATTCATGCATTCAAGATCAAGAGAACAGAAGAAGAAGAGAAGAGGAATTCAAATATAAATCAAATACATTACATAACCAAGGTCTCAAGAATCCAAGCCACAATCTCTTCAAGAGTCCCGAATTGACTAGAAGTGACTTAGCTCTCCATTACAATGAAGGAAAAATATACAAGAACTATGAAAAGCTATTTCTAACACCAAGTGTATGTTGTGTTTAGAGCTCTCCTCATGCTTCCTTTTATAGAGGATTCAGAGTAGTAGTAGATGGGTAGATGAGATTAGTAGGTGGAATTAGTAGGTGAGCTTGGTAGGTGAGCTTGGTAGGTGAGCTTGGTAGGTGAGCTTCCTTGTCTCCGAAAGTATTCATTGCTGAACTCATTGATTTCGTCATTTTTGAGCCAAGTGGTCTTCATGAAAGTTCTAGGAAATTGTATAAGCTTTCCAATGGCTCTGGAAGCACCCAAAAATTCGTCCTACAGCCCAAGATATGACCCAATTACTACAGACTTCTCAGGACCAGTTTCAGCACCTCTGTTTTGACTTTCAGACCCAATATCTCCATCAAGGAGCCCGAATCAAGTTTTGTGTTTGTCATGAAAGTTGTACATATGGGTCTTAACTTTCAGATCACCAATTTTCAGCCCATTCTATAAACCCAAACTCGAATTATGTTCTGGTTACTACACACTGTTCGGGTTCCAAATACAAATCCCGTATTCTGATTTCCATGCCCAATTAGCTCCACTAGATGTCTGAATTTGACTTTGAGCTCTTCATCAAAGTTGTAGAGCTCTCTTTTATCTTTCCTACAAGGTAAAATTCATAATTATCAGACATTTAGAACTCAAGATATGGCCAAAATACAGAAACAGTGTAAGACTCGAATAATGCTGAAAAATCAATTAAGTCCGATTCGAGTTCAAACTTACAAAACATAATCAAATTCAGTCAATTAAGTACATGAAGAGTGTAAATGACTAATAATGAGGGTTTCTTAATGAATAAAATATGTGATTATCAAATTCCCCACACTTAGCTTTTTGCACTCTCCCGGGCAAAACATATAAAACTAAAGTTAGAAGACAAAGACAAACGACACAAACTTAAAAATTAAAAACTCTAAAGGACTCAATGAAGCAAGAAGAGCAACAAGAAATTCAAGGGATCAAAGCATAAATGAGGTAACATTTCTTCACATCTCAAACCAACAAGCAAGGAAAATTCTGTTGAAAAGAATGAATTAAGAATGATGGATCTTCACAAGATTCCCTCTCAATCTCTCAAGTGTTTAAAAGGTAGGTATTTCACTCAATTCAACCCATGAAAATTGCACTACCATAAGCTTGCTTATCTTCTACTTCTCCACTACTCAAAACACATGCACACACAAATCATGAGGACTTTATTCAAGGTTGTAGTGAGGTCAAGGTAAATGAAGAGAGGATAAAATGGATATGAGAAGATAAATACCAAAGAGAATAAAAGCAAATGAGAGCTGAGTTCAAATAACGAGCATAAAAGTTCATCTCAACTCTAATGTATATCCCTTTACATATTCATTTCCCAATCCTTTTCTCTTTTTTTTTTTTATATATATGAACATAACTATATACATACATTTCTCTTTTTTTTTTTAGGCACTCTTTCTTTTCTTTTTTTTTTTCAACAACCATTTTGTACACACACCCCCACACTTGTTCAAAAACTCATCCATTAACCAGGCTAATGTTCTTTTATTTCCTAAGGTACAGTAAGAACACGATTTTTTATTTAAGGCACATAATGAGCTAGAAACAAGGAATGGTCAAATAGGCTCAAAGGGGTTAAGCAAAGGAAAATATACAAGGTTGGCAGGAATTAGAGAATTTTCGAGAGGTCAAAAGAGTGCTTGATATCATATTGAAAACAAGGTTGGCTATTTGGTTAAACTAGCTAAGAAAGAGGGCCTCAATCATGTTCATGCATGCAAGTGAAATGTAGCCTCAAAAAGAATCAAAGCAAGTTCTAGAGTGGTCATTAACATGAGTGAAAATCACACAAGAAAGAAGAGAATGGCATAAATGTTGAATCCATCCATTAGGCTCAAAATCTCACAAGGTATGCATTCATCAAACTCAATTCATCAATTCAATCATCCATCACCAAGCATATCAGTTCAAGAAGGGAGAAAAATTATTCAATCATGCAATGAACCCCTTTTTTATTATTATTATTTTTTTATTTTTTGAATTTTTTTTTTGAAATTTTTTTTTTTTACAAACGAAAAGAAACAGAAACATGCTAAAATCTCTCCCCCACACTTAATGTAACATTGTCCTCAATGTGAAAGAAAGAGATAGAAAAGAGCAACACAACCTGATAAGAAGTGAATCAACGCTAAGCAGAAAAGAAACACACTGTCAGTGCCGCATCAGACCCCATTAAAGAGAAAGTTTCAGATCGGGCTCTTGTTTCTTGTTACTTCCTTCGCTGCTTCCTGTTGACCAATCTATCTGAGCTAATACCTGATCAGGTACATACTCAAAAGCTTCTAATTTATCAATGAGCTCATCAATAGTGGAGGCGAGAGATAAGAAGTTGTCTTCTTAGAAGGAGTGATAAATTTACGTTCCACGACTTTGTCAAGAAAAATAACGAGAAGATCAAAGAAATTATTAACATTCAACAAACCAATGGGTTTATGGTGGATGTTCGGTTCGCCCAAGAGACAATTTGAAAAATTTCTTCCAAAGTACTAAAACCACCTGGTAAGGCAATGAATGCATCGAGTTTTCAAGCATTATCTTCATGCGTTCATGCATTGATGATACCTTAAGTTCCTCCCCAATTGTCTTTCCAAAGTGATGTTCTTTGAGCTAAAGTTTCAGGAATGATACCTAGAACCTGACTGTCTCTCTTACAAAGGCGAAGCAAGTGATACAGCCCCCATTAACCCACGACAACCTCCCCCATATACAAGATGAATATTTCTCGCAGCAAGTGATCGACCAAGAGTGCTAGCTGCGTTTACAAACTCTAATCCCTTCCCATAACTCGACCCACAAAAAAACACAGACATTTTTGAGGTTACGAATAGAAGGCCCCATTCTATACTCTTCCTCCCTTTGAGTGTTTCTGAATTTGAAGGAAAATGGAGAAAATGGAGTGTTTAAATAGGAAAAAGAATGGAAAGGGGAATAATTGCACCTATGAGGGTAGGTTGGCAGTTGTCAGAAAAGGTTGAAATTAAGAGACACAGAATCTTTTTTTTTATTTATTCATAATGCGGATGGAGAAGGTTCATCACCTCCACTTCTGCATTCTCTGGAAGTTCATGATACTGTTTGAGGCGGTGTCCATTTACGATGAAAGCTTTGGCAGTGACCTCACTTTTAATCTGAACAGCACCAGAAGGAAAAACATTAGTAACAATAAATGGTCTATCCCATCTAGACCTTAATTTGCCAGGCATGAGTCGGAGGCGGGAGTTATAGAGGAGAACTTTTTGACCAATCTCAAATGTTTTCCTCAGAATTAACTTATCATGGAAGGCTTTGGTCTTCTCCTTATAAAGTTTGGAACTTTCATAAGCCTCCAAGCGGATCTCCTCCAATTGTTGCATGTTGCAGCTTCCTCTCCAAACTTGCTTGATCTAGGTCCAAGTTGCACCTTTTCACCGCCCAGAATGCTCGATGCTCAATTTCCACCGGTAGGTGGCAGGCTTTTCCAAAAATAATCCGATACGGAGACATCCCGATTGGTGTCTTATAAGCAGTCCGGTAAGCCCATAAAGCATCCTCAAGCCTCTTGCTCCAGTCCTTTCTGTTAGGTTGAACTGTCTTCTGGAGTATCTGCTTAATTTCTCTGTTGGAGACCTCGGCTTGCCCATTGGTTTGGGGTGGTAGGGTGTAGAAACCTTGTGTTGGACTCCATACTTCTTCATCAAAGCCTCCATGCTTCGATTGCAAAAATGTGAACCTTGATCACTAATGATGGATCTCGGGACTCCAAACCTACGAGAAAATCATGATCTAATAAAATCCACAACAACTTTAGAATCATTAGTCCGAGTGGCCTTAGCCTCCACCCATTTAGATACATAATCCACAAAGCGCGAATGTAAACAAAACCAAATGATACAGAAAAGGACCCATAAAGTCAATACCCCAAACATCAAAAATCTCACGAGAATAATAAGGGTTTCGGGGCATTTCATTCCTACGAGAAGTATTCCCTGTTCTCGGCATTGATCACAAGATTTGCAAAACATATATGCATCATGAAATAGAGTGGGCCAATATAATCCAGAGTCTAAAACTTTCCTAGCAGTCCGTTGAGGACCGAAGTGGCCGTCACATGCAAGTTTATGACAAAAGCTAAGAATGGAATGGAATTCATCATCAGGCACACACCTCCTAATTACTTGGTCACTACAAAATCTCCATAAGTAAGGATCATCCCACACATAATACTTTGACTCACTTTTCAATTTATCAATCTTAGCCTTAGTGAAATGTGCGGTATTGCGTTAGCAACCAAGAAATTAATCAAATCAAGAAACCAAGGGATGTTGCCTTGCGACTTGAAAAGTCGCTCATCGAGAAAACATCATGGATGGGAAAAACATCTGCCTCCCTTTCAATTTGACTCAAGTGATCAGCCACCAAATTCTCCGCTCCCACTCTTGTCACGGATCTCAATATCAAACTCTGGAGGAGCAACATCCACCTAATCAACCGGGGCTTGGCATTGGGCTTTTTCGGGAGAAACTTCAATGCCGCATGATCCGAAAACACAACCACTGGGAACCAAGCAAATATGATCGAAATTTATCTAAAGCAAAAACAATTGCTAAAAGTTCCTTTTCGGTTGTGGTGTAGTTGATTTGTGCAGGATCTAAAGTTCTCGAAGCATAGGAAATGACATGAGATACTTTACCGACCCTTTGTGCAAGAACACTCCCAATGCATAATTAGAGGCATCACACATCAACTCAAATGGAAGTGTCCAATCCGGCGGTTGGATGATAGGTGTATTGGTCAATGTCCTGCTTCAATTGATTGAAGGCATCCCGACACTTCTTATCAAAGTGAAACTCCACATCTTTTTGCGTAAGTTGGATAGCGGAAGTGCAATTTTGCTTTGAAATCCTTTATGAACCGCCGATAGAAACCTGCGCATGACCAAGGAAAGAACGAATCTCCCGCACGCATGTGGGGTAAGATAGGCATGAAATAACATCTATTTTTGCAGGATCTACCTCAATACCCTCACGAGATATCACATGCCCTAAGACTATACCTTGTTCTACCATGAAATGACATTTCTCAAAATTTAGAACGAGGTTAGTCTTAATGCATCTATGCAAGACCTGAGCCGGACTATCTAAACATGCATCAAAGGAAGATCCATAGACAAGAAAATCATCCATGAATACGTCCATGCAATTTTCTAAAAATCGAAAAGATACTTACCATACACCTCGAAAGGTGCCTGGAGCATTGCATAGACCAAAGGGCATCCTCCCGTATGCAAATGTGCCAAATGGACAAGTGAAAGTAGTCTTCTCTTGGTCTTCTCGGGGCTATATGAATCGAAAATAGCCCGAATATCCATCCAGGAAACAATAATGTGACTTGCCGCCTAACCGCTCCAACATCCGATCAATGAAGGGCAGCGGGAAATGATCCTTTCTCGGTAGCCTGGTTGAGCGCCTATAATCAATGCAAACTCGCCAACTGTTTTGAACTCGTGTGGGCACAAGCTCATTGTTCGATTCGCAACCACCGTGACCCCGCATTTCTTGGGAACCACTTGCACGGGCTCACCCATTGACCGTCGGATATGGGATAAATAATGCCACTTGAAGTAGCTTTGTAACTTCCTTCTTCACCACATCTAGAATCGGGGATTTAGTCTCCTTTAGAGGTCTGTCTAACTGGTTTGATCCCTTCTTCCAATAAAATCTTATGCATGCATGTGGAGAGACTAATACCAGGAATATCTGCAAGAGTCCATCCGATGGCTTGCCTATTCTGCCTCAAAATCTGCAGTAATTTTTCTTCTTGATCAGGTTGTAAGTTTTTAGCAATGATCACTGGAAGTGTCTCACCATCTCCCAAATATGCATATTTAAGATGGTCTGGTAAAGTCTTCAACTCCAAGGATGGAGGTTGTACAATGGAAGGTAACAAGTGATCTCGAAACAGACTAACTCAAGAACATTAATTTCAAGCATGGTACCGACTCTCATTCTCAATTGTTGCATCATCGGCGGTTGTATCATTACTCATAACAGAATAAATCTCAAAGACATGCAAAGACATGGTTCAACATCACAAGTGGCACATGTATCACAAGAAACAGAACCAAGATAGTCAACAATATCGGGGAATTCAAATATATAAATCAGTATAGACATCATCAACAAGCATCTCAATCATATCAACATGGAAAACAGAATGCTCCTCTGGGGGTGTCTCATGGCATCAAAAATGTTAAATTGTACCAAATCGTCGCCAAACTCCATAGAAAGGGTGCCAAAGATGCACGTCTATCTTGGTCTTGGCGCCTTGAGGAATGGTCTCGCCTAGAATCAATGGAGCATGATTTGTTGGAGACTCATCTTCCATGTCCAGAGAATGTAGAAATCTGTTGGAAAAATCAACTCATTCACCCGGGACTAACACATCTTCCAAAGACACTGCGGATGAGCGGTGGCTCTATTTGCCAACTGAATCACGATACCAGTGGGTTGCAAAGTACCAATGTTTAAACACTTATACACTGACATGGACATGACATTGATCGAAGCACCCAAATCTAGCATTGCATGCTCAAATCTAGAGTTGCCAATTGTGCAAGAAATTGTGAAAGTTCCAGGATCTTTGCATTTCGTGGCATACTTGGCGAATTTGCGTAAAACATTTCTTCCCATGTTGATCTTCTCATCCCCTTTCAACCTTCTCTTATGAGTGCACAACTCCTTGAGAAATTTAGCATATTTTGGAATTTGCTTGATTGCATCTAGGAGGGGAATATTGATTTCCACTTTCCTGAATGTCTCCATGACTTCTTTTTCCATTTCTCGCTTGCATTGTTCTCTTGGATTGTGTGATCCTATTTGGAAAAGGTAATAGAATGGTAACATCTGAATTCTCTGCAATTTTCTTCAAGGGTACGATTTCTCGGACCGAATTATCCATTTCCTGCCGTTTTTGGTCAATTTCGATTCTTTGTAAGGTTGGAACATCAACTTCTTTGCCACTTCTCAAGGTAATTGCACTTACGTTGCCTCTTGGATTGTTGACTGTGAAGGCAATTGGCTAGAACCTTGACTCTTTAGCTCGCTCACGGTGGTTGCCGGTACCGCCCAATTTGAGTTTGTAAATTGAATGTTGGCACCGACGTTCATTGAACCGAATGTTATTTGTGGCCATTTGTTTCATCGGGTCTTCCAATGATGGCTCACCGTGGAGTGGATCGATGATCTTGAAAGTTCTTTGTCTCGAATGCGGGGGGGTATTTGTTGGTATTTGTTGCTTGGACCTGCACTTGGTATCTAAATTGTTGTTCTTCTTCTTCCGGGTCGTTGTTGTTCTTGGCTAGAATTCCCATATCTCAAATTGGGATGGTCTCGCCAACCAGGATTATAAGTACTAGAAAATGGATCATATCTAGATTGTTGTCTTTGTTGTTCGATATTGGGGTCTACCAGGAAAAACACCAGTACGGCAAACACATTGATCCGGAAAAGCGGGACCATCTTCCCGAAGTGTAGGGCATGAATCGGTAGGGATGAGATGAATTAGAGCAAATTCCACACACCGATGCGGTCATCTGCATGGGTGGTTGTTGACCCACCGCTATCTGTCTTACCAAAGAAGTCAATTCATCTAGTCTCGTGTTCCATTCTTTGTTGGTCCATATGAGATGCTTGAATTTCATTAACTCCTCTGGTTGCGGTGATGATCTGCGAGCCAAACCGGTGGGTATTGGCTGCCATGTTTGCTATCGATCTCTTGCAAATGGTAGGAGTTTTGTCTACTAAGGCTCCTCCAGAGGCAAAGATCGATCATACTTCTATCATTTGGCAAAGAAACCTTCATAAAAGTATTGAATCAAGAGCTGGTCACTAATTTGGTGATGAGGGCGGCTCGAACACAACTTCTTGAATCTCTCCCAAGATATTCATGCAAAGTCTCACCGGACATCCGTCTCGATGCCACATATATCCTTCCTAATTGCAGCAGCTCTCGAGGCGGAAAGAATCTCTCCGGGAACAACCTCTTCATGTCATTCCAACTTCGACCGAACCTGGTGAAAGATAAAACAACCAATCTTTGGTCGCATCGACAAGTGAGAAGGGAAATGCCCTTAACTTGATGTGTTCCTCGAGAGATGCCTTGTGGCTTCATGGTTGAACACACAACATGGAACTCTTTCGGGTGCTTATGAGGATCTTCACCCGCAAGACCATGAAACTTTGGTAACAAGTGTATCAAACCAGATTTTAACTCAAAATCTGCATCAAGATCGAGATATTGAATGCACAAAGATTGGTAAGATACATCAGAGCGAAGAAGTTCCTTAAGGGTTCTATTATGCATGTTATCGACCATGATTTCGGGATTACTTAAGTTATCGGTTCACTCCCAAAATTAGGTTCAGAATTAACTCGGAATTTATCACACGAGATCTAATTAATCTATGCAAGGTCCTATCAATCTCGGGATCAAGATCAAGCAAGATATCAAGATTGGACCTAGTCATGCATCAACTAAAGCACAAAAACACAAAAACTGCAACTAAGCAAAATACACTAAACAACACTCAAAATATGCAAAAATAAATCTAGTTAATATGTCTAAACATTTTTAAAAATTATGGAATCAACACAGAACAAAATCTACATAAAAATGAAACTAGAAAATGCAATAAAAAATATTAAAAAATTAAAAAAGTGGTCTAAATGATAGAATTTCGAAAAACCAGGGGTGACCTCACAGTTTACTGTGAGTCTTGTTTATCAGGTTGTTTTCCTTCAACGGACCAAGTTTCAGCTCATTCTGGGCATGTTGCAGTTCGAAAATTGCAATAGTTACCCGTAATCACCGCTTTTCCGTCTTTCCTAAATCGAGAAAAATTCAAAAGCTAGGATAAAAATGTTAGTATGGTATGAACACTGTTAGTAAATGAAAAATAACTGTTAGAATAGGTAAGAAAGAATAAAAATTAGTAAGGTTACTCAAAATGAAAAGATTACACCTACGAGATCCCCAAGACCAATGCGCCAAAATTTTGACGAGCTTGAACTCAATCAAAATTATAACCGAAGTTATTACCTAAACTTGTAGTATAGTGAACAACACCGGATCGTCTCCTCAAGGATCTTAGATGCAATTTGATCAAATCAAGTGAAAGTTAGAAAAAGGGGATTTTGATGGTTCAAAGATCGCAATGACAAGATTTAAAGAGAAATAACAATTAGAAAAACAAATCAATTCAAATCTATCCGAGATTGGGTGGATTCAATCATAGACCTTTCAACAAACATTTGAAGCACATTTGAATGGTTAACTTGGATCTAACCGAGATCTCAAGATCGATCCGAAATTCATACTAGACAATCGTCCAATTCAATTGACAAGTAATAAACATAAATCTGCAATCGCACCATTCATGTAGATATATATCAATTTAAGCACCGAATTCAATTAACCTAGGTACCAATCAGTAACCTAACCTCTTCAATTACGTGATTAGTTCAGATCAATCAGTTCTAAATTTCATCACGATACTTAATCTTAAACCAAGATCAAATCGATCAAACATAAACAGAATCACCATTCATGCATTCAAGATCAAGAGAACAGAAGAAGAAGAAGAAGAGGAATTCAAATATAAATCAAATACATTACATAACCAAGGTCTCAAGAATCCAAGCCACAATCTCTTCAAGAGTCCCGAATTGACTAGAAGTGACTTAGCTCTCCATTACAATGAAGGAAAAATATACAAGAACTATGAAAAGCTATTTCTAACACCAAGTGTATGTTGTGTTTAGAGCTCTCCTCATGCTTCCTTTTATAGAGGATTCAGAGTAGTAGTAGATGGGTAGATGAGATTAGTAGGTGGAATTAGTAGGTGAGCTTGGTAGGTGAGCTTGGTAGGTGAGCTTGGTAGGTAAGCTTCCTTGTCTCCGAAAGTATTCATTGCTGAACTCATTGATTTCGTCATTTTTGAGCCAAGTGGTCTTCATGAAAGTTCTAGGAAATTGTATAAGCTTTCCAATGGCTCTGGAAGCACCCAAAAATTCGTCCTACAGCCCAAGATATGACCCAATTACTACAGACTTCTCAGGACCAGTTTCAGCACCTCTGTTTTGACTTTCAGACCCAATATCTCCATCAAGGAGCCCGAATCAAGTTTTGTGTTTGTCATGAAAGTTGTACATATGGGTCTTAACTTTCAGATCACCAATTTTCAGCCCATTCTATAAACCCAAACTCGAATTATGTTCTGGTTACTACACACTGTTCGGGTTCCAGTCACAAATCCCGTATTCTGATTTCCATGCCCAATTAGCTCCACTAGATGTCTGAATTTGACTTTGAGCTCTTCATCAAAGTTGTAGAGCTCTCTTTTATCTTTCCTACAAGGTAAAATTCATAATTATTAGACATTTAGAACTCAAGATATGGCCAAAATACAGAAACAGTGTAAGACTCGAATAATGCTGAAAAATCAATTAAGTCCGATTCGAGTTCAAACTTACAAAACATAATCAAATTCAGTCAATTAAGTACATGAAGAGTGTAAATGACTAATAATGAGGGTTTCTTAATGAATAAAATATGTGATTATCAATTATCATTCAGCCAAATGGTTTAAATAATCTAAAGCTTCTTCGGGTTCTTTATTAAGAAACTCGCTATTACACATTATTTTCACAAATTGTTTAGTTTCAAGTGTTAAACCTTCATAAAAGAAGCTTATAGTCTGTCATTTTTCAAAACCATGATGTGGGCAAGAATTTAACAAATATTTAAAACGTTCCCAACTTTGAAAATACGCTTCATTTGGATTTTGGAAAAAAATTAGATTTATCTTTTCAAAACATTGGTTTTATGTGTTAGAAAAAATTTCTTTAAAAACTCACCTTACATTTCTTGCCATGTGCCAATTGATCTTGGTTTCAAAGCATTACGCCAAGTTTTTGCTTTGTCTTTCAAAGGAAAAGGAAACAATTTAAGCTTAACAATCTCTTCAGTGCAATTTTGATCATTGAAAGCAATACAGACTTTCTCAAATTTTTTTAGATGTAAATATAGACTTTCAGATTCTAAACCATGGAAATTAGGAAGTAAAGAAATCATACCTGGTTTAAATCTAAAATTATTAGCAATGAGTGAAAAGATAAAACATAATGGACTAGAATTTCGAGGTGGTTGCAAATATGCACGCATAGTTCGCAATGGTTGATTTTCCTGTTCATCATGTACACTTTCATTTTCTGCTCGTTGTGTTTGATTTTCATGTTCAACGTGTGCACATTCAGTTTCAGCCATTGTGTCAATTGTGTATGACTGTGATTTAAACAAATCAATATATAAAGTACCAGGATTAATTTTAACCAAACGACTAGAATTTGAATCACGATACCAGTTAAGCATAAATAAGTGATATAAAATAAAAATAATGTACAAGTGAGCGATATAAATTGGCCATTAAATATTAACAATGATGTGGTATAAACCAACCACTAAATAAATATTAACAAGTAAAAAGTTAGATAACTTTAAATTAAAAAGTTAGATAGTTAGAGAATTAATAATATACAGAAAATAAAATACAAAAAATAAAGTACATAAAGTAAAATACAAAAAATAAAGTGCGAAAAGTAAATTTAAAATATGAAAACGGAGAGAGGCAAAGCCCCACCGACTCGGCGAAAGAGAAAAGAAGAAGAAAGATTATTTCATTACGTTAGAAACCAATAATAAATAACAAAAAATAAAAGCGAGAAAGCGTAAATAAAAAATAAAAAAATGAGAAAAATAAAAATAAAAATAAAAAACGTAAATAAATGACATAAATAAATAAAAAATTAAAAATAAATGACACAAATATAAAAGTTAGAAAGTTAAAAAGCAAAAATAAATTACATAAATATAAAAATTAGTTAATAAGTTAGTAAGTTAATTAGTAAGTTAGTAAATTAAAAAGTGAAAAGAGTAGAGGAAGAATATACCTTGTTGGTGAAGTTTACTTACAGAAAGAGAACCTCAATGAATTAGGACTTCAAATCAAGTCCCCGGCAACGGTGCCAAAAACTTGATGGGATATTTAAAAGTTTTAAACCCAAATGCAGGTTGTTTCAAGTAATAAATTCTCGAGAGTCCAAAGTCGATCCACAGGGAATTGATGAAGACAAATTATTTGAGGTAAGGAGCAGATTTGTCATAATACTAAAGTTGATAAAAGTTATTCACAAATGAAAAGGATTTACTTGGGTTATGAGATCCACTCTTATTAATAAATTAAAGATAAGATTATTTCTTTTTATAACTCAATTGAAATCATACATAATGAATGTTCCAATCGGAAGATTTAGCATTCAAAGTTCAATTAAGATTATACATGTAATCATATTATGATTCCAATAATTATCTACCAATACTTGTAAATGATCTCAAGCATCTACTGTGCCAACGTCTTGTCTACAATGAATCAAGATATTCATTATACAAGAAGAGTTTCTAAATTAATCGAAAACAACATACAACACATATCAAGATCACATAAAAATATATCATTCAAACACAAGAAGTAGAATAATCTAATCTTATTTCCTTACCAAGAGCTTCACTCTTTCACCCAAGCAAGATGAAGATTTAGTTACTCATAGACAAGAAGAAAGAAAGTGAAAAGAAGATGATGATGAACATAACTTCAATTAAGAACAATAGAAAACTACACAAAGGAAGCAATTAACATATAAACATGAAAGTAAACTCTAAGCTAACACCCTTAAATGATCAGCCCTTGCCTCCTTTTATAGAGTTAGAAAAGTTCAAAATTCTAAAAGAGATGATGGATGATAAGAACAAAATGCCAAAATAGTTGTTTGATGTGGATTCTTGTCTCTGAAATGTTTTCCTTCTGAACTCATGGCATGCGTCATTTTTGAGCCAAGTGGTCTCTTGAAAGTTCTAGAAAATTGTCTCAGCTTTCCATTGACACCGAGTTTAGCCAAATCCACTAACCACAACCCGAGATATGACCCAATTACGGCTCATGGGTTAGGCCCAACTTCAGCTCCTCTGTTCTGACTTCCAAGCCCAATATCACCTTCAAGAAATCTGAACTGAATTTTGTGTTCTTCATGAAAGTTGTAGATATGGGTCTTAACCTTCCATTATCAAAATTTAAAAATTGTTGAACTCCTATAGCCCGAGATATAGCCTAATGAGTGCATAGAAGTCAAGTTGTCAGGTTCAAAACTCTAGATTTTGCTCAACTATAATTTGAGTCATCCAAATGTGTGTATTCGGTCTTGAGGCCTTCATGAAAGTTGTAGAAATTTGTCTTGGCTTTAAAACAAGACCAAAATCACATCCATCGGATATTTGAAACTCAAATTATAGTCAGTTTACTGAAAAAGCCAAGTAAGAAGATTATACAATGAATGAAATACATTACTATCAATGTGACTCTTGCTATCAAGTGAATAGTTATTAGAGATTTATCTAAACTTTCCAGCAAGACCAGAATCACATTAATCAAAGAATTGCAACTCAAATTGTGGCCACTTTACTTAATAATGCAATCACCCAAATTAATGATAATTTAAGCAATAATTTCTTCAATGATCCAATTAAGCTTAATTTCATAAAATATGACAAAATTAACTTAATTAAGCCAAATTGAACCTTAAAAAGTCTAGTAAGAGGATTATAAAATAAATAAAATACATTGTTATTAGCTAATTCACCAAGGAAATAGGTCTTAGCTAATTCTGTGTATTTTTACCATCAATTAAGGGAACTAGGTGTAAATAATTGGAATTCATTGAAATTAAGTAACGGTCAAGTGAAAATCAACCCTTAACATCTTTTTCCATTGATTAGATAACTTTTCTCTTTTGTTAAAACTCACCAAAAATACTTTTAATTGTTTTAATTGCTTTATTTGTTATTTTCTTATTGATTACACACTTTTCATACAAATTAGTAGTCAAGATAGTAATACGACTAGCAAAATCGGTATTTGATACTAATCAGTCTCTGTGGACAATACTCTTTTACTCACTTTATTACTTGATCGACTCGGTATACTTGTCGAAAGCCCATCATCAGGATCAATACCTTCTTATACATCAATCTCACCATTTACATAATCAAGTCTACCATTTGTCCCTCACACATAACGTCCTTCATGAAGCAATATAAGAGTGAATAACAGGTCCATCTACACATATCAATAAAACCACCATGCTTTAGAAAACACTCGGGATCACACACTACTCAACACTAACAAAATACAATTATTCACACTCACTCTTCGGGACCACACACAATACACACATCAATATCATATACACAACACATATAACATTCATCATAAAACATAATTTATTCAACAAAAATGGCAACATGGGACATATAGGGACCAGTGGACCACAAAACCTTAGTTTAATTTAATACATTCAACTTCTTTCTATAAAAAAATCAGAAAACACGATGGGTTGAGTTCTGCACTTACCTCTGCAACAAACTGAATCATTTCGCTGAAATACACACGACCATCAAACGAGATTCCACTCTAACTCGCAAAATGGGGTTTCGTTTCGCAAAAACGGGTTGTTGTGGGGTTAGGATTTGCAACGTAATCTCTCAGAAAATGAAAGGGAGGTTGAAGTTAGAGGGAAAAAATGGTGAGGTGGACACTAGTTATTCCCTTCTGCCTTGCTAAAGGACGTCATCTCACTACAGATTAGGAAATGGGTGGAAAATCAATTATGTAATTTTGGGTTTAAACATGTTTAATTAGAACTTAATTAGGGTTTAATAATTTTAGGGGGCAATTAAGGTAATTTGGGGAATTAGGGTTTTCAGTTACCAATTTGACCAAAATTGTAGTATCTTTTCTAGCTCCCACTCTACCAATGGCCACGTCAGCATTCACAAAGTGCCATATATGCACTTAACGTGTCACAACATCAGTTTCGTTAAGTCAAACAGACCCAACTTGAAGCTTAGACCAACGTGATAGACATATTCAACTTTCAAGGATTACAAATGACATTTTTGTTTGTCAGAGACCAATGTGACTATTTACTGTTATTCTTACTAATTAAACATAGACACAACAAATTGTTCCATTTATGCATCTCTGTACTTAGCATTGGTCCTTTGTCCTAGTTAGGCTTGAAATCACACCGAGTTGTAGGTACCCACTCCGCCCCACTCCATATGGGGTGAGTTCCCTGCACATCACATCTATAACTAATATAATGTGGATTCTAGGTTTTGGTATCCAAATTTAAATTTTCAAAAAAATCAAAAATCTTATAATGAAATCAGATACTTATCATAAAAAAGTAAGGACATAAATGTCATTTCAAATGCTAACAAATTGCATATTTAACCATGTTTCATTTTTTACACCTTTTGAAGTTTGAACAATTTCCCTCCTCAACTTACAATTGCTAAGTAGTTTTTATTTATTTATTATGATAAGTCGTTTCTAGCCACAATTTAGGAGTGTTTTTAATTATGATAAGTCGTTTTTTTTCTTTTTCAAGTGATCAATTACAAGAAAGAGAAAGATACAAAAAAAGTTGAGTAGGAGACCTTGTTGAAATTTGTGAAATTTCTTTTATAACCTTGTGTCTTTCTCTCTCTTACAATTGACCACTTGAGAGGAAAAAAAAATTGAGAGGATCATGATCCCACTAGTTCACATAATGTTTATGCTTAGTTTTTTTTACTACAATAAATGCTTAGTTTAATACTATTAACAAAATCAATTATATTAATTATTTTTATTAATTTAATACTTATTATGAACATTTTTTTTAGTTCATATGAGATAATAAATAAATTTTTACATAATAATTAATTATTATATAAATTTAATTTAAAATATTTAAATGTGTGGAGTAGGGCAAAATAAATATGGATTTTAATATTTTTCTTATGGGACAAGTATAAATACTAATCCCTAATAATAGGGAGCGAGTCGGATTAAGTTAAAACTCAGCCATTGTCAAGCTTAGTCCTAGTCTTCATATATACAATATCCCACATTAATTTAACGTGCTATTTTTCAGAGTTATGGTTAGGGATATGCTGTTTTAACCTTTCTCTATTCTGTTGTGGGGTCAAAAAGCATAGGAGGAATGGGTCTTCAGGATTCATTACCAGTTCAAGCACAGAAAGAATGCACAGTGGCGAAATCAGAAGCGAGCAGTAATACCGCCAACTAGTTCAATTTTTTTCTTTTTGCCCCCATATTTCTTTTTTCTTTTTTCTTTAAATTCTACAAAGCAGGGCTTACACTTGTCCTAAGTTTGGTTTGAAAATAAATATAAAAGAACAAAGACATTTCCAGAAATTAAGTGTTAATGACTTGAGCATGTGCTAAGTTAACTGTATGATGGTTCGTTAGTTTCTTTCTTCAAATACAACGAAATTAGAAGGTTAAATTAGAGTAAACAATTACTTTAGTCTCTGAAATTATATGCACTGATCACATTCGTCTTTAATTTTTAAAAATTATCAACTTAATCTCTGAAACTCCAAAACGTCGGTCACATTGGTCACTGCATCAATTCTCGTCAGTTAAACTTAACAGATACGCAAGCGTAGCACGTTAAGTGTCAAGTTGGATACTGACGTGGCCTCCTATCTTCTTAAAACGACATAGTTTCACACGAAGTTATAGTGTGAAAGTTTGTATTTACAAGTTTGATCCAAAAAATAAAAGAAATTATCTCAAAGTTCTTGAAAAAAAAACACTCCTTCTGTTGTCTTTTTCCCTACTCTATCGTCTCCCCATTCTTGCTTCCAGACTAAGACTTGAGACTTGAGCTCAACCACAAGTGCCAACCTGAAAATTTGAATGGATCTAAATGCTTTAAGGCCAACAACACAATCTCAATGTCATTTTTGTTCATCAAAGTCATAGACTCCTACGACCATCTCAGTTGACCTCTGCAAAATCTGGGTTTCATACCATGGCTTTCACCAAGTGCTCTGCAGTTCTTTCCCTCTACTGCACTATTCTTCTTCTACTACTTCCCTCCCCGTACTTCTCCCTCAACTATGAGATTGTTAAACCCAATTTATAAAAGGTACTAGCTTTGGATCTAAACACAGAGTCATATACACGCTAAGTTATCTTTGATTTGAACAAATCCGATAACTTGTGGTTGATTTGAACAAACCCAGAAACTTGAGGTTGATTTTTTAGATTTTAAAATTCAAGGACTAATGTGACTAATGCATGAAATTTCAAAAACTAAAGTAAATGTTTGCTAGAAATTTTTTAGATTCCCCTTCCCCCTAATTGCAATGACATTTTATCTCCCCGTCTGATCACTCATCACACTTTAGTCCTTGAAATTTTTGTAGATAAATTTTTGTTTTAAGTTTGTTCGATGAACCGTGGATTGACTTATTCCTTTGCCTTCAACTTCGATGGAGGTGATCAAAATGATGGGTCTTACACTCTTGCTATTACTATTGTCACAAATGAACCAATAATCTGCTACATCATTGGGCTTAAGTAGGGCTGTATAACCCGACCCGTAGACACGCGAAGCCGAATGACCCGACCCGACCATATATATCTGGGTTAGTTCGGGTAGACGGGTCAGACCCGATAAACCCATCTAGCCATCGGTTCGGGTGACGAGTTTGGTGAACCAACCCGATGACCAAATTATCCAAGTAACGACGTCGTTTTAGGTAATTTCTATTAGAAAATGTTCATGGGTCGATCTAACCCGACCACCCAACCTAACCAACCCGACTAGTCTGACCACCCGATTACCCGACCCGAACCAACCTGATTACCATTGGGTTAGTTCAGGTCGGGTTACACGAAAAAAATTAACAAAAATCGACCCGAACTGACTCGACTTCAATTAATTGATTTGGATATTTTTCCCCCTAAACCCGACCCAACCTGACTCGTGTGCACCCCTAAGCTCAAGAATCTTAGCTGCCTCACTCTGTTTCTCATATGGTGATGGTGAAGATGACCCACAACTACAACACAACATAACCACACACTAGCTTGGTTTGAAAGAGTTAGTCTAACAATGGAGTTAGGGAGATGGGTGCCCTAAGTTACTGTAATAGAATTCAATTAGGGGTGGGGAAGACGATTTAGGATCAATATGGCGTTGTTTCAAGGTTGGGAGTTTTGTGTTTTGCTGCAATAACGAAACTGCGTCGTTTTGGGAGAGGTAAGCCAGATCAGCGCCCAACTTGACACTTAACGTGTCACGCGTGTGTGTCCTTGTCGCGACCGGGATCGCGGCGAAATAGCAAACTCGCGATGATTTTAAAAATGAATTAAAATATGGAGTCGCCACTAATTTTATTTAATTTTAGGAAAAAATTGGAAAACCTTTTTAGAAAATGGTCTTCGGAACCAAATCGGATTCGGGAGTCGGTTATGGATAGGGAAGGGTGGAAACTTAATCCCACTGCACCCCTATCACACCCGTCCTGAGACGGTACCTTAAGTTAGTTGTGCAAAAACTTAATAATATCAAATTTATTTATCTTACCCATATTAAAAAGACTTTGTAATTATTATTTTTTATTTTTTAGGAAAAAAGAAAAGAAGAACCAAATTGTGAAAATTTAATTTTTGACTTGACAGAATAAAAATTCTGCTCCTACGTACCCTCAGGTGCAATGAGGAACTCAAAGTCACGTAGTTCTGTAAAAAAAATAATTGTGAGTTGATTAATTTTAATTAAGAAAAGATTTTTTTTGAAAAGAAGACATTCTTGCAGAGGGTTCAAGTTAGCACAAGGCTACTCAATAAACTCTTATGATCCAAACGACATTGAAGATAGCATCTGCTATTCAATCATCATCATTGATCATTGCATTGATTAAAATATTATTATTATTTTTATTTTATTTTATTTTTTATTTTTACTTATTATATTCTAATAAGGCCCATCTAAACTCTTTTTTTTGTCAAGTTTGATTAAACTAAACTAAACTAAACTAGGCCCAATCATCTAAATAAAACCCAACACATAGTAGCATTTTTGAACATTTTTTTTTTGCAGATCAATTCCACATGGGTGGGTCTGTCCATCAGTGGCCCAAAGATATAATTTTTTGCCCTTTCTTTATTTTTTTGTTTTATTTTTAAATCAGCAAAATAAAATAAAAATAACCTAAACAAAACTTACGTAACCCAGCCCAAACTCATGCTGACTTACCTCATTGTACAAATGCTTCTCACCTTCGTACAAAGAAGAGAAGCTGCAACAATGGAGGCTAGTGCTGGTGCGTGAGGAGAACCGCAGGGGCAACGACGGTGCAACTGGGCTCGCGGGGAGCAGGACGGGTTGTAGAAGAGCCCACCTGTCATAGCACGGTGCGGCGGCGGCGATCGGTTCGATTCAGGTCCGAGCAACAGCACGGCGGTTCCGTCTACAGCAGTGTGCGGCGTGTTACGGCTGGCTTCTCATCTGGTTGACGGTGCACGTAGCACGACGTGATGCAGGCGCGGGCGGCTGGGTGCGGGCGGACTGGTTCGAGCGACGGTGTCGTGGTTGGTTGGCTGCAAAGTCGCCGGCTGGATGGTGTGCACGAGGCTCATTGCTGGCGTGGGTGACAGCGTGGTTGCGCAGGGCCTGGTAGTTGCCGTGGTTATGGAGTGAGTGCTTGGTGATGTGGATGGTGATGAAGGTTGGAGGTCATTATGGAGGTGGAGGTGGTGGCTTGTGTGAGGGAACTTGGTGAAGGTGGTGGCGGCTAGGTGGAGGTTTGCATACGGGGTGGTGGTAGGTTTGATGGGAGATGAGGATGGTGAAGAATGGTGAAGGAGTTTAGGAAGCTATGGAGGGGTTGAAGATGATCTTGAGTGTGGGAGGCTACGGTTTGGGTGGTGGGGATAGAGCCCGGTGACGTTGGTGAGTGAAGGCGATGGTAGGCTTGATGGGAGATGAGAATGGTGAAGAATATGATGGGAGAGTGTGGGACGTGGAGAGCTTGCTGAAGCCCTGGTGCCACGGTTGAGTGGTGGTTGAGGTGGGAATAGTGGCTTGAAGATGGGTGAGTCAACTCGGTTTGGGTATGGAGAAAAGGTGAGGGTGAAGTAGAGGTGATGGAGTGGAGAGTTAGGGAAAAATGAGTGAAGATGGTTTGTGAAGTCTCCCCCCAAAACAAAAAATGCTCTCTGTAATATCCTTGTTGAACCAAAAAAATCACCCCCGTGTGCTTCTGTGTTAGGTCCCTATGTAGGAAGCATAGGGTGGCATGTGTAGCAATGTAGGTTGCGTGTGCAGAGTGATAGAGTGAGTGAGGAGTGAAATCTGCAAAGTGATTGAAATTGCAGATGATGTGCGTGTGTGCATAGTGAGTGAAAATGCCGTGCGTGAGTGAGAGAGTCGGTGAGTGGTGAAAGTGTGTGGGTGAAGGGAGTGCAAAAACGTGAGTGGTGCAAGTGTACAGTGCACAAGTGCACGTATTGTGTGTGTAGTGTCTTATGTAGAGTGATGTGAAGATTTATTTTATTTTTTATTTTTTTAAAAAAATTATCCTTTTTTTTTATTTTTTAATTATTTTTTTCTTATAATTTTTTTTTTAAATTATTTTTTTACCCTGAAAAAAATTGGGTGTTCACAAAATTTAACGATGAGAAGCGTGATGCAGGACTAACGTGACCAATATTTTAGGATTTCAGGAATTAAGTTGATAGTTTTTAAAAGTCAGAAACGAATGTGATCGGTGCATACAATTTTATAAACTAAAATGAGAGTTTACTCATTAAATTAATCTGTAAGATTTTATATTTTTTTTAAAAAAAACAAATATGTCCCTATTTTTTTATATTTAAAACAGAGCCACGCTACACACGGGCCAGGTGTTTAAAACCCGAAGCTGCCCAACTCAGTTCAAAATTCATAGCTGAGAAGCTGACGGTGTTAACAAATTTTTTTTTTTCAAATGAAAAACAATATTATTGTTTAAAATTACTCTCCGGGAGAATCCGAGTTATATATGCGGGATATATAATATTTTCCTTTCAAATATCTCTCTATATTTTAAAAGTTTATAATTGTATATTTTTTTTAGCTGACTCGTTATAATTTTAAATTTTTTTATAATTGGTCTAAAAAAAATGTACAAACGCTTTAATAATAGGCTGAATCCATAGACTTAATTAAAAAAATTCAACATTCTCGAGGATCTAACTTAAAATATGTAAAACTATAATTTCATAAATTTTTAATTGGGTCTTTGAGTCCAACAATGCTCTAACGCTACAGACCTAATTAAGAAATTTTAAAACTATAATGACTCTTAGTTATAAACTTTTAAAATATACTCTTCAATAAAAAAAACTTTTTAAACATAGTGACTTATTTAAATATTTAATAAAAATGAAGGATAACAACCTAGAGATTAATTTAAGAAAAAATTAATATCAAAGACCACTAACAACATATATTCAATTCTGTAGGATATAAAATAAATCAAATTATTATGAAGTACCATCCACAATTTATTTAAGGTTGTTAGCTTGAGATTAATTTTGATCCCTTAATTTATTAATGTAAAAATAAATGGGAAACAGAGAAGTCTTTGAGCTTGTGTTTGGAAACAGACCTAAAACAAATCTTAGGTTATGTTTGGAAAGATAAAAAATGATGAAATGACAAGGAATGGAAATGTTAATTTTACTAAAAATATATTTGAGAGTTATTTAAAAGGAGTGAGTAGAACGATATCCTTCTTTTGCTACTCAAAATTATAACTTTCTGTTCCTTCATATTGGGAGATAAAAAAGAGAATGTCATGAATTTACATCTTCTCTTTCATTAAACTTATTAAACAACTAAATAGTAAAATGACATATTTCATTCCATTTCATTCTTTACATTTTTATTTCATTTTATTATGAGTTACTTTCTTGTATCTTAATTAAAACTCTCAAAAATATCTTTAGTACTCAATGAGAAAAAGATGTTAGTTAATGAAAAATGTTAAATCTCATATCATATTTTTTTACATAATTTTGTATATCACGTGTCAATGATTGTGTTTAAGTAAAAAAAAGTATTCATGTGTAAATATTTATCTCAATAGTAAGTGATGTGGTATAAAAAATAGCATAAAAAATATGTGAAAAAATCGAGATTACTGGTTAATTAGAGTGTGATTGCCCTTGAAATTAATGTTTGTACTCAACGGAGAAAGGATGATTGACTAGAGATACCTTTATATGCTTTTGCAACATATAAACTCAAAGTTCCTGTTAATATATATATATATATATATATATATATATATATATATATATATATATATATATATATATACACGAGGAGGATCAACTTATATCAAGATAAGTTTTTTTTTCTTACATTCATTTTCACTGTTAGATTCATTTTCATTGTTAGAGATTCATTTTCATCTAATGGTTATCTTTAATGAAATAAATTTCAACCATTGATGAAAGTGGCCCAAAGGTTCAAAATGAGTGTAAGAAAAAATACTTACATTGATATAAACCAATATATATATATATATATATATATATATATAAACTCCAAGGGGTTCGGCGTCCGTTTGTGTGAAAGAGTAAAATGGAATAACAGTAAACCTCGCCTCTACCTAGCAGGCAACATTCTAGGTAATGGAACGTGAAAAGTTGTGCCTGTGCGAATAATCAAATGCAAGTGGATACTTTTCTTACCTTTTGCTCTTGCATTATTGATTATTGCCTTCAATCATCGACATTATCAATTTGTCTTTACTAATTGGGCAGGTTTCACTATCTTTGGAACGAGTTTATTTTCGTATCCTACATCAATGATTCAACGCATAAACCTCTTGTTTTCTACGGAGTATGGCTTTCAGATTCAGAACCATCACATGGGGCGCGTGTACACACACATTATTAACGTTGCAATGGTAATGAAAAAGCACACCTCAACCCGTAATTAGTAAGGGAGAGAAGGAAATTGGAGCAATCCAACGTAAGGAAAAATTCTTAGATGTACTGGAAGCAAGATATTTTTTTTATTCTGTGTTATTTATCCTTTACCACATAAGATGCGTGGGTTATTCATGTTTTCTTAGATTATTTTTTTTAAATTTTTTAAAATATTAATCATGGTTAATCAAAAATAAAAAATTATACTGTAACTCATTCTAAATCTCTCAATCCTATCCCTTCCCCTCCACTTCCTCCCTCCAAATAGGGCCACGCAGTGGACGATGCCAAAACTAGCAAACCTTCTACACCACCGAATCGGCCAAATCCACTGTTTTCACACCCCCAAATGGCAAGAACTGCAAAATCAGAATGTG
Source organism: Ormosia emarginata (assembly GCA_029884605.1). Lineage (NCBI taxonomy): Eukaryota > Viridiplantae > Streptophyta > Magnoliopsida > Fabales > Fabaceae > Ormosia > Ormosia emarginata. The sequence continues at coordinate 33,458,685 of JAQQTP010000076.1, read as the reverse complement.
GTAGTTTGATCATGATTGCGAATTTGTTTGGTGCTTTCTTCTAGTGATACGAGGTTGAGTAAATTTTTAGCCACTGCGTGGCCCACTTTGGAGGGAGGAAGAGGGCAGCGAAGGGATGGAGTTAGAGAGATTTGGAATGAGTTATAGCATGACTTTTAATTTTTAGTTAATCATGGTTAATATTTTATCTTTTAAAAAAAAGTTAAAAGCATTTAATTCAAGAAGATAAAAATGACCTACATCTTATGTGACAAATGATAAGAGTGATATAGAGTAAGAGAAATGTTTTATTTTTAATGTATTTACGATGTTAAGCATATTATTAATTATTAATTTGAGCGAATTTATATAGTATTTTAATTAATAAGTATGATACTCAGGTTAAGTCATTAAATAATAATTAAATGTTAATTTTATAATAAATATTTAAAATTTTATTTATAACTAACAATTAATAAAATGTTTTATGCGTACTATATGTTTTTTTTTAAAGTATCCTAGAATTGCCCTTAATTTGAAAAGTATGAGTGTATGACCGGTGGAAGTGGGCGAACTTTGCATTAAATAATCAGATTTTGGTTAGTGGCCATTGCCGATTAAAATGCTTAATTGAACTAATTCCTTTTAAATCATGCTTGTTGTGGTTGCTGGAGTGGTGAGAGTTTTCGTTTTGATGTTAACAGGCGACAAGCCAACTTAATTATTGTACCTCTCTGTTCGTGCATGTGGCTTTGCTTTCATCCTTGATATATGTCGAGATTGACAGCAGGACAAAAAAAAAATAATCAAACAAACAGGTTTCATAAACAGTTTAGAAAGCCACTTACGTAAAAGGAGGAGAAAGGGGCATGCATGACTCATGACTCATAAGAAGTAGTATGAATGTCACTCACACAAGAGGGCTTCCTTCCTGGTTCCTAACCATCATCTCCGTCATATGCTTAATGTGCTACTTACGTGTCATTTTATTCTTTCTAAGAGCACGAATGGCTAGTAATTAACAATAGATCTTGACTCTTGACTTAGCTTCAATCCCGCAGTTTTTAACTTTGTTTCACTTTTTAAAACATCAAGTTTTCTGAAATGAAAAAGATTTTTCATAAGTATTCAATTATACATTATTTGCTAAAAGCGGGCGGGGCATTATTAAAGACATAGTATTAGATATTGATTCTTTAATTTTTTAAAATAAATTTTAGATGCATATACTTTAGAACAAAATAATATAAGGCTTAAGATCTACATCACACCAGATTATCAATGATTTTTAGATTTTCATAAATACCTAGATCCATAGATATTAATAACTAACTGTTGCAGAATAATTTTTGGCAATTGATCACGAACAAAGGGGTAATTTGTGATCTTTCTCAACTAAATCGCCTTAACTCCTCTATGGGACCGTCATCTCTTTTCTAGATAGGAAGAAAGAAATTTGTGTTATGATTTTGGTATATTGAGGACCATAACCGTTTCTGATGTATATTAACCAATTAGAGTTCTCATAATCCCCTAATGGGCTAATATGGTAATACTCATTAAGTCTACATCAAGTTGTGAAGTCTACGGGTTCACTAAATTAGATCACTTAATAATAAGCTTAATAAATTAAATAACTAATATAATTATCAATTAAATATGATGTCCAACATTAATTAGGAATGTAAATTTCCTAACAATCTCCCACTTGGGCTTCATATTATTCTTGAAACAATTATACTACAAATTCTTTAGGCGCACATTTGTATGCTATTTATCGTTAGACTTTTCCTTAATACAATCTGGTTCATCTCATATATTAGCTATGGAAACACTGTAGCTTATATCAAAATCAAGCGTAACTAAACCACAATAATCACCATAGCAATATACTTAATGATATAGATCAAATATGGATGAATAGCATAGAAATTACATGCAATGTGATATCAGACATGCCTATTTCCAACTGGTCCTTCTTTAGTCCTTAGTGAGATCAATCCAAAGTCCTTAAATGCAACACTAACGTTGCATATATAAAGCATAAACAAGTTTAAAAATAGAATCATAAACCATCAACTTTATTCTGCAGAAAATCAAATAACACAATGTCTAAAATAAAACATAGAACATAAAAAGACTCCCACTAAACTAAGGTATCCTCAGGAATAACACTCATATGAGCAGTATGCTCATGAAAAACCTTACGTGTCAAGCCCTTAGTTAATGAATCAGCTAGCATAAAATTCGTCCATGTATGTTCTATAGAAATTTGTCTATCTTGAACTCTTTCTTTAACAACTAGAAACTTATGTCGATAAACTTCGACTTTATCGAGCTCCTATTGTTGGAGTAAAGAAATACTGAGTTATTTTCACAATAAATTTTCAGTGGTCTATCAATGCCATCAACACACGCAAACTAGTGACAAAGTTCTGCAGCCATATCCAGTGGTTGGATGCCTCATAACAAGCTATGAACTCCGCTGCCATGGTCGAAGAAGCTATAAGAGTCTGTTTAGCAGACTTCCATGAGATAGCTCCTCCAGCCAACATATAGATGTAGCTTGATGTGGAGCGTCTGCTATCTTGACATCTCGCAAAATTAGAGTCAGAGTACCCAATGATATTTAAACTGTCAGATCTTCGATAAGTGAGCATGTAGTCTTTTGTTCTCTTCAAATAACGCATCACGCGTTTAGCCGCTTTCTAATACTGCATACCAAGATTGCTCAAATATCTTTCCAAAACTCCCACTATAAATGCCATGTCAGGACGAGTACAAACTTGAGTATATATTAGACTCCCTACCGCTGATACATAGGGAATCTTTTGCATCTCTTTCATTTCAAGATCATTATTGGGGCACTGTTTAAGACTAAACTTGTCTCCTTTAACAACGGGTGTGTCTTTTGGTTTACTATCTTTCATGCCGAATCTATTTAAGACTTTTTCGATATAGCTCTTTTGTGACAACCTAAGGATACCTCGAGAATGATCTCTTAGTATCTGAATACCCAATACAAAACGAGGCGTCTCTAAAATCTTTCATCTCAAAATTCTTTGTTAGAAATTTCTTAGTTTCATGTAATAAGCCTATATCGCTGCTAGCAAGTAGAATATCATCGATATATAATACCAGGAAGATGTATTTACTCCTACTAAACTTTTGATATACACAGTCATCAACGACATTTGCCTCAAAACCACACGAGGTAATGACTTGATGGAACATGTGATACCATTAACGGGAAGTCTGTTTGAGACCATAGATGGATTTCTTTAGCTTGCATACCACAGATTTTGGGTCACCCGACACAAAGTTTTCTGGTTGTGCCATGTAAATCGTTTCGTCAATGTTTCCATTTAGAAACGCAGTCTTGACATCCATCTGATGAAGCTCCAAATCAAAATGAGCTACCAGTGCCATTATTGTCCTAAAGGAGTCTTTCGAGGATACCGAAGAGAAAGTCTCTTTGTAGTCAATGTCTTCCTTTTGAGTAAAGCCTTTAGCAATAAGACGAGCTTTATATCTTTCGACGTTACCCTTTGAATCCCTCTTAGTATTAAATATCCATTTACAACAAATGGGCTTCGCGCCTTCAGGCAATTCAACGAGATCCCAAACATTATTGTCCTTCGTAGACTTCATCTCATCCTTCATGGCATCAATCCACTTTTGAGAGTTAGTACTGCGCATAGCTTGACAGAAGTTGATTGGATCATCCTCTATTAAACCAATGTCATCCTCATGTTCTTGGAGAAAGACGATGTAATCATTTGATATTGCACTTCTCCTTTCTCTAATGGATCTCCTTAATAGCACTTCTTAAGGTTGTTAAGTTTATTCTATAGGTGGTGCTTGAGGAAGAACCTTATCAATGTTGCCCTGTTCTGGAACAATGTCAGGAATAATAGCCTAAACATGTCTAATACCAAAACTATTTCTTATACAGTGATAGGTACAAGGACTTGATCATTGTCAATAACAGGTTCTTCTTCGAAGACAACATTCCTTATATTTCCTTCCCCCTCAAACTCAACTTCTTCAAGGAATCTTCTATTTCCCATTTCAAAAATGGATCTTGATGTGAGATTGTAAAACTTATACCCCGAGAGCATATACCCCGAGAGCATTCAACATAACCAAAGAAATAACAACTAATCGTTCTTGAGTCCAGTTTTCTTTCATGCGGCCTATAAGGTCATGCCTTAGCTGGACAACCCCAAATATGTAAGTGCCTTATGCTAGGCCTTTTGCCAGTCCAAAGCATAAGAGGTTTTGGTTACTGTTTTGCTTGGTACCCTATTAAGAATATAAACTGAGATCTTTAAGGCTTCTCCCTAAAGTGACTATAGCAAGGAAGAATGACTAATCATACTTCTTTTCATATCCTTAACAGTCTGGTTTCATCGTTCTGTAACACCATTCATGCTGGGTTTACCCGACATGGTGTATTACGGGACAATTTCACACTCATTGAGGAAAAGTGCAAAGGGTCCTAGACGTTGCTCTCCTGATTCCTCATATCTACTATATTATTCACCACCACGATCAGATTTGACAGCCTTTATTTTTTTTCTAAGTTGAAGTTTAACTTCAGTCTTGAAAGACTTGAAAATGTCTAGGGATTGAGACTTCATATGTATTAAATATAGGTAACCGTACCTAGAGTAATCGTCTACGAATGTAATAAAGTATTGTTATCAATTCCAAGAAAACGTAGGGAAAGAACCACAAATATCAGTATGTATTAGTTCTAAGACATCCTTAACTCTTTTGGCACCTAATTTCCTTATATTTGTTCATTTTTCCCTTATACACTCAATACAGACTTAAAAGTCTGATAGATCTAAGGGTTTAAGAATTTCATCCGATACAAGCCTCTGAATTCTTTGTTTAGAGATATGACCTAAACGTTTGTGCCATAAGGCAGCTGAATTCTTATTTAGTTTTTGCTTTGTACCTTTTGAACTTGTTTGCAATATTTCATTATAGGAACCAACAATGTCAAGTATATATATATTATTAATCAAAGAACTAGAACCAATAATCAATGAATTTTGATAAAGACTAACTTTATTATTTCTAAATGAACAAAACCTAATTTGTCTAAACTAGAAATAGAAATTAAATTCCATCTAAATGACGATGCAACAAATGTCTCAAACAAATCCAAATGAAATCTAGTTTTCAATTGTAATCTAAAAGTTCCTATAACTTTTACTACAACTTTATTGTCAACGCCCACAAAGATGAATCTTTCTTCATCACTTGGCGATTGGCTCCACAGGCAACCCTGCATAGACATACTTATGTGAGTACTAGCACCAGAATCTACCCACCAAGTATCCTTAGGTACAGAAGCTAAATTAACTTTAGAACAAACTAAAGTGAGAAGCTTACCCTTCTTTACATGCCAGATGGCATACTTGGGATACTTTTTTTTCATGTATCTTGACTTCTTGTAGAAGTAGTAAGTGAATTCCTCATCCTGTTTCTTCTGATGAGAAGAACTTTTCGCAGTATCATTAGCTCTCTTCTTCTTGTTGTTCCGAGAGGTTGAAACTAAGTGAGCACTTTCTATCTTATCTCTCTGCAGCCTCTCTTCCTCTTGCACACAGTGAGATATAAGTTCATTGAGGGGCCATTTGTCCTTCTGAGTGTTATAACTCACCTTGAATTGCCCAAAGTGTGCAAGAAGAGAGCTCAAAACTAAGTGCACGAGTAAGTCCTTAGACAACTCTAACTTGAGTGACTTGAGCTTTGATGCAAGATTAGACATTTCCATAATGTACTCTCTTATGTTCCCTTTGCCTTTATATTTCACTGAGACGAGTTTAGCCAAAAGATTACTCGTCTATGAATTTTCATTCTTGACAAAATATTGCTTAATTTCCTTAAGGAACTTCTTGGCATTCTTGCTCTCAATAATATAGCCCTGAAACACTTTCGAAATGGAGCACTTTATGATCATCAAGCACATTCGGTTATAGTGATCTCACTTCTCAATTTTAACCTCATCAGGGTTTTTCAGAGTAGGAGTGGGTCGCTCTGTCCTAAGTGTCAGATCTAAATCCATACAGCCGAGAATTATCTCCACGGCTTCTTTCCAGGCCTTGAAATTCGTCCCATTCAGTATTGGGATGATATTGACTTGAGCATAAATATTTACAGCACTAGTAACAAAAACTGGATAGAGAACAAAATAAACAAACATATTCACCTAAATAAACACATCAATAAAAATAAGACATGAACCATTATCCAGAATTGAGAATCCATCACAAGATACCTAGCACAACATTAATTCCTAGTCTTTGGACAGAGAAATTAACTGTAAGCAGTACTCTCAATGCAATGATCAAATATAGACAATAAGTTCTGTCAAACAACAACCTTTCTTTGGACTGACTATTGTTCACATGAAAAATAAAAACATTATAATCGTCACATATTCACCACTGCAGGCATGTCATTATTTGGCCAAACTGTGTCTTCCTTTGGGTTGAGCACAATTCGCATAAATAACTTCACGCAAACATCAATGTAATTTTAATCAAATTAATTTACACAACAGGGGTTACTTTGACAACATGTTGTTTCAATTAACTTAATTAAAAATACTAAACCAATCAAAGAAAATAATTTTTTTATTAGTATAGGTTACAACCATATTAGTCAACATGGTTTGGCTGTGTTCCATTCTGTTAAGATTACCGGTTTAGTCTTGACATATTATGACCGTGGACCCTAACACGAGTAGACCGTGTAGCTTACTGAAAAAAAATATTACTTTTCGCAAAAAAAAAAGGTTTCGTGCAGCAATTGTGCAACAAACGTGTAACAAATACACACATTCTCGGCCAATACATTCTCGTGTAACAAAAAAAAGGTAAAAGTCTAAATTTCATAATTAGGGTTCATAAAAATTAGGAGAAACAAACATTATAGGAAGATCAAAAAATACCCTAACTATGCTCCGAAAAAAACCACAAATCCTAATAATCTAATGACGATGACCATTATGATACCACTTGTTAGATATTGATTCTTTAATTCTTTAAAACAAATTCTAGATGCATATACCCTAGAACAAAACATCATAAAACCTAGGATCTACATCAAGCTAGATTATCAAGGATTCTTGGATTTTTATAAACAATCTGGATTCATAGTTATTGATCACTAACTGTTGTGGAATCATTCTAACAATCAATCACAAACAAAGGGGTGGTTTGTGTTCTTCCTCAACCAAATTGCCTTAACTCATCTATGGGTCTGTCGTCTCTTTTCCAGATGAGGAGAAAATAAACTATGTTATGATTTTAGTATATTGGAGGTCATAACCATTTTTTATGTATATTAACCAATTAGGGTTGCCATAATCCCCTAATGGGCCAATATGATATCTACTCATTAAGCACACATCAAGTTATGAAGTCTATGGGCTCACTAAATTAGATCAGTTAATAATAAGCATAATAAATTAAATAGCTAATATAATTATCAATAAAATATGATGTCCAACATTAATTAGGAAACGTAAATTTCCTAACACATAGAGGTATCCTAAGTCCTTTTTTCGTGTTCAATTAAGACTAAGCATTCAACATCAAACTCGACGTCAAACTATGTACTTTTTCAAACCCCCCTCCCTTCCCGAAAAACTTCAATTATTTGTTCAACTCAAAGAAAAATATTTTCTTTATAGAATGGTTTGAAATGAAAATTGTAATTGTTTTTACATTTTTTGTTGCTTTTATTCTACAAATTATCTTCACATGAATGCGTTTGTGAATATTCCTTTCCTTTGAAGTGGCAAGGCACATCGAGAAAAATAAAAGTTATAATCAAATAGTCTGGAATCTTAGTCTGAATTTACACAAAATATACGTACGCAAAAGATATATGCTTCAATGCTTATTTGGTTGGTACAATATGGCATTAAATTAAGTCATTGGATTTAGAGGATATTCTCCTCCTTCAATAAAAATGGTCCTATAGCACCTAGTTTGTTGCTTTTTTCCATTTAAATTTCCTCATTGCACTAAAATATTTATAAATCAATCTCATCCATATATCTGCTTGCAAGTCATTGTTTGTTTGTATTGTATCATGAGATATTACAATTACTTCTCATTAATGTAGCATTTATTACACGACCCTTGATTGGAGAAATACTTCTGTATATATTATTTAGGAAAAACTTTTAAAAAAATTCTTATTATGTATGATGTGCATTTTAGTCACATTACTTAAAAAATGTGCAAAATAGACTTATTATTTTATGTTTTGTGCAGAGAACTACAAAATGGTAACAAATGTTAGTTTTTGAATGGAAATGTACACGTGTATCGCATGTGCAATGCATGTGCATGTCTGAATATTTGACCTTCAAACGTGGTATTCTTCTTTATCCCACCCAAACCCTAAGATGCCTTCATTGCTGTCGATCTGGTCTCCGATGACAACCACCAGCACGATGACAACAACACTAAACCGCTACTCCCCCACAACCACCATTCCCCCACAATTGTCGCTCTTCGATTCCAATGAGTAGAACAAAATCGACCTAAACATGACCCAGTCTCTTCGTTTCTGTGCTTGCATTGTGAGTTGATGGGGAATCACGCGATCTTGGACAAACGACAATTTCAGATGACGTCATTCGGTGGTGCGCAATGGGGGAGGTATTGGGTTCGTGGGGCTTCGACAATAGAGATGAGTGGTTGATGGGTCTCTACTCTGGGGCTTGGATGGACGATGATTTCAGGTGACTGCTGTGGCTCGACGACTGGTCGCTAGAAGGTGGTAAATGGTAGTTTGGTTTCACTGGCTTGGAGTTATGAAGTTCTAGGGTTAGGGTTTGGGTGAGAGGAAGAAGAATACCGCATTTGGGGATCAAAAATGCATACGTGCACGTGTGTTGCAGGTGCATGTTTTCATCCAAAAACTAACGTCTGTTATCATTTTGTAGTTCTCTGCACAAAATGCAAAGTAACAAGTCTATTTTACACATTTCTGAAATATCATGACCAAAGTGCATATCACATATAGTACAAGATGATTTTTTTTAAGTTTTTCCTATAATTTATGTAAGTTGTATAGAATAAATTAATTATGAATTAATATATTGTTATTTTTAATATAAAATAATTGTATGACACAAAAATTTACATAATTATTCAAGTATAATTGGTCTAATGTACAAAAAATTCTGTGATTCTCATAAAATATTACATTACTCTAATAAAAATATAACATATGGTCATTTATAATTATAATTTGATTGAAATTTAAATATTTTTAAATCAAATCTAAACGATTATAAATTTGTCTAGTCCAATATTTTACAAATATATTAAAAAATTTCCTAATTTACAAAACTAGATAAACAAGATGACCTCAAAATTTTTTTTTTTGGAAACTACAAATGCATCCATACTTTATGAACTAAACTTGCACGTGATATCCTTCTTTATTTGAGAAACTTCCCTTATTTTATGTAGCATTCTTACACATTTTTTTCTTGTAAATAATAAAGTAAAAAAAGGTCGGCATATTGTAAAACATGCATATTTTGCAAGTAGTTGATGACTATATTCATTAGGTATTAAGGGTGATAAAGGGCCATTAGTATGTTTTGTAGTTATAACATTTACTATTCTTAATAATGGTGTAATAACTTATACACATTATGAAGAAATGTAACTTCATTTCCCTATTTATGTTTGGAGTTCTATATAAGGACATGTTATCTCTTAAAGCAATATTATCCCATAAAGAAATAAGAAGAAGAAAACTTGGTGGCATAGCTAGTTCTCGAAGAACTAGACTTCTAGTGCTTATAACACCTCAAATTTTGGTTAAATTATGATATTGTCCAAAATTTACTGTTTTATGTTTTTATGTGTGCTATAAACTTAATTTGACTGTTTTGTAAATGTATTTGATTGTTGTGTGTGATTTACTTTGAGTCAAGAAAATAATAATTTTCGAGTCAAAAAAAATCTTTATCTGATTATTCGAAGATGGGGGATCTTACTAAATCCAATTCTGAGTGATACATGTATCAATCTTTTAATTTTTAAAATTTATCTGTAAAATAAAAATATTTTATATTATAATATTATTTTATTATTCGGGGACAGTACCTACTGACTTAGGAGCAGTAGCTTCTGCCCTGTGGATAATAAGAACCAGTAAAGTCTTTATGACTTACAATTCAATGAACTAATAGAAATTAGTCAATGAAATTGGCTTGAATTATTTCTAAGCCAATGAGAGCTAGTCAACATAAATGACTTGAATTTCTAAGCCAATAGGATGTTAGTCCACAAAAATGGTTGGACTTGTTGGTTAGTAACTAGAAAAAAACCTAACTAAGTTAGCTTAAACCTAACTAAGTTAATTCAAAGTGCCTAAGTAGTAACTAAATGGAATAAACCTAGTTAGTTATTCATTAAAGTCTTAGTTAGAGAAGGTTCTAGCAAAATCAAGAAGATGGTTAGTTATCCTAAGTGAACCGGGACTTGGTTTACTCTCCCTTAAGCCATTCGGTTATGGACTCTTCAAGAAGGTTCAAGACACTTGGTGACTTGATTCTCTAAACTTATAGGAAGCAAACTTGGAGACAAAGACTTGGATATCAACTCTTGATCACATCTAGGGCTATTAGTGTAATTGGCTAGCTATCATGAACAATAGTTTTGATGATAACAAACGTGAAGACAAACATGAAGATGATGAGAAGACTAAGTCTAAGATCTTCAAGAATAGCTTTAGGACTTAGGATCTTTGTAAAAAGCCTCATTGGATATCTCATTATTTGGCGTTGCAAAGAAATGTTTTCAAAATTGCTTTTCCAAAATTAAACAATCATTTTCTGGACATTTAAAAGCATTTAAAACTGATTTTATATCAGAGGTATTCGAATACCCCATAAGGTATTCGAATAGCACATTTATTCAATAACTTGCTTTTTGCAATTATAGGTATTCGAATACACCATATGGTATTCGAATAACCATGTTTTAAAGTTTGTACTTTTACTGTTTTTCAAAGTGGTATTCGAATAACCACACTTGGTATTCGAATAACCAGTGTCCTCAAAATCATTTTAAATCGGTGGTATTCGGATAACCTATTAAGGTATTCGAATAACCCTCTTCAGAACTGGTTTTCACGGAGCTTTTCAAAATGAGGCATTCGAATACCTCATAAGGCATTCGAATACCATATTCCAAAATTGGATTTCACGAAGCTTTCGAAAATGGCAGCAACGGCCGTATTTGCATTTAATATTACTTTTAATTGCTCCAACGGCTATTTTCTCTCATTGCTCTATAAATAGAGACCTTGGGTCTCTTCTAAAAAAGCCCCAACCATTTGAATTATTTGCTAGTGTTAAAACGTGATTCTTTCATATTTTCTATGCTCTTTTCGCCAAAACCTTGAGATATCCTTTAGAGAGCTTATTAGCACTTCAATTTGTAATATCTACTCTAAGTGAGAGTTCATTTTTCATCTATTCTCTGATTCTGTAAAAGGGTGAGGTATCCCTTAGTGATTTTGTGATGGTGAGGTATCCCTCTAGTAAAAGGGTGAGGTATCCCTTGGTGTAAAGAAGGTGATGTATCCTTCAAAGGGGGTGAGGTATCCCTCTAGTAAATAGGGTGAGGTATCCCTGTTGTGTAAAGGTTGCAAGCACCTGTTGTTAAGCTTGTATTGAATAGTGAAAAATCTCGAACTGTGTTTCGGGGACTGGATGTAGGCCACAAGTGGTTGGTGGTCGAACCAGGATAAATATCGTGCCTGCTTTTCTACCCTTAATCTTTTATCTTTATGCACTTTATTTATTCTTGCAATTTAATTATTATTTGTTCTTCTTATCTTCATCTTATTCACGACTTTTAATAATTAAATTCAGTATAGTTCATTTGTTTAAGGCTTTTGCGAAAAATCTTTAATTACTCAATTCACCCCCCCTCTTGAGTACTGAAGCCACTTGGGTAACAAGTGGTATCAGAGCTAGACTCTTGTATAAAGAGCTTAGCCGCTTCAAGAGTACATGGCTTAATCAAATGTTTTATCAGAAGCAACTTCCATAAATCGACCACCCTTTTTCAATGGGGATGGTTATGCATATTGGAAGGAAAGAATGAAAATATTTATAGAGGCTATTGATCTAGATGTGTGGGATGCTGTCGAAAATGGCGCATTTATACCTACACGCATTGTCAATGGTGTAAAAACCGAGACACCTAGAAGTGATTGGTCTGATATGGATAAAAGAAAAGTTCAATATAATTTAAAAGCCAAAAATATTATTACTACTGCTTTGGGGTATGATGAATTTTTTAGAATTTCAAATTGCAAAACCGCTAAAGAAATGTGGGACACTTTACAAGTTACCCATGAGGGTACTAGTGAGGTAAAGAGGTCGAGAATTAATTCTCTAACTCGCAAATATGAATTGTTTAGAATGAACCAAGGAGAAAGCATTCAAGAAATGCAAAAGAGGTTCACCCACATTGTTAATCATCTTGCATCATTAGGAAAGAATTTTACTAACGAAGATTTGATTAACAAAGTGTTGAGATGTCTTAGCGGGATTTGGCAACCCAAAGTAACGGCTATTGCGAATCAAGAGACTTATCAACAATGTCTCTAGCCACCCTATTCGGAAAGCTTCAAGAACATGAGCTGGAACTAAATAGGCTCAATCAAAGTGAAGAGCATGATAAAAAGAAGAAGGGAATTGCACTCAAAGCCACATCTTCCATACTTGAAGATGATGATGAAGGTGGTAAAGAGGATACTGAAAACTTTGAACTAAGTGAGGAGAATCTTAGTCTCCTTGTGAAAAAATTCGGAAGATTCTTAAAGAAAAAGAGATTTCAAAGAAGACCACCCATTCCTCAAAAGAAGGCATATCACAAAGGAGAAGGATCCTCCACTCCTGCAAAATGCTACGAATGTGGAGAATTGGGACACATAAAGATGGAGTGCCCAACCTATCAAAGGAAAGTGGAGAAGTATGAGAAAAGGCACTCAAGGGAAAAGAAAGAAAGAAGAGCCTACATAGCATGGGATGACAACGACATGGACTCCACGATAGCTCGGATAGCGAAGAAGCTCAACTTTGTCTCATGGCCAAAGGAGAAGAAGAAGAAAGCGAAAATGAGGTAAGTTCTAACTCTACTCTACTCCTTCTTATGATGAGTTACAAGATGCCTTTGAAGAATTGCATGACGAAACTTTAAAACTCACAAAACAAATTTCTTCTTCTAAGAAAAAAAATCTTTTCTCTAGAAAATCAAATTCTTATTTTAAATAAAGAGATTGAAGAACTAAAAATTGAAAATGAAACTTTGGGAATTATTGATGCATGCTCATCTCATCCCTCACATGCTTCTACTTCGTATTCTTGTTCTTCATGTCATTTGCTTGAAAATGAAATTGAAATTTTAAAGAACACCCTTGCCAAATTCACATGTGGAAGAGATAATTTAAATATTTTATTAGGAAAACAAAGGGTTGTTTTTGAAAAAGCTGGAATTGGTTATAACCCGAAAAATCAGCATAAATCTTATACAAACTTCTTTGTTTATTCAAGCACTACTTGTAGTCCTTTTATCAAATGTTTTTATTGTGGAAAGAAGGGTCACAGTGCTTCAACATGCAATGTAAGAAAGAATGTTAACACAAAAATTGGGACAAAAATGGTTTGGGTTCCAAAGGGTACATTACCCAAAACTGACACTCAAGGACCCAAGAAAATTTGGGTACCAAAAACCAAAAATTAAATTGTGTTGCAGGTGTGCTTGAAAGCCTAGAACTGACTTCGGCATTTTTGAAAATGGCTACTGCGAGCACAAGAACGGAAATAACTTTAAGCTCTTTTCCTTCTCTCCATGAAGCTTGAAGTTGCAACCATGAAATAAGCTCTTAATCATTGGAACAGATAAGAAAATAATAGCAAATAATAAGGCAAGCTCTCTTACGGTATTTTCTTTGTGTTTCCATCATCAGGTAAGGTTTTCGTCTCTCAAACAAGTAGTTCTGGACATATATATATGCTTTCCTGTTTAAGTTATTCGAATAACTATTTTTGGCATTCGAATACCATTGCTTTATACGTGAAAATCTATGTTTTTCTGATAGGTCTATTCGAATACCCTCCCATGGTATTCGAATACCATACATCAGTACAGAATTCTTATGGTTTTATAAGCTGGTGCATTCGAATACCCAAATATGTATTCGAATAATCTGAGAAATCTTTATCAGTACTTGTTACATGCTATCTGGAGTATTCGAATACCTTCCAAGGCATTCGAATACGTGCTCCTTCTGGAGTTTATAAATTGTGGTGGGTATTCGAATACAGCAAGAGGTATTCGAATACCACATGGCTGAAAGCCAATTTTTCGTCCTGTTCTCTATTTCTGCTTCCATCATTTCTAATACAAACGTAATATAAACATAATTGACTCTATGAATAACATGCTTTTGATCTTATTTCATCAAGCCTTCATTTATGCCTTATATGAAAATTACATGATGTTCTTAAATGCATATTTTTGCTTGTTCTTGCACCTTCTTTTTCTTAAGAAAATGTTACATTTGTTTTTAAGGAAAATGCTTAATGTAATTGGCTACTATTTTAATAAATATACAAGTGCAATAAGTGATATATGAAATATTTAATATCTATGCTTTTTATTGATATATGGCAGATTTATAAGAAATTGATAACAAGTGGTAAATGCTTTACTTTTTTGACAACAAGTGGTATCACACAAAGTGGTATGAACGTAATAACAAGTGATAACAAATGATATCAAACAAGTGGTTACTTGGCCAAATTAATCGATAAATATATTTTTTTGCCCTTGAGAATCATTTGCTGCTTTTGCCTCATTGTTTTAAATGCTTATTGGTTTATGAGTTTGACTAACCCCTATGGATCCAACATTAATGGATACCAACGAAAGCACTCTGCAGTTTGTTGTAGGGAAAACACTACCTTAAGCACAAATTTAATGGACAAAATTCATTCAACTTGAGGACATGCATATGTTAATTTATATTGTTTTGATATGATAAAAGGGGGAGAAAAATACTTGCCCCATCTTTTTTATCATGACAAAAGGGGGAGAAAAAGTTTAAATGTCTTTGTTTGAGAAAAGTCAGGGAGAAAAATAGAAATTGAATTCCAAAAGTAAGGGGGAGCTGCTGTGCATATCTCTGATGTAAATCACCTCTTATGAAAAAGAGGGGGAGTAAGTATCTCTAAACAAACTTTGTGAATTCCAATTTATATGAACTAATGCTTTTCTCAAATGTTAGTTTGTCATCATCAAAAAGGGGGAGAATGTAATTGGCTAGCTATCATGAACAATAGTTTTGATGATAATAAACGCGAAGACAAACATGAAGATGATGAGAAGACTAAGTCTAAGATCTTCAAGAATAGCTTTAGGACTTAGGATCTTTGTAAAAAGCCTCATTGGATATCTCATTATTTGGCGTTGCAAAGAAATGTTTTCAAAATTGCTTTTCCAAAATTAAACAATCATTTTCTGGACATTTAAAAGCATTTAAAACTGATTTTATATCAGAGGTATTCGAATACCCCATAAGGTATTCGAATAGCACATTAAGTATTCGAATAACTTGCTTTTGCAGAAAACCTGTTTTATTATAGGTATTCGAATACACCATATGATATTCGAATAACCATGTTTTAAAGTTTGTACGTTTTCTGTTTTTCAAAGTGGTATTCGAATAACCACACTTGATATTCGAATAACCTGTGTCTGAATTGTTTCTCAAAATCATTTTAAATCAGTGGTATTCGGATAACCTATTAAGGTATTCGAATAACCCTCTTCAAAACTGGTTTTCACGGAGCTTTTCAAAATGAGGCATTCGAATACCTCATAAGGCATTCGAATACCGTATTCCAGAATTGGATTTCATGAAGCTTTCGAAAATGGCAGCAACGGCCATATTTGCATTTAATATTACTTTTAATTGCTCCAACGGCTATTTTCTCTCATTGCTCTATAAATAGAGACCTTGGGTGTCTTCTGAAAAAGCCCCAACCATTTGAATTATTTGCTAGTGTTAAAACGTGATTCTTTCATATTTTCTGTGCTCTTTTCGCCAAAACCTTGAGATATCCTTTAGAGAGCTTATTAGCACTTCAATTTGTAATATCTACTCTAAGTGAGAGTTCATTTTTCATCTATTCTCTGATTCTGTAAAAGGGTGAGGTATCCCCTAGTGATTTTGTGAGGGTGAGGTATCCCTCTAGTAAAAGGGTGAAGTATCCCTTGGTGTAAAGAAGGTGAGGTATCCTTCAAAGGGGGTGAGGTATCCCTCTAGTAAATAGGGTGAGGTATCCCTGTTGTGTAAAGGTTGCAAGCACCTGTTGTTAAGCTTGTATTGAATAGTAAAAAATCTCGAACTATGTTTCGGGGACTAGATGTAGGCCACAAGTGGTTGGCGGTCGAACCAGGATAAATATCGTGCCTGCTTTTCTACCCTTAATCTTTTATCTTTATGCACTTTATTTATTCTTGCAATTTAATTATTATTTGTTCTTCTTATCTTCATCTTATTCACGACTTTTAATAATTAAATTCAGTATAGTTCATTTGTTTAAGGCTTTTGCGAAAAATCTTTAATTACTCAATTCACCCCCCCTCTTGAGTACTGAAGCCACTTGGGTAACAATTAGGAGGTCTTGGATGGTCAACTAAAGTGACCACCTCCATTGAGCTCCACAACTATGCATAGAGTTAGGAGACCATTTTTCATTTCATCATCATCCTTTCAATCACACAAATCTCCTTTCTCTTTCTTCCAAGAACCAAGAACATCATAGCTTCTCCTTTTGAAGCTCATGGCCAACACCTCCAATCTATACCTCCACTCTTCTAAATTTTTATCCAACACCATTTCTCAAATCTAAATATCATTCTAAGAATCTTTCATCTTGAGAGTTTCTTCAAAATCATTCATTTGAAGCTTGGAAAACAACCTTGAAGTTTCTTTCCTACAAGGTAAAAATCTTTGTTTCTTGTTTCTAACTTGATTCTTAAAGTTATAAGTCATGATTGATCCATGATTTTTCATTTTCAACCATAGTTTATGACTTTATAAATTGATTGACGTTGTTAGCATTTTCTTGGAGCTATAAGAAATCACTAGGAGGAAGTCCAAGAAGGTTTTGTCTTCGTTAGAGGTAAGAGAGAGATTTAATCTCATCAACCTTGTATGGTGGTGAGAAAAATGATTGATTTATGGTGAAGAATCCATAAGGATTCATTCACTTGATTATTTTAAAGTTGTTCCTATTTGTGATTGATTTTGTTTGCAAGCATGTCTATAGCTTTAATATATTTTGGTATGTGTTATGGATGCATGATAATTATTGTAGGATGTGAATAACATGTTAAGGATTTGTATGAGTGTTCCAAAGAACACATGAAGCTCACGGCTTCATCACCACAAAGAGGACCAAAATGTTCTCAACTATTTTCTAAAACATGGTTTAATTAATTTAATTGGATTAATAATTTTTACAAGGACTTAGATAGTAGAAAATAATTTCAAGATGATTTATAGAAGATATAGTAAATTTTGGCCAACATGCCATTTAAGATACCTTTGATTTAAAATTATTTTCTAAGTGTGAACTATGTAATTAAATTAAAGAGAACTCAATTTCAATGAATTTTAGAGAACAAAATGAATAAAGTTATTTTAGGAACTTAATTAGAGAAATTAAGTATGGATGAGAAATAAAATGAACACTTGAAAAGTATTAACGTATAGCTCACCCTGTAGGTTTTGAAGCACATTAGCAAGTTTCGAGATGTAAATATTAGTTATGACTAAGAAAGGTAATTTTAATGGAAACAGTAGAAAATATTAAATAAAGGATTTTTTTAAAGGAAATGCTGTAAATAAAGCTAGAAATAAATATATAATGGAGAAAAATTCAAAATCTAATTTAGAATGTAAAGAAATATTTTATGTAGTTGAAAAATATTAAAAATATCTTACGCATATTTAAAATAATGATTTTTAAACTATGTGATTGAGAAAACGAGTTAAAAATGTTACGCAATTGAAAAAATGATTTAAAAACACTACGCGATTTTAAAAAACATTGAAAAATATTTACGCAATTTGAAAATGTTGAAAATGTGACGCGATTGTGAAAATGCTATAAAATATTTACGCGATTGAGAGTAATAGTAGTTTACTGTCGGGTTAAAATGGTGGACCCGGACATGTTGAAAAATAGTATTGTCAAGTGGTAGTGTACTATTTGAGAAATAATAATAATGTTATTATTTGTGTATTTTGGTTCATGCACATGTATCGTGGATGTGTCAATTTAGTTGAAATTGACAATTGGCTGACGAGATGAATTACACCGTAGTGTGGGTGTGATAAGCGAAGTGTAGTTTATTGAGTGAACTTAGAGGCGTTAGTGTGCGGAGGATTCCACATGTGGACAATTGATAGCTCCTCTGAGCCATGGTAACGAGTAACGCATTAGCGATATCGACAAACATTATTCTTAATCAGGATCTAGTGGAGACTGTCTGGTATAATGCATGTTGTGCATGATATTTTGACTGTATACTATATACACGATGTTTAGACTGTGTACTATTTACACGACGTTTGACTGTGTAATATTTGACTAGGGCAGCCTGAGCTACAGACAGGTCTTCCGGATCATTCTCTATGATGTTTGTGTTTAGCTCCATAGAGTATGAACGAGTCTGTGTATATTTTCATATGTGGTCTGCATCATGATGTGATTATTCATATTTGCTCTGAGATATTATGTATAATGTGATAATATGAATTGTTGTATCAATTGTTATATCTGTATGTTTTGTCATTTTCTGTACTGCCATGTTGGTAGTGATGTAGATTGTCTCACCTCTTTGTATGCGTTTTTTGTATTATTATTTATATGTTATAAAGACTTTGAGGAAGAAGAAGAGGAGCAGCCTATAGATTATCAGTACGAAGAGGAGCTGCATCCGAGCGACCAGTGCGAGGAGGGCGAGCCATTAGATCATCCATATCATTTGGATTAATTATGACACGGTATAACTTTATCGGAGTTTTTGGGATTCGTGAAACTAGAGTTTCATGGATGTTTTGAGGCCTGGCGTCTACGAGCTGATAGGAAGTCGGTTGTGTATGTGGGGCATTTGATTGTGTCTCTTTGTAGGGAGTTTGACGGTGCTCCGATGTTCTCCACTATCGTTTATGTGCATTTGGAGTTGCCCTTGACTATTAGGCGTTATTGGGATGGTTGTTTCCATGCCCCTAGTAAGCTTAGTAGTGTGTCAACAGCACGGATTCCTGTCCGTAGAGCTGCAAGACATCCGAGATTTCTGTCATCCGATGATCCATCAGAGGAGGATCCTTCGGAGGATCTGAATTCCTAGATGTGCACTTGAGTTATTTATGTTTTGTATAACTCAAACAGTTTAATGCTTTGTTAAGTAGTTTATGGTTTGTATTTATTTGTATCTTTAAAGACAAAAATCATATGTATAATTATGATATGTATTTACTAGTTTGTTTTATTTCATGTTCAGTTTATTTTATTTAGTGATATAATGTACAAAAAGAAAATTTTCACAACTTATATTATTATGTATTAAGAAATGATTTATAACTTGAGTAAAGGTTTATTATATTTATCGTAAATGTGACATCTTAAGGAGGGTGTTACAATGTTCATATTTCCTTTATCTTGATTTATCCTTGTCTTCTCTTTTATTCCACTTATAACACGTTATCCATACGAGACTCTATCATATGAGTGATGACTTGAATAACTTGGAGGTTTTGTTGAAAAAGTTTGTCTTCTTATCACTCTCTTTAGATTAATATAATTCACAACTATTTTCTTTCTTAAGGTTTTCTTCATGTCGATCTTAGTATCTTTTGTGTTTCATCTATAGAAGTTTTATTGTTAATCTTGTTTGACTAACTAAATTTCATATTTTGTTTTATATTGAATTTGTTACTCTTTATAATTTATTAAAGAGATTACTATTTAAGCATCCTCTAAGGATTGCACAAAACTAATAATTTTTCATAGTCATATTTTATATAAAGATTTATGGTATAGTTCTTGAAGAACACCTTTAGACTGTGATTGAATCTAAAAAAATTCATTTAATCTTAGTATAATTTGAAACAAAGAAATGTGAGAGAGAACATCGTTAATATTTTTATGTCTCTCGAATATGTTCCTGTAGTAGAAAAAATGAGAATTGTTTCAAGAGATATTTTGAATCAAGTTTATACATTCTTATGATTGAAAACAAAAATTAGTTATTGAAGAAAAACCACAAAGGCCACCTAATGGGTTGAACCACGTTCCCCGAAGTGAATGTCATGTATTATAATTTTGGGTATGACAAAGGTCGTGGTTATGGTCATTGATGTGGTAGAAATTAGAAAAATGAACATTACTATGGTGATTCTAACTCTTTCAAGAATACATATCAAATGAAGTACGAAGATAATGATAAGAATATTGAATAGAGTAAAATTACTTTAATGTTGTAGCATATACGAAATAATAATAGTCATATTTGTCGTTTGTCAAGATTTTGCTTGTGAGAATCATTCATTTGACCATAGTCCTACAAATAATATGCATTTGGATGTGTCTATTTTCGTTAAATATTATAAAGGAAAGTTTTATTATTTGATTGATGATTTGAGTAGTTAAATTATTTTCTTGGAATTCATATTTGTCATTTCATATGTATTTATTTTATTTTTTATGTGATTTAAAATCATAACGTACACATTTCCTCTTTCTTTATTAGTTTGTAATATTTTAAATAAAATATGTATGGTGTGATTTCTTATAATTTTTATTGATTGAAGAAAAAATGTGTGTTTCTAATTCTTTATATATATAGATCAATCGTAAATTTGATATCTAGTAGTACAGAAGTAATTCAAGTCTCCAAAATAGCTACTACATTTTGTTACCTTAATGAACAAGATTTTATACATTATGTTTTATTCATCATCAAGTCAAATATATATGATCAATGCAATTGAAACACAAATTATTATAAACCAGAAGTTTATTATACTATTGTAAATTAGAAGTTTACGATATTATTGTAAATCAGAAGTTTACTGGTCTAAATAATTTTTTTAGTTGGCATATAACTGATAAGGCTATCCTGAGTTAATATTGATAATTCATAAAGGTATCATTGAAGGACCAGAAGGTTATTCAATATAATGAGTTTTTATGTGCAATGTGTTTTCAATGCAAATTGATTATAAGATTATCACTAACTAAAAATAGAGTTAAATTTGTTGAATTTCTGAAACAAATTTAAGATGATATTATGAATTATATCATAAATCATGTGTATCATTTAGATATTTTATGGTCAGTTGGTCACTTGTGTACTTATTATCAACTCGTAACCTAGTGTTTGTGAGATTATACAAGTTATTTGATTAAGAGTACAAATTTCCATATAGAGACAATTTGTCTTGATAATGATAGTGAATTTACTTCTCAATCTTTTAGTGATTATTATATGACCATTGGTAAAATATTAAACATCTTGTTACTTATGTTCAAATGTCTCTAATTGATAGCTAAATAACATATTGTGAGAACAATTTCTTAAGTTTTTACTTGAGGTATGTCTTTTACATGTTGCAGCATTTGTTAGTATAAGACTAACAATTAATTATAAGTTCTCTCTTTTACAATTAGATTTTGGCCTGAAGCCAAATATTTCTCATATAAAAATTTTCATGTGTGCGATATAATCATTCTTACTCTACCATATCGCACTAAAATGAGCTTTAAAAGGAAATTTAGAATATATGTTTGATATGAAATAATGTTTCCAACATTACAGGAAAAGAATAAGTAATTGGAAAAAAAATTACTTAAAATGTATCATCATTATATTATTTAGATCTTTGAACAATGCAATTTGAACTAAAATTTCAAATGATAATACATTTACAAATAAGAGCAAATGAATTGCCAGATACATTTTCTATTACAAAAGGATAAATAAATCATATGTCAACTATAAATGGTTCATTTAGAATTGATATTAAATGAATCAAAAAACATGCTAGAAGTATGAAAGATCAATCATTTCCAAAGACAAAACTCAGAAAAGAGAAGAAGCAAATAACATTGCTAACAAGACAAATAATCCTAAGAGTTATTTGCACACAAGAAGTCAAGTACTTCTAATGGATATTATTACATCTTATGCCTCTGTACATGTCATTTACATGAAAATTCTTGAAGGATTTAAAATTTCAGCAACATCTAATGAACTTAATTTACATATGCTAACAATTTATATTGTTTTGCTTATCATTTTGAGACTTTCTTATTAAGCATTATTGTTTGTTGATATGCATTATATATTTATTTCAAAAAATTTAGAATACTTTATTTGCTTATGTGTATATTTAAAGAATTTGATGTGAAAGATCTTTGAATGATAAAACTTTGTCTCGGTCTGTAGATCGAACGTTTAGCAAATTAAATTTTGTCTATCAAGTTATAAAGAACAGGTTCTTAAGTGTTTTATACATATAAATTATATATATATTGAGTACACTAACACTTGTTAGATCATTGGATTTAAAAAAGATAACGAAGATCTTAACCCTGAAATACTATACCTTAGTGCTATAGAAGCACACATACATATTGCTAAATATTACATGATATGATATAATATTATTTTCATGAATTTATTAGCAACATATAGTTCATCACCAATCAGAAGACATTGAAATAGAATTAAGTATATTATTTTTTATATCTTCAAGACACAACTGTTGATATTATTTTATTCATATGAATCTATACCAAACTATAATTGATTATGCAAATGCATGATATTTTTTTGATCTAAATAAAATCAGATCCCAAACAGACTATTATTTATATGTGGTGGTATTGTTATATTATGGTGATATACAAAACAATATATAGTTGTCATTTCTTTATATTATGCAAAAATTATAACAATTCATGAAGGAAGTCGTGAATGTTTTTAGTTAAGAGTTATTATTTATCATATTCAAGAATTTTGTTGATCGTCTTATGAAAAAAAATTCAAACTAAAGATAATATTGCTTACAAAGTTCAACTAAAAGAAAGATATATTAAAAGTGACATAATAAAATATATTTTTTCAAATTTCTTAAAGGATGAATACAATGAATAATATTGAAAATAAATGTCTAAGAGTTACAAGAGTTGCAATATCTCATGAAGAAATGAGAATAGGAAGATTTGGTGACATAACTAGTTCCTTTAATGTCCATTTTTTTTTATGTTTATCTTTTCTTTTATTCTATTTACAACATGACGTATTTTTTTAAATAAAAAGGATATGTCATGTAACAAGCGTTAACCTTAGTGGGTTCAAAGTAATTACGCTACGGGAATAATTGCTGCATAATGGTACGAAAGAAATTGTGTAAAATTTAAATTGTTTAGAAAAAATTTAAGTATAGTTACTATAATGTAGTGATTACATAAATTTTACAGAAAATCTGCACGTAAATCACATCAAGTTCACTATATTTATGTCAATGTGGAGTTAAAAGCAGTTGAACGTTCCGGTGTAAAAGCCTTTTTCTTGCAACCGTTGCACATGCTTTACACCCAGTTCTTAGCATGGCTGATTGAAAGCGAGATCGATCAGTACTTGAAAGAATAACCAAAAAATTTGATTCACAGTGATTTTAAGTTTACTTACCAGTTAACTACTTATTATTGGATTTTATATAATTAAATAATAATATAATTCTTTAAAAAAGTGTATGTCAAGTATTAAATTTTTTTTTTAAAAAAAAGAGAAAAGTTGACAAGTGTTCATTAAAAAATAACTTCATTATCAATGTGTGTTGGTTTAAATGAAAAAGAATTTAAATTTTTTAAGTATGTGATTTTATGTTTAAAACTTAAATTTTTGTGTATAAAAATAATATCATTAAAACGAGTCTTTACTTAAACACATAACTGTACTTTAAAAAATTAATTTTTTATCTATCAAACGAAGAGATATTATGAAAAACTAACAATAAATAAATAAATAATCTCATTACCTAAAACTTTATCAAAAGGGGGAAGCATCGAGTGTTTGAGAGATCAAATATTTTATTTTAATTCTGAATAAAGAAAATTCCTAAAACTTAATCCTCTTATATAATTGCAATTAAAGCCAACTTAATTATTATATTTAGGATTATTCTTCTAAAAAGAATATATAAAAGGTTTAAATATAAATAAATATATATATATATATATATTGTAATAAATAAATTCTTACTCTTATAGGTAAAATTGTAAAATTTTAAGTTGTTATCGATCACCATTAACAACTAGTTATAATTATTGAGTGATGTGCAAGTTTATAAGAATAATGCTCCTTATACATCTTTACGATTTTTTTCACCTCACATTAGTATAAAAAAGATAAAGTTAAAATATAAATATGTAAAAAATTTGATATATCCAAATACAATAAATAATAAAATTATATAAATTAATGTGTATTTAAATGTGTAATTAGCGTTATTGGACTTATAAAAAAGTGAATAGGTACTTGTTCAAAAGTACTTTTTTTTTTTTTTTACGGGATTCAAAAGTTAAAGTTTCACCTAATCCCATGATTGAAAACATTGAATCAGTAAAAGTAACAAAATAAGTTACACTTTTTTTTTTTAATAAAAGAAATCACAAAGTTGAAATAAGGAATTAGAGACCCACTTGTTGGTAAATTTAATAATAAAAGACATTTTATTAGTTTACTTATCTTAAAATTATAATGAGAAAATAGAGCTACTTAGATGATCAAAGTTTGTCTAGATTTAGTTAGTGCGTGCACGGGAACCGGTTTTGAAAAGTGGATGAAAATAATTGAATTTTGGGTTGTCCAGAGGATTGCTAATGATATTTATTCAACTTGAAGTTCATTTGTATTTAATTACTTGTTTCATTCTAAAATATTTATCTTTTTAAAGAGAAAATTTTATTTTATTTTATTTGTCATCTTAAAAAATTAAGAATATATTAATTATTTCTTAACTTTATCCTTATCTTTTGATATTTTTGAATAGAATAAGAGAGAATATTAATTGAGTGAGAAGATAATTTGGTCAAAAATAATTTAGTCAAATTATAATTATCTAAAATTAAAGGTATTTAATAGATTTCTTAATTTTTGTACAAAAATTTTAAATGACAAATATTTTAAAATGAATAGAGTAATCATTTGAGCCTATCAAGATTCGAATATTTGCTTGCAAATTCTCTGTATTAAGTTCAGTATCCCTGGTGGAACATCTCTTTACCATTCTCTTTCCCCCCTCCTTCCTTTTTGGGCCTTTTAGGGTGTGTTTGAGAGTTGGGATTTTGAAGAGTTTTAGAGGGAAAGGGAAAGGAAGACTTATTCTTTATTTTGAGTAAACATTTTTTATATTTAAATTTTTTTTAAAATTAAAGAATAAAATAAAATATAATCATATAACCTTTCAATAATCATTTATTTATTTTTATAAATATTTTATAATTCTCTTAATTTAGAAATAAAAAATAAGACATTTCTTTCCTTTACTTCAAAATCCTTCATCCAAGTGGTGAGGCCTCCCTAGACCCTAATTGGGTTTAATACGAAAAAAAAAATTAGGTAGTGTAGTATTCTATATGTACATCTTAAAATTAAGGGAGTATGAAAATATTAATTGAATTTTGAGCCACTTAAAAGATCATTAATGACATTTATTGAAGTCAAATCAATTTGTATTTTGCTATATCTTCCTCACATATTTTTCTAATAATTCTCTCACTATTAAATAAAAAATATTAAATAAAAAAATAAATATATTCAATAACTTAAAAAAATAAAAAGTATTCAATGTTTTATTTATTTAATTGTTAGGAAGATTATTAAGAATATATATTGATTTAAAATGATTCAATCAATTTACTATATGAATAGAAATAAATTAGTAGAAATGTATTTTTCATTTAATTATTTAGTTATTAAGTTATAAGTGGATTATTAAGAAGATCTTTTAAGAAGGTATAAAAAAATTCATAAATTATATATTTTTTAGCAAATCCTCCTAATGTCTTCATATTAGTTAAAACAAAATATATTAAATAAGAAAATAATAGTTTTTTAATAATTCTTCTAATTACTATTTCTTCTAATTACTTAAAAAAATTATTTTTTTCAAAGTTTCAAATACATTAAATAGAATAATTTAAATTATTTTAACAGATGTTCTTAATAATACTCTTAATTACTAAATTATATGAAAAGCAACATCATCATTATTATTTATTTAAATTATTATACTTGATCATGATTAGTTTATAAATAATAAAAAATATTCATAATTCACTTAACTGTTAACTAACATAATACATAATATTATAATTAATTAATTAATACAAATATCATTTTACAGTTGTGTATTGTAATATTTTCAGTTCTATCCATCTGTTCTGTCCCTTCTTTTGTCTTTATCAGTAAATCATTTTTAAATGAATGAGGATTTTTAACCGTTTTTTGTTTCTCTCCTGCAACTTTTACCTTATACACAAACACAGCTATACACAATCACAGCATAGTCATAAAATACTGAGATGATATCATGTAATATAGTTCTCTCTGAATCTGACTTATGACTAGAACTTTAGCCATAAAAAAGATAAAACAGAAAACCATGTGACTCAAAAACAACGTGACATTAATCTGTGGATGCAAATTAAGGGCAAGTAGAAATTAGAGTAAATGTATATTTTAATCTTTAAATATTTTATGATATAATATTTTTATTTTTTTAAAAAAATTTAATAAACACATTAATCTTTTAAATTTTATGACATTAATTCTTTTCAAGAATTAAAGTGTTATATTAATTTAAATTGCAAAAAATTAATTAGTTTATCAACTTTTTAAAAAAATTTAAAATATTATATCACAAAATATTTAAAAATTAAAATATATATTGAGTTGTTAAGTGCCAACAAAGCAGCACTGTCAACATGCAGAGGCAGAGGGGTGGTCCCCAAACATGTGAAGCAGCATTTCATCTTCACCACACACGTCCCCATGACAGAGAAGAGCAGGGTCCTCCTCTCACTCACTGTCAATGACTTGAGCAATGTCTTGATTGCCCATAAAAGGCGGAACTTGGGTACAAATATTTGTGTCATCAAGCGTGAAGCATCTCATCACTTCACTCACCGCAAACAAACAAACTCAAAGCCAAGCTAGCTAGCTAGCTAGCTAGGTCATAAAGCAAAGCAAAACACCATGAAACGAAACAACAAGTCCTACCTGATTGTGATAATCATACAAGCCATATACGCTACCATGTTTCTGCTCTCAAAAGCAGCATTCGACCATGGCATGAACAATTTCATCTTCGTCTTCTACAGACAGGCCACAGCCACCATTTTCCTAATCCCTTTTGCTTTCTTCTTCGAATGGTATGCAATTTTACAGTTTACTCAGTTAGGGGTAATTCGAAATAAAGTTGAAATAAAAAATAATAATATTTCAATATTAAAAATATATATATTTAATATTAAAAAATATATATATACTTCATGAATTATATTACATATCTAAATAGAAAAGATCAGTGCACAGAAATTTGAAGTATAGAAATGTCATAATACAAAGATCAGCGGCCCAAAATTATGTTGGTTGCATCTGAAATGATTACATAGATGTAAACTTTTGTGAAGTTTATGTACAAAAAAATTTTTGTGCAACTAATTAACAGTCCTCATATCTAAATTCAACTTCTTTTTCCTGCGGTAATATTGTTAGTTTCAATTCAAATACTGAAAGTTACCACAACCATTTTGCTGTAGGAAAACTGCACCGCCTTTGTCATTTGTGACTTTCTGCAAGATCTTCTTCGTTTCTTTCTTCGGGTATGTGCAAATATTCAATTGAATTGATGTGTATTAATTTCTTTGTCGTTGCTTTTAAGATGAGATCTTATATACCAAAGTTGAAGAGTATAAGTTCAAACTTTACGTTATATATTCATTAAATTATAGTACAAAGTTTAAACGATGGCTGTTCTATAACGGAGTTGTTCGTTCTCCTTTTTTAAATTCTGTAATTAAAACTGTGTCAGTGATCTTAAATTTCAGGATTACTTTGAGCTTGGACATATATGGTATTGCTCTTATTCACACATCTGCAACTTTGGCTGCTGCTACCGCAAACTGTCTTCCAGTCATCACCTTCTTCTTGGCGCTCATACTCAGGTAGAGTAATATTATTGGAGATGGAGCTCACATGTAAATTGTTTTAATTTGCATATATATATTATTCACTTATAGTTAGTTTTCCCTCCCTCCACCTCAAATTAGACTTTACGTCCATCTGAAATCGCAATTTATCAGAAGGGTTCATGCTATCTATTGTCAAAACTCAAACCTTAAAATCAAATATTAATTGTTTGACCATTAGTGGTGATTTTGCGGGTGATTAAGATTCCAGTCTTCAGAATCTCTATATGAATAACACACTTGGAGCTAGCACCTAAAAGTTGCTCATCATTTTAGTGCAAGTGTCCTCTTATTTCCTTTCTTGTTGGACAGTATGTAAAGCATAAAATTAAAAAGATGTTGTACTATAGATGAGATCGTGAGATTGTATAAAGTGAACCATTTTTAGATACACATATCAACTAGACAACAGGTATATTATATGTAGTTTAAACACAAGCAACAATTATATAAGGAGGTATCTTGACACCAAAAAATAAAATGAAAAAAGGAAAAAAGACTCTTATAAAGAAGAGATATTGAAATAGAGTTGAAATCTGTCTTAAACTATATAAGTGATTAAAATATACTGATATAAAGGCTTTTATATGCTGTGTGACAAAAGTAGATAAGTTTAAAACGTGCGAAAAGTAGAGGAGAAAATCGCCCACGTTTGACTGGGAAGATTCTTCCTCGTGGGGTCTCAGTTTTCGAGCAAAATGCATTGTGCTTCTCACTTCACAGTACTACGAAGCAAAAACTTGAATTCAGGTAAAAAACGGAAGAGAATTATGCTTTCTGATGACACTCTTTATGCTGGGTGGCGAAACCTGCAAGGACATATATATTTATTTTTCATCAAATGGGGAGTGTTTTATTGGCATACTGTATACGCATTACGTAATTCTGAATTGAACTCATGAGGTTAGAATTTATGTTTTGTGCTAATTTTGTGACAACACAATTGTGGTTTGTGGATTGTTCTGACAAGTTAAGTCCGGAAAGTGAATACATTTCTTTTCTCTGTTCAGCCTTTGGAATGTCTTGGGGTATTGGGTAACTTTTGGATTCGACCTGTTAATAGCAACTAGCAAGCAACCAACATATATGGTCCACGTCTGTGTTAAGGTATAGCAGCAGCAGCGTACTATGATGGATGATTGTCCAATCATGTGCCTTGTTTTTAAGGGAAACGACTGTTTCTGAAAAGATAAACGTCCATGTTATATGGTCACGTGCGTTTACATCTCCATGCATGCGCAATACAAGTATCGTAAAGTTTGGCGTCAACCCCAGAATTTGAACTGTGACATTTCATTAGGTGTTTCAGCTTTCACTAAATCCATTATGATATTAACCCAGATGAGAAATTAATTGTTCTATTTCAGGATTGAAGGTTTGAAAGTAAAGACAGCCCCGGGGATCGCTAAGTTGGTCGGTGTAGTGGCATGCTTGGCTGGAGCAGCAACCCTTGCTTTTTATAAAGGTCCTCATTTGGAACTTTTAAACCATCATCACATTTTGGGGTACCATAAAAGCCAACAACATCAGGGTCATGTTTCATCTGAGTCATGGATAAAGGGTTGCTTCCTCATGCTCCTTTCTAACACCTTTTGGGGGCTGTGGGTTGTGCTACAGGTAAATTTTTTTCCTCCTTGTAATCAACTCATAATTCATATCCTTAATTATTTAATATTTTTCTAATCATGTAACTTTCTCCTGTAAATTAACTAGACTTTTGTCATAAAAGACTACCCTTCAAAGCTGCTTCTCACTAATCTTCAGTGCTTCTTCAGCACAATTCAGTCCTTGGTCATTGCCTTGGCCGTAGAAAGAGACATTGATCAATGGAAATTGGGTTGGAATGTCAGACTCCTCGCCATAGCATATTGTGTAATCCTCACAATCTTCATAATTAAATTGATGAACTTTTATCTCTACATAAATATTTTTTATCCAAAAAATGAAATAAAATCTCTATGTAAATATATAATTAATGGTCTGGGCTGTATAATTTGTAATCTCTTGAACTCATGACTGATGACAACTAATTTATCGTGCTAGGGAATTATGGTAACTGGTGTCACGTATTACTTACAAACATGGGTTATAGAGAAAAAAGGACCTGTGTTTCTAGCCATGTCAACACCATTGTCTCTGATCATGACCATCTTCTCCTCCGCAATTCTCTTGGGCGAGATAGTAAGTTTAGGAAGGTAATTTAACTGAATTATTAGCTCTGCTAACAAGATTTGAAACTTCAATTTTGTCTCTTCTTTAATTGCTATTTGTTAATTACCTATTAATTAAGTGGTTGTTTTGGGATGTTCAACCAGCATTTTAGGTGGGCTCATTTTGGTTCTAGGACTGTACTGCGTGCTGTGGGGAAAGAGCAGAGAGCAAATGCCCAAAGCCTCGTTAGACTTGGAGCAGGCATCGGGACAGAGTAACTCATAATTGTGATGATATGTCAATTCGTGTGGTATATGTCATATTTTTCCCCAGAAGTTAAATTGGAAGAAAATGAACGGTTGTGAATAAGGAAATATATAGTTTGGACTTTGGAATAGTACTATCATGCGTAAGCCTGCGGTGATGTTCAAAAGTGCAGATTTAAATGCAAAATCATCTTGGAACACCTCTTTGGCCCAAAACACGGGTCAATTATATCTTTCCCTATAACATTTGATTCTAAATTGTATTGTATTTTATTTTTTGTGCTAATAGGATGTAACAGCATTTACATCCTAGATAGGAAGGCTTCATAATTTTCTATCTTTTGGTTCGTTACTCAAATATGGTTGTTTTATAAATAGTTGGAAATCGGTACAAAGGTTTATATTCATGGTTTGTTAGCGGAATTGGTTGTTTTACAACGTCTCGACGGATGGTTATGGGTTCGCTTCTGTCATCCAGGCCATCACTCTAGAATTTCATTTTGTATACCCAAAAAAAAAAATGAAAACCCAAAACCAATTAAAGTAGCGTATAAAGATTAAGTGTGTGTTTGGATTAAGGTTTATAAATTAAAATTTAAGTCAACTTAATTTTGCTAATTTAAGTTTAAAATAACATGATTTATATTTAAAAATTTTTATCTCAAAAGTAAATTTGATAAAATAAATGTTATTTGGATGAAAGATTGAACTCACTTTTAAAGAAAAATTGAAAGAAAAAATATCTCAAACGAAATTTTACCCAACAAAAATATAAAAATTTAAAGTTTTCACTCTAACTTAGGTTTGAAACAATATTTTATTGAAACTAACTGAATTTTGTTAACAAAAAAATTTGTTAAACATGTTAATACGTTTTTAAATGCTCCAAACATACTTTTATGATGCTCCAACTATAAACCAAATATACTCCAAAGTAATCCATCATTTAGGTAATGTATATGGAACAGCTCACCAATAATAGACCAAATTAGGATCCTGCGGCGAGGTGATGGTGATGGAGAGATTCATTTAGGACCCTTTCGAACTTGTCGAGCCCATCTATTTCTGCTCCAAACTCCAAACACTTTCTCCACAGGCTCTCCGGAGGGACTATGATCAGCACTGCCCTACCCAGCTGTATGTTAAAGAAAGATATCTCAAATTCATTATAAACGTATATAGGATGTATAATGTCACACTCTTAAGCTCAATTGATCTGTGGCAATTGTTAGGTTAAATCATGACTTAAAAGTGTGGCTCGAATTATCTTAATGGTCATATATTAATGTCCAAAGTCCAATTTGATACTTCCGTTCCATATATATCGCAAATAACTAGTTCAATCTGCTAATGTCTCTTTATTCATACATAATCTTCGTGGAGCTGGATTGCTGGAATGTGAAGATTTCACCCTCAAAGAAATAAAACATTGCGCGGTATATAAATTTATTTTTTTAATCATGTCTGTTGATTTTCTATGTATTATAATTTTATAGAGAAAAACAAATTTTAAAGTTAAAAAATTGAACGAACTTAATTCTATACTTAGTTTAAAAATATTAGTAAATCTTAATTTTATTACAAATAATTATAATATTTAAGCTATTTGTGTAAATTATATCAAATAATATAGTACGAAAGCAAATAACTTCAGCTTGCAGTGCATTCTTATACTAATGCGATAAAGGTCTGTTTAATATAAATGATATGATAAGATCTGATAGTATTAAACATAATAATATTAGATTTGATAGTATAAAGTTTCTTAATATGTAAAGATTGAGAATATCATGATGTTTAAAATTATAATAGAAAAGTCTTTATAAAAGTTTATACATCAAAATCCAATCAGGTCTAATCTTACCTCTCAATGCTTAATTAAGTTATCCATCATTTTAATGTATAAGAGAAGTTTGATGGATAAACTTATATAATACAATGTTTACACTAAACAACTGATAAGATCATAATGTATTATATTAGTTTATCCTATCAGACTTAATACAACATGTCAAACAGGCCCCAAATATTGAGATAACAAAATGAGTCAATCCATGTGGACCAAGTTTTTTTTAGGTCAAGCTGGGTTAGGACAAAATGTTTATAAGCTAGCAATTTGTTAGTCTAACCTGACTCAATATGGGTTGTAGTTTGGGCTGACTTGGATTATTTTTTTAAAAAAATATCTTGTATTTTTAGCATTTAAAAATATTATTTTTATGTTTCAATATTATATTTTTCATTTACATATTTTAAATACTAATAAATATCAAATAAAATTATTTTTGTAATACAAATATTTATATTAGAAAAGTAAGAGTAAAATTATTAATATATCATAAAAATTATTAATTAAATAATCAAACAACAAGTCAGTATGTTAACCCGACCTACGGAGGGTTAAGTCAAAGTGTAGTCAAATTTCAATTTTTTCAACTTAACCCTCACAATTATTTGAACATCTATTTCGAAAACCCTAGATAAATGTAAGAAATATTCTTATACTATTTGTACAAAGTGAACTTATGTTGGTAATAACTGCGTATCACAATATCTTTTAAGCATTTTATATAATAGTTGACATGTATAAAACTTTTAAAAAAAAAAAATTGGTGCATTTTTTATATGCAGCCACACCTTTATACATATTTAATATTAAATAGAGTGATATACAAACATTCACTAATCAAGAATTAATCTGGTACAAATTACGTGACCATAACATCAAAAGATTGAATTCCTAGGAATTCCCACTTGCAAATCACAACAAAATTACAATTTACATTGGTGATTTTGACCTAACAATCCACATAAGCAATAACAGGATGTAAAAATAAGTAAACTCAACATGAACAAAAATCAATTCTTCTTCTTCTTCTTTAAAAAAAAAAAAAAAGAATAACACATAAGGAAAAGGTAGCAGGGAAATCTCACACAATGATTGGCATGGTCCATGAACCAGAGAACGACCCTGGATTCTGCAATGTTTCGTTTTGTTCAAGGACCCATTTCAGGTTTCGGGTTATAATGAATCAAACTGCTGGCATCAGAAGCCTTGGATGTATGGTCCACCCCATTATGGTTCTTCTCTTCTCTGCTGGATGTTGCTTCCTCTGTTATCTTCTGCACAGACTCTGGATCTGTTAAAAGAGCTTCAATTACTTTTTCTTCAGGCTGAGAAACTACCTTTGTATTTGTGGTCTCTTCAATCGGAATCTCAAATTTTTCAGCTTTTGAATCATTCTTTTCGGGTTCCCCACTTGGCTTTTCAGCTTCTGATGGCTCATTGGTGCTTGCAATTGCAGGTAATGGCTCTTGTTTGATTGGTTCATTGATTTGAGTTATCTCTGAAGATATCTCCTTAGCCACTTGAGATTCTACTTTTAGTGGCTCGCTTCTTTGATTTTCCTCTGAAGGTTTCTCAGTTTTTGACTCTAATTTCACTATCTCCTCCTCAGCTAGCTTATTGATTTGAGTTTCCTCTGAAGGTTTCTTCTCAGCTTCTAACGTTTCTGTCTTCACTGTCTCCCCAGCTGGCTTATTGCTTTGAGTTTCCTCTAAAGGTTTCTCAGTTTCTGTCTTCACTGTCTCCTCAGCTGACTTATAGCTTTGAGTTTCCTCCAAAAGTTTCTCAGTTTCTGTCTTCACTGTCTCCTCAGCTGACTTATTGCTTTGAGTATGCCCTGAAGAATTATCCTCTAACTCAATCAGTGGAGATTCTTGTTTTGGTGGCTCATTGATTTCGCTTTCTCCTGACAGTTTCTCCTCTGCCTTTGGAGATTCCTGTTTCACTATTGGCTCACTGCTTTTAGTATCCTCTGAAGGCTTCTGGGCTTCTAACTTTTCTTGTTTCACTGTCTCCCCCCCTGCGGTTTTTTCATTTTCTGTGGAAACCTTTGTTGTATCTTCTTTCTGATTAAAAAAAGAAAATTTACATAACACAAAAGATCAGAAAAAGTTAATGAAAGCCATATTATGGATAAACTTCATGCAATAAGGATCTTTGTCAGTTGACATATATAGTGTGTGTTTGGATTGTAGTTAGGATTTTTAAAAGTGAGTTAGGATGTTGCAATATGTTTTGTTTGGTATTTTTTTTTGGCTCGATATCTTTTCCTTCCAAAAGTGAGTTGGGGCCAAAGCAACATTTTTCTTTTGTGTTGATTAATGCAAAAGCAATCTTTTCAAACTCACTTTTGAAACAAAAGTTCCCAAACATAAATTAGTTACTGCAAACTCACTTTCAACCAAACTTAAGTTTACAAATACACTTTCAACTAAACTTAAGTTTACCAACTGCAATCCAAACACACACATAATCTCTGACTTCGGATGTTACAATCAACTAGAAACCGATATAGAAATATTGGCTATTCCGCCGCAAGCAGTAATCACGTTCACCAGATAAAGCTAATTTTCCGTTTAGTTGCCCTTTTCTTGCATATATACCATGTAATTCTTTCACCCCATTCCTTAGACTTTTTATTTGAAAAAAAAAAGATCTAGAAAGTGTTCTGGAATGTATGATTTTATTGTTTTATTATAAAATGTGATGTAAATAAGATGTAATGAAAATAATTTGCAAATAACATTATTGAATCAAATTAGATTATATAACAAATGCTTCCTACCATATTTACTTTTTTCCTTTTGGACTACACATCCATATTTACTGTGTGTTAAGATGTTTATGAGATGAGTTTGACTTAATTTGAATTCGACTAAATACATTGATCATGTCATTTATTTGGATAGGAACTTGATTCAATCATTGTCCAATAAATGATTGGATTAACATCGAGTTAACTAATATTTAATCAAAATATATAAATTTTAATATTATGCATAATTAAATCATAAAATTTTAAAAATTAAAAATTAAAATTAAAAGATATTTTGTAATATATATTTCAAAACAAATTACATAAACACAAAATTATTATCATATTATATAAAAAGTATTAATTTATATCTAAAATTATTATAACTTATTATTATTTTTTAAAAAAAATATAAAATTTAAAATATTATATAATATCAAACTGAATCAACATAAAATATAACTTAAATCTAACATAAAAATATATTAAGTGTGTGTTTGAAATAATTGTAAAAAGCTTGATTATTTTAATAATAAATTATTTAATAATTAAGTGTGAAAATTTATTTATTTCAATAATCGATTATGTTTAAATATGTTAATTAAAAATAATTTTAAATTAATTTATTATGTTAGATAATATAAAAAAATTATTTTTATATATTAAATTATCAAAATAAGATAAAATTATTTAAAAAATTATTTAATTAAAGATAAAATAATATTTATATTAAAATATAAAATAATATTTATATATCAAAATATAACCTATAGCTTTTAAAAAAAGTTATTGATGGTAAAAAAATTAATCAAGAACTTTTAATTTCAAGAGTCAAACATGATGAAAAAGCAAAAAAAAAAACTATTACAAGCTGTTGGTTTAGCTTGCTGAACCAAACATGCTATAAATCTAATTTTAAAAATCTAAACTTAACGTAATTAGAATGGATTATCAAG
This sequence comes from Ormosia emarginata, assembly GCA_029884605.1. Classification (NCBI taxonomy): domain Eukaryota; kingdom Viridiplantae; phylum Streptophyta; class Magnoliopsida; order Fabales; family Fabaceae; genus Ormosia; species Ormosia emarginata. Next base: position 33,422,324 of record JAQQTP010000076.1, on the reverse strand, counting down.
CCGGGATATGTGATGAACCCCTTACTTGATGTCGCGTAATTAGCAGCCACATCCTAGAAGAAAAGTAGTGGCCCAGGTGGCCATCGAAATAAAATACTGGCCCAGCCCATGGCATCAGCAATTGACAGTTACCATACCACCTACTACAAGTAATTAGTAAAAGCCTACAAGTACCAGTACTCTCATCCCAAGGTATGCAAAGTGCAAACTGCAACATAATTCCTCACAAACTCTGTCACATCTTTATTCAGTATTCCACTTAAGCATCGGAGTTACTTTGGGAAGATTCCCACCCTCTTCTCTTTAGTACTCACTACTCAGTCTCAGACTACTGCATTAGCAAGTTACCGGAATTCGTGACAGGCACAAACTTAACTAGTCAGATTCAGGGCATCAAATTTCGAGGGGAAAAAAAGAAGTAAACCTAACACATGGTCTAATTACTACCAAACCCATGCAGGGAACACTCGCTAAAATCCATGAGTTTACTCCAGGCATTATATGTATGAGACTCACCACCTACCACGCACGTGATGATATTATATCTATGACCATTTCCTTGTCGCGGTTCCAATTCCATCATAGTCAAACTCATCTAGTTTTAGCGTTTTAATGACTAAATAACCCGGGGGGGGGGGGGGGGGGGAAGACGATTACGGAAAATTCAAACAGTATAACCTTAGGAAAAGTAGTTTTATTTGTTTATGGTAAAAAAGGGAAGAGAAAAGTTTTAAGAAATAAATTAGTCCCCAACTTCTAGCACAGCAATAAAACACCCTCATACTCGAATGTACTAGAAAGCTCTGTCCTGATCCTTTTGGTTGCCGTCATTGATGTTTCTAACTGTATGGACACACTTATTAATTATAATGAAAGCAAGAGAACGATGATAGCGGTAAACGAAATCAAAAGGATCCAAACAAATGGGGGGCTCCAAAAGGTCGCACGTTTGTTGTCATGTATTTAGTGTCTGATGTAATGTTTGTGATAGCTTTGATGAAAGCTTCAAAATCAAAGAGAAAAGCTTGCCGAAGCAGTCAAAGTTCAAACCATATGCATACATTATGCTTTGTTTGCATCCTAACAGAACTGTATATGAAACTAAACGGTGTCCACACACACGCAAAAAAAAAAATCCACCTAAGCTAAGATTGAAGTAAACTTCGGATGCCGACAGTGGTTAAGATTAATTATACAATCACAATTGGAGTTAGATGTCAAAAAAAAAAATGGTTCTTTCTGAAATAAAAAGTTTGGAACACATATTTAGTACCTTCTTAATACGTACGCATGATTGGGGTACGTTCCCCTAAAAATCAGGCCATATAAAATCGAAACAACAGTGGTTTTGTAGGGTAAAGTCGTAAAAGAGAAAAGTTGAAAAAGAATCAGTACCATAAAGTAGTGAAACTAAAGATGCTAAGATCTGCTTTTCTTTATAGGGAACGGAATGACACAAGAAAATCTGTTCATTTGGCGAGCCAGAAAAGGAACGAATAACCAAATCCAATAATTGGAGCACTATATTTTCCATTTTGTCAATTTATTAAGAAAAATAAAAAATCTAGAACAAGGAGTATGGTAATCTCCATGGAAGGGCAGAGCCAAAGTAGATGGACCTTACAGATTCAGTTTTATGAAATTTGACTATGACTATCTTTTTTTAGCTTAATGATAAAATGATATATACTTAGAAAAGTGCTACTACTGAATAAAAAGACACCTTTATATGACAGCAGAAAAATTCGCTGCCAAGAAAAAAGAAAAAAGAACAAAAGAAAGGATTATTATTATTATTATTTTATTTAAATTTCTAGAAAAGGATTATTATTTAAATTTCTAGAAATGATAAGAATAAATTAAACAAACAAAAATTTGTAAGTGTGGAGATTGCGGAAATTGAGTATGTACGTACCTCCTTGTTGAACAACAAGCTGAGAGAACGTCGTTTGTTTGCTTGGTCATGTTCATCATCAACAATCTCATGAGCACCACCCTGTCCCTGTGGCTGTGGTTCTTGGGGCACCTCTACCACCTTGCTTTCAACAGCGCCTTCTTTGGGGTGTTCAGGTTCAGGTTCAGGTGCTTTGGCCTTCACATCAGCATCATCCTTCGACACTTTGGGCTTAGTCGCACAACCTCCCATTATCTCTCTCTCACAATCTCAATTGTCCCTGTAAGGTTCTCTTTTCTTTGCTTTCTCTCACCCCAAAATAGAAACAGAGTAAAGAGAGAGAGAGAGAAAGAGTAAGAAGAAGGAGAAGGAGATGAAGGTGCGTGGAAATCGATGGTAGGGAGCGATATCAGACAGAGAGAGAATGGAAGAAGAGCAAGAGCATGCGGTGTGTGGACTTTTTTACACACAAAAAAGGTGAACAATTTAAAACGACAGTTTGTACGTTGTTCCGTTCTTTGTTCTGCGGCAAACAAAACAGAGTAACCAAATCCTGATATTATTTTATTTTATTCAGGAATAAAACGGTTTTTATTTTATTTTAGGAATTTATGATGATGAGAGGAGAGGCGTGAATGAGTGTGGTGGAAGGAATAATGGAGCTGAAATTAGGGAAGGTGAAGGGATTTGCGCCTCTGTTTTGTGTTCTGTTGTTGCCTTGTGGGACTGCCAAATGGTTCAATGCTTTCAGGCCTTTGGTTACACGGAGAAATATTTGCAAAAAATTTTACACAAGTTATATAGAATAAAACAATTAATAATTAACATATTATTATTTTTAATATAAAATAATTATATGATATAAAAATTATGTAATTATTTAAGTATTAATTAATCTAATTTATATAACTGTGTAAATAAAATTTAGACAAATATTTCTTAATTCTATGAATCTTCTTGCATTTTATTTAACACAGATAAGACACAAGGTAAAAAAAATAAATTTTCTTTTTTTTTTATTTATTTTTATTTTGTAATGATAATAATAATATGTTATTAAAAAGATTATTTTTAATGCATTAAATTTTTTTCTATTATCAATTAATTATATA